>OY757920.1:41720147-41760147 GCA_963585895.1 Sepioteuthis lessoniana
AGTTATCATATACCATCATCATCACCATCATCATCAACTCGTGTGGTTATTTGGGAATCATTGACTCTCTTTTGATCCGTCCCAACTGTTCATCGCTCTTGCCAGGTCTTCAAAACTTCATCTAGTGTCCGTACAGTATGTCTCAGTTGGTTGAACAGCTCTGGTGTGTCCCTGTGTTGGAGTCTATAGAAAGGAATGTTTATGAGTAAGTCCTTAATCCTTCAGCAGTGCTCGTTTTACTTGTATAATTTGTAAGATGGGTGGCAAGTGGCCGTAAAGCTGCAGTTTTTTGTCGTGCTGCTTCTAAGATTAAAAAAAAATAGCACGCAAATCTCTCGAGTAGTTCCCATATAGCTCTCTCTCTCTCTTTCTCTCTTTCTCCCTCTTTTCTCTCTCTCTCTTTCTCTCTCTCTCTCTCTCACACACACACACTTTAAGTGCTTATTTAGAATCTAGATGGTGCATCTATACAGTAGTACTGATAGGGCAGCACCTTCAAAAAATACGATTTATCTTATCAATGAGATCAGATTTCTATTAAACTTACAGCCTGGCAATAGCAGTTCATGCCTTTGTTATGCACATGTTGACATCGCTTTTAGTAGATGAGATACTGCTGCTGAGGTATTTAAATTGCTTTACTAATTTGAGAGACTGGCAATTTAATTTGCAGATGACTACATCCTGTTTAAAAAAATGGACTGTCTCATCTGCATTCACATAGAAAGTAATAATGTCGGGATTAGGCTCGGACAGTTATATTAGTAAGAAGTCATATATATAGAGGTTTGTTTAGTTGGTTGGGTTTTATGGCATATCAACCTTTGTAGGTTATTTAAAGCCAACTCCTTTTTTTACATATATATTAAATATATTTGATTTGTAAACACATTTTGCAGGTAACAGTTTTACAAGCCTTGTAATATAATGGCGGAGGGATTTCGTTTTATATATCTTGCCTTTCGGTTTAGTTAGGATGAGAACCTTTCGCTTGGTACATGGGCTAGTTAGGTGCAACATTAACGCAGGTGTTCACGCGCGCGCGGAGAGGATGTATCATTCACAGATGTCAAAATAAAACCCCAGATAGGAAATGGGATCAGGTGGTGTGAATGACGTCCTACACCGGAAGCGTGGGTTGAGGATTTTGGGGATTTGAGAAAAAGCAGTTAGTTGAGTTCCTACCTCCGAACGGGAAGGTTGGCTTTCGGAGTCCGCCAAGGTCAGACGAATTTATGCGCTACGGGCGCCGCGCGTTGGTTGGGTTGAGACCTGAAGATGTAAAAGCAGTCAGCATAGAAAGACTGTGTCTCTCTCTCGTCATGTCGAATAACCTTTAACTCAAAGGTAATAAAGTTTCGTACCTGAACCAATTTCGCGTTTTCGGATTCCCTATGTCTATTTCACATATCCGTATCATGGGTATGTTACTGCCTGACTTCATTTTTTTTTCACACAAAGAAATGGTTTCAATTATTTCTATCAAAGACGAATCATTTTATTCACTACAAATCATTTATTTACACGAAGAAAAACGGTTACAAGTATTGCTATTTAACACTAATCATTCTGTTTAACACTCTTCATTCATTTGCACACTGTTAAATGGTTCCACGTATTCCTATGTATCACAAACAATACAATTAAACATCAGTGATTTGTTTACACACAGTTAAATGATCAAACAGTTCTATTTCTAATTATTCAATTCAGCAGAAGTTATTTCTTTGGACACAGTTTAAATGTCAAACGAGTCTTTTTCATACATTGATAGGACCCAATAAAGTTCTACCACTCCGGGCCAGAGTGGACCTGGGAGCAATGGTAATGAAGAAGTACTCCACATTCCCCTAAGCTACAAGATTGGAGCCTTACTATCAGATTGTTTAATGTCATATCTAGGACAATCGACGTGAGAGTCTTACCCCACTGTAGAGATGCAGTCGGTGTATTCTTCAGTCCCAGCCGACTGGGCTATTTCTATTCAGAGCACATCATGAGAGATAGAGGGGGGGATTTAAAAAACAATATAGAAAAATGAAACTCATTCGTTTCGTCGCTTATTTTTTCAGAATGCAAATATATATAGCCATTCTCAGGCAATTCTTCAAAAGAGCTACTGGATTTCAATGTAAGTGGCTCGTGGAAAATTTCCCCACGACAGGGAAGATTATGTTATCATTCCCAGACAGACTATTTCGTTATATCACATCTCTTCTGTGTGGCTACACGTGATATACTTCATGTTGGGATCGAAACCGTGCTTGACTTTAGGGTCACTCAGACATTTTACACCTGAGCCATAGTCAATATCATTGAAGTGAAGGCATTTTTTTTTTTACGTATACAAATACACACACTAGAACACATATAGAAAACGTGTGTGAGTGATTCATTAAATAATTAAGAAGTTTTTCAAAATATTTTCTTTCTGAAGTTTTTTTTCATCAATGTAAACTCTACATATTTTACAATTTATTTATAGTAAAAACTATTACAAACTATTCAAAATGGTGACAAATCATAGCAATTTCTTTTGGTTACAACAGCGGTCTCTCATCAAAAATATCAATTTTGAGGCTATTTAAATGGTGACAAATCAAGTAGAGTGCACAAGCTTTGAACAGAGGTCTGTTATCAAATTTTTAGTTGCTTAGAAGTGCAAACCATTTGAATTTAACAGAAGAATGTGTACGGAAATAAAATGATGCTTCAAACGAGTCAAACATGAAACTGCCATACCGAGCCTGAATGAAAAAGACTGACCATGGAACAGAACCATAAACTCCGGACGCAGCAATCAGTAAAATAGGGCATGTTTATAGACTTCTTGGACTTCGAATGTTCCACAAATATTTTTTTCCTGGAAAAAGTTTAACAGGAAACTTTATTTCTTATAGATATCTTATGAGGCAAAATTCACCTTATTTATTGAAAGATCCACATTATATATATATATATATATATATATATATATATATATATATATATATATATATAAAAGTAAAAGTAAAGTTGGTGACCGTAGTCGAGGGTGACCAGAAGGATCCTTTTCAATAGCTACTACACTGAGGTGTAGGGGAGGGCGCTACTCCTTTCCCTAGATTGCTCCACTTTACCCTCGATACGTACCTTATATTGCCAGGAGGAATTAAGTACCATTTTTAAAGTCTTTGGTATGACGTCACCTGGGATTGAACCTAGGTCTCCCGGACCATTGGCAAACACTCTACCCACTAGGATATATGACGAGACGAGGAGACTCTTTTTAAAAACTCCATTTTAGTTATTCATTTCTGTTAAGCGATGTCAGTTTTACAATCATTTTTTTATAAACTGCCCAAAAACGACATATGCAAATTGGTACTCTTAAAAAAATCTCATTATAGAAAAGAGATTATATAATCAGACTAATATCTTTATAAGTTTTTTTTTCTATTTCTAAATTTTCTTTCTTTTTAGCGAAATGGTTTATAATTTGAGTGAGAAATATTTAAGATAATTATTGATTTAAATTTTTGTTTTTGTTCTAGAATGTTGTTCCTAACTAAGCAATAATGCTCTGTAATTATTCTATATCTTCAGCTTGAAGGACTGCCCGCAAACCTAATTAGTGATGTTTAATTAAATGAGAATAATTATATTAGTAAAACAAATAATTCCTCTTTTTTATTTTATTTTTTTTATCCTGAGTTTTTCTACAATTGGTAATGTCTTGCAGCAACATTGCTTTTTGCTGATTATTGTCTATTGTGAGGAACTGTTTTGCTGACTGCTCCCCTTTCTCGAGTTGGAAAATATCTCATATTTATTTTCTCCCTTGGTCGAAGATTTTTGCAAACCAAATTTCGTAGATGTACATCAAAATATTCGACAGTGTATGTAGTTACCGATAACCTAGCACTCTCCAGTTTACTTAACATTCACTATAATAAGGTAACGATCAAGGGTAAAGTGGAGCAATCCAGGGAATGGAGTAGCTCCCTCCCCTACACTTCGGTGAAATAAATATTTTGAAAAAGAGCATTCTGGTCTCTCTCGACTAAGGTTGCCAACTTATATATATACCAGATTGAGTTCATAGTTTCATTTAGTATTTTAAGCTATTTCTTATTTCAGTTATTTCAGTGTATGTACTGAATGCTGAGCTTATGGATTTATTGATTGATTGTGCCTTGTGAAAGACCAAGTTCTGCCGACAATGTATGAGTGCTTCTGTTTGGCTGTTCTTTAATCATTACAAGCAAGCTTATAGAAAGCTATGCAGTATAAACTAGAGCTAATGCCCTACTAACTAGATCACCATTTCCAACATAACCCACACCTCTGTATATGAATGTATACTGACCCCGATGATCGTATAGGGAAAGGACGTGTCCTCGTGGTGTAATGGTTCAAGCGCTGGACTGCGGAATCAAACTCCAGTCACGCTGTAATGTTCACTTTCGGAAATATACACTTGGGAAAGTATAAACTCTCTTATAATCCTATCTATGGGTTAAAGAGTATCACTACTGTTTTTCTAGAAGGATTGAGTTGGCATTAAATAGCCCAAGAAGATTGATATGCCATTAAAAAGAATAAACCGAACCAAATCGTATATGGAAGGAATTGTCACTAAGCGTCGTCGATTCTATGTATAAGCTATTCTAATAAACATGCACACTTGCAGATTATTTTAGGCAAGATCCTGTTAATACATATATTAGATATGATTTGTAAACAAATAAGACAGAGGTAAAATTTCTAAACGAGCAAGAGTTCAGTTTTGCACACAGTTAAATGGAAGGAAAAGGGAAACCATCTGCCTTTATGGGATGAAGTTGAAATAATTCATAGAGTTGAACATTGGAGGATTAGATGCCTTAAGGAATCAGCGCATATGTTGGGCTACAATGACCTGCTGAATAGACTAAGTATAGACATGAATACAATATGGGAATCGATGATTTAAAAAAGTTAGATAAAAAAAATCTGAATATGAGCACAGGTAAAAAATCATACATAATAGTAGTAATCCTAGTCAAGTAAGAACATTAAGTTTATAAGTCCCAAAAATTCACTCTAACCTGTCCAGCAGGACACATAGCGTAACATAGGCGTTGGTTCTTCAAAGGGTACAATCATCAGGTGGTTACAGGTTCAATCCTGACTGCAGGGGAGTAACAATACAGAAATACTTAACACTTGTACCCGGTTATGGTTAACGGAATCAGAACAGGCGACCCTCTTGGATTCAATAAAGGACGTAGTTTGATGTTCCGTGTAGGTTCCCGAATCTGACAAACATCCGAAGAAGGCCGAAGGAAATATCAGCAGAAACGTAGTGGAAATAACAATGGAGATGAAGACAATAGCCAGAAAACCCTTAATGATAAAAATCATCACTCTTCGTCTCAGAAATTCAGACAACTTGTTAAATGGTTATACATATAGTTTATAGGTAAGGTCATTTTATAAAAAGTTAAACCTAATTTGTTTGCACACTGTTAAATGGTTTCTGTATTGCTATGAAATACCAATATATAAATTTTTTGAACACGATGAAATGGCTGTAAGTATTCAACAATAATAGCTTTGTATGCACTGAGTTAAATGGCTCCAATTATTCCTATATGACACGAAACATTCAATGTAACATTAGTCATGTGTTTGCTCACAGTTAAATGGATAAACAGTTCTATTTGAACCATAGATAGCACCCTCCCAAGTGGTACCACTCGGAATCGGAATGGAACAGGGAGCAATGACAATGAAGAGGTACTCCTTTTTACTTAAAAATACAGAACTAGAACCTCACTATCAGATTTTTTTTTAGTTTTATACCTAGGATACTGATTTTGGCGGAGTCTTACCTTTTTTCAGAGATGCAATCAGTGTATTAGACTGCACCAACCAACTAAATGGGCAAATTATTGACTGATTGATTACTTTTAACGGCATGACAACCTGTCTTGAGTTATTTTTTTGCCTAGAGGTAAGGGAATCTCGTTCATTCTATATTTATATTTACGACTATTGTTAAGTTGTTTCAAAGGAGTTTTTTTTGCACATGGTCCAGTCGGATTTGAATAATCTTTAAACAGCTCTTTTTGACCCTTAGATGGGACCTTAACATGTATTATCACTCCGGATTAGAGTGGACCAGGGAGCAATAGTAATGAAGTGTTACTCAGTGGGGCTACTGTTCTGGATAAGGGGAGTATAGTCCCCTTATCCAGAACAGTAGCTCCACTATCAGATTGTCCAGTCAACTGGGGCTGTAGAAGACACGAAGTGTATATCTGCTGAGGAGTAAGACTCTCCTAACGATTGTCCTGGATATGACATTAAACTATCTGATGGTAAGGTTCCAGTAATGCTGAAGTTTTGGTTAATGCAGAGTACCTTTTCATTGCAATTCCTCCCAAGTCCACTCTGGCCCGGAATTGTAGCACCTGAAAGGGTCCTATTTCTGGGTCAAATAGAACTGTTCCACATTTAAACTGAGTACTCATACTATAGTGAAACTTTTGAAATAGAACAGTTTTTACATTTAAATGTGTTTAGAAATCATATATTTTATATATACGTGTAAAAATGCCATTAAATAACCTACAATGGTTGATATGCCATAAAACCAAACCAAACAACCAATTACCATCTGATGCAGTCTATTACCACACACAGGATACACCCTTTTTTAAGAGATCGCGGGTTTTAATCCTCTGCAGGATATATATTTTCAGCGCATTCTATGCCCAGTTGACAGGTCTATGTGAGAGTGCAAATATTATGAGATCTGTATTCTTTCTCTTTTCAACAATGGTTTTATATAAAAACTTTCAAATCATCCCAACATTTTTTCGGCCTTAATCAATCATTTATCTTTTTTATATCTGGAAAGTTATTTTTTTTAATATTATTACTGAAACATAAGGTTTAATTAGCGGTTGTAGAATGTTAAAGATATTTAACAAAGAGAAAGAAAAATAGAATCGGGTGAAAAATTTATTTTGATTTTTTTCCTTTACTCAATAGTTTCTATAAAACGCTTCTTTTATTGGAGGTGCCCGTGGTGTAATGGTTATCGTCGTAGGAATTGGACACGGTGACACGGGTTCAAAACCTGGACGAGACTGATTGCATTTCACATAGCACTAATACCCTTGGGAAAAGGTATGAATCCAATTATTCTCCCTCCAGCTATGGGTAAATAGTAGGACAGACTAGGTTCTTCAGCCTTGGTGAGGCAACTAGTCTAGGAGAATGAAAACTCTGACTTCAAACCTGTTAAACTCCTCTTAAAAATTGACCTTGTGTCATATCCTGCCCGAGCGGAGGGCTTGGTAAATATGATAAAACGCTTCTTCTAATTGTTTTATTTTTCACTTGATCATTCCTCTCTGTCAGAGTGGGGTAAAATACGATGACTTTATGCACCAGAATCGGGGGGCCGTTTATATAACTAAGTGCAAGATAATTTTACGGACATATTCTTGTTTGTGTATATACCATCTCTCAACGTAAAAAAAATTTAATCTCTTGCACAATTACCCGAGGATCACCTTTCTAACCTGGCCATGTCTACTCTTTAAATTCCAAGTCGTGTCCCCGTGGTGTAATGGTTAAAGCGATGGTATGCGAAATCGTAGCACATGAGTTCGAACTCCAGTCGCGCTATTACGTTCACTTTCGCACAAATTCCCTTGGGAAATGTATGAACCCCCTTATCCTCCCAGTTATAGGTTAAATAGCATCACCACTGTTCCTCTAGGAGAATGGCATTAAATAACCCACGAAGGTTGATATGCCATAAAAAAACCCGAACCTTTAATTCCATTCATTCTGTGATTTACTATTTAATCCTTGTTCTTATTACGTAACTTCTTTCGAGTTTTTCTAATCAATTTAAATGACTGTAAGTTTATTCTGGTCTCCAGGACCTTTCTGATTATTCTTATCTCTCTTAACGATGCTGTGATCTGAATATCCCCAATTCTTCCTCGCTTTTCATATTCCTCAAGAGTGCTGTGATTTAGACGGTTTATGTCCCTCCCTGAATCTTCAATATCTTTTAGATTGTTCCTGGAGCTCCTAATATTATAACTATCCCTTTAGCCTCGATTTCTCAGTGTTTACCAGCCCTCTGTATGAGTCTCGTTTTTTTTTTAAACTTTCCTTTGCTCTTATTATCTGATATATTGTAAAAGTAAATTCGCCTAACTGACAAGGTCTTTCATTCTTCAGTTTGGTTTGGTTTACATTACTTTACTTTGTATGTTTAGTAGCATATCACCCTTCGTGGCTTAATTTAATGTAAAAAACATATTTATAGATGAACGACAGGTATCATATTAAACTCATAGATAGGGAAGCATATGGGTCCATGTCATTATCAAGCTTTTTAGTCCGAAAGTGAACTTAATAGCGAGACTGGGGTTTGAACTTACTTACTTCATTCTAGCATTTTATCCATTATGCCACGGGGACTTCAGTCTCTTTTATGCTTACTAAAAAACACAAGAATATTATGATTATTTTTTTCTCTCTTTGTAAGTTTTTTTAGACATGTTTTAACTGATGGTATTTCACTGGAGCCTAAGTAAACAGCAAGTCTTCTTAGGTCTCCAGGACTCTACTGGGGTTTCTAAACGATCTTAACAATGCTATGGCTCGTATCGCCTCAATTTTCTCTTTGATTTCCATTTCAACCAGTCTTTTTTCCAGGCCCTTGGGGACAATTGCAAGCGCGCCTAAAATTATTGTTATTAACTGAATGCTCAACAGCTTTTTATACTCTCTGTCAACATCCAATTATTTGCCTACCTTTTTGTTTTCTTTAATTTCATTCTGTTAAGTGTCCGAATAGCAAAATGCATTACAGGACAAGTTTTTTCTACTTGTCAATTAATAAAATGTTCTGCTCTTCTGACCAAAAATGGGTGCTTCATTTTTATCCCAAAATCCTACAGAATTTTATGTACCCTATTCGCGGACGGATTCGAGTTTATACAATACATTATTATTTTAGTTGTAACGAGTTTTTTACACCCACATTAGCTGATGGTCTTTCAATGGGTCTGACTGACAGCAAGTCTCCTCAGATCTCCAGAACTCTTTTCAGTATTCTGGCCGATCTCAACAATTCTGTAGTCTATATTGACTCAATTCGTCCTCCTATTTCCCACTCTTCCAGACTTTTTTCAAAGCTTTTGGGGATCATTTAAAGTGTGCCCATTGCAAATCGGTAAAACCAACACTTCCAAGTTCCTCAACTTTCTACGTTCTTTGGCACGGTCTGAGTACTGATCTTTCGTTTCTCTTTGATTTTCTCTCAGGGATCTGATGGAACGGCAAGTTCATAATACAGCATTTTTTAAATAATTATCACTAGGTCTGGTCTTCTGGCCAGGATTAGGTGATCTGTTTGTATCTCAAAATCCAGAAGAATGTTATGCATCTCATTTAACAGGACTGATTCTGATTTGTGCAGGTACCATGCTGTAGTATGGACGTATTTTAATTTCTTGCACAACTCTCTGTGGATTACCTTTTCCGCCCACTCATAACTAGCCTTACACTCCCTTTGTGCTTGTTTGTTACATTCGCTTATCATTGTTACTCCATTCTTCTGACTTTATTTCATGCGAGTTTTTTTTATTTACTGATGATTTTTTTCTATCAGCTTTACTAATGTTCTTTTAGTGAGTGGCAACAAGTCACCTCTAGTCTCCATGATTCTTCTCAGTATTTTGGCTGACCTTAACGATGCTGTAAGGTGGATGAACTCTGCTCGTTTTCCTATTTCCAACTTTTCTAGCCCCCTTACTAAGCATCTGGGGGTCGTTACAAGTACACCTATCATAACTGGTATCACCGTCACCTTCATATTTCATAGTTTTTTTTTAGTTCTCTGGTAAGGTCTAAGTACTTATTTCTCTTTTCGTTTTCTTTATTTTCATTCTGTGGTCCAGGAGGACGGCAAAATCCACTCTTCGGCGAGTTCTTGTTATTTTTCAGTCAACTAATGTCCTTGATATGACACAAGACACTCTGATGGTGAGGTTCCAGTAAAGCTGGAGCTTTGGGGAATGCGGAGTACCCCTTCAATGCCATTGCTCCCACTCTGGCCCGGATTGGTAGCACCTGATAAGGGTCCTATCTATGGGTTAAATAGAACTAAACTGTACTTAGATTTAAACTGCATGCTTATGCTAAATTGGATTGTTTGAAATGGAACTGTTTTTGACATTGTTTAATATATAACGTCTGTACTTAGACTAAACTGAATTAGAACTGTTTGATTAAATTGAATAGCTTGAAATTTTTTTTTTACAAACTGAGTACTCATGCTAAACTGAATTGTTTGAAATAGAACTATTTGCATAAAAATAGATTTGCCGATGAATAACCTACAAAGGTTGATGTGCTATAAGACCCAAATAAACCAACCAACCAACCTCTCCGGGATGATTATAATTTAATCATTAGAGTTTTTCACATCAGCTTTTGGTGATGGTCTTTCAGTGGAGTGAAAGCCAGTCTCCTAAAGTCCACAGGACTCTTCTCAGTATTCAGGCCATTCCCAATAATGCAATAGTTTGGAAGATCTCCAGTCGTCCGCCAACTTCCGAGTTATCCATTCCCTTAAGTTACTATACCAAAAGCACCAATCATAATAGGTATAATTGACACCTTCATGTTCCATAGCTTTTTCAATTCCCTTGCAAGGTCGAGGTACTTATTCTTCTTTTCACATTCTTTCAGTTTTATTCTGCAAAGTCGACAATTTTGCAAATTCTCTTTCTTTTTTGTTGATAATTACGAGGTCTGGTCTTCTGGCCGAGATTAGGTGATTCGTCTGTATATCAAAGTCCCACAAGAGTTTATGTGTGTCATTTTTAGGACAGCTGATGAGTTGTGCATATACCATTTGTTTGTATGGTCAAATTTAAATATCTTGTGAGGGGGTGTCCTTGTGGTGTAATGGTTAAAGCGATGGACTGTGGAATCGTAGTCAGCGAGTTCGTACTCCAGTCGCGCTATTATGTTCACTTTCGGGTAAATACCTTTGGGAAAGGTATGAACCCCCTTATCCTCCCAGCTATGGGTTAAATAGTACCACTACTGTTTTAGGAAAATTGATTTGGCATTAAATAACCTTCAAAGGTTGATATGCCATTAAACAAAGAAACCAAACTAAAATATCTTGCATATCTCCCAGTGGATCACCTTGCCCACCCAGTCGTGTCTTGTCGTATACTCCTTCTGTGCCAATTTGCTGCACTCGCTTATTATGGTTTCATCTTTGTCACCGCAGAGCCTACATTAGCTATTTTGTTACGTCTATTATTATCATTATTATTATTAGTAGAAGTAGTAGTAGCAGTATTCTCTTTTTTGGTTTACTTATACTTGCTTTGGTCTTCTGGCCGCAATTAGGGGACATGTTTGTATCTCAAAATCCCAGTGAATTTTATCCGTCTCCTTTTCTTAAATGGATTCAGGTTTGTGCAATTACAATATGGCTGTATGGTGAAATTTCTATTTCTTGCTCAATCCCTAGTGGATCACCTTCCCAACTCACTCGTGTCTTGTCTTTTACTCCTTTTGTACTTGTTTGCTGCATTCACTTGTAATGTAATTACTCGTTTCGTCTCTCTTATCACATAAACTATACTTGCTATTCTTTTACGTCTTATCTATTTTCGCTTTAACGTATTTGGTCCTTATAGCATTGTTTTAAGGTCCTACTTAAAGTGAATCAGTTTCTTTTTTGAGTATTCCCTTTCTTAGCCGCGTTTAGATCTTCTGGTGTGAGATTTCGCATGTTTGTCGCTTGAAATATCCAAACAGTTTTTTTTTCTTTCTATTTCTGTTTCTTCGTTCTTGTTATTCCGATTATCATAATATTATTATCATATTATTATAATTGTTTCTTTGTTTGGTTTTTAGGCATATCAATCTTTGCCAGTTACTTAATACCGGATCTATTTTTTATACAAATAAACAATTCTATTTCAAACTATTCAATTTAGTATTAGTACACAGTTTTATTGACAAAACATTTCTATTTCAAGCTATTCAGTTTAGTCAAACAGTTCTAATTTAAAGAATTCAGTTTAGTATATATATATAGTTTTTGTTTACACACAGTTAAATGTCAAAACAGATTTATAAAACAATTCAGTTTAGCGCAACCACTCCCGGCCAGACTGGACCGCGGAGCGATGTCAGTGAAAGGGAACTCCATATTTCCCACTGCTCCAGTATTACTGGAACCTCAGCATCAGATTGTTTAGTATCATATAAAGGACAATCGTTGGTGGAGATCTTACCCCTCACAAGAGATTCAGTCGGTGTTTTCTGTAGCCCCAGCCAACCTGGCCACAAGACATTTGTTTTGGGTGCCTTACCCCTCTCCAGAGAGGCAGTCGGTGTATTCTACTGCCCCAGCCGACTCGGCAAATTATTATTATTATTATTATTATTATTATTATTATTATTATAACAGTCATAGACATTATGCTATCTAAATGTTTCTTTTTTGTTTTCTTCCACTAGTGTTACAATTATTTGTATCCTCTTCGCGTTTCTATGAAAATGTGGTATTCTGATATCACGGATTTTTGAGGATAGGATGTTATAAGCGATGCAGGCGATAGAATGAATGCTGCTTGTGCCAACTTTATTTAAAAGCTGGCATGTTATACAGTTTTGACTTTCCAAAGCGAGTGATCGGCTTATCTAAAAGCACAAACAGTTATAATGCATGTCACATATACATATCCTATATATATATATATATATATATATATATATATATATATATATATATATATATATATCAGCCTGACTTGATGATATATATATCACCGTCACACTGATAGCTCTCTCTCTCTCTCTCTCTCGCTTTCTCTCTCTCTCTCTGGAGCACCATAGCTCCTAGCTGGTCTTCTAGATTGCATCTATCGTTCATGTAGAGCTAATGTAAGTTCTTGCTAGTCGGTCAACACTGGCGTATATATGTGTAGGATTCCATGAGAGAACAGCCAATGAGTTTGGCCTTATTTCTCCAGCTGCGCCCCATATGTCTTGTTTGTCTTACTTGGATTGTTTGTGCGAAGGGAGATAAGTGACCGCATTTCTCCTATTTTCTGGGTGTTGCTTTCAAGTTTGTAAAATCAGATTTCCATACGATCAGTACGTCAATAGCTTACCACACATTCGCTCGGCGGATGCTGACAGCAATTTTAGTAGATAAAATATTGCTGCCAGTATATGTGAGCTCTTTCACTAATTTCTGAGGCTAGAGACTTAAGGTAGATACGGTTCCATCTTGTTTAAAACATGAACGTTTTATTTGCGTTCACGTAGAGGCCAACGTGTCCTGCTGCTTCCTCTCAGCTCTGCAGTAAGGATTCAAATTGTGCCAGTGTATTTGTAAGAAGCATTAGATTACCTGCGTGGTCTGCGGTTGTTTTAGTTTTTGCGAGATATTATCTGTTTTAGCATTGATTTTTAGTGTCAAACCATATCTTTTTTAGAGCTTTTAACGTTCGTAATACATAATCTCGGCACATCATAAAAATGTAGAGATTAAATGTATCTCTTTACATGAATTCTACGACAATGTCGAAGAAGTCGGTGTCGCCATCAAGTGAGCCAACGATCGCTTTGTGTTTTGTTAAGCGCCATTAAAGTGGTAATTGTTCCTTTGGGGAGACGATATGCCAGAAGTATTTGATCGATCTTTCCTCTGTGTATAGAATCAAATGCCTAAGATAAATCTACGAATATCAACGGCATTTTTTGCACGTACTCCTTCGATGATTCTAAACATAGAATCTGTGAAGCTGTCGATTGATTTTTCTAAAAACCTGTCCCAGTCGGCTGGAGCTGCAGAGTACATTAACTGCATCTCTGCAGAGGTGTAAGACTCCCTTAATGAAAGTTCTGGATATGACACTAAACAATCTGATGAGATTCTAGAAAGGATGTAGCTTTGGGAAATGCAGAGTACCTCTTTATTGCCATCGCTCCCAGGTCCCCTCTGGCCTGGAGGTGTAGCACCTGATAGGGTGCTATCTATAGTTTCAATAGAACCTAACAGTGTAATTACGCTAAACTGAATTATTTGATATTAACAGAATTTACATTTAACTGCGTGTTAACAAAAACCTGTACTTATGCTAAACTGAATAGTTTGAAATTGAACTTTTTTGACATTTAAACAGCGTACATATGATAAAATGAATTGTTTGAAATAGAACTGTTTTGACGTTTAACTGTATGTAAACCAAAAAACTATACTTATGCTAAATTGAATTATTAGAAACGTTTTATAAAAATTACTTAATTCGGCCTTAAATGACCCGAAAAGGGTTGATAGGCCGTAAAAGAAAAAAGCTACCAAGTAACTCTAATAACCATTTAGAAATAGAATATCAATACATTTACTCATTTTTCACACTGTAACTATGAGCTTCACGTAGAGTTTTCAACGAACAGAAGACTGTCTGATCAGCATAGTCTTCGCTGTATGAAAGTTGCTTTGTCTTCGTTTATTTAGCACTTTTATATATTTAATTGCAAAACTTTTTCTAACAGTTTCTGGGAATTAGGAAAAGGAGTAATATGATTCCATTCATTTAATTGTAATCGTTTAACTTCATTCATGGATTTAAATAACAAAATTATATCACTTGCATATTTCTCTACTTAAAATCACTCTGTCGGCGGGAGCTGCAGAATACGCTGTCTCCACCTCTGCAGAGGGGTAAGACCCTCACCCTAAGTGTCCTAGATATGACACTAAATATTCAGTTCTGAAGCTGCACGGCATATAGAGTACCCCTTTATTACCCTTACTTCCTGGTCCATGTTGACCCGATGTTGGAGTACCATCAAAGGGTCAAATAGAACTGTTTAATTAGGTGTAAGCATATGAGTAATATTCAATAGAACTATCAGTGTTAAATTTCAATAATTGGATCGCCCAGTCGGCTAGGGCTATAGAATAATCCAACTGCACCTCTGCAGAGGGGTAAGACTCTCCATATCGTGTGTCCTTGATAGGACACTGAACAATCTGATGGTGACGTTCCAGTAATGCTGTTGCTTTGGGGAATGCGGCGTACCCCTTCATTGCCATAGCTCCCAGGTCTAGTTTGACACCTGATGGGGCCCTATCAAGGGGTTAAATAGAACCAAACTATATGCTTATGCTAAACTGAATTACTTGAAATAGAACTGTTTTGAAATTAACTGTGTGTAAACAAAAACTATATTTATACTAAACTGAATTGTTTGAATTTCATATATAACTGTCTAAACAAAAACTATACTCATACTAAACTGAATTTCTTGAAAAGAACTGTTTGATTTAACTAAATAGCTTGGAATAGAAATGTTTTTGTACGATTGAACTTGTATATATGCTTAAATGAATTGTTTGATATAGAACTGTTTATTAGTATAAAACGGGATTGGGCATTAACTAACCTACAAAAGTTGATATGCCATAAAACCCAAACAAACAACCAAACAAACTAATCAATACTTGGATGGAACCAGTTCACTGAGGGGGGATATGACTATTAGTGTTAGATAACCATACTTAAATCCCTCTAACTGTGTGCAAACAAATGAGCTAATTAAAATACAATGTTACCCATAAAATAATCGCTTACAATATATATATATATATATATATATATATATATATATATATATATATATATATATATATAAGTCTTTTGTAATTTGCTTGAAGTATTGTAAATAGTATTTTATCTTATTGTAGAGTATTGTATTAATTTAGAGGACTATTGCAATGTGAAATAATAATTATTTGAGTCTTATCAATTTCAAAGTAAAAACTTTATCGAGGCACCATAGTTACAACACTGAACATGGCTTTCTAACACCCCACATGGCACAATGTTTACAACGTCCAAAAAAATTGAACATATAACCCTGTATTCATTTAAAAAAAAAAAGGTCAATGACGATTTACTCTTTACTTTGATATTGAAATAATTATCATTTTGCACTGCAATAGCCCTCTAAATTAATACAATACAATAAAATTATATATATATATATATATATATATATATATATATATATATATATATATATATATATATAAGGTATTCTTCAATCCAGTAAATCCGGAGTAGGGATCAATTCCTTCAGGACAAATTACTCAAAATTCGAATATTTAAATATTCCTGATAAAGAGCACAATGTAAATAATTTTACCGGGCAAATATTATTTCAAGAAAAAAAAAACGAATATTTGGTCACATTAGGATTATGAATTTATTTCCATCCTATTAAGAGCATTGATATGAATTAAAAAAAAACTATAAAATGTTTTTAACGGGATTTCTTTAGATCTAACAGCAAAATAAATGAATACAGCCATTATCTGGCAGTATTCATTTATTTTCATGTTGGATTTGAAGAAGTCCTGTTAAAATTTTGTTTGAAATCTTTGATTCATATCAATGCTTTTAACAGGATGGAAATAAATTTATAATCCCAATGTGACGGAATATTGTTTGTTTCTTGAAATAAACTATAATTACCAGCATGATTTGGCATTGAATAAACCAAAAGGTTGGATATGCATTAAAACACAACCAAACCAAACCAAACCAAACCAAACTCGACCTAAAAAGTATAGTAAATTTAGCTTTTAGTTTAGTCGTCGTACTATGGAATTCTAACGAATACACCACACACGGACACACACACACATATGCGTGTGAGCCTATGCATATGTGTGTGTGTGCGTGATATGGACTTTTAACATCTCAAAGAACTTTTTTTTCATTTACTTTAAGTGAACAATTATCTCTCGCCGATTTCACTTTTTCTCAATTCTCTCTTAACTCTTTCTCTCAATTTTATCGCATACAACCCGCTCCTTCAAATCTCCTCTCTTAGTTATTTATCTCTCTCTCTCTCTCTCTCACACACACACACACTCTCTCTCTCTCTCTCTCTCTCTCTCTCTCTCTCTCTCTCTCTCTGTATGATTTGTTGAAATGACCACGTCCACAAGCTATATTTTAATTTCTTCCTGTAGATTACATCCAGTTTTGGTTTGGCTGTTTGAAAATCAAAGAAAATTGTTTGTGTTTCAATTTTTACGAAATATTCTCGTTTGTGCATGTACCATTTGTCAATACGTTCAAATTTTAGTCATGTGTTCGATTCCCAGTGGACCACCTTTCACACCAAGTCGTGCTTACACTTGTACTTTTACTGGGCCTGTTTACTATATTCCTTAATACGAGCGTCTGGTTCCTTTGTTTAATGGCACATCAACATCTGAGGGTTATTTAATGCCAAAGCAACCCTTGCAGAAAAAAACATTACTGATACAATTTAAACCATAGCTTGAAGAAATAAAAGGGCTTATACCTTTGCTAAGTCGTCTGAAAATGCATGTAACCGCGCGACCGGAGTTCGAACTCGCTTATTACGATGTCACAGTATCGCAGGTTAGCCACAACGTCACAGAGATTCCCATGCTTATCATTAGGTTACGGATTCTTCTACACATAACATATACTCAGTATTATGGACTATTATTATTTTATTATTCTCTGCTAGTTTTTAACAACAATGCTAACTCTTGGTTTTCTCTGTAAATAAGTAAAGTTGGCGACCGTAGTCGAGGGCGACCAGAAGGCTCCCTTTTCAATAGCTATGTAGAGGAGGGCGCCACTCCTTTCTCTGAATTGCTCCATTTGATACGTAGCTTATATTGCTGAGTGTTAAGCAAGGAAGTATCAAGTATCATTTTTAAAGTCTTTGGTATGACGCAATCTGGGATTGAACACTGGTCTCGCGAACCACTGGCGAACAATCTACTAATAGGCCGATGAGCCGGTTTAGCCGATCTTAACAATCATTTACTCTGTTTAGTCTTTATTGTTCCTCTGATTTCCACTTCCTCTTGTTTCTTACAAAGCCTCTTGGGACCGCTCCAAGGGTACAAATTATATTTCGTATCACCATAAGCCTTATATAACACTGCTTTTTTAATTCTCTTACGAAATGAATTATTTATTCATCTTTTTTTACTTTCTTTTATTTTCAGGGTGGTCTGCTGGAACAGCAAACTCAACAGATGGCAGGGTTTTTTTTTTTTTGCTTTCTTTTTTTTTTGTTTGTTAATTAACACTCAGTCTTTTCTGGCCGGGATTAGATGACCTGTTTGTATCTCAAAATCCTGATGAAATTCTTACGTCTCATGGTTTGTGAATATACCATTTGGTATCATGGACTAGTTTAAATCACTTGCACATTTCCCAAGGAATAACCTTTCCTACTCAGTCATGCTTCACCTTAAACTCCTTTTTCGATTATTTGCTGCATATTCTTATCACCTGATCGACCTCTTTATCTCTGTCTCTGCATAACGTTCATTTACAATTTTTCAGCGTATTATCAATTTTTTGTTTTAATATAACTGACCATTAGGCAATCTTTTTGTGATACTATTAAAAGAGATTCAGTTTCGTCTTGGAGATTTCATTGTCTTATCCATGACCAAGTTTTCTTGTGTACAATATCGCTTGTTCTTGTGTTCAATCTCGCTTAGTTTGTCGAGTGACGTATCGATAAGATCCTCTTCCTTTTTCTTTTCATAGAATTTGTTTATACTTCGGGTGTAAACTTAGTGTATTGTCATCAATTTACTTGTCCTTTTGTCCTTTTGTCTGAATTCCTCCCGTGTCTATTTTTAGACTAATCTGGAGTATCTTACAACGTGGACCGGGCAGGTATTTATTCCCTTGATAAGATTTCTACTACAGGCTCTGGTTTGAGAAGATTAGTTTTTCTTCAGAGATTATTATTATTATTATTGAGAATTTTTCACATCAGTTTTAGCTGATGGTCTTTCACTAGAGTGTGAGTGACAGCAAGTCTCCTCAAGTTTCCAGGACTCTTCTCGGTATTCTGGCCGTTCTCAATAACGCTGTCGTTTGGATGGTCTCCAATCGTTCGCCAACTTCCAGGTCCTCCAGTGCCTTCTATAATCCTTTAGTTAGTGTTCCAAACGAACCAATTACAATTGGTATAATTGTCACCTGCATCTTTCATATTTCTTTTCAATTTCCTGACAATGTCTAGGTACTTATCGTTCTTTTCACATTCTTTCAGTTTTATTTTGTGGTCAGTCGGTACAGAAAAGTCGACGATTTTGCAAATTCTCTTTTTTTTTTTGTTGATTATTATTAGGTCTGGTCTTCTGGCCGAGATTAGGTGATCCGTGTGTATGTTAAAGTCCCATAGGGGTTTATGTGTGCTATTTTATAGGATAAGTGCTGGGTTGTGCATAGATCATTTGTTTTTATGGTCTAATTGGAAATTTTTGTGCATATCTCCCAATGGATCACCTTGCCCACCCAGTCGTGTCTAGTCTTATATTTTTTGCGATAATTTGCTGCATTCGCTTATTATGCGATTGATGGTTTCATCTCTGTCACCGCATAGCCTACATTTGCTATTTTATTGAGTCTTACCTATTCTCGCTTTGATATGATTGTTTCTTAAAGCATTGTTTTGTGCTGCCAATAAGACAGATCCGGTTTCTCTCTTAAAGTTTCCTTTTCTTAGTCGTATCTAGGTTTTGTCGTGTGAGATGTTGATTCTTAGTCGTGTAAAACGCCCATAGTGTTGTTTTCCTTCCCATTTTTGTTTCCTGGCTATTTTCATTCTGTGGTCCATCAAGTTATCAGTATCGTTTCTGATGGCTGTAATCAGTCCGCCATCGTGTTTTTGTATATTGTCTTCGAGTCGTTGTATCGATGCTTCAACGCTCTCTTCAATGCTGGCAAGTCCTTTTCTTCCCGCTTTTCTTGATGCATATAGTCTGTAAACGTCGTCTCTGGGATGTAATGCCTTTTTGCATAGTCATAAGTTTTCTAGTTCTTTGGTCCATTTTTTTAAGTTCATCTCTTGTTCACTTCAGAAAGGGTCCCGAATATCTAACGAGGTGTACAGCCCAGGTATTTATTCCTTTGATAAGGTTTCGGCTAGAGAGTTTTGTCTCTAGTAATTTTCTCGTTCTCCGGAGATGTTCTTTTTTAATTTTATTTTTCAGTTTCACTTGATTGATTGTGTCCTGAATGTATATTCTAAATGCGTGTATTAGAGTTTATAGTTCTTTTTCATTTTTTGCAAATAGTTTGATATCATCCATGTATATAAGTGATTGATGTTTTCCTGTGATCCACAAAGTTTGTATCTGGCTGTGCATTTTCTTAGTATGTAGTTAAGTGGCATCATGGCAATTATGAATAATAGGGGTATTAAAGCATCTTCGTGGAAAATACCTCTTTGGATCTTTGTTTCAGCTAAGCTTCTTCCTCCTGCTGTCAATTCCACTCTCCAGGTTTTCATGCTTTTCTCGATAAAGTTTATAACTTCATGTGATATTCCGTACATTTTGAAACAGTGTATTATCCAGATTTGCGGAACCATGGCATATGCCTTTTTGCAGTCAATCCATGCAATAGTTAGATTTATCCGTCTGGTCTTGCTCTCATTTACGATGTGTTTATCTTTGTAAAGTAACTCTGCTGTGCTTCTGGTTCCTTTGCAGCATCCTCTCTGTTCGCCAGAAAAAAACAAAAGAAAAGAAAAAACGCGGCGTGTTAGCGAGTAGTAAATCTCTTTCCTTATTTGTGCTGTACATATTTTCCACCTCATTGGTAGGCAAGTTATGGGTCTGTAATTGTTCGGGGCGGTTCCTTTGTTTGAGTCCTTTTCGATCAATGTGCTCCTTGCTTTGGTCATCCATTCGTGTACGTGTGCTCTTTGTAGGCATTTGTTCATTTCTAGTCCTAGTCTGTCATGAATGGAAGTGAATTTCTTGAACCAGAAACCATGCATTCCATCCTGGCCTGGCGTTTACCAGTTTGACATTTTTGTGTCGTTTTGTGTAAATGGATATGTTTCCGCTTTGGGGCCTTCTTCGAGTCCTTCTAGTTCTCTTGTCTTATTGTTTATCCAATCAGCCTTTCGATATGTTTTTTCCTTGCCATATTTTAGTCCAAAGTCGTTGGGTTTCTTTTACATCAAGTTGTTGGTATGTTTTAGTGTCATCTCCTCCCAGTTGTTGATAAAATTTTCTTTCATTGTTTTGAAATGTCCTGTTTTGACAATATTATTTTACCCTTAGTCAATATCACTTTAATCTTCTTTTTTTCGCCGGTACTTTCTGGTTTATTTCCTTAAGTTGTATTGTAAGTTTTCCTGTGTTGTCTTTTCCTTTCTGTTCCTAATTATTCTATCGTCTTTCCTTTGTTTTATCATTTTGGCCTGTTTTCGTAGATTTTTTTATCTGCGTTTCCAGTCGAAATTCCCATCCTGGTTTTGATTTTTCTTTCGTGCTTTTTGAGGGGATCCCAATTTTCTCGCAAACTAATTTCGCTCCTGCATAAATTAGTTCATTTAATTCGGTTATATCATTCCTGGATATATATCTCAGTACTTAATTCACTGTATTCGTCATTGCCTTAACTGTTCTCCATTCAATGTTTCTTAATGATGGTAAGGTAGTTTTTCACAGTTCAAAATTCTCTTTAAATTTTCGAGATTTAACTTTTGTTCTTGTAATAGTATTTTTCAGGGTTGTTTGGTTGTACAGTGTTTGGTTGTGTGGGTTTTCCATTTTCCGAAGTTAATAGTTCATTTTGGTTGGGCTGTTTTTGTTTGTCAATATTCGAAGTGTCAGGTAGTGTATTATTACCTTGTTGCTAATTTATTTTCTGCTGTATTTCTATTATTTCAAAGTCAGAAAACCAATCCTTCTTTATTATTGTTCTGACTTGATCAGCAAGTCTCTGACTAGTGGTCTGAAAATTATTATATCTTTGCCAGATCTCGATCATTCTTTACTTATATCTTCTGTGTGTAAGGTTGCTCCTAAGATATCAGTGTTGAGCAAGTTGCTTGTCTTCCCAAGTCCATGATTTCAGCTCAAGTCTTTGGTGTGTGTGTTTCCTCACATCACAATTTCTCACCAGTATTAGCTAAAGGTTTCCTACGGGAGTTTAAGTGACATCAAGTCTTCTCAAATCCCCAGGTCTCTTATCAGTATTCTGACCGATCTTAATAATGGTGCAGTCTAGATGATCTCTCGTTGTCCTCCTATCTTATAGTCATTATTTATTTATTTTTATTATAGTCTTTTACCAATCCTTTGGAGATTGTTCGAAGTACACCTATTATAAATGATATCGCCCTCACTTTTATGCCCCATAGTTTGATTTTTAGTTCTCCGTTAGGGTCTACATATTTATCTCCGTTTTAGCTTTCTTTTCTTTTTAATGTGGTCTGCTAGGACGGCAAAGTCATGTTTTTTGCAGGTTCTATTTTTGTTGTTGTTGACTGTCACTAGGTCTGGTCGTTTAGTTGAGATTAGGTGATCTGTTTGTATCTCAAAATGTCAGAGAATTTCCTGAGACACATTCTCAATGACGGAATCTTGGTTTTACATATGCCACGTGTTCGTATAGTCAAATTTAAATTTCTTGCATAATTCCCAGTAGATAACCTTTCCTATCAAGTAGTGTCTAGTCTAAAACTTTTTTCTGGGAGTTATTTGCATTAGTTAATCTTGTGATCAATCATTTCGTCTCACTCGCCACACAATCTACTTTTTGTTATTATTATTATTATTATTATTTATCCCTGTGAAATTTTACAGAAGTTTTAGTTGATGGTTTTAACTGGAGTTTGAGAGACAGCAAGTCTCCTCAAGTCTCCAAGGCTCTTCTCAGTATTCTGGCCGTTCTCAAAAATGCTGTCGTTTGGATGGTCTCCACTCGTCCGCCAACTACCAAGTCCTCCGATCTCTTTAAAGATCCTTTAGTTACTGTTCAAAAAGCACAAATTACCATTGATATAATTGTCACCTTCATGTTCCAAAGTTTTTTCAATTCCCTAGCAAGGTCGAGGTACTTATCGTCCTTTCACATTTCACATTCTTTCAGTTTTATTCTGTGATAATCTCTGTTAGCAATGTCCACAGGTTTGCAAGTTGTATTTTATTTTTGTTTTGTTTTTTGTTGATTATGATGAGGTCTGGAATTTTAGCCAAGATTAGGTTATCCGTTTTATGTCAATGTCCCATAAGAGTTTATGTGTCATTTTCTCGGACAGATGTTGGGTTGTGCAAATACCATTTGTTCATTTATTATTATTATTATTCTCATTATTATTATTAATATTATTATTATTGTTATTATTATTATTATTCCGAGTTGTTTTACTCCAGCTTTAAATGATGTTTCTTTTTATTAAAGTCTGAGGAATATCTAATCTCCTCAGGTCTCCAAGATTCTTCTAAGTATTCTTCATGAATTTAACACTGCTAATAGATACTGTCGTTCCGGGTCAGAATAGGCGTGGAAGTAATGGCAATAAAGCGGTTCTTCACTCTCCTAAGAGCTTTAGAAGAAGGATATCACCACCCGATACAATCTACTGTCATATTCAGGCCACAACTTTCTACGAGTAGGGGAGTCCTACTCTCATTCAATGGATCACGTTGGTGTATTCTAATCCCCACCCTTAGAAGATACCCAACACTGCAGCGAATTATAATAGATTTGTCAATCTTTTTATCTCTCCGATTTCCCGAGTCTTACCGAAATTTCTCTATATAATTCCTACACCTTGAGACCAAAGAAATTTTATTTTCAGTCCTTTTTTCTTTTCGTCAATTTTCTGTCACATTTTGTTCTTTGAATTCACCGTATATCTCGTTCGAACCACGGCTCGGAATTTTAAAATGTCTTTTTTTGAATCCAACGTTTTGATTTGCGTGCATGCCAGGGATCAAGCGGTTTAAATACAAAAAGAAGAAATATTAACGGGGACGACAAGTAGCAGACTTTTGCTTTCTACAAAGAACAAAAGAAGTATAGCAGGGGAAAAAGCCCTGAGAAAAATCAAAACAAATAACGGAAAAATGTTATCTTTTGTCATAAAATGCAAACAATTTTTTCGGCGCCGGCCAATGCGGCGGCTTTGTTATTCACTTGATTTTTTTAAACTCCTCCTGTTGGTCTCCTTCCTCAAGTATTGTGAATCATTAATTAAAACAATAATTAATGACGTCCTCACCTGCCATTGTTGTCGATTCTTGTGAGTGCTTTACCGTCGGCTATTTTGCACACATAATGAATCAAAAGATTTTAACATCTAATGGCGATACAACCACCGCCTCCTCTTTTTCGCCTTTCAAATGGTTCGCAGATGGGCACAACAATAGTTTAACGATCACAGTTTGGCATTCATCAGTTTCTCTAGGTCTCTGTGATTATTCTTGATAAATGGTCGTCTGCCAGTTCGGAGCTGAGGACTCGACGTGATAATATTCATCTCCTACGGGGCATTAAAGATGAGAATGAGGACAGTTTTTTCTCTGCACCTGTGTGCATCGGTGTGTATGTGTGTATGTGTGAATATATTTGTATATTCATACAATTATGGCTTTTCACTTGCCTGGTTAAATTCATTGAACAAAAATAAATTCCACTTGTAAATTAATCATTTAAAATACCTATGTTTTATTTGGGTTGGATGGTTGGTCACATGATCTTTGGAATTTTCTGGCGACATGGAGGCACCATTACTTGAACTGCTTTTTCATTTTCATCCAAGCACTGCCTTTCAGTATTCGACTGGTTGATTGATTTTTGCGGTACGTCAAACTATGTCGGGTTATTTTATTCCAAGAGGTTAGAGAATCACATACTCGTTTACATTTTTGAAAAGTCGTTTCTTAAAAGTTGTTTTTGGCAGACAGTTAAATAAGATCAAGTAATCTTATTTAATATAATTAATTTTTTTGCAGATGTATGGTTTCAAGAAATCGTATATACTCTTACTAAATATTTACTTTCAAGTAAGTATTTCTATTTTATAATATTCTTTTCGTTCGTAAATTTATACTGTTTCAAGTAACTAACAATAATCTCAGGCTCATCAACTATAACTTCAAGTAGGTACTCATAACTCAAATATTTCAATCATAACACTAGCATTTACATCCATTATTTAACCGACTCATTGGTCTAGTGAGTAGAGTGTTCGCAAATGGTCTGGGAGACTTGGGTTCAATCCCAGGTCGCCTCATAGCAAAAACTTTAAAATTGGTACTGGATACTTTCTTGCTTAAATCTTAGCAATATAAGGTACGTATCAAGGGTAAAGTGAAGCAATCCAGTGAAAGGAAAGCTACTACACTCGATGAAGCAGCTATTGATAAAAGAGCTTTCTAGTCACCCTCGAAAACGGTCACCAACAACTATATATATATATATATATATATATATATATAGTATTATTCGGTCCAGTTAAACCAGAGTTGGGAGTAATTCCTTCAGGACAAGAAAATCATTCAGGAGCTGAACATTTAAATTTTCCGGGTAGAGAGCTCAATGTAATTGATTTTACAGAGCAATATTTCTTTAAAGAAAAAACTAAAGACCGGTTATTTAAGGATTATAATCCTAAAATAACCGGCCTTTAGTTTTTTCTTTATATATATATGCATGCCTAGTCGGCTGGGGCTGTAGAATACACCGACTGTATCTCTGGAAAGGGGCAATACCCCCCCACAACGAGTGTCCTGGTTATAATACAAAACAATCTGATGGTGAGACTCCAATGATGCAGGAATCTTGGGAAATGGGGGGTACTACTTTATTACTATCGTTCCCAGGTCCAGTCTAGCCTGGAGTGGTAGCACTTGATAGGGTCCTATCTATGGATTAAATACAACTAAACTGCGTACTTGTGCTAAACTGAATTGCTTGAAATAGAACTGTTTTGACATTTAAATGACGTACTTATGCTAATTGTTATTACGTAATTTTGGTAATTGAATTGTTCAAGATAAAAATGTTTTTCTATACCAAATTGAATTGTTTGAAATGGAACTGTTTTTAACATTAGAATTTACTCTAAAATGAATTGCTTGAAATATATCTATTTTGACATTTAACTTTGCGTAAACAAAAACTATACATATACTAAACTGAATTCTTTGAATTAGAACTGTTTGACTAAACTGAATAGCTTGAAATAAAAACGTTTCTGACAAACTCTCTACTGATGCGAAACAGAATTGTTATCAATAGAACTGTTTATTTGAATAAAAATGGACTTGGCATTAGATAACCTATAAATGTTTATATGGCACAAACCAAAACAAACAAACAAACATATATTTACAAAAAGGTTTGCTCGTAGCTCAAAATTATAAAGCGACCTTGGGTCATATATCAACTTGGTGGGAAGTCGCTTAAGTACATTCGATTGCATGTATACTTGCCTCCGGGTAAATCAACCAGCCATTTGTGCTGGGTGAGTAGTTGAAGTTTGGTTTGGTTTCTTTGTTTAATGGCATATCAACCTTTGCAGGTTATTTGATGCCAAAGCCATTCTCTTTGAAGAACAGTGGTGTTACTATTTAACCCATAGCTGGGAGGATAAGGGGATTCATACCTTTCCCAAGGGCACTTGCCCGAAAGTGAACGTAATAGCGCGGCTGGAGTACGAACTCGCGTACTACGATTTCGTAGTTCATCACTTTAACCATTACACCATTAAGAATTCCTGTATTGCTTCTCACCTGCAGTCAGGATTGAACCTACAATCTCAAGATGATTGTCTGCTTATAAGCTTAGGGAACCAACGTCTATAGCCGCTACACTATGTGTCCTGACTGCAGGCCAGTAACAAAACAAGAATGCTTAACACTTGTACCTGGTTATGGCTAACGGAATCAGAACAGGTGACCCCAGCGGATTCAATAAAGGACGTAGTTCGAAGTTCCGTGTAGGTTTCCGAGTTCGACAATCACCTGAAAAGGCAGGTAGACACATCGGCCGAAACGTTTTAGAAATAACAATAAAGATGAAGACAAAAGTCCGAAAACCCTTAATGATAAAAATGAATAAAATGTTTATAATATATGCCAATCACAAAAAAATTCTTCTTACAAAAGAAAATTCCCAGCCAATCTAGAGAATAATGTCTGTGTGTATTTTAAAGTGAAAAATAAATTAGTAATATTTGAGAGCTGGTGTGAAATTAACCCAAAATGAGAGAGAGAGAGAGAGAGAGAACATGTATCTTTACTTTGTGATAGCAAACGGAAAAAAATCTTTTCTTTCTATTTTACATATTTTAAATTTCGCACGTGGAACGCACATAAGCAGCGGTTTAATTCAATTTCTTTTTTAATTGGCAGGACTGTGGAGTATTGTGGTGACGTAAAGTTTTATTATTTTATGCTGGCACATAATTCTGGTTGCTATAACTTCTTGAAGAATTAGATTAATTGTTCTGTGCCTGAGGCACCTCAAGTAAGGAATGCCGACGCATCCAAGCTGTTTTTGGGTCAGTAGTGCATAAGTCTCGGTTTGCGCATAGCTCCCCTCTATAAAGTGACCTTGTCTCATACATATAGCAAGGAATTTAAATTTGACCACACGAGCAAACGGTATATGCACAAAAAAGTGTTATATTCTCATATGCAGCATCATAACGACACAATAATAAAGACGCAGGAAGACTTCTTTAGAAAAATATTGTACCGCTCACTTTATTGTAAGGGTTCGAAAAGGTTTGCGTGTGAGAGGGAGCTGGAGACCGAACAGAAAACAATATTTTGACCCCCACTCCTTAGCCGTCAACGTTGCGTCTTTCTCGTTCTCCAGATGCTCAACCGAGGCCCTGGGCCCACCCTGCTGGGTGATGGCTTTCTTTACTGCATCTTATCAGCAACTTCTCTGGTTCCCAAACTCCATCGGGGTTCCCGAGGGCCCCCTCAACCGGGTGTGACTTTCCCTACCACACCTCGTCTATAACTCCGTCTCCAACTGTAACTGCAACTGTCACTTGACTTCTGTCTTGATGGAGTTATATAATAGTTCAATGCCCACTCGACCGCCCACTCGATCTTTGGAATGGCATGATTGATCGTCATCTAGCGGAAATAACTGTCATGCAGTTCACAGGTCACTCTCGTCCGGTGCATCAGTCTATGGGTGTATCATGGGCTTTACCTTGTCCCGTTTCATCAGCCAAATCCACCCACGCGATCTCTTTCGATTACTGGCCATTGGAATGTGTCACTTCCTTCCGGTGCATCACTTTGTAATGGCATGTTTGCTCTGGCCGAAGGTCAAAATACAACACAAGAATAATCAACTAAATCTTGTCAGAAGACAAGACCTATTGGTAATTAACAAAAAATGCTGGGGGTGTCCTTGTGGTGTAATGGTTTCCTCGATGGACTGCGGAATCGTTGTAAGCCAGTTCGTACTCCAGTCGCGCTATTACAATCACTTTCGGATAAATACCCTTGGGAAAGGTATGAACCCCCTTATCCTCCCAGCTATGGGTTAAATAGTACAACTACTGCTCTTCTAGAAGGATGAATGTAGCATTAAATAACCTACATAGGTTGATATGCCGTTAAATAAATAAAACAAACCAAATCAAAACAAAAAATGGTGAACCTACGAATTGTGAACTTTACCATCGTGGACGACTACAAAGTGAAAGTCAAAGAAAACGAAAAGAGAAATAAGTGTTTGGACAAAGAAAGCTATGAAACATGAATGTGATGGTGATACCAATGGTAATTAGGGCACTTTGAGTGGTCGCTAAATGCTTAGTAAGGTAGCTGGAAGAGTTTGAAATCAGAGGACGAATCGGGACCATCCAAACTGCGGTTTGCTTGAGATCATATCTACCAACCCCTCCGCTCGGGCAGGATGTGACACAAGGTCAATTTTTGAGCGAAGTTTTAACAGGTTTGAAGTCAGAGTTTTCCTTCCCCTAGACTAGTTGCATCACCTAGTCTGCCCTACTATTTACCCATAGCTGGCGGGAGAATAATTGGATTCATACCTTTCCCGAGGGTATTAGTGCTATGTGAAATGCAATTTGTCTCGGCCAGAATTTAAACTCGTATCGCCGTGTTCATTTCCTACGACGGTAACCATTACACCACGGGCACCTCCCAAGCAGTTTGCCTGAGATAGGCCTGAATACTGAGAGAATCCTGGAGACCAGAGGACATTTGCTTTTACTCAGACTCCAGTGACATTCATCAGTTCACGCTGGTGTGAAAAACTCGCCATTAGTAAATTACTATTACTACTACTACTACTAATAATAATAATTCAATTATAGATTATTGTGACATTACTTAAATATTAAAATAACGAAGTGATATGGCCGAAGCTGGCATATTAATTTATAATGAACTTAACTTTTTCTTACACCACATTTGCTTAGTGAGTGAACATATACGTGTCAGTATGTGTATTTGTGTGAATGCGAGAGAGAGAGAGTAAGAGTATATATGTGTGGGGGTGTCTTTACATAATTGGTTATCATGCATTCCTTTTATGTTTCTGTGATTGGCGAATCGCTTTTTATGTATCCTTTGCGTAACCATGTTCTGTTATTTTTTTCCTGTGATATTTTCTATTTGATTATTTTTTGGTAATCTCCCTGGTTTCTCCACAGCTTTTTCCCTTTCTTTATTGGGATTATTCTTCTCTTTTTATTTATATCACATGACAACACAATAAACCTAATATCACGTTAATATGATATGTCCATCTTCTCCGATTGCTTATATATTAATAATCATTCACTTGACACCTGTTTGGCGTCAAAAGCAGACATATTTAGATGACAATCCTTTTTTTTTTCTTTTTTCTTTATTGAAACCAGTTGCAGCTTTCTTTTTCTAATCCTCTTTATTCACAGAAATGATCACCAATATTTCACGATTTTTTTCTTACCCAAGACACATATATTTTTTCTTTAAATAACTGACTTAAGATTTTGTCTCTTAGGATATTACAGTTGAAAAAAATAATCCCAAGAGTAATAAATCGTATTTGTCATTAAAACCATATGTTCGTTTTTTTTAATCATTGCCAAAACAATATATGCCCGTCTTTTTGTAATCTAAGAAGGTTGATTTTTTTTAGCTAGTAAGGAGTTCTCAGGTATTTAACCTATTTCTTAATATATAAAAATCTAGACTACAAAAGAAATATTAGTATCAGCTCATGTTTATGGAAGGATTTTCTTTTCTGTCTAATGAAGGTTGAATTTTTTGCCAGGCTTACGATTTATCATTTGTCGTTTTCGGCATGTTTTGTGTTTTTACTGAGAGTTTATTCAAATAACCCAATAACGTTAATAAATCAACTGTATTATTGAAAACCCTATAAAATAAAAAGTAAGTAAATTTGGCGACCTTAGTCGAGAGTGATTCGAAGGCTCCCTTTTCAATAGCTACTACACCGAGTTCCAAGGGAGAGCGTTCCTCCATTCTTTGAATTGCTTGACTTTACTCTTGATCCTTACCTTATAATGCTGAGTTTTAAGGAAGGTGGCATCAAGTACCATTTTTGAGTCTTTGGTATGACTCGACCTGGGATTGAGCCCCGCTCTCCCGGACCATTGGCAAACAATATACTCAATAGGTACAAATTTAAAATATAAGCAAGTTTTGAGATACATTCATGTCAATTTTGTATTCCTATTCTAAAATTTGGTAAATATATAACATGCACACACACACACACACACACACACTCATCTGACAAAATAATACGATATAATCTTACAATAAAAACAAATAAGATTTAAAGGTAAATTTATTCATCTGATTTTTTTAGGAAGAAAAAATAACGTTCCAGACATGCTGCAGTATTTGCGATTAGATTTACGTCATCGGTTCTCGAAAAGGCCAAGGTTGTTATCAATGTCAGCACAATCATAGGTTAGAAGAATCCTCAGCTATGATTGTGACATTACTTAAATCACGTTTATTCATAACGATATCAAGAAAGTAATCCTTTATTTGAAAAGAACTAAAAAAAAAAAATAATAACGGTTATCAAAATAAATATGACTGAAAATGGATGATAAAATACAAACGCATTTTTTTGTTTGCTATCTTTTTGAAATAAGCATTTTTTGAAACCAAAATATGCAAATAAACTAATCACCATACGAAACAAAACACCAACATTTTTTCCAGTTTGATAGCAAGCTATCGAGAAATATGTTTGAAGTTAAAGGACGCGATTGTTTTGACGACACAGTTTTTATGTAGATCTCAGATAAATGAAAAAATGCTCACCAACGACAGCTTTTCACACACACACACACACACACATATATATAAATATATCATCGTCATGTCGTGCTGCTAGCACAGATTTCTCAAACCCTATCTCGTCTCTATCGTCCATCGTTTCCTGGCTGTATCCTATATCGGCACAGAGCTGTTGTATATAGGTTCTAGATGGTCATCCAACCTTTGCTCGTCAAAATGAAGGAGTCCACTGGAATTTCTCGTTTATGAGTTCACCCTTACTTCTCCAGCAGTATCCTGCCTATCTGGTCCGTCTGTTTTGAATGGTTTTCGTAATATTGGTGATATATATATATATATATATATATATATATATATAAGAAAAAGTTAAGTTCATTATAAATTACTATGTTGAGTTGGTGATATATATATATATATATATATATATATATATATATATATATATATTGCCGTTCGTGATGTAATGGTTACAGTCATAGGAAAAGAACACGGCGATAGGAATCTTAATTATGGACAGGATTTTTTGAATTTTACGTAGCGCTAATACTGTTGGGAAACATATGAACTCAACAATTCTCCTTCAAGCTGTAGGATAAATAGTAGGGTTAACTAGGCTCTTTCGCCTTGGTACGGCAACTGATGTAGAAGAAGGAAAAGTCTGACTTTAAACTTGTAAAAAGTCACTTAAAAATTGACTTTGTGTTGTGGAGTATATATATATATATATATAGAGAGAGGGGGGTGGGGAATTGTTTTTAAAAGTTTCAAAGCTTAACAGATATCATTTTCAATTGATACATCGACCCGTCATGTTTACGGTAATTGATTTTCAATTGAAGAGCCAGGTGATTATGATCTATCTATCTATTTATCTATCTATCTATGTGTGTGTGCGTGTGTGTAGAAGTCATACATTGAGAAGTCATACATTGAGAATAAGGTAAACGATTTGCCTTTGACAAACGAAGATAATTGAGCAATGACAATGTAGTTGATATCAAGATATACGTGGTGCCTTTGTAGAGAAGAGAAAAATTTCGTATTTTGGTTTGGCGCGCAATTTAATTCGACATTTAATTTCACCCAATCAGGATGACCTATCCTATTCAGCCCGGACCTTCATTTCCGGCCACCAAATCGGGTGAGCTGCCAAACACACTCTCTTCGGCCGGAGAACGCCGACCAGTGCAGATGTCCCATTGGCCGTTCTTCAATAGCGATGCTTTTTTAGCTGGACAACGCCGCCCAGCACAGACATCTCACTGCGGCTCTAAAATAGCAGCAGCAGCAACATGGATACACGAGGGAACCCATCTAATTTATGGATTTCTTACAAGGAATCCCAGTTGAATATAAATTAGATGCATTTAACATGCCTCGCACAGGCACAACTTTATGTCACCCCAAAATTGGCTATGTCGATCTGAGCGTAATCCCGCTCTCGACACGCTAACTCTCAATTCACCTCTGGTCCACCTTAATGGAGATAAGGCATACTCTCCCCAAATACCAGACACACAAAAAACATGGTGACTCCAAAACACAATCCCTCACACGTCCGACGACACACGCTGCCATCTCAACCATCCCAACTTCTCATAACTCAATTTCGTCTCAAAAAGCATAATTTCTCCACGAGTCTTGCAGCGCCAAAAGCAAACCCAATATTTCATGCGGCAAATAAAAACTTATTCACAAAAACACCTTTCAACTAACGCCATCTTACTTCTTCATCCTCCATTTATTTCTTACAACCTAGCGAAGGGAATTACACTCTAAGCGAGGAAACAACACCACGTAAACACACATATGTTACAACCTATCCTCGCTAACAAACTACAAAACTCAGGCTAAACCTTCTATAAGTTTCCATACTTTCTTTGTACAGACGTTTGAAATAGTCGTAGACCCTTGAAAATTCAGTATGTTATCTTATGCGATGACTGACCAATTTTTATAATTTAAGTTTCAAATGAATAGCTACCGCAGGAATAGGAATACACCCTACTAAAACCTGATTGTCACAGATGGTAAATTTCAAAAATGCAATCTGGACGTGAGGACACTTTAGAAGAACGATATGCAATAAAATTAGAAAATTGGAAAATTGTGGAAAAATGCCACAGAAACGTATGGAATGCTTCAGACTGCTTTTCGACCACCTTGCATGAATCGAGCATTAGTTTTTGAGTGGCATAAGAGATTCAAGGAAGGCAGAGAGTCCGTGAGGGATGATGAGAGGTATGGGAGGAGTAATGAAGTCAATACACCAGAGATGATTGGCCAAAGGGTTAGAGTTAGTGTTACTATGTTGAGGTTTTAAGGGAGTTCAGCCAGAGATTCCGTCGGAAGAGGCGAGCACTCTTCAAATCGGGTCAGTGGCATTTCCACCAGGACCATGCACCAGTCCATAACTCTATCCTTGTCACAGACTATTTGACCAAGATGGACATCAACACAGTTCCTTACCCTCCCTATTGTCCAGAACTTGCTCCCTGTGACTTTTGGTTATTCCCTAAGCTCACAGGTTGTCGTTATGAGACAATTGAGGAGATGAGAGAGGCTCTGACGAAGGTCATTGACATTCTCACACAAGAGGACTTACATAGGGCGTTCCATAAGTTGTTGGAACGGTACAACAAGTGCATTGCAGCCGGAGGAGATTATTTGGAAGGGGACTAGAGTTTCATAGATGTACTATACGAAAAAAGTCTGGAAACTTATTTAATGATCCTTGTACTTTCAAATTTTAGTGTTTCGAAAGTTGTTTATTTCTTGTTAAAGATTGATTAAACGAAAAATGCATATACCTTCTCAGTGTAAATAATTTTTTTAAGATAGATATTTCAAGTATACTAATATATATATATATATATATATATATATATTGTCATCCACTGACCGAGGGTTTTTTTATATCATAAATCTTCAGTGTGGTTAGACACTCAGAACATTTCAAGCTAGGATAGAAACCCGTCTATCGAAACCATAATCCAATGAAATAAAAATGGTTTCTTCCAAGCAGTGGTTGTGTCAATTCTACAGTATGGATGCACCACATGGACGCTGACGAATCGTATCGAGAAAAAAAAATAACTAGACGGGATCTGTACAATAACGTTACATGCCGTATTGAACAAATCCTGGAAGCAACATTACTCGAAACAACTTCTGTACTGCCACCTACCGGCTATCTCTAAAACCATCCGACTAAGAAGAATAAGCCATGCGGACACAGCTTGAGAAGCAAGAACGAAATCATCAGTGACTTTCCTTAATGGACCCCTTCACATGGACCTACAAGTTACGGACGACCAAGAAGAACATACCTACAAAGTTCTATATGGACACAGGATGAGGACTAGAAGACCTGGTGAGGGCCATAAATGATAGGGACGATTGGTGTGTGAGAGCGAGTCAGGAAAATCCGTGCCAGCTTCGTGACTTGCTGATGATTATTGAAATGATATTACATTTAAGTCACTAATGGCAGTAATTATGTAAGTTATAAATAAATCTTTAGAAGTCTTAAGGAAAAAAATTAGCTACTTCCTTTCCTTTGAGTCTTTCTTTCTCTATTCCATTTCATTGAAACAGACGATTTGTTTCTGATGTATAACCTATTTATTTCCGCTCTGTTTTTTGCTTCCTTTCTCTTCTCTTCTTTTCTCTTTTCTTTTTTTCTTTCTTTCTTTACTTTTTTTTATCTGAGGAGTTCTTCCTCCTCAATTATATTAAGTTTAATATTAATCCGAGGAGATGACAGGGCGTATCATTCGAACACACGCGTTTATGTCTTCTTTCTGTATTATATTATTATACTCTTTTTATTTTCTCTCCTTTTCTTTCTTTCTTTCTTTCTTTCTTTCATAAAGTTCAGAACAAATTCTTCGTCGCCACTTTTGTAATGTTCCTGAGGGGTGTAATTTTGGCTGATACTTAAAATATTTTCAATCCTGTACAAGCCGAATACAGAATATGGAATACTTACTCGTATGTTACATTTTCCCTCTATTTGCATACACACTACTTTTCACTCAACTCTTTACTCGTCAGGTCTTTGTTTAACCAATTTACATATCCACCACTTCTAGTCACGTGACCTCTAGTTGCACAATCCATTTCAACACTTGGGTTTATTGGCCAGAGGTCCGTGTTCTAATCATGAGTCGGCATAGGTACATTCTTCCACATAACACTTTCTTTCTTTCTTTCTTTCTTTCTTTCTTTCTTTCTTTCTTTCGTTTCAATGAAACAGACGATTAATATCTGAGATAGTAGATTAATCCATTCTCTCTCTCTCTCTTTCTCTCTCTCTCTCTCTCTCTCTCTCTCTCTCTTTCCTCTTTACTTCTCTTATTTGCGTTCTAAATATCTGACGTTTCTAGCATCTACAATCGAAACGGAATGGTCCATTATTTATCCGGGGGGTGGCAGGGAATAACATTCGAACACCTACGGTCATGTCATATTCTAAAAATATTAATATTGTTTTTTATTTAGTGATTTCAGATCAGCAATTAATATTATACTCGATACACTACAGAAACATCTATCTGATTCAGTTATTTAGTTATGTAGATTTTCGAAAAAGATCATGTAACACACGTCTTATGGCATTGATGGGTATTTGACCAGGCTGGTGGGTTGATTGGTTGGTGTTTAATGGCATATCAAACCTTTCAGGTTATTTGAGACCAACTCCTGTTTTGATTTGTTAGCGATTATTTTCTAGGTAATGTTATTTCAAGCATATAATGTTCATTTCTTTGCACACAGTTAACTGTTTTCAAATATTGCTATTATTCTAATTTTATTCAGTATTAGTCATTTGCTCGCATACAGTTAAATGGTTTCAAGTATTCTTATTTAACTCTAACTTTTTGTGTAATATTAATCATTGATTTGCACACAAATGGTTTCAAGTATTACAATTTAACACTGTTTTTTTTTAAATTGATTATTTATTGTCATAGAGTCAGATGGTTTCAAGTACTTCTATTAAACTTAAATAATTCTCTTTGATATCAATCATTGGTTTGCACACAGTTTCATGGTTTCAAATATTGCTAAGACGTTTCATACCATTTAATATTAATCTTTTCTTTTCACACAGTTAAACGGTTTCAAGTATTGCTTTTAACATTAATAATTCTATTTGTCAAGTACTCCTATTACATACAATTTGCACACAGCTCTCTGGTTTCAAATATTTGATCATCATCATCATCATCATGTCGTGCTGGTAGCACGGATATCCCTGACCCTCTCTTGCCACTTTTCCCTATCATTCATCGCCTCAGGCAGGTCTTCTGGACAACATCCCGTATCCTCACATAGTTGCTGAATGTATGTTCGTGTGCTGGTCATCTTGCTTTTGCAGGGCCATGTGTGGGGGTCCATAAGAGTACATCTCTTATGAGTTCGTCCCTGCTTCTCCAGAAGTGTCCTGTATGTCTGGTTCGTCTAACTTGAATAGTTTTCGTGATGGGAGGCAGGTAGACGTATAGTTGGTGCTTTGTGGGGTGTTGCTGCCAGGACTTGTTCAGGATTGCTCGCGGCATTCTTGTGTAATTGCCGTCTAGCTTCTTCTCTAACCGTTTTGTTAGAGTCCATGTAGTGCATCCATATAGCAGTATCGATGTGACCGCTGCCTGGAAGAAACTGCGTTTCATTTTATCGGTTAGGTCTGATTTCCATATAATCGATAGCCTGATACTGTCAGATGGGGTTGCAGAATACACCGACTGCATCTCTGCAGAGGGGTAAGGACCACCCCCACAACGAGTGTCCTGGTGATGATACAAAACAATTTCATGGCGAGGCTCAAGTAATGCTGGAGCTTTGAGGAATGCGGAGCATCCTTTTATTGCCATCGCTCCCAGGCCCACTCTGGCCGGAGAGTTTGCACCTGATGGGTTCAATAGAAATAAACAGTGTACTTATGTTAAACTGAATTGATTGAAGTAGAACTCTTTTCGTATTTAACAGTGTGTAAACAAAAAACTGTACTTATGCAAAATTTAATTGTTCGAAATAGAACAGTTTTTGACATTACACTGAGTTTATATGGTAAAGTGGATCGTTTGAAATAGATATGTTTTTGACATTTAATCTGTGTTTCAAGAAAAACCTGTAATTATGCTAAAGTGAATTGTTCGAAATAGAACTGTTTTAACATTTAAACTACGTAATCATGCTAAACTGAATTATTTAAATAGAACTGTTTATATGTATAACATACGGCCAAAATATTTAGATGCATAAAATGTTCATACGCATAGGAATCCAAAAAACACTCGAAACACTGACGACTTTCTTGGTTCAGGCACAAAACTTTTATTACCTTCTTGACTTTAAGGTTTTTCACACGAAGAGAGAGAGACACAATTTTTACTATGCTGACTGTTCCATCTGACCCGACAACGCGCAGTGCACCCCCTAGACCCAACTGGTCCCGTCAAGGTTCAAATCTTAACTAACTGCTTTTTTCTAAATACCCAAGAATCCCAGCCTATCACTTCCGGGCATGACGTCATTCACATCCCGCAGTCTATCCGGGGGTTTTATTATGACATCTGTGATTGTCACATCCTCTCTGCGCGAGCGTGAACACCTGCACTCAATGTGTGCACCTAACTAACCTGAATGATAAGATATAACCAACGAAAAATCATAATATAAAAAAATCCTTCCACAATTATATAACATATGTTTAAGAATTTATTTGGCATTAAATAAACTACAATGGTTGAAATGCCATGAAACCTAACCAAACCAAACATAACACATTGAGTTAGAATGGAATTGTGAGTAAGAAGACTGGAACTGCATCATGAGATGCCATATAGTATCATGTCCAAGACATTCAAAGTCTTGTTTTTAACACTGCGATTCACACTGCGCCACACCATTCCCATAGTGAAAGGATTGGTACATACATACATACATACAATGCATGATGAGAAATTTAGTGATATATAGATAAAATAGTATACGTTTATATTGTAAATATTGACAGTATTCCTAAATAGGCATACAATCATTATTAATTTTCGATAAGGATGTCATTCATAACTGGCTCATTAGTCTAGTGGGTAGAGTGTTCACCAATGGTCCGGGAGACCCGGGTTCAATCCCAGGTCGCGTCATACTAAAGACTTTAAAAATGGTACTTCATACCTCCTTGCTTAAAACTCGGCAATATAAGGTACGTATCGAAGGTAAAATGGAGCAACCCAGGGAAAGGAGTAGCTCCCTACCCTACACCCCGATGTAGAAGCTATTGAAAAGGGGCCTTTGGGTAATGATATCCGTTATAACACGATATATATATATATATATTTTATAAGAGTGTTAGTCGTCAGTGAATCACTTTGTTGTTATGTGTCGAACCAAGTGCAATATAATATGAATAATGCTCATTATCTTGGATAGAGCTATCATATAATAATAATGATAATAAATAAATATATATTATATATATATATATATATATATATGTTTAATCCATGGAAAATATTCTGCAACTTTGGTTTCCTGAAGTTTATAAAACAACATTCATCAGGCAGGTGAATGTTGTTTTATAAACTTCAGGAAATCTAAGGTCGCAGAATATTTGCCATGGATTAAATATATATATATATATATTTATTACGATTATCATCATTATTATATATATATATATTGTTGTGGTCTTCAGATAATACCGGTGGAAGAATAACTCAAACAACGGGTGATAGGTGAACGCTATTGTATTAGCAGAAAAAAGGAAGTCATACAAAAGAAGTACTAGCCGTTCTCGGCTTGCAGTCTGTCTGTCAAATGTCTCGTAAGAAATGAGAAGTTGTCTTCCCCGAGCGGGCTATCTCGGAGAATACGTTTAGGTTGGAAGAGTCCATCTTTGGAGTATGGTAGGATATGTCCCCATAACATATATATATGCACTTTTTCAAAGTTGATCTATCATTGAGGAACTAGCTGAAAGACGACTGGAAGTGTTCTAGGTTTCGCCTTTGGTATGTTTCTTTAATTACACGTCAAATTTTATGGGTAAATTGATATCAGATCTATATTGTATTTAACATTAATCAGGGAGGATAAAGGAATTCATGCCTTTCCCAAGACTAATAGTCGGAAAGTAAATGTAACAGCGTAACCGGAGTTTGAACTGGCCAACTAGGATATTGCAGTCAGGCACGTTAGCCGTTACGCAATGAGGACTTGAACAAGGATTTCTTCTCGGTCTAGAATTAATATTGAAAATGAAGTTATTATTACGATCAACCACTTCCAAATTTAGGCTTTAAATGATACATAAAGATTTTCTATGCCGTTGTGTAAAAATATTCCAGACAATATATATATATATATATATATATATTGTCATCCACAGACAGATCTGTTTCTTTCTATCAGAACTCATCAGTGTGGCTAAACAGGCTAGATTCCCGAAGCTGGAATCGAACATTTATATATATACATATATATATATATATATATTGTCATCCACAGATTGACTGTTTCTTTGAATCTCAACTCTTCAGTGTGGCTAGACACGCAGGACGCTTCAAGTTCGGATCGAAACCCACCTAACTTGACACTGGACATGGTATCTAACCGATCAACCATTTCGGTGACATACGTAAGCTCAGGAACTATAGCGCATATGTATTAGCTTTCGTTTACTTAGATTTTGTGCTATCAGATACCAGAGTGCTTAATTCGTTAGAATAACTTTGCAATACGGGTGGCAGCCGTTAATTCTTTCGTCAGAGTGCTCAACCCCACGCGAAGGGAGGGTATATATTGTCAACCACA
>OY757920.1:41765147-41787805 GCA_963585895.1 Sepioteuthis lessoniana
GCCACCGACCACTCATCACGAAAACCATGCAAATTAGAGGAACCAGACATGTAGGACACTGCTGGAGAAGTAAGGACAAACTCATGAGCGATGTACTCCTGAGGACCTCTTCAAATGGACGAGCAAAGGTGGGACGACCCGCTAGAACCTATTTACAGTAGCTCTGTGCCGGTACAGGCTGTAGCTTGGAAGACCTACTGGGAACGACGAACGATAGAGACGGGTGGCGAGAGAGAGAGAGTCAGGGAAATCTGTGTTAGCAGCACGACATGATGATGATGATGATGATGACGATAGGGAAGATACTGAAACAACGAGAATCGCTCACAACGATGAGGAAAAAAAAAAAGAAAACACGATTTTTTACAGGTGGATCATATAAGGGTTTGCAGCCCTCGTAAGGAGCTCATCCAATCATCTATCGTAAAACGTAAGAAAAAGGGCAGTTTAATTTCCAGCGATGACCGACATCTTTAAAATAACGCTCATTAACGTAGGAAATCGAATAGGTGACCTGAGTTCAAATCCAGGTTGAAGCAGTTTGCTTTTGACTTCCCGCTGATGTCCTTGAAGAAGTTATAAATCACTCTATGTCTCCTCTTTTTAGGAGAGTAAACTGGTTTATTCTGCTGAGATAGAACGACCATTCGAACAGAAAAAAAAACAACTCTGAATTCAAACCAACTTTACTCCTCTCCATCTCGAAATTTCGGTGGTGTGAAAGTGGCTGAAGCAACCTGAAACAATACAAGGCTTCACAACCGGTCCCCCCAGCTAAGAAGTCAATATAGGCTGAGAGGAACCTACCCAGATATGAGAACAGTATTCAATTCTAAGGTCTCGTGTGGATATACATATCTAACCTCTCCACCATACAAGAACATGATATTTTTTTAGAGGAGTATACTTAATTTTATTCTTGAGTTTTCCTTCTCCTTTACTGGTTCCCTGATCTAAAGTCTAAAGAACCTGGTCTGCTTTCTTTTTGACGATAGCTGAAGGATTTATACATTTTCCAAGGGCATTAAATGGAAGTGAAACATAAGCAACATCATCCAGGATTTGAACTCGAGTTGTCGATTCCATTTCCAACAACTAACACCCTTACGCTAAGCGCGCCTCCACGTATATTTATAGTAAATCCTTGTGTGCAAGATACATTCTGAAGAGATAGGATTGTTTTAACATATAACCACGTTCTTTGCAATTGATGTGGTAAACGAGTTGAACAACAAAACCAAGAATAAAATGAAGACCTAAGAGTTTGTCAAAGCAATCGGTCTGTCTTTAAATCGAGATCCGTCATTGGAAAAGTGTTGGGTGGAGATGTGGGGAGATCCGGTGGTGATAGAAAGATAACAGCTTACTCTTAGAGGTGTTGAAGGTCACAAGCCATTTTCTACCCCATTGCGCAGTCAAATTAAAGTCACCCCATAGATCAGAGGTCATGTCAAGATGTTTAAAATTTCTTGAGATCACATGATAAAGCATTGTGTCGCTAGCACGGTATTGACAAATGCCCTGTGGTCAGGTAGGTCTTTGATGAAAATAAGAAAAAAATAATTGTTTTTATTTCTTCCAATCTTTTTTGGTTGGTTCTTTCTATTTTATTTATTTTTTCTTTCTTTTTTCTTTCTTTCTTTTTTCTTTCTTTCTTTTCTATTCAATTGATTTGTTCTTTTTCGTTTAATTATTCGTGCATCTTTCTTTCTTTCTTTCTTATCTATTCTATTGATTTATTGTTTTTCGTTTAATTATTCGCATATTTTATTTGTTTCTTTGTTTCTTTGTTTCTTTCTTTGTTTCTTTCTTTCTTAATATATTCTAATCCTTTATTCTTTCTTTCTTATTCGTTTATCCATTCATTGATTCTTTTTTGTTTCTATCTTTCTTCATTTTTTAGTCTATTCATTTATTGTCGCCATATTCATTCTCTTTATCTTTGTTTGTTTGTTTGTTTGTTTGTTTTTTTATCATATGGGTTTATATTTTTTCTTATTCATTTAATTATTCACTTTCTTTCTTTCTTTTTTTCTTCATTATTTATTGTATTCATTTATTTTTTCCTTTTTAGTTCAATAATTCTCGTTTTCTTTCTTTCTTTCTTTCTTTCTTTCTTTCTTTCTTTCTTTCTTTTCTATTTATTTATTTATTTATTTATTTTCATTATATATTTATTTATTTATTCTTTGTTACTTATTTCTTCATTATTCATCCTAATCATTTACTTTTTTGTTCTTTCTTTTATTTATTTATTTATTTTGATTTTTCAGTGGTTCATCATTATTTATACGTTTCGTTAATTCATCTATTTTCTTGATTTTCATTCTACCTATTTATCTTCATCTTCTAACCATTTCCTTCTTTTTCTTTTCCTTTTTCATTCTCTTTTTTTTTTCTTTTTCATGATATTATTTTCAATCTGTCTTTTTCTTATCCTTTGTTTCCTTGTTATTCAATTTTCTTTGCTCTTTCTTCAATTTTTAAAACTGTCTCTTCCATCTTTCTATCTCTTTCGTAATTAACTTCCTTCATCTTACATCTGCCTTGTCTGCTGAGGCTGTTAAATTCGCCGATTGCATCTCTGAAGAGGTGTGAGACTCCCCCATCCCAGAGATTCCTGGTTATGACACTAAACCATCTGATGATAAGGCTTCAGTTCTGGATTTTTGGGGAATGTGAAGTATACATTCATGGCCATATTAACAAGTTTCACTCAGTTCCGGAGTGGTCGTAGATTTTAGGGTCTCATGTTGGCGTCAAATAAAACTGTTTAAAAATTTCGTGAGGGTTATCATTATTAGTTATTTGAAACCAGAAAGCTGTGAACAAATTTTCTGTATTACAAAGAAATACTTAATCCTATTTACCAACCTCTCCGCCCGGGTAGGATATGACACATTTTCAAGCGGAGTTTAACAGGTTTCAATTCAGAGTTTTCCTTCTCCTAGACTAGTTGGCTCACCAAGGCTGAAGAACCTAGTCTGTCCTACTATTTTACCCATAGCTGGAGGGAGAATAAGTGAATTCATACTTTTCCCAAGGGTATTAGTACTATATGAAATGCTATCATTCTCGTCCAGGATTTGAATTCAAGTCGCCGTGTCCATTTCCTACGACGATAACCCTTACACCACGGGCACCTCCATACAAAGAAATACTTAATAAGCAGAAATAATAATGTTGAATTGCAAAACTTGAAACTATTTAAATGTGTCCAAAAAAATGTTGCCCAGTCGGCTGGTGCTGTAGAATACTCCGACTGCACCTCTGCAGAGGGGTAAGACCTCCCCATGAGTGTTCTGGATATGACTAAACATTCTGATGGTATGGTTCCAGGGATACTGGAGGTTTGGGGAATGCAGAGTACCCCTTCATTGCCATTGCTCCTAGGCCTAATCTGGCCCGGAATGGTAGCACATGATAGGGCCCTATCTAGGGGTTAAATAGAACTAACTGTATATTTATGCTAAGCTAAATTTTATGAATTAGAACTGTTTGACTAAACTGAATAGCTTAAAATAGAATTGTTTTTGACAATTAAACTGTACTTACATTTAAACTGCGTACTTATGCTTAATTGAATCGTTTGATATGGAACAGTTTTTGACAATGAAACCGTACTTACACTAAACTGAATTGTTTAATATCGAACTGTTTTTGACATTTAACTATGTGTAAACAAAATCTGTACTTATACTAAACTGAATTAGCTGCATTATAACTGTTTGAATCAATTGAATAGCTAGAAATAGAAATGTTTTTGACAATTAAGCTGTGTACCCATGCTAAACTGAATTGTTTGACATATATCTGACAATTTGCATAAAAATGGATTTGGCGTTAAATAACCTACAAAGGTTGATATGCTAAAAAAAAAGCAAACAACAAACCAAACAAACAAACAAATGATTAATGATAAATTATATTGTACGTCTTACAATTATTTATATATAATTTGGCATTAGGTAGTCCTCAAAGGTTGATATTCTGTAATTAGATAGTCTCATTAATGTTAGATAGGGATATTTGAAATAATTTGACTATATGAAATAAAAATTTATTATTTAAAATAATTATTAAAGTTGGATATTAGTGTCATTGTAATTCATTCTTCTGAGAATCATTACAATTGTCAACCCTGTCATTCATAATAAATTTCACCCATTTTCATTTTCAACTTTTATCACATGTTAATCCTATGATATATTTACGTCACTCTGCAACTCTTACGGGATGCAACTCACAAGCCTTAGCTTTTCCGGTGAGTATAATTATTTTAAATTCAGATCTTTCCATTTCTTAAATCGGAAGAATTAAAACCATTCAACAGTGTGCAAACAAATGCGCTCTCATAGCGCGTTTAAAAATAAAAATACCCACACAGAATTTGCTTACAAATTATATATATATATATATATATATATATATATATATATATATATATATATATATATATATATAATTTGGCATTAGGTAGTCCTCAAAGGTTGATATTCTGTAAAAATACAAACGACTAACCTGCTAACCATAATCTTTTATCAACAGGCTCTTTTTCTCTCTTCTTTTTTCTTTTTTTTTTCTTTTCTTTAAATTCTATTTTCATACACCAATTATCTTTTCATTATATTTTCACTTGATGGTTTTTCTTTCTTTCTTTCTTTTTTGCTTTCTTGCTTTCTATCACATTCTTTAACTGTCTTCCTGAGTTTTTTCAGTAAATAATCGTAGGTTAACTAAGCACGAAGTAAATATTTCGCATTCCCAAATGAAACTAAAACCACACGCCACACTGTCGTTCGAAGCTACTTGTCCGGCAAAGTAGGTCGACTCTAATGCAGTATGGGAACAACAAGACTATCAGCGGACATTTTTTTTCTGGCAGGGGATGAAGAAGCAGAAATGAATAAAACATTACAAGAATTACGAAAAAGGAGAAAAATGTTAATGGTTATCAGGATATTATTTTTTATTTAGTAAAAATGATGGGTGAAATTTTCATCGTTATATTATATCCTTACGATAGTTATTCCCTTTTGAATTGCAAACAGATTTCCTGGTTTTCATGTCTACATTTAGCAAGTGACGACAAACAGAAAAGAAAAGATTAAAATCGCTTATTGCAGAATTACAAATCCTGATGTCTTCCCAAGCGTCCTATCAACACGAAACGAAGAAAAACAGTTGTATTAAAATATGAAAAAAAAAAAAAAAAAGCTGTGTAGATGCTAATGTTCTTGACAGATCTCGTTGATATTTGCTAAGGGTAAGATTACGAAAAAGACTTGAATATGAAAAAAAAAGTAGATATATTCAGCTTTATTATCATTTTATATATATATATATATATATATATATATATATATATATATATATAAACTTCCAGAATTTTGATGCTGAGAGAAAATTTGACGCTATAAGGTATCGTAATTAATCTTTCTAGGAAACATTACAATCGAAAATTCCGTCATTCATTATAAGTTTCATCCTTTTGCAATTTTGACTTTTACCACATGTTAATCCTATTCCAATGCCAGGTCGAATTATACCAAAGACTTAAAAAGTGGTACTTGATGACGCCTTGCTTAACACTTTGCAATATAAGGTAAAGATCAAGGGCGAAGTGGAGCAATCATGGGCATGGAGTGGCGCCCTCACCTGCATTTCGGTGTGGTAGCTTTTGAAAAGGGAGCCTTCGGGTCACCCTCGACGAAGGTCGCCAAGTTTACTTTCTCACTTATTCCTATGATATATTTACGTCACTTTGCAACACTTAGAGAATGCGACTCACGAGCTCGTGTTTTAAATTGAGTATTCAGTGCTTTTCTTTTCCTAAATCGTTTGCCGTATTAAAGCTATGAGAGCCGAGTCTTCCCTAAATTTCCTTATAGCTGGTCAAATGAGTTAGAGTTATACCTTTACCAAAAGCAAGAGCAAAGTTAGCTCCAAAAGTTATTTACACTAAATTCCATCCACGTATATTTTAGTCTTTTATCTCTCAATATCATCATCATCATCATCATGTCGTGCCTCTAGCACGGATATCCCTCAGCCTCTCTCGTCACTTCTCCCTGTCGTTCATCGCCTCTGGCAGGTCTTCAGAGCTACATGCCGTATCCTCACAGAGCTGCTGTATGTATGTTCGAGCTGGTCGTCCTGCTTTTGCCCGGCCATATGTGGGGGTCCATTGGAGTACATCACTTATGAGCTCGTCCCTACTTCTCCAGCAGTGTCCTGCAGTTTCTTCCAGGCCATGGTCGTATCGATACTGCTGTATGGATGCACTACTTAGACGCTAACAAAACGGCTGAAGAAGAAGCTAGACGGCAATTACACAAGAATGCTGCGAGCAATACTGAACAAATCCTGGCGGCAAAACCCCACAAAGCACCAACTATACGTCCACCTGCCTCCCATCACGAAAACTATCAATGTTAGACGAACCAGACACGCATAAGTGATGTACTCCTATGAACCCCCACATATGGCCGAGCAAAAGCAGGACGACCAGCTAGAATATACATACAGCAGCTATTTGAAGATACGGGATAGTTTTTATTTACACACAGTTAAATGTCAAAACGGTACTAATTCAAGCAATTCAGTTAAACATAAGAACGCAATTTAATTGTATTTGACCCATAGATAGGACTCCCTCAGGTACTACTACTGTGCGCCAGTTTGGACCTGGGAGCAATGACAATGAAATGGTACTCCGCATTCCCCAAAGCCCCATCATAACTGGAAACTCACCACCAGGACACTCGTTAGTAGGGGTTTTATTCCTCTACAGAAAAGCAATCGGTGTATTCTTCAGCCCCAGCCGACTGGGCAAGAGTTAAATAGTATCACAGTTGTTCTTTTATCAGGAAAACTTTGGCATTAAATAACCCACGAAAGTGAATATTCTATTAAACAAAGAAACCAAACCGAATAATTTATATTTATGTATTCATATACGATCCTATTTACCCAACCCCTCCGCTCGGGCAGGATATGACACAAGGTCAATTTTTTAAGCGGAGTTTAGCAGGTTTGAATTCAGAGTTTTCCTTCTCCTAGACTAGTTGCCTCACCAAGGCATATACGTGTCTGTGTGTGAGAACATTTATGCTAAAACCATATTTAATCCCTAGATATTAACGCTATGCTCTTTGAACGAAAATGAGGTGTGTCTTTGTGGTGTAATTGTTAAAATGCTGGACTGCCTAATCATAGTAAGCGAGTTCGAACTCCAGTCGCGTTATTACGTTCACGTTCGGACAAATACCCTTGGGAAAAGTATTAAACCTCCCAAACTATGGGTTAAATAATATCTCTACTGTCCTTCCAGAAGGATGGATTTGGCATTAAATAGCCCAAGAAGGTTGACATGCTGATAAACAAAGCACGAAAATCTAGACCGATATCACAGAACTTTTCAAGTATCAAATAATAAAATAATAAAAGAGGGTAAAAACTCATAATTAGCTAAATAAGTAGTCAGCAGATAATTTGTTAGACTCAGCTGAACAAAATCCCAGTCAATTGGGGTATAATACACCGACCGCATCCCTCCAGAGTGATTAGACCCCTCCCGCATTCATAAAGCTCCAGTATTACAGGAGCCTCACTATCTAATTTTTTAATGTCATTTTCAGGATACTCGTTGGTGAGGGGTGTCTTACCCCTCTGCATAGATGCATTCGGTGTATTCTACAGACCAAGCCGACTGGGAAATTATCCAATGAATGCGATTCCCTAACCTGTAGACATGAAATAACTCCAGAGAGATTGTAAAACCGTTAAAATCAATTAAACAACCAATCCAAATTTCAGCGAACCTTAAAATATTATTAAAAAAAGCTGCAAGTAAGGCTAAGTTTTCAACAAAACACACAACAATGCTATTATCTGGACCATTTCAAATTTTCTAAAATTTCCTGACGTCTTTCATTGTATTGTGAAAGGTCGATTAATGTTGGAGTCTAATATCAGTTCTGCCTGGAATTTTCAGTGCCTTTTCAAAATTGGGTCGGTTTTCTACTTCAGTAACGTCTTGGATTCATATTCTCTTCGCTTTATTTAAACCTATCGCATATATCGTTTGAATTTGATTGGTAGTCGGGATGTTAAAAGCCTATCGTAGCTCATTCTTTTTATTTTCCAAGACTTCTGTCATCCATGATGATTCATTCCGTTTATTACCCAGTCGGCTGGGGCTGTAGAATACATCGACTGTATCTCTGCAGAAGGATAAGACACCCTCAATGAGTGTCCTGGGTATAACACTTAACAATCTGTTGTTATTCAAGTTATGCTGGAACTTTGGGAGACGCGGGGTACTTCTTTTATTGCCATCACTCCCAGGTCTCTTCTGACCCGGAGTAGTGGCACCTGACAGGTTCCTATCTATGGGTAAAATTGAGCTAAACTGCGTACTTATGCTAAACTGAATTATTTGAAATAGAACTGTTTTTGACATTGAAATTGTACTTTGGCTAAACTGTATTGTTTGAAATAGTACTGTTTTCATATTTAACTGAGTGGAGACAAAAATTATACTTACACTAAAGAGAATTATTTGAATTAGAACTGTTTGACTAAACTGAATAGCTTGAAATAAAAATGTTTTTGACAATGATATTGTGTACTTAAACTAAACTGAATTGTTTGAAATAAAACTGTTGATTTGCATAAAAACGAATTTGGCATTAAATAACTTACAAAAGTCGACAGCAATAAAACTCGAACAAACAAGCGAACAAACTCATTCCGTTTACATATTAGAATCCAAGAAGTTTTCACAAAAAAGCAATGTTTTGTTAGTTTTATTTTGTTATCAACTGCTTTTGGTGTTCATTCTGGGAAAGTAAAGGACAGCAGGTTACTTTTTTTCATTTCTCGAGCTACAAAATACTATAAGTATTCTTGCCTACATCAAGTGTGACGGCACACCTTGGTTCTGCAGTGCATCTGTTCACTGTTTTCTGTGACCCCCACGCGATTGCCCAGGACCTGAAGTGATGTCAAAATGAGAAAAAATAAAAAAAAAGTAAAGTCGAACTAATTATTTATTGGACTGGACTCACTCATAGATTGAGGGTGTGTATGTTACTTCGGAACTTCTTTTGGCACTGGTTCCCATCCATGCGTGTGCAAAAAAAGTCCCTTGAATAACAAATATACAATAATGTAAACGAACGTCACTGTGGCGTTGCGGCTAACGTGTTGGAAGATTTATAGTTAGTGAATTCGAAATACATTTCGTTCATTTTCAGATTATTTCACTTGGAAAGTTATGAACCCCTTTATTCCCCACCCCAGCTAGGGGTAAAATAGAATCACTCCAGTTCTTTTACCAGCAAAAATTTGGATTCAAGTAACTCACGGTTGTTGGTAAACCATTAGATTAAAAAACCGAAACCAAAAAATGTAAATATTAATGTACGAGGAACACACTTCCTTGACATCTAGGCATAATATAACCCTAGAAGAGTTAGCATGCCTTATAATCAATCAATCAATCAACCATATCAACTTGGGTATAGGCAGTTATGAATACTATGTTACGACAATCTTGGAGTTTGGATATCATGCCTGCTTGCCTTAAATATCAGAATTGTTTCTCCTATACTCTTTGATTCCTTGTTTACGTTCTGGTTTTTCTTTTATTTATTTCTGTATGTCAATTACTTTAAAGCTATTGTCGTTGTTATCATTTGCAGTGTAGAACAAGAATCAGAAACTGAAAAAAAAAAAAAAAAAAAGATCATAGTACCAAAAAAAAAAAAAAAAGAAAAAGATCATTGCACAAAAAAAAAGAAGAGAAAAGAAGAACCCTTCAACATAAAAGAACATCAAGTAGGTCGAAAGAGTTTGTGATGTTTAATGGGTCATGAAAAGAGTTTTTTTTTTTTTTTACTGGAATGTAGAGAAGGTAAAATGAGAGAACTTCAGTCGAATAATGAGATGCTAAGCTGTAGACATGTTTCTGTGGTTTGATAAGATTTTAAGAGCCACGGATGGAATTTAGCAATAAACATTAGAGTCTATGGCAAGGTAAAAAAATGGCATTCCGAAAATATTTTTAAAATAATTATCATGCATGTATTTCTTTTAACATCACCGCATTAATTGTTTCTTGGCAATCACATTTATAGTAGGAATCGTCAGGCTCTACGTCAAAACATCGACTTGGATGGAAAACGATCTCACTGTGATAATGTTCATGTCGAAGTTACTAATTAAAAATTAAGTTTTATTACATACACATATTTAAGTACAAAACAATGTAAAGGATCTATCTATTTATCTATCTATCTCAATATTCTCATTTCTATATAAGTATATTTGATCCTTCCTTTTTCCTTCTTTCCTTTCTTCCATCCTTCCTTATCTTTTTTCCATCCTTCCTTATCTATCTATCTATCTACCTATCTATCGATCGATCTATCTATCTACTCTTATGGATCCCCACACACGGCCGCGCAAAAGCAGGACGACCAGCACGAACGTACATTCAGCAGCTATGTGAGGATACAGGTTGTTGTCCTGAAGACCTACCTAGGGCGATGAACGATAGGGAGGAGTGGCGAAAGAGGGTCAGGGATATCCGTGCTGCCAGCACGATATGATGATGATGATGATGATGTCACTGAAGTAGTATCTATCTATCTGAAAGTCTTCATGTACACATATTCTCTCTCTCTCTCTATCTCTCTCTTTCTCTCTCTCTCTCTCTCTCTCTCTCTCGCATACACACTCACAAACACAAGCAAGAAAGATATATATAAATGTTATATATATATATATATATATATATATATATATATATATATATATATATGAATAACTACATACATGTACGTTTGTGTGTGTGTGTGTGTGTGTGTGTGTGTGTGTGTAATAATACTTTCTTTTACACATGAATATAGACTGTTAACTACACAGCTGACTTGCATGAAACATTGAAATATTTTCAAGGTTAATTATGAATACTTGACAAGTTCCGTTTCATGTGTAAATATAAGAAAACCTGTGGTCAAATATGTGCGGGTATCTGTTCGTATCGCTGTGTGTGGGTCTGTGTTTCTATTTCTGCATCATTCTCTTGAAAATCTTGCAAAATATAAATGTTAAAACATATGCTTGAGCTATCAAGCTATCAATCTATTTCAGTCTGATCATGTTTCTCTCTATATATTGCTCTCCCTCCTCTTTTTTCTACCTTCACCTCTCTCTCTGTCTATATATATATATATATATATGTATATATATCATCATCATCATGTCGTGCCTTTAGCACGGATATTCCTGACCCTCTCTTACCACTTCTCCTTATCATGAATATATATATATATATATAATTAATCTATTCTTAGAGCACGGTGTTCTCTTTCAGTCTGATCATGTTTCTCTCTATATATCGCTCTCCCACCTCTTTTCTCTCCCTTCACCTATTTCACTCTCTCTCTCCCTCTCCCTATCTATCTATCTATCTATCTATCTAACTCTCTCTCTCTCTCTCTCTCTCTATATATATATATATATATCATGTTGTGCCGCTATCACGGATATTCGTGACCATCTCTCGCCACTTCTCCCTATCATGAATATATATATATATATATATATATATTTATACATATAATTATTTTTAAGCTCGGTGTTCTCTGATTTTCTCTTGATATTTGTGTGTGTATTTATGTGTGCATGTGTATGTACATCTATATATGTATCTATGTGATTGTGTGTCCCAGCTTCTCCGTTTTTCTGATTTCGGCGACTTGTTTTAATGCCAAATCTACCTTTTTTGTTTATTTAAAGCAAAACTATCCTTGTAGAAGAACAGTCGTTAGTACTATTTTTACCCATAGAAGGGGCAATAGGGGGTTTCATACTTTTCCAAGGAATACACAATCGAAAGTGTCTGCAGTTCGAACTCACTTCGTCCGAAACACTTTAGCCACTAACCTCTCTTCATTCTTCTCTTGAAAATGTTACGATGTGAAAATGTTAGAACGTATCTATCTATCTATCTATCTGTAATAGTCTGCCCATCTCTACCCCAGTTTTTTCATATCTATCAATCTTTGTATTTATCTATCTCTCGATTGATATTTAAATGCTATATATATATATATATATATACGCGCACGAACATAAAATCTATAAACACACATAAAAACACTAGTTCGCGCGTGCACATACACACGTACGTACGTACACACACACACACTCACACACACACACACACACACACACACACACACACACACACACACACACACACACACTCACGTATATGTATGAGCAGCCTCTGAATTTCTAAAGCCTTCAAAGATAATTAACACATATTTTAAACGAGTCCTTAATAATAGTCTTCACGTCTTCTAATTTCTTAAAAGAAAGTATATCATTATGAATTATATTTCTTTTCCTTTCATTCATTTTTTTTCAGTGTTTTTTCTTCGATGCGCCTAGTTATAATAGATTTAATATATCTAACTAGTGTGAATTGCTTCTGTGAAGCATAGTCAATATCAATTTTGGAGAACATTTTATTTCGTCATCTTTTGCTACCTCATTTATTTGCATGAAAAGGAACTAGTAAAGAATTATTATTTAGCACTGCAAGTATTTCGGCGTTTTCTTGAAGTAAATATACAAAATAAAGTAAGCAAAATTGTGATTTGGGTAGTTAAGAAACTATGTACAGAGATAGATAAGGAAATAATGGCAATGAAGGGGTTTTCCACATTCTCCAAATGTCTAGGACTGGATCCTCATTATCTGAGAGTTCAGTGCCTAAGATGCTTGTGGAGCGGTGTCATAACCCTTTGCAAAAATACTGCCGGCGTATTCTACAGCCTCAGTCGGCTGGGCCTTAAGTAGTTAAATAGTTGCATATATGCATAAATATCTAGAAACTTAGATAGATAGATAGATAGATAGATAGATAGATAGATAGATAGATAGATAGATAGAAACTACTTTGGTTAAAAAGGCAGATGGACTGGGATAGATATAAAGAAACCGAGATTGATTAACGAATAGATAGAGAGACTGGAGTTGAAATTAAAAGTATCGAATAGATTTATATTTAGGCACATTTGGTTAAATATTATAGTTATCCTTATATTGAAAAGATATGCTATGATATTTCATCTAATTAGTATAAGTTGTGTCCTTGGAAAGATACAATCAGACAAAGTGGCATTTGAATGGAAAGGAACAGTCAACACAGAATTCGCAGAATAAAGAAAGAGTTTTATTGCAACAAGATTTACAATAAGACAGACAAGGAATTGTGAGGCACGTTACTAATCCCCGAATCAAAGATAATATTTGTCTCTGTATCCTACTTAACAGGACTTGACACAAGGTCAAATGACCCGAAGGTCGGGTTTTTCAAGAGGTTAAGGGAGGGGAAGATCGGACCAAAGCCGAAACCCTAGCCCTGATGGTCTATGCTAGTCATGTCTCACTTGGTTCAATGTGAGCCGACGAGCCTAGCTGGACAAGGACCCAAACATGAGTCCTGGCACGGATGCCAGATTATAGCTAAAAAGTGAACCACGCGGCCTAGTGCTATACATTGGTGTCAATAATATAGCTTGCTCGCTGGAAGGTGGCGTAGTCAAAGACGAGCGACTTTCGGCCTCGAGTCTGCCCGAGGTGGGCAATGCCCCACCCGACTAGAGTGCCTGACAGCCCGGCTAAAAAGCCAGCTGAGGGCAAAGTCAACGGCAAAATAATGCAGTCGGCCTTATCCCTGGGGGCAGGTTTAGTTGTCTCTGCCTCCTACCAGACAAGATTTGACTTAATGCCAAATAACCCGAAGAGTATATTTAGTGGGGTAGAGGTAGGAAAGGTTGGACTCGAGCCGAAGTTCGAACCCTGCTAGTCTACGCTGATCATCAACTCACTTGGTGAAATTTTAGCCGATGAGCCTAGCTGGACATGGACGCCAGCTTATAGCTTAAATTGGACCACGAGACCCAGTGGTATACAAAGTAGTATACAATAATGCATCTTGTCCACCTGAAAGTGGCCATGCCAAAGCCGGGGGGCTCCGGCCTCGAGTAAGCCTTAGATTGACAATGCCCATGTACGAGAAGAATATCAAGCGGTCTGGCTAAAAAGCCGTGAGGCGGGGGGGGAGAGCCAACAGTAAATTAATGCAATCTGCCTTATCCTTTGGGAGAGGTATATTTGTATCTGCCTCTTACGTGAGAGGACTTGACACAAGGTCAGTGACCCCAAAGTTGGTTTATAGTGGTGATTAGCGGAGGGGGAGGTTGAACCTCGAGTCCTCCTAGACTATGGTGGTCATCGGCCCGCTTAGTGCAATGTGGGCCTGATGAGCCTAGCTGGACATGGACCCAAATCTGGGCCCAGGCTCAGGTGCCTTATTACTAATTAAAGATTATTCAAATAAAGTAATTATATCTAAATTATTTCAAAATATAATCCATAATTCCTTGCTTCTGAAATGTACGCTTCCACCGGTTTTCAGTATCTCCAATTCAACTGAGGATTATCTCGTGAATTTCTCCATATAATTGTGTTGTGTTGTCAGCATAACGTGTTTTTAAAAAGTACTATTTCCCTGCTTGTTCGGCAAACCATATTTGACGTCCTCCATTTTCGCAGTGGCTGAGTATAAAACATTCGTCGTCAAACAATTACCGTCAATATGACATTCATTTTCACATTATTCCAGGAGGTTGAATCAGTGGAATACATCAACTTCTTCTCTGCAGAGAGGTAAGATCCTGCAATGAGTGTTATAGATATGATACTAAATTATTTAATGATGAGAGTCTAGTCCTGGAGCTTTGGAGAATGTCATTGCCATTGCTCCCAGATTCACTGTGAGGCTGAGAAGTAGCATCTGATAGAATCCTATCTATGGGTCAAATAGAACTGTTTGACATTTAAACTGTGTACAAACGTAGGATTAATAGTAAATAGAATTATTCGTGTTAGATAGGAATACTTGGAACCATTTCACTGTGTGCCAAAAAATTAGCTAACACTCGTTTGAAAATGTTATCTACTGAATGTATTTTCAAATCAAATGTATTTGATATACATGAATAAACATGTTTTGGCATTAAATGACCTCCAAGGGTTGATATGCCATAAAACCAAAAACTAACAAAAAAACATAACCTAGTCGGCTTGGACTGTGAAATACACCAACCGCATCTCTGCAGATGGCTAAAACCCCTCAGCATATGTCCTGGGTATGATACTAAACAATTTTCTGGTGAGGCTCCAGTAATGATGGAGATTTGGGGAATGGGGAGTACCTCTTAAATGCCATGATTCCCAGTTCCAGTCTGGTCCGAAGTGGTAAACCTGATAGGGTCCGATCTATGGGTCAAATAGAACTGTTGGACATTTAAATTGAGTGCAAACAAATGACTAAAGCTAAATTGAATTGTTTGAAATAGAACTGATAATCATTTGTGTGTAACACAAATGACTGATGTTGAATTGATTTGTCATTGATAAATAGCATTACTTGGAACAATCTAACTTTAATGACTTATGCTAAACTGAATTTTTAGAAAGAGAACTGTTGGATTATTCAACTGTGTGTATCTACAACATTTATTAACAAATCCTATGCTTAATGTATCTGCAAAAACTAGATTTGGCATTAAATAACCAACAATGGTTGATATGCCATAAAACCAAACTAGACATATTTTCATCTAAAGGTACATGAAGTCTATTGGAAATGAAATCGGCAGTCAGAGTTCAAATCCTGAATACGTTAACTTTGCACTAGTGTTCAAGGGAAAGGCATGAAACCACCGCTTATTCATCCAGCTGTTGGTAAATAGTAGTGCAAACTGGTTTCTTTAGCTTTGGCAGACAAACTTCTTAGCAAACAATAGAGAAGAAAATTCTGAATTAAAACCAGGTACAAAATTTCTTTGCGTTGCACACTACTCTCACCAGTGCATGTGACAGGATACATCTTTGGGTTGCATACTACTTGCAGTAGTGTGTGTGTGCATGGATGCATACAAGAAGCGATTTGTTGGGTTTTTTTGGTAAGGTTCTCTATATTATTTTTTATTTTGTTTGTTTTGGTTTGAGTTTCAAACTGCTGCAGCAGATATACATTCTTAAAAAATATCTTGAACTAGGTCAAAAGAAAGAAAATATGTTGCCATGAGTATATTCAATGAACAAAAAGGTTTGTTTTTAAATGCAATTCACAGGAGACTCCATTTTTCCATTGATATCATGGTTATACGTGAAATTCACTCTTACGAAAGAAATATTGTTAATTCAAAATTTTACCGATTAAACCTGGTCTGCTCGAAAAGCCTTGAATTTTTTTGAATATATATATATATATATATAGTCATCAACAGATAGATCTATTTCGTTCTATCAGAACTCATCAGTGTGGCTAGACAGTAGCTTCCCGTAGCTGGGATCGAAACCCGGTTGACTCAAAGCCTCTAACCATTCAGCCACGAGGAGCGATTAGCTGCGAAGTAAATTTTAAACGGTTATGAATCACAATTACAATTGTTTACATACATCCGTTCAATGGCTGCCGAGACCTCAATTTATATACGAAGAGGCTTGCAATAGACGCTAATGGCAACACGATTACTTCTTCGCCAGAGAACTCAACCCTACGAGGGTAGGGGAGTATATATATCTCTAAAGTCATTACAGACAGATCAGTTTCGTTCTTTCAGAACACATCAGTGTGGCTAGACAGTAGCTTCCCTTACGGTTTACTCTCTCTCTCTCTCTCTCTCTCTCTCTCTCTATATATATATATATCTAAACCCGGTTGACTGACTATATATATATATATATATCTAAACACGGTTGACTATATATATATATATATGTATAAGTAAAAAATAGAATAAACAAAAATAAAGAACGGACTTAGACAAAATTTATCTAAGAGAAAGATGCAACGAATAGAAATATATATATATATATATATATATAAAGTAAAGTTGATTTGGCGGCCGTTGTCGAGGGCGACCTGAAGGCTCCTTTTTCAACAGCTGCTACACTGAGGTGTAATGGAGGGCACTACTTCTTTCCTTGGATAGCTACAGTTTACTCCCGATACATATATCATAATGTTGAGTGTTAAGCAAAGAGGTATCAAATACTATTTTGGGAGTCTTTAGTATGACACGACCTGGGACTGAACTCCGGTCTCCTAGGCCATTGGCGAACACTCTACCCACTAGGTAAAATGGGCCGGTAAATATACATATATATATAATAGCAGAGGAACATACGGACACATCCACACACTCTCGAACACTTTATAAAAATATATTAGAATCTTAAAGTAAACAAATATTTACCCACCTACGAAGATAGGATATGATCCAATGCGAGATTAACGTGTGGCAACCCTAGTAAGTGAACCCCCCGGGCATGCAGGTGTAAGAATTCTCCAAGCCCCTTCAACATTTTCTTTCTATATCGAGACGCCTCGGTTGTCAAAAAAATGAACCCAGTCCTTATTACCGATTGACAATGATGACAGGTGCTTCTTTGAGAGACGACCGTCTGAGATTGAACTGGACTTTTAACAGAAATGTTTTTTTTTTTTTTTTTTGGTTTTTCCCTCGTTTCTAAGCTGCACGCGATTTGAGTTATGATTCATTAGGAACTGTGTAATCCACTGAAAATACTTACTATTTATTTTTTGTTCGCTGAAGATCAGCTGATGCTTAACTTAGTACAGCTTGAAAAATAATCCTTCCGTGTAATCACATTGTACAATCAGAATGTAATCCTGTACTCCATTTTCTGCTTACAAGTGCCGTATCGCAAATAGTTGATCAAATAAACACACACACACACACACACACACGCACAACCCCCACCCCCCACAAAAAAATTACATTCAGCATTGATGAAGTTGGTATCATTTCCAAGTAAGGATAGGCAAACGCCTTCGTTCAATTCATAGCAAATATATCGTTTTCATCTGAATACTATAAATTATTTTCATATTTGTATACGTTTAATATGATACAATTACTTTCTCATAAATTTTTTGTCGTGAATGTTTGTGTAGGGAACATTAGAATGTACATCGTTTGTAAACAAAATATTCGCGTGTAGAATGAACAAAGAAGTCAATCTGGTCAAGTAGTTTCGTTGTTCTCAAAATCTGTTATAGTTGTACTGATACCTTGTATACGTCCATTAATAAAATTTTTTTATTTTGGTTTCTATGCTTAATGGCATATCAGTCTTTTTTGGTTATATAATGCCAAAGCCACTACAGTAAAACGACAGTAGTGGTACTCTTTAACCCCTTGCTGGGGGAAATAAAATTCAGACCTTTCCGAAACTAGGGTTAGAACTCGCTTACTACAATGTCCCAATTTAGAATTTTAACCATTACGACACAGGGGTTTACGTATATAGCTCAGTCGGCTTGGCCTGAAGAATACACCGACTGTATCTCTACGGAGGAGTAAGACTCCCCTCGACTGAGTGTCCAGGATATGACACAAATCAATCTCATGGTGAGGCTCCAGTAATGCTGAAAGTTTGGAAAATGTGGTGTACCCCTTCACTCCCATCACTCGCAGGTTCAGTTCGGCTCAGAGGGGCAGCATCTAATAGGGTCCTTCCTATGGGTTAAATTGAACTCCTTGACATTTAAACTGTGTTAAAACAAATGACTTATGTTGAATTAAATTGTTAGAGTTAGATCTTTTTGATCATTAAACTGTGTTTAAACAGATGACTGATGTTTAATTGTGATTGTTATATCGTAAAGCTTGAAACCATTTAACTACTTGCAAACAAATGATGAATATTAAATAGAAATACTTTTAAAAAAATGAACTTCTAGCAAAAAATGAGCTCAGAATCTTTTTGAAATGTTATAAAAATATGTTTACAAATCATATTTAATGCATATGTATAAACTGGATTCGGCATTCAATAACCTACAACGGTTGATATGCCATAAAACCCCAAAAAACATACATATAGTAAGTAAAGATTGCGACCGTAGTCGACGGTGACCCGAAGGCTCTCTTTTCGATAGCTACTACGCCAAGAGGTAGGGTAAGGCACTACTCCTTTCCCTGGATTGTTCCACTTTACCCTTTATCCGTACCTTATAATACTGAGTGTTAAGCAAGTAGGCGTCAAGTACCATTTTTTGAGTCTTTGTTATGGCTCAACCTGGGACTGAAACCAGGTATCCCAGTCCATTGGCGATCTTAGTTCGTAAAGTTCTTTTCTTATTTTTACCATGAAAAGGACTGCTTTAAAAATATTTTTAAAATTTTACTTCTTGCTAAAAAATGGAGTGCCTTAAAAACATTACCAATTAATATCATGGAACTGAACTTTTATTGAAGGGGGAGTACTCGTTGAGTAGTGTCTGTGGTGCTGAACTGCGACTTTGTAGTAAGCGAGTTCGAACCCCATCTGTACTATTACATTCACTTTCGGATTAATACCCTCTAATACCCCCAACATAGTACTACTACTGTTTTTTTCCCTACAGAGTGTGCTTTGGCTCTGTATAACCCACGAAGGTTGATATGCCATTAAATAAGAAAACAATCAACAAACTGTTATACAATCAGTGTTTATTCTAATAAACTCTAAATCTATCTTTACGTCATATTTCATGATAATGAATCGGAAATTAAATGTAGCTCAGTCGGTTTTGTTATTTGATATTATACATTGATATTGTCACTTGATCCCGATGTTTTACCCAAGGTTCGGAAAAAAAGCTGATCAACTCAAATTTATATTTTCCTTACTTACTATTTTTATTCAGATGTTTCTCAATTAGGTTGACCTTCATAAGGGTAAGGGTTTTCGTGTTGTGTTGTGGTTAGAAAACTGAGAGGCTTTACAATGTATTGTAGCTCCAACGAGCTAAAAAGACTAAATCTCCAAGTTTCTCAAGTACGTCTGTTCTATGTTATACCTCAATTCTAACGCAAGAAATTTAACTAAAAATCGAGTCTTCTGTCTTTACTCACATAGTTGTATTTACTAGTCGTATCTATATTTTTATAACTGACCACTGTAATTTTTTTCTATTACATCAACTTTCACAATGCCGAAATCTTTTCTTTTGTAATCTCCTAAGAAAATGGACTTAAACTCTTGTTTGTATTGTAGTGGAGCTACCATAGAACAAAATCTCAGTTCATTTTCTAACGGTTAAGAAATGTCTAAATCCTTAATCCACTCCATTCCTTCTGCTCACTCCAACATCTCAACTTCTATTCTAGAAATCTAACAAGAAAAATTATTTTATCTTTGGTCACGTGTTCTTATCAACTAATCAAACTCCATATACATAAGAAAACTTCTTTTCAGCTGTGTTTCCCATATCTTTGTAGGGGGGATACCTAAAAACCCACGGAAACATATCAGTTATTAAGCAAATGTAGAAAGGAGCCAAGAACATTGGGTTTTCATTCTGACTATTTCATATAATAAATTATCATTGTTTTTTCATGTAAAACGTTAGATAATTTTCAGCGCTCATTTTATTAATATACATTTTTTAACTCTTCCCTTCATCGCTGTGAAATATGTCAATCATGCAGTAAGAAAAACCGAAAAATGAATTGAATTAAACAAAAATTGCCCCTTGTCAATAAACAGAGGTTTATTAATTACCAATCAATATTAATTATAACTTTTCACTTTTAACTTTTCCTAGTTCTAGCAAAGTCTCATACGAAATTCTGGATGACAGGATTATGAAAAGATTACCCCCAACGCAATAGGACATCAGTGGGTTGCATATTTTTTAAGCTTTGAGATCAAACGACTGAAGATGGAAGATCTCCTTGTGTAGGAAATGAAGACGGTGACCCAAATTCAAATCCTCGACTTGGCTATATGTATTTCATGCAGCGTAAATACCTCGGGAAAGGTATGAATCTAAATATTTTCCATCTAGCTATGCATAAACAGTGCCACAGACTGGAACGACAACAGGTCTAGGAGAAGGAAAAACCGAGTTCAAACCGGTTACCCAAATGTAGCTGGGGACCACCTTCGGACATGTATGGCCAAGAAACTTCACACATGAATACAGGTACGGAGCCTTGGTAACCCACTGCAGGTGGATGCCGTAAACACACACACACGCACACACACACACACACACACACACACGTAGACACCCAGTAAGTTTTCTGCCTGCTTTTCTCTTTTTGCTGTATTTTGTCTGATCATATTTACCAAACCCTCCGCTCGAGCAAGGTATGACACAAGGTCAATTTTTAAGCGGAGTTTAACAGGTTTGAATTCAGAGTTTTCCTTCTCCTAGACTAGTTGCCTCACCAAGGCTGAAGAACCTAGTCTGCCCTACTATTTACCCATAGTTGGAGGGGGTATATTTGAATTCATACCTTTCCCAAGGGTATTAGTGCTATGTGAAATGCAATCAGTCAGGTCCCGGATTTGAACTCGTGTCGCCATGTCCATATCCTGCGACAATAACCATTACACCACGGGTATTTTGTCTGATGAAAAATGAAATACGTCTTCTCTTCTATAGGAACAGTTGAAGTGATGAAAAATTTCATTGTGAAAATATATGTAAAACTCAAGAACAACCATTACTTGTATATATTCCGCTAATTTTGAAATTCTTTCATTATCACCACTTTCTTTCGTGTGAACCAATTTTAGCCCATTTTAAAAATCAGTTAATATCGTATGCCGTAACATAATTATCATATGTTTAATTTATCATGTTCGATAATGCTTTACACAAGGCCACGAATTTTGAATTCCTTTCAAGAACAGAACCCTTTCTATTTGCGATGTTGTCTCTAATTCTAACATGTACGCATAACTTGTTTATTTTAATTTTACTTTACATATGAAATGATAAAAAGTTTTGTACTGACAAAAAAGATGGACACTTTTTCTTTTTTTACTAATTTTATATAGAACGTGAAAAAGAAAGAATCAAAAATTGGAAACAATATGCCGAGTGATTCGAATTACGGGATGATAATGTGAATAGCATATACGTTTCCTGACTCTTGGACGAGGCTTCACGAACATTTTATTTGATATACCAACTTGTAACCAAATTTAATACCCATTCCCTCCCAAATAAATTAATTGAATATTTTATTAAGAAAACATTTATCAGTCTTTAATACAATCAACCTAAGGAAAGAATAAGTAAATGATAATAGCATACATAAATTCAATTCTTGAATAATTTTTAATATGAACGATGGGTTTAGTGGGCCCAAAAGAGATCATGAATACCAGCTTGCAGGTTTGTGAGTTTGAAGTGCAAATCACCATGTTCAATGTTTCAAAGTGCTTCTCTGTTTCCTTATGAAATATAATGGCAAAGGGATTTCGTTTTATATATCTTGCCTTCCAGTTGAGTTAGGCTGAGAACCTTTCGTTTAGTGCATGGGTTAGTTAGGTGCAAACATGAGTGCAGGCGCTCACGCGCGCGCGGGAAAGATGTGTCATTTAGAGATGTCAAAATAAACCCCAGATAGGAAATGAGACCAGGAGGTGTGAATGACGTCATGCACCGGAAGCGTGGGCGGAGGATTTTGTGGATTTGAGAAAAGTCAGAGAGTTGGGTTTTTGCCTCCTAAGAAGAAGGTTGACTTTCGGAACTCGCC
>OY757920.1:41788005-41855505 GCA_963585895.1 Sepioteuthis lessoniana
CTGAACTAAGAAGTCGTAAATGCTTTTTGTATTTCGGGATTCCTATGTTATCTATATGCGCGTTATGAACATTCTATGTACATTTCACATATCCGTATCATGGCTATGTTACACTTATAGCTGAGTTTGCTGGGGCTGTTGAATATACCGACTGCATCTCTGCAGAGGAGTAAGACTCTTAACGAGTGTCCTGTATATGACACAAAACAATCTGATGGTGAGGCTTCGGTCAGTGTAGCTCAGGGGAATATGAGTACCCACTTCATTGCCATTGCTCCCAGGTCCACTCTGTCCCAGAGTGGTAACACCTGATGGAATCCATCTACGGGTCAAGCAGAACTATTCGACATTTAAACTGAGTGCAAACAAATGACTTAGTCCAAATTGAATACTTAAAAAGAAAACCGTTTTACCATTTAACTGTGTGCAAACAAATGTTCATTTGTTACTGTTGTAAAGCAACACTTGAAACATTTTAACTGTGTGCAAACAAGTGATTAATTATAAATAGAACTGATCATATAAGAAAGCAATATTTAAGACCATTTAGATGAGTGCAAAAAAATGAGCACAGGTTCGTTTATAAAAGTTATCAAGAAAATGTTTACGAATCATATATATTTTATACGTATGTGTTATGTAGAAGAATGTGCCGATAGCGACCCCTGTGATTTGAATACGGATCTCTAGTCAACAAACAAAAGTTTTAAAATGGGTTGTTCTACTGGGGTCATGTGACTAGAGATGGTGGATGTATAAATGGGTCAGACCGAGGTCTGATGAGAGATGTATGCAAAATAGAAGTGAAATGAAACATTTCAAATTAGTATTGTTTAGCATTCCAAACTCAATATATAGGATTGTACGAAAGTGAAGTAGGCTTTAAGTATCTGCCAAAATTACCACCCCTCACAGATCATTACAAACGTGGTGACAAAGAATAGTTTCGAACATTATAAAAATATGTATAAACAGTATTTGACATGAAATAAACAATAATTGTTGATATGCCATAAAACCGAACTAAACCATGGCATATATTTCTAAGTGTTTCTCTATTTGATTATAAAATATTGCGCCTGGCTAAACATGGACTCAATAATATGCGAGTGAGATTTCAGCAGTGGAGCTCTGGGAAGCGTGGAGTTATCCTTCATTTTCATTACTCTCAGGTCAACTTGTAACTAGAATTGTTATACCAGTTAGGATTACATCAATGGGTCAAATAGATGTTTAAAAATTATTCGTATTTGATAGGACCGTGTGCAAAAATGTAGACGAATAAAAACCCTCATGTATCAAATATATAAAGAATTCAAATATGAATTCGATTCTCTAATCTCTCGGCAATGGATTAACGTAGACTGGTTGATATGCATTTAAAATCAATCAATCGACCCTCCTATGATAACTTGGAACACCTAGTAAAATGGACCCGAGACTTAAACAATGCTTAGGATAATCTATTAGGATAATCTATTATATTTTTTGACATCTGTTAACTAGTTCTCACAACCCAACATTCTTTAATCTGTTATAAAGGGATTTATAAATTCAAACAAGTGAATTTAGCCGCTGTAGAATCCTATGGATTTTATTAATCCTCTTACAATGTTTCTCATTGCCAGGTTTCTTTATAGAGCTCTTTGAGAAACCCTTGTCTATATTATTCCCTTCTTAGTCAGGCCAAGAATTTTTCTTCATTTTTTCGTACACAAAGATGCCGGAAGTATCAGCCAGCCAAGATATTGGGATACTTAAAACAATACTTGATAATAACAGAAAACAGAAAATGTTATAGCAAAGATTAGAAAAAAAAATCAGCAGAATCTTGAATAAGTGAAATATGTTTAAAGACTTGCATATATCTTTAGGCATTTCGGTAATTGCTGTGCAGTTTCTTGTAAGGTCGTGTGTCTGCGAAACAGGAATCCCTCAATATGACTGTGACCTGCTGTTTTCTTTTCAGCAACGTTTTGTAGACAACATCTTTGTGCATTGTGTCATTTTCTTCCTGTTGATCACATTTATCTTTTGTAGAGAGGGACTATCTAACCCACATGTTGTTTTATTGTGTTCCTCTATTCGCTTATCTTTTTTTTCAGATGTATGTTTTTTCTTTATTTTATTTTTTCTTTATTTATTTTTTCTTTACTTTTTTTGTAGTCGGTTGATTCATTTTTACGGAGAGAGATAAATTCTTCCTCTTCTTTGCTTTAAAAATCTGTCTCCCATTACTGGTAGTGCATAATATTCTTTATAGCGTTTTTGTCTACTTTCCTCCGGTCAAAAAAAAGAGAAAATATATAAATACTTGCTCCCTTTGCTCAAAAACAGTAGCTACAGATATTCTATATCATATTCAGTTATACAAAAATTAATATCCTACTATTTGGAGACGAAATCAAAACAAATTCGATGACGTTCGAATATTATTATTATCATATTACCTATTTGAGAGTTCTTCAGACAAGCATTAGCGGATGATTTTCACTAAAGTGTGAGTGACAGCAAGTTTCCTCAAGTCTCTTGGACTCTTTTAATATTCTGACCGATCTCAACAATGCAGTAGTTTAGGTGGTCTTCACTCGTCCTCTAATTTTCTAATCGACCAGTCCCTGAACCAATCCTTTCGTGGGTGTATCGAGCGTACTCCATACAAATGGCATCACCGTCACTTTCAAAGTCTATAGAATTGTTAGTTTTCTAGCAAGGTCTAGGTACATATCTCTCTTTTCGCTCTCTATCAATTATACTCAGTGATTAGTCGAATCTGGGTAAAGTCCACTATTTAGTAGGTTCTCCTTTTTTTTGTTGACTATCACTTGGTCTGGAGGTGCCTGTGGTGTAATGGTTATCGTCGTAGGAAATGGACACGGCGACACGAGTTCAAATCCTTGACGAGACTGATTGCATTTCACATAGCACTAATACACTTGGGAAAGGTATGAATCCAATTATTCTCCCTCCAGCTATGGGTAAATAGTAGGGCAGACTAGATTTTTCAGCCTTGTTGAGGCAACTAGTCGAGGAGAAGGAAAACTCGGAATTGAAACCTGTTAAACTCCGCTTAAAAATTGACCTTGCGGAGGGGTTGGGTAAATAGGATCACATGGTCTGGTCGTCTGATTATTACAAGGTGTCTTACAATTCATTAATATTATAATATTTTGTCTACAATTCATTAATATTATAATCATTTATTACTGAGACTTTTTCCATGTCACCTCGTGTGAGTTTATACTCGATCTAGATTCTGTATGGGTATAGCTGAAGGTCTTTCTTTAAGATTCTTTTCAACGATGCATGTGAAAGACCAAATTCTTCGCAACTCCAATAGAGGGACTTTTTCGGACTCTTTCAGAGAGAATCTCTCACTGCATCTACATGTTCAGGACATCTTACTGTCAACTTCCTGCCAGATATGGGACTTTTTGTCCCCTTTATTTATTTGTTTTTTTTTGGAGGTTGCTTTCTGACACTAAGGTTTGAAATTCGGGTACCCAATCGATGAATTTGGCTTTTCTTAGGCTAATTGCCGAAGTTAAACTTCCTGTGGAATTTTTCTTGTTCAGTTTTGAATGGTTTTGTCTCCCAATGAGTAGTGACCCCAAATGTTTTTCTTGTCTTGTCCGAATCAATGTGATTAAGAATTGTTAGTTGTTGTAGTATATTATTTTCAAATCTGAAAAAAAAGATCGCAACATTATCATTAGTAGAGTTATTAGCAGGCTCAGAGTTCCCATCAATATCGAGACACTGTATTATCATTTTTATTATTACTTTCGACCTATAAAAAATTCATGATTTCACATCATTATGCTGAGTGATTCACGTTTATGTTTCTTAGAGCAATCAAAGATTTCTTTATAATATCGTTATCTTTTCTTCGTAACATATGACAGTTTTTGTAGGTTATATGGTACAAACAGCAAGGAACGATTCCTTATGACAACATAGTTCAAACCAATAAGTAAAAAAAAAAATCAATTGCGTAAGCCATCTCTTATTTGAAACGAATCGTTTCAGTCTCTCTTTTAAAAAGATTTTGAGATTTTAAATGATATTAACGAGTGGCCACATCAAATATTCTTCATTGGAATAACGGTTATCGTCACAGAAAATGGAGAGGGTGTCTTGGCGTTGGTGTCTTGGTTACATGGCTTTCACTTTGTGCTAATGCCCTCGGAAAAGGAATTAATCCATTTGCTCTCCGAGTTAAGGGTTAATAGTCATATATCAAAAATCTTTTCTACTTGTTGCAATTTTCTAAACAATATCTTATTTTACAATCATTGGTCTCACTTAAAATTTTCACCCACTATACAAGAATATCTATCCGTCTTTCTATGTATCTGATTGGTATAATATCTATTTACTAAAGTATCAGCCAAGTAATATATCAATCTATCTATCTGGCCTAATATGTATCAGCCCATTAAACTATCTATCTATCAATACGACCAGCCGGTTGGGGTAGTAGAATAGTCCCACTACATCTATACACGGGGTTATGCCAACATATATCCTAGATATGATACGAAGCAACCTGATGGTTAAGCTCCAGTCCTAGAGTTTTGGAGAATGTGCAGTACTTCTTCATTGTCGTTACTCCTTAATCCATTCTGACCCATTGTAGTAATTTCTGTTAGAGTACCATCTATGAGTTCAATGGAAATACTTAATCCTTTTTTTTTTAATACTTGAAACTATTTAACTGTGTACAAACAAATATGCTCTGACTCTTCTAAAAACAATGTTACCAACAAAGTATTCGCTTGCAAAACATATATCTAATATATATGTATAAACAGCATTTGGCATTAAATAACCTACAAGAGTTGATACGCCGTAAAACACATCCAACATATCTATCTATCTATCAGTCAATCTATCTTAGGTCAATATCTATCCATATCTAGCAGCGTGATATCTATCTATCTATCTATCTCACTAGAGAATTTGACGTAAGTGTTATCATAGAATATAAATCTGCATATCAGAAAAAGATTGACAATTTATATCATAGCCTAAGGTTGAATTTGGTTTCATCCAGTTTTGTTGAGGGATATTTAAAGATTAAATAAGTGATAAGAGTTTTATCGATTTGAATGCTTTTGTTGTTAAAGCGGATGTTGGTTCTAACTATGCAAGGATGTGTAATAATTTTTCACATTCAATTTAATCATCTATAAACTATTAACGTTTAATCAAGTGTGAGTAATTAATTTGTAAGACAATCAATTCAGGATTTTTTTTCCTTAAGAAGTTTGGCAATCTACTTTCTATGCTTTTACGTACGTGATATATATATATATATATATATATATATATATATATATATATATATGGTGATATTCGGTCAGGTTAAATCAGAGTTTGGAGTAATTCCCTCAGGACAAGAAAATCATTCAAGAGCTGAACATTTAAAATTTTCCTGGTAAAGAGCTCAATGTAATTTATTACAGTAACCGGTCTTTGTTTTTTTTCTTAAAGATATATATATATATATATTCATGGTATTTTTGGAAGATTTTGTGGTTTGTGTCTGACTCCTTTTTCTTCTTATCCCAGTCACTTGCTATTTTTTTACTTGATTGTCGAAGTTGCAAGGTTATTAAGTACGGAAGGAAAAAGACGAGGATACTTTTCGATTAAAATTTTATATTGGGCGTTTACGACTAATCTATGGTGCTTTCCTGAAGCAGCAGAAATTGCTGTGCTTTCCCAGAGAAGGTGCTTGGATAAATATCACGGAGTCATTGTTGGCAAATTGCGAGTCTGAGGGTTCGTCATGTATCCCTTTGTTCAGTGGGTAGGTTGCTACTAAATGGAGATACAACGCCTTGCTCATTTCGGGACTCAGCAGGTACGTACGTTCCATACTAACAGCAGAGATTAAAAAAATGTATCCGTCTCTGTCGAAGTAGTGAAAGTTTCTGAGAAAGAGTTTCTCTTTGGCCCCAGGAAGCCTCATTTTTTTAGGCATGCGCCGATTTCTCTTCCTGTCATAAGTCTACTGGTAAACCGTTACTTTCGCATTTATTTATTTATTATGATTTTTTTTATGTTATCCTCTTTTTATTACTTTTTAATCCCTATATTCGTCTTCGAGCAGTATGGCTTCTCACATACTATCACTACAACTACTTCAACGATATCACTTCTTGGGGGTTTTCCCACCTGCGTTTGGTGGAATCTGAGTGACACCATATCCCATTAGGACTCTTCTAATTATCCACGACGATTTTAACACTGCTGTAGTCTGGAGTGTTTATTCTTCCTTTAATTTCCAGTTCTTAGGGTCTGTTTTCCTGGAAATTGGGGAAAGTTCCAAGGGCTCTAACTCTGCTTGGTATCTCTGTAACTTTCATGTTCCACAGTTCTTTTTCTATCTCTCGGGCAAGGTCAATGTATTTTTACAGCTTATCGCTTTCTTCCTCTTTCAGTGCGTCGTCTCTAAGTAGAGAACATTCTAAAATACGATAGGCTCTTTATTATTAAAAATATGAGAGTTTTTCCCTCCAATATATATATATATATACATATATATATATTGGTTGGGTACCTGCGTTTACAGCAGGATGTCAACAGTTTATGAGTCATTTGGTATCAAATTTTTATATATTTATAGAAACATACATGTGTGTGTATGCGTTTGTATGTTACCGTAACCTTGTAAAAATGGCACCACACAGCGAGATAATTTCCAGGGCAATACACTTAAATCAACTTCTCTGAGAGCACAACATAATTCTAAGACGAATTGGCGACTGACTCAGAAGTCTACGGTGTCTGCGACGCATAAACGTCATATATATATATTTTTTAATCATCTTACTCATCGATATAACAGAGAAAAATTATTCCTTTATAGAAGCCTTGATATCATCAGAGAGCATTGTTGGAGCAGTAACCCAATTGGTTCAAGGTTCTTGTTAAAACGGATTTCTGTGCTGATCATAGTTAAACGATTTTGTGGTCTTGTGTAAGCGCAGAATATCTTGTTTCTCTCTCATTCCATCCTAGCTTAGCACGTTCTCAAGTTTAATCTTTCAAATTACGTTGACCTCTGAACATTACAGCGAAAGACATTCTGCAAAAAGAGAGAAATGTTAGAATTGTTGTTATCTCTGGTCACAGTTCACATTATCCGATTCTTTGTGAGGCTGCAAGTTTATTGAAATTCCCATCATACTCTCAAGGAACCTTTTTGCAATCAGATATTTTGCAACAACTCCATTCATCTAGCAACTTCAAAATATACATGTTAGTGGCACATACAATCCAGGGTGGTTTGGTTTAGAAATTAAACAGTTGAAGACAGCTTTTGATATCCATTAGGCTCCCTATCACGTCAGGTCTATAGAATGTACACAGTGTTTTAAAAAACATTAGCATTTATACGGGAGTTCTTTATGATATTTGGGAATTCTTTGTAACATAATGATTTTAAAGTGTTCATCTGTTCAACATCTCTGTTAATATATTATTGAAATCTTCCCCAGGTGGCCCCCGTCATATCAATTCTGATTTTCAAATAAATATCATCATGATCATCATGTCATGCCACTAGCAGGGATATCCCTGACCCTCTCTCGCATCTTCTCCCTATCGTTCATCGCTTCTGGCAGATCTTCAGGGCTACATCCCGTATCCTCACAGAGCTATTGTATGTATGTTCGAGCTGGTCGTCCTGCTTTTGCTTGGCCATATGCGGGGGTCCATAGGAGTACATCACTGATGAGTTCGTCCTTGCTTCTCCAGCAGTGTCCTGCGTGTCTGGTTCGTTTAACTTGGATAGTTTTCGTGACGGGAGGCAGTTGGCCGTATAGTTAGTGCCTTGTGGGGTGCTGCCGCCAGGACTTGTTCAATATTGCTCGCAGCATTCTTGTGTAATTGCCGTCTAGCTTCTTCTCCAGCCGTTTAGTTAGCGTCTAAGTAGTGCATCCATATAGCAGTATCGATACGACCGCTGCTTGGAAGAAACTGCGTTTGATTTTATCGGTCAGGTCTGATTTCCATATGATCGAGAGACTATCGATAGCTGTCCATGCTTTCGTTAGCCGTGTGTCGATGTCCTTTTCGGTTGATGAGACCCTGCTTCCTAGGTAGGTGAATTTGTCTACTAGTTTCAGAGAGTCTAGTGTGGAAATATCACCTGTTTGGTTATAACACATATGTTCAGTTTTGTGTGCATTGACATGGAGTCCAATGCCTGCGGCGGCTCGTTCCAAACTATGCAGTAGTGTTTCGGCTTGGTTGGGTGTATTCGCCAGTAACGCTATGTCATCGGCGTAGTCGGTGTCGGTAATTGTTTTTGCGGGGTACCTTTTGCTTCTTTTCTTTGTCAGCTCGAAGCCATTTTCTCTGATTTTGTCGATTGAAGTTCTAAGCACGTAGTCTACACAGATGATAAAGAGGTATGGGGCTAGTGTGTCCCCTTGTAGTACTCCTGCTACAATGTCGAAATATATACTCCCATAGAAATATTAATATATTTTAATCCGTGGTCTGGATTTCTGAGACGAAGCTTGATATTTATCATTCGGTTTTTCAGACTATTGCCTTCATCTTTATTGTTATATTCACAACTTGTCGGCCGATGTGTTGTCCTGTCATATTCTGGTGTTTCTTGTCGAACTTGTGAGCCTACTGGGAACATTGAACCTCGTCCTCTGTTTAATCCACTGGGTTGCTAGCTCTGATTCCGTTAACCCTAACCGGGTAAAGGGGTTATGTATCACTCTATTATTAGATGGAATAACAGTTATAGGCGTTATTTCCCTAAACTTCGCAGTGACAATCATCTGGAGGTTGTTGGTTCAATCCTGACTGCAGGCGAGTAACAATACAGGAATGCTTAACTCTTGTACCCTGTTATGGTTAACGGAATAAATGAAAGCGACCCATGTGAATTAAATAAATGACGTGGTTCCGTGTTGGCTTCCGAGTCCAACAAGAAAAACCTGATGAAAGTAGGAGGGCATATCGGCCAAAACGGTGGGAATATAAAAATAAAGACGAAGACAAATGTCTGAAAATCCTGATTAATAAAAATATTTTAGTCTCAAGCAGAAGATTCCGAAAATGTGTTGATAGGGATAGAGAGTATGCTCAAAATTATTTTATTAAGGTTATTTCATCAGGGTGTTAGCATTTTTTAAACACTGTCCATTATCTTGACACCTGAGTCTCCTCCAAAGTCGGGTATATCTACGGAATAAAGCATTTATTCGGACAACCATGCATGAGTCATGAATCATGCATATCCACCAACTATAAAATAATCTGCTGTAAAATCTGGCTTGATTGGAGTTTGGATAAATATCAAATGCCCTGTACATTATGACTCTAATTGTTCTCTAGCTACCTGACGATTCTTAAAAGGTTCAGTTTTCTCTGAGCCAAACATAGGTAAGCTCAGTAAATGTATATTTGATTCAGTTTTCACTGAGCCAAACATTAAGCTCAGCAAATGTATATAGAATTTGCATCATATAAAGATATAAGGGAAAATGCCCAGTAATTTATATCAAGTAGCTCTCTCAATTCGGAAATTAAAATGAATTTATCAAGCACAGAAGGGATCCAATACTTTTTTTACTGGAGAGTCAGTATATTTCCAGTTTATGGACTGGCTTTTTGATGTAGGCTCACAGTGGCAATCCCATGTTTAGCCAATTTATGAATATATTTTGACTAAAACTTGTTTCTCCGTACATATCACATATTCGTCTGTAAATTTTATTTGCTTTTCAGTTCTCAGTCATCAAAAGTTTTGTGCGTTTCATTTTTAGGGCAGATTTTGGTTTCTCTAATTGTTTAACTAATATTTAGTTCGCAAAGACATTTTTCCAGATTATTGACGACTGTTCCCAGGGCTCTAGCTAAAAGGTATTATCATTACTCCTTATAAGTTTTTTCACAAGAGTCTGAGTAACAGTAAATCTCTTCAGGTATCCAAGACTCTTCTATGTATTCTGATCGATCAAAAAAATGCAGTTCCATGAATGGACTCGATTCTTACTTTCATTTTCACTTCTTTCGATCCCCTTTTTCAAGACTTTGGAGACAGTTGTAGTTGTATGAATTACAATTCGTATCACTGTCACCGTCATGTCCCGCAGCATTTTTAGTTTTCAGAAAAAATTCCAAGTATTTATCTATCGTCTCACTTTCTTTGGTTTTCTCTCTGTGTTTCGCTGAAACGGCAAAAATTACAAGATGGCAAGTTTTTGTCTTCTTTTTTTTTTTAATTGTCATTTGGTCTAGTTTACAGGCATGCATGAAATGATCCGTTTGTATCTGAAAAACTCAGAGAATTTTACGTATCTTATTCTCTTCGACGAATTCTGAAATGTGCATTTCGTTGTCGGGCTAAATTCAGTCTCTGGTACAATTCCCACTGGATCACCCTTCCTACCACATAATGTCTTGTCTTGTATTCCTTTTGTGCTAGTTTGTTACTTTCGCTAACAATCTGATTGATCGTTTCATCTCTTTCACTGCATAATGTACTCTTGCTATTCTCTGATGTATTTTTGCTTTAATATAATTGGTCTTTATGGCGTTGCTTTGCCCGGCTATTATAATAAATTCAATTTCTCTGTTAGGAATTCACTTTCGTAGCTATGCCCACATATTCTTGTGTGCAATCTCACCAGGTTGTCACTTGAAATATCCATAAAGTTGTTTTTATTGTCATCTTCCTTTCATAGGGTTTATTACTTTTCTGTCTTTACTTATTAAGCCAATGCTATCATTGGCTACGGTAATTTTTTTCTCTTTTTGCAGTATTATTTACTCCTCGAGAGTTTTTTTACAACAGTGTCAGCTGATGGTCTTTCCCTGGAATTTGAGTGACAACAAGTTTCCTCGAGTCTCCAGAATTCTTGTCAGTATTCTGGTTGTTTTTATTAATATGTATATATAATCTTTTGGTGACTGTACCAAAAGCACCAATCATGATTGGTATAATTGTCACTTTCATGTTCCATAATTTTTTCAATCCCTAGCAAGGTCCAGGTACTTATCCTTCTTTTCATTTACTTTCAGTTTTATTCTGTGGTCAGCCGGAGCAGCAAAGTCGACAATTTTGCAAATTCTCTTTCTTTTTTTTTTTTGCTCCTTATTATGAGGTCTGGTCTTCTGGCCGAGATTAGGTGATCTGTTTCTATGTCAAAGTCCCATAGGAGTTTATGTATGTCATTCTCCAGGACATACACTGTGTTGTGTGTGTACCATTTATTCGTTTTGTCAAATTTTCCCATTGGATCACCTTGCCTACCCAGTCATGTCTAGTCTTATACTACTTCTGTGCAAATTTGCCGCATTCACTTATTTTAAGATTGATCGTTTCGTCTCTATCACCACATAATCTACATTTGCTATTTTGTTGTGTCTTATCTATTCTCGCTTTCATATGATTGGTTCTTATGGCGTTGATTTGTGCTGCTCTAAGAGGAGATTCTGTTTCCCTCTTAAGGCTTCGTTTCGTTAGAGACGTCTACGTTTTCTCGTGTGAGATATCGCTTGTTAGACGCGTCCATAGAGTTGTTCTTCTTCCTAATTTTGTGTTCTAGCTATTTTCGTTCTGTTGGTCTTCATGTCGTGAATATTGTTTCTGGTGGCTGCAGTCTTCCTCCACGCTTTTGTACGTTGTCCTCAAGTCGTTGTATCGAAGCGTCAATGCTATCTTCAGTGCTCTCTAGTCTTTTTCCTCCCTCTCTTCTTGACCCATATTGTCTGTGAACATCATCTCTGGAGTGCAAGGCCTTATGCATAGTCATTATTTTTTTGTTCTCTGGTCCATTTGTTTAACTTCTTCTCTGGTCTACTTCAAGAATTATTATTATTATTATTATTATTATTATTATTATTATTATTATTTACTTCACTAGGGTTTTTCACATTAGCGTTAGGTGATAGTCTTTCACTGGACTTTGAGTGAAAACAAGTCTCTTCAAGTCTCCAGGACTCTTCTCAGTATTCTGGCCGTTTTCAATAATGCGGTAGTTTGGATGGTCTCCGCTCGTCCACCGACTTATAAGTCCTCCAGTCCCTTTAATAATTCCTTAATCACTGTGCCAAAAGCACCAATCACATTTGCTATAATTGTCACTTTCATGTTCTATAGTTTTTTTCAATTCTCTAGCAAGGTCTAGTTACTTATCTTTCTTTTCACATTGTTTCAGTTTTATTCTGTGGTCAGCCGGGTCAGTAAAGTCGGCAATTTTGCAAATTCTTTTTTTTTTTTTTTGGTTGATTATTATGAGGTCTGATCTTCTGGCCGAGACTAGGAAATCCGTGTGAATGTCAAAGTCACATAGGAGATTATGTGTGTAATTTTCTAGGACACCTGCTGGGTTGTGCCTACACCATTTGTTTGTATTATTATTATTATTATTATTATTATTATTATTATTATTATTATTTCTGTTATTTAAAACGCTCCAGCGATTTTTTTAACTTCATTCTTCAAATTTATTTTTAGATTGAATCGCTAAATCCACGAGTCGAAAAAATCTTTTCTATTTGTTCATGAACACTCGATTTGCTGGCCATGATTATAGGATTTGTTTTCCCGTGAAAACTGCTTATTATTCTTATTATTCTTATCATTATTATTATTATTATTATTGCTGCTCTTGTTTTATTGCATATTACATCAGGTTATAAATATTATATTTCATCGCGTTTTATCAGTGTAATGGAGCATAATCGTTGAAGTGTTGTCCCATTTGTATGCAATTATGAGAAGATCTCTGAAGAAATTCGAGAACCGAAATGCAAATTGAATCAATCTTCGATTATACTGTTTGAATAGATTCTGCGACAACAATTAATGCACATTTAATTCTGTTTCGTATTATGTTTCGCTCACAACATATTTCCAGAAAGATATGTTGATAACAAAATAGTATTTTATACACGTGTTTGTTAATTTAAGAAGCATCGCAGATCACTTGATAATGTGTTCAGGAACAATGAAACACAAAACTATTAATCTGCTGCTAACATAATTGCATCTTTTTAACCAGTAAATCCTATGCTGTAAACCACAGCTTAGAATAAGATTGTTTTAAAAACTCAAATAAGAACAAGCACAATCTACGCTCTAGTAAAAAATTAGGTTAATAATGTAAAAATGCAATATATAAATTCTAATATTATCTCTTTCTTTGTCAATGCAAACAATCAATGTTAACTTGCATAATGATTTGTGTTACCAACAAATTATAGTTTGCTGCGTGCACGCACGAACTCCGACCGACACATTCACGAGTGGACATACCACACGGCAGAAATAAGTAAAATTGTTGATGCATAAATAACTCCACCATTTGCTGTAATAGGGTCGAACAATTACAAACATTGTTTGTTTGTTTGTTAGTTATTTAATGGCATATCAACTTTTTCGGATAATTCAATGCCAAATCCATCCTTTCAAAAGGACAGTAAGTAAGTAAAGTTGGTGACCGTAGTCGAGGGTGACCAGAAGGCTCCCTTTTCAATAGCTACTACACCGAAATGTAGTGGAGGGTGCTACTCCTTTCCATGGATTACTCCACTTTTCTCTTGATACGTACCTTTTAATGCTGTGTGTTAGCAAGGAAGTATCAATTACCATTTTTAAGATCTTTGGTATGACGTGACCTGGGATTGAACCCAACTCTCCCGGACCGTTGGCGAACACTCTACCCTCTAGGTCAATAGAGAAGGACAGTAATAGTACTATCCAAGTCACAGATGGGAGGATAAGGGGGTTCATACCTTTCCCAAGTGTACTTTTTCCGAAAGTGAACGTAATAGTTCGAAATAACGTACTATGATTCCACAGTCCAGCGCTTTAACCATTACACCACGTGGACACCCTCCAATTACGAAGAGGCAACCACTGTTGAAATGGTCTTTATATACTTAGTAGAAACTTCCAAAATGCGGGATGGGAGCTTTAAGATCTCACAAATGACTGAGGGAACTATGGACTCTCACCAAGAAAAAAGCTTAGTTTAGTTTGGTTTCTTTATTTGATGGCATAGTCACCTACATGGGTTATTTAAAGTTAAAGCCATTCTTTTAGGACATTAGCTGGGTGAATTAGGTGGTTTCTCCAGGGTATTAGATCGAAAGTGAACATAATACAGTGACTGGAGTTTTAACTGGCTTACTATGATGTCGCAAACCAGCACGTTAGCCAGTACGCCACAGGGACTCTTCGCAAAGGAAAAGACAATGTTGCTCCAAATAAAGAAGAACAGAATGATGCTGAAGGATGTTCCAATCTGCAACAGCGGCTGGAAGCAGTAAAATTCACTCAACTAACGCTATTATCGGCAATAAAACATACCACTTGCTTACATGCAAGGATTCCTTTCTACACATATTTTTTCTGTTGCATGGACATTCTTACTCACATACACACGCTTACTAATGACTCTTCTTTAGATTTTACATATATAACTTATTTAAAACTCTTCTTAAAAACTGAAAACTAAAATCAATAATGCAACTGTTATATTCTCAACCGAAGAACCAAACGAATTATGTCTGTTCGCCGTGTGTCACCTAGAAGAACGCTAGGGGACTTCCACTTGCAAAAGCAGTTAATGCGTTTTTTAATTTTTTTTCTTCTTTTGTTTTATTCTGTAAGACCTAATGAAAGAAAATGGTTTCACATACACACACACACACACAGAGAAAATAATAACAGGCAGATGATATCCCGCAGAAGTTGTCGCGGATGTAGACTACGCAGGATACTAACGCAGACCACGCTGACTTTCTTTGGGCAAGCACTTCACAAGAAGATTCCTACCTTTCATCTTTCTTTGTCCAGAATTTGTTTGTTCACAGTAAATCAGCGACAACTATTTTACTTGTTCAAAATCAAGTCACACACGGAATAAAAAAACTTGAGAGTGGGGAGTATCTATCATTTGGTACTTTGGTTGTTGTCACAACCTTTATCGATTTGCTGATTATTCAATGAATAAATGATAATATATACAAATGATTTATGTTGATTAGAATTATTTGTGCTAAATAGCAAAACTTGAAACAATTTAACTGTAAACAAACAAATGAATTATTTTGAATTAGAATTAGTCAAGAATTCATTAAGTTTGGTAACTCCATCAATATATGTAGTTAAACGAACGCCTCAGCTATGAGCCGGCTGTGACATAGGATTCATTTTTAAAAAGAGAGGGATGAGGTTTGAATAAAGATATGTCTTTCTCCTAGACTGATTGCCATACAAAGGATCAACACCCCAATCTGCTCTATTGTTTACTCATAGTTGGAGGGAGAATAGTTGGATGTATACTTTTCCTGGGGTTATTACTGCTAAGTAATATACAAACAGACTCAACCAATATGTTAATTTCCCACGACGATAACCGTTACTCTGCGAACTCCTTACAAATATTTCATTTCAATCCCACCCAGACGTATGCACAAATCTAATACCCCCCACGTACACACACACACACACACACATATATATATATACTTGTATATTTATAAAATATAAGAATGAAGACCGAAATCCCCTTTTCTCTAATAGGTTACAGCTCAAAATCAACTTCAATTTTCAATATATCTATAATATGAAAATGTCGACTGAAATGCCCTTTCTGCCACTTAAACACACTTTCAATTTTTCCCGAGCCATTCTAATGAAACCCATACATTGTATAAAAAAAACCCGCAGAATACAAAAATCTGCAGTAATTTCTAAAATAAACCATATAAGACATCGCCGAAGATTCTATCAGATTTGACCTTACATACTACACGAGAACAAAATCGAAATAGAAACCTGAGCAATTCCAATGCGTGCTGCATAGCCTGGCACAGAGAACTCATTACGCCTTCGAACTATCAACATTTTCCAGAATTCCAAAATTCTACGACACTACGACCAGCAATATTGCATTTCACATAGCACTAATCCCCTTGGGAAAGGTATGAATCCAATTATTTTCCCTCCAGCTATGGGTAAATAGTAGGGCAGGCTAAGTTCTTCAGCCTTGGTGAGGCAACCAGTCTAGGAGAAGGAAAACTCTGAATTCAAACCCGTTAAACTCCGCTTAAAATTTGACCTTGTGTCATATCCTGCCCGAGCGGAGAGTTATGATAAACAGCAATATTTAAAACAACATGAAAGATTCTATCTTGTCATTTCAAATTACATGTCGCCAATATGCTAATGTTGGATTGCACAGTTATAGATCATTGGTAATCAAAGGGTTATAACTATGACTGTTATCTATTGGTTTGTTAAGGTCTCTTTGTTTAATAGTATATCAACCTTCTTGGCTTATGTAATATCAAAGCTATCTTTGAAGAAGAATAGTAGTGGCACTATTTAACCTATTGCTGTGAGGATAAGAGAGTTTGTACCATTATCGAGTGTATTAATCCAAAAATGAACGTATTAGTTCGACTTTTGTTCCAACTCACTTGTCGTAGTTTCGAACACTAACCATTAGGGAGGTGTCCTCGTGGTGTAATGGTTAAAGCGATGGACTGCAGGATCGTAGTAAGTGAGTTCGTACTCCAGTCGCGCTATTACGTTCACTTTCGGGTAAATACCCTTGGGAAAGGTATGGACCCCCTTATCCTCCCGGCCATGGGTTAAATAGTACCACGGCTGTTCTTTTAGAAGAATAACTTTGGCATTAAATAACCTACAAAGTTTGATATGCCATTACACAAAGAAACCAAACCAAAGTAACCATTCATCCTCATCATCAGGTCATGCTGGTAGCACAGATATCCCTGACCCTCTCTCGCCACTTTTCCCTATCGTTCATCGCCTCTGGCAGGTCTTCTGGACTACATCCCGTATCCTCACATAGTTGCTGAATGTATGTTCCTGCTGGTGTTCCTGCTTTTGCTCGGCCATATGTGAGGGTCCATAGGAGTACATCACTTATGAGCTCGTCCCTGCTTCTCCAGCAGTTTCCTGCATGTCTGGTTTGTCTAACTTGGATAGTTTTCCTGATAGGAGGCAGGTGGCCGTACAGTTGGTGTCTTGTGGGGTGTTGCCGCCATGACTTGTTCAAGATTGCTCGCAGAATTCTTGTGTAATTGCCGTCTAGCTTCTTCTCCAGCCGTTTTGTTAGAGTCCAAGTAGTGCATCCATATAGCAGTATCGATGTGACCGCTGCCTGGAAGAAACTGTGGCCCGAATTTCTTTATTGCCTTCATTAACTATGAGTCTCAATTTGTCCATACATTTTTTGGTTGATTAACATATTCAAAAATAGTTGTGGGAAACAATCAAATGTGTTAACAGCTTGATAACGATTGTAATGTAGTAAGCATCTCGTGGTGCAATGGTTAAATTGCTGTTCTGTGGATTCGCAGTCAGCGAGTTCGACCTTTCGTCGCTCTGTTACGTTCACTTTCGGACAAAAACCATTGGGGAAGGCATGAACCCACTAGTTTTCGAAGCATTGAATTAAATAGTACCTCAACTGATAAAGATGATACTGGTATCAAATAACCCAAGAAGGTTGTTATGTCATAAAGCAATGATTATTATTTTCTTGTAAAAATTTAAGTATTTCACTATTTATTATAGCATTATTTCTATTTATTAAACAGAAAAATTGTGATGTAGTAATCAACTACTGAAATCACTCCTTTATAATACAATGATAACCAACATTGCAGATTCTTGGATACGTTTGAGTGCTCTTCAATAATGACAATTGGATCTCTGAAATAAGAGAACCTGATATCAAATTTTGGATGATGATAAAACAACGTTCAGTTGACGTGAAGGTATACGGAGATTAACTCTGCTTTTGTAAACAGAAAATTTGATTTTTCAGCTCTTTATTGTTGTTAAAAATAAGATGAAGCTGGTTCATATTTTGATTAGTATTTTCATTCTACGTAATGAAATAGAGTTCTGAATTGTTTCCACAAATAGTGGAATAAATTGATTTGGCATATAAGTTAACCTCAAGATTTTTAGCTCAAAATTTGGTGTTAGGCCTACACCTATTCCACAGGTCGAATCCCAAACATACGTACGAACTTTTTCTCTGAAATTAGAATTACATCAACTATATACGGAACATGCAAATCTTACATATTAGGGCTTATATTCTAATCAATTCAAAATCTATTGATCTATCATAAAATACGCAGATAAGCAACATACCAGAGTTGTCTATCTGGCAACCTGAGTACCGTGGCAGTCTGATTAGTATTTACGGTGAGTGAATCATCTGTTAAAAACGGCTTAATATTGGGTTAATGAAAGGGCATCATTTGTATCCGGGAGACCGGGGTTCAATCCCAGGTCGATCATACTAAAGACTCAGAAATGGTACTTGATACCGCCTTGTTTAACACTCAGCATTATTAGATAAGGATCAAGGGTAAAGTGGGACAATCCCGCAAGTGGAGTAGTGGCTTCCCGTACACCTCATTGTAGTAGCTATTGAAAAGGGAGCCTTTGGATCACTCTCGACTAAGGTCACCAACTTTGCTTTTACTTATATTAATCTCTGTCTCAATTTGTTGAATATATTCCCCAAACTTGAGTTTAATTTAAAAATGTGACTATCTACTGTCGTTATGGTTAGTAGTAAATATTGAATGTTTGAACTATTATTGTACTGGTTGCCAGTCATAAAGGTTATGATTTAGGCTCTGCCACATAAGCCGACTCCAAGTTTTATGTAGCCATTTTTTTTTTTAAGATTCTTACGCCGCAACTAATCGTAGCAAAATACTAATTGATTTTAATAGCCATTTGTGGTTTCTGTGACACACTGCAAATAGAGATATAGAATATTGGCAATCAGTATGTGCGCAACAACCAATTTTTAGAAAAACTTAATCTCAGTATTCTGGCCGATCTCAATAATTCAATAGTGTGGATGGTCTCCACTCGTCTTGTTATTTCCAAGTCCTCCAGTCCTTGGACTAATCATTTGGTAACTGTACCAAGAGTACCAATTACAATTGGTATAATAGTCACTTTTATGTTTTACAGCTTTTTCAATTCCCTAGCAAGGTCCTGGTATCCCTCTTTTTACATTCTTTATATTTCACTCTGTGGTCCACCGGTCCAACAAAGTCCATAATTCTGCAAGTTCTCTCTTTTTTGTTGATTATTATAAGATCTGGTCGTCTGGTCAAGATTTGGTGATCCGTTTGTATTATTATTATTATTTGCGTGTTAGATGGTGTTTTTTATTGATGTCTGAGTGTCTGTTGTCCGAATGGTCTAGATTCCTCCGCTGATTCCTTATTCTTCCGGTCCTTTTTTTCAAAGTATTTGGGGACCGTTTTATCCCTACCGATTACAATTGGTTTAATCATTACCCTTATGTTCTGCAGCTTCCTGTGTTCTCTAGCAAGGTTTAAATTCTGGTCTCTTTTTTTCATTTAATTTGATTTTCACTCATTAGTATTTCTTTGTTATGAATCATTGGGATTCTCCCTATTTTTCTATTTTCCCATATTAACGTTTTAGAATAGTATACAGTATTAATACTATATTATACAGAGATCAAAATCAGTGAGATAATTTTTCCATTCTTCGCCAAAATGTCCTTAATTTCTTTGTCTTATCATTTTTTTTTCTGAACTTATTCTGTTTAATCTTAAAACTTTTTAGACTATTGATGGTTTTTGATCTGACCAAGTTATTTGTTCCAAAGAAATATAACTCTATTAGCCAAAAAATCCGTTAAGTTTTCTAATAAAATTTACTTTAGGTCATCCTGTCTCGAATATAGTGCGAAATGGGCCAGGATAAAGGTAATTATATAATTCTTTTGTTTAATACGCTCGCCTAACTTTTGGGCAGTAAAACCTGGAAAAATAATTTGTCTTATACGCAATTAATTATAGCACATCTCTTGTATGGTTTTATTTATGCAATTTATTTTTTGGTAACCAAGATTCCATGGTGTAGTGTTTGGTAATAAATGATAACTAATAATGTTTGGTTTTTATTTTATGATCTTTCTCTAGAAATAATGACAGTTTGGCTTTAAAGAAAATTACCTTTTTATAGATATCTTTGATGTATACTTATTTGTGGGTGATATTGTAACCTGTTGTGTTTTCATATATCAACATGTGTGCGTATTGCCTCTCTTTTCATGGCATTAAAAATAGAATCAGCGCCTATAATTCTCGACCATGGAGAGAGTAGAACCATAAATTTCTGTTAACACTAGTCACAGGCTCTGAAAATGCTATTCTTATTGCTCGTAAACATATTCAACGACCGGAAATGTCGAAATGCATCACTGGATATGAATTTAGAAATTAAAAAAAAAACAAAACAAAACAAAATCAAAGGTAAAAACAACATCCTAACATATGCCGATGCATTTGATTATTAAAGTTTAAGTCGGTTGAATTCACGGCATGTAAACGCTTGCTGCTTTATATAATGACCATGTCAGTCTTTTTGCAAACAATTATATAGTTTCAAATGACTATTTCGATTTAATAATCATTTGTTTGCACACAGGTATATGGTTTCCTGTAAGTATTGCTATTAACACCCCACAAAGCACCAACTATACTGCCACCTGCCTCCCATCACGAAAACTATCAAAGTTAGACGAAACAGGCACGCAGGACACTGTTGGAGGAGCAGGGAAGAGCTTACAAGTGATGTACTCCTATGGACCCCCACATATGGCCGAGCAGAAGCAGGACGACCAGCTCGAACATACATACAGCAGCTATGTGAAGATACGGGATGTAGCCCAGAAGACCTGCAGAGGTGATGAACGATAGGGAGAAGTGGTGAGAGAGGGCCAGGGATACCCGTGCTCGCGGCACGACATGTTGATGATGATGACATAAGAAAATAATAATAGATTTCACTAACAATTCTTAATACAAGTAACTTCTAAAAATGTTTACAAATTATATGATTTCAATGTTAGGTTAGGTTTCTTTGCTTAATGGCATATCAATCAACATGAATTATATAATGCCAAAGCCATGTTTGTAGAAGAACAGCAGTGGTACTCTTTAAACCATACCTGGAGAGAAAGAAAGTGTTTATATCTTCCAAAGTGTATACAATATAACATCTAGAGTTATACAGTTTCAAGTATTCAAATCAAATACTAATAATTTACAACCCATTCAATGTCATTTCCAATCACTTTAAACATGAACACATTTAATACTTGAAAACAATTTCGATGTTTTAAGGTGTTATATATTGACCCTCGACCGAGCCGTCAATCAAGAGATGCACCTGTGTAAATAAGCGGAGGAACAGCGGAAGCAGGTGGGTGAGAGACAATTATATAACCAGGTGCCACAGACGGCTTGGGTCAGTTCCAGTTGCAGTTGGAGTCAGTTGGAGAGAAGATGCCGAATTGAGAGCCAGTGGCAAACAGAGGGCTTTGTGCCCTCAGTGACACACGGTTGAGCAACCCTAGCCAAGGTGAGAAAGACGTGCTGCTATGGTTGGAAAAACTTGGGTTCAAAATAGCAGTCTGTCCTCGACTCCAGCTCACCACTCACGCACAACCAACATCAACCTCTTCGAGAATAAAGTGTGAGAGATATATTTTTTTAAAGAAGCGTGTTCGTTCGTTCATTGAAGTCGTCATTATTGTTGACTATGTTTCTGCATATATTGGTATTATGTATATGCATGTGGCTATACAACAAAGTGACTTAGTGTTAATGTTATTCAATATCATTTTAAACATTATTCAATAGATCTATCTGATCCACAGATACTACCATAAAAAGTACTACCCATCAGGATCAGGGTTGTCTCAAGAGTAATAGAAATGAAGGAGGTTCTCTGCATTCCCCATATCTACTTTAATCCATTTTAATGTCTTACCGAAGAGACCCTTTATTTAAGGGGGTTTCTACCTCCTGTAAGGGATGCAGTCATCCTTTCCTAGCACCCCAGCCAAACGTGTCAATTCATCAAATTACAATACGTTTGTTACGGACAGGCTAACGATGTAATACACACACACACATATATATATATATATATATATATATATATATATATATTGCGATCCTCTTACAGACTGTTTTGTTGTATCACAATTCTTCCGTGTGGCTAGACACACAGGGCGCTTCAAGCTTGTTTCAAAACTCGCCTAACTTTATGCTAGACATGGTATCTAACAGCTCAGCCATTTCGAGGACATACGTCAGCTCAGGAATTATAAGGCATATGTATTAGTTTCCATTTGTTTACATTTTGCGCTATCGGATACCAGAGTGATCAATTCATTAGATATTTGTATTGACCAACCCTTCCGAACGGGTAGGATGTGACACAAGGGCATTTTTAAACGGAGTTCAGTAGATTTAAATTCAGAATTTTCCTTCTTGACCGGTTGCCTAACCAAGGCTAAAGAACCCTATCTGCCATCTCGCAGCGTGTCTCAATACACACGGGACCCATATGACTGCTAATAACTCTACTAATAATAATGTTGAGTTCATTTTTGTTTCGGATTTGAAAATAGTATACGATAACAACTATTATTGCTTGCCCACAATGCCTTGGACAAGAGAGGAAAAATATTTTGCGTCATTGCTTATTTGGAGACAAAAATTATTCAAAACTGTCTCCAAATAGATGCAACCCATTAGTATTATAATGATCTATTACTGAGACAAGGAACTTAAAAATGATTTCACGTCTTGGACGCAGATATAGTAACAATCAAAAGAACATTGATTTGATGTCTGAAACTCAGAGGATACATTTTTTACAGGATGTGTTCCAAATGACTGCCCTTGCGCTTGTCTCGGTAATAAATCCTTATCTTATTACAGGATTGCATTTATTTGGAGTCACCCGGTATTTACCCATGTCTGGAGGGAGAATAACTGGACTCATGCCGTTCCCAAGGGTAATGTGAAATGCTATAAACTTCGTCCAGGATTTGAACTCATTTCGCCGTGTCCATTTCCTACGATGATAACCATTACCCCGGGGGTACCACCTTTTTGATATATATAGATACCAATCGTTTTGGAAACGGTGGTTTTTTTTTTGTCTTGTCTAAAGGTTTTGTATCATCATTACAAGTAATTGCCGATTTTGTTTTCTTTTAAACGATATCAAAGGTTTCGTAAATCTATTAACAAGTGAAAATGATCACTGGCAAAATTTCAGTCTACTGAAAAAGATACTGTCAACGCCATGCCGTCATAATTATATTATCCTTTGATCAAAGGGACAGTGACACGCGCTGTTCCTAACAAAGAACAGAGTTTTGTCATAGTTCATTTACTGGCTATTTCAAGTTTGCTGTGTATTCAACGGACAAGACTCTGGTCTTAACTCACATCAGCAGATAATCTCAAAATATTTAAAACAAGATGCTTGGATAGCAAACAACTGTAACCCTGTGTTCAGAAGCAAAATTAGGAATATTCTTGTATTATAATAAACGGCTCTATTGTATAACAAGGTTAATTTTAATTTAAAAAATAAACTACAAAATAAGATGGACACAAAGGAGTAAATCTACTCAATTTTTAGATTATTGCATCAAAACGCCTTTGAAACGATTTGCATGCCTTCAAAATAGTTTTTTTAAACGTTTTATTCCATTCCTCCACAATAGCAGTCTAAGCCTTTGAAACGATTTGCATGCCTTCAAAATAGTTTTTTTAAACGTTTTATTCCATTCCTCCACAATAGCAGTCTAAGCGAACCAATATTTGAATGAGAATTTGCATTTTTTTTTGTTTTCACGAACGAGCCACGTTGCGTAATTTAGGGGGTTAAGGTCTGAGCCAGTTAAAAAAACTTTTCTTTTCATATTTGATCAATCCTCTACTCCCACTTTTCTGTAAAAAGCTCTTTTTCTGTAAAAAAAAAAAAAATTGCTTTGTATGCGGTGTAAAAGAAACTATAACTTGATTTCGGCGTTGAACAAATCATAGATTCTTTGTCGTATCTTTTCTTGCTCACTCATATTGGGGTGAATTTTGATTTTTTTTAAAATGTCAGCTCAGGAATTATAAGGCATATGTATTAGTTTATAGAGTTAATAATATAGTTAATAATAGAGTTAATCTTGAAAATCTAGATTTATGGCATTTTTTTTCAAAAATTGGACTAAAAAAGGTTTTAAGAATAAATTCATATTTTGCCGTCCCTTGTAAAATATCTAGAATATCATGTTTAATGAGCTGATCGTTAAGATTATTACTTCTGAGTAAAGGTTCTTGGTGTATGAATCTCACTCAGTGAACCTTCATTATTAGTCTAAACTAATTTAATATATGCAGAAAGTGTCAACTATAGAGCAATTAGTGACATGTAATCTTTTAGTGAGCTTATATTTAACTGGGTGACCAAGTATTGCGATCTGGTTAAGTTAATGGTTCGTATGCAGGCCATATTATCAGTTGGATCGTTAATATAGAACCTACTATGGTAGCCATGCTTCATTCTAAGCCTAAATATATTTAGCATGTCTTCAAAAAGAGTAGAATTATCAAGAAACAATCAGTGGCAAGAATTATATTACCACACTTACTGGTTGCTCATAGCATTTTTGTAGCAGTAAATAAGCTGATAACAGGAAAAATATAGTTGATTTAACAATTGGCCAAATGAGTAGAGTTTTCGTCAGTGGTCCAGCAGACCAGGGTTCAATCCCAGGTCGAGTCATACCAAAGACTCAAAAAATGGTACTTGAGGTCGCCTTTTTTAACACTCAGCATTATAAGGTAAGGATCAAGGGTAAAGAGGAGCAATAGGGGGAATGGAGTAACGCGCTTCCCTACATCTTGGTGTGGTAGCTATTGAAAAGGGAACCTTTGGGTCACCCTCGACTAAGATTGCCAACTCTACTTGATAGTTGAACATTCTGTGTAGGAACAAAGTACAATACAGAAATGGACAAAAGGCTGTATCCTCTGCTCTCCTAAGAAAGGCGACTTTGGAATCCCTAAGAAGTACAGTGGCATGACTCTTAATTATACACCTAAGAAGGTGTATAATTTTCTAATTCTCAGTCTTATCTGACGTTAAATTAAGAACAATTTTTAATGAAAAATCTGAATGGTTTTCGGTGAAATCTTTCCACAATTTCACAGATACTCAATTTTCATCGAATCATCTAAGAAGTGAGCGGGAAAGATCTCAAGATAATACGACCGTTCATAGATTTTTCCGTGACATATCATTCCATGCACAGAGGTTTGATGGAGCAAATACTTCTAGGGTTTGGTCTTGCAAAGAACTGTCACTGCTATCATGATGCTCAACAAAAACAAGAAATCGATGGATCGCTCGCTCGATATTAATACAGATTCCTGTGACATTGTCTTGCAAAGAGATGAATTAGCACCATATTTATTCATAATCTGCATAGTTACGTACAAAAACATCAGTATATATGATAAATGAAATAGACTCACAATAGAAATAGCAAGAAATAGATGATATTCTGCATAAGCTGTCACGATGAAGAGTACGCAGATAATCTAAGAAATACACCAGAACACGTTCAATGTCTGTTCCATAGCCTAGAGCAATCAGCAAAATGCACCAGTCTCAAAAGGAACTCAGATAAAACATATATCATTTGTTTCAAACGAGTGCTTTCTCTGCATGTGTAAATAACAGTTGCATCCGGTCGAAGATATCGGGGGATAACCTTGACTGTGGACGGGTTGAATTGAGTGCAGATGCGACGCTCACCAAAGCATGTGGATGTCAAACAATTATATAACCCGGTGCTACAAGAAGTTCTGGTTAGTTGGGGATAAGACTTTGGAGTCAGTTGTTGCAGTTCGAGGAGTGAGAACAAGGTCCCAGCAGAGGCTGGGCCTTCAGGGTCCCTGGTTGAGCTGCCCAGGAGAACAATAAAGAAGTACTATTATAGCCAGAAGAGGTGGGGGTCAATATGTTGCAGTCTTTGTTCAGTCTCCAACTCACCTCTCACACATAACCCTTCCGTAACCCTTTCGTACCATTTCTAATAAAGTGTGAGAGGTATATTTTTCTAAAGAACTGTGTTTTGTTCGTCATTATTGTGTTGACTATGTTTCTGCATGCATATGAGTATGTTACAAAATGCTAGCTTCTAAATTTAGAGGACTATTTCATATATCATGGTAACAGTATCTCATCTAATAAAAATAATACTGACATACGCAAAGGAAAGGTTATGGTCTGCTATCGACAAGTAATCGACCGTATGTAAATCTTTTCTCTCTGATACGATAAAACGGAAATTCTACCAACCTGTAGCAGCGTCAGTAGTGTAATATGACTGACACATCAGGACTTCAATGAAGCACTTGAAGCGATAAAGGTAGATAGTAACTAAACAATGATACTTCGTGCGGTTGAAATTTAAAAGCAACATCCCGCAAACCAGCAGTTGTATGACCACTTGTTTTCCTATCCCAAAAAAGATCCAAGTAAGACTAACATGAGTTATCGGACACTGCTGTAGAGGTAAGGACAGACTTATAAATGATGTTCTCCGATGGAATCGTATACGGGGATGCAGCAATGTTAACTGACTTGAAAACTTACTTTCATCAGCTGTGTGTGGACGCTGGATACCCTCAGGAATCCCTTCCAAAGGCAATGAATAATAGGGATGCATGGTGTGTGTGTGTCTGAGATAGATAGATAGAGAGAGAGAGAGAGAGAGAGAGAGATTGACAAAAAGAGAGATAGAAGAGAAAGGGAGAGAGAAAGTAAAGGGAATATGTGCTAAAAGCAGACTCTTTATATATATATATATGTGTGTGTGTGTGTGTGTGTGCATGTGTGTGTGTGTGTGTGTGTGTGTGGTTAGGCACCAATCGTTTATTTAAGCATGTTTCATTAAATAATAAAGACATTTTTTCTGTATAATGTATTTAAGATCCTTTCAAGTTTTCTGATAAGTGTCTTAATCTCATGTTGGAATTGATAAATACCTTTTCCAAAATTGTTGCAAGCGCTTTAGAACCCTTCATGGGCCATTATCAAGAGTTCCTTGCTTGTGTAAGGTGTGTTTGTATTTCTTTAAAAGAGTTTTGAAACTTTTCAAATTGTATACCATGACAAAAATATGAGAACCCAGAGTTGGATAAAACAGAGTAACATTTTAAAACTATTACTGTTATATATATATATATATATATATATATATATATATATATATATATTTACTAATCTAATATCTAAAAAAACGCCAGGAACAAGAGATAAAAATATCTCGAATCACCGTCCGGGGGAAAAAGACAAAAATATCATAGGACAAAAAGAAAGAAAAGGCCAACCCCGTCACACCAGTTGAAAAAAAAATCAAGAGATATGCAGTCAGTTGGTCAAAAGAAAACTAAAACCCACCGTAAACGCTGCAATGCTACAAATTACAAGAGTGCTCAACACGAGTGGAGCCAATCATAAAATTAACTTAAATCGCGAGTCGGAAATCTCCGTTAAGGTGAAACTTTCGTAGGAGATTTCCGACTCAGGATTTAAGTCAATTTTATATATATATATATATATATATATATATATATATATATATATATATATATATATAACAGTAATTGCTTTAAAATGTTACGTTTTCTATCGTCAAAAATAGTGTAGATCATATAATTAACTATATAGATACTGGCATCGTTCAATAAATTCAGCTAGAGTTAAGGTATTTGTATTTTCAAAGGAAGAACAATTTGATTATATAAGATAGAATAGATAACTGCTTAATTCATATACACACATGCACACACATACTCAGGCATGTACACATACACACATGCAATAACACGCACGCACACATTCACACTCTCACAGCCTCTCACTCACTCACTCACACACACACACACAAACACACACACACACGCACATATATATATATATATATATATGTGTGTGTGTGTGTGTGTGTGAATGTGTCTTTTCCCAACTCGTCTATCACGAACAGGAGTTTAAAAGGTCTAATTTCAGTGTTTTCTTTCTCCCAGACGAGTTGCCATGCCATGGTAAAAGAATCCAGTTTTCTGTACGATTTATCCATAGCTAGAGGGAGAATACTTGGATTCATATCCACAATATATATATATATATATATATATATATATATATATATATATATATATATGTGTGTGTGTGTGGGTGTATGTGTGTGTGTGTGTATACATATATATATGTTTATACCCAGAGTGAATTTGAATGTGCCTCTTTATTCGTGTTTCTACGCTGTTAGGATGGTAATCGCAATTTTTTTTCTAATGTAATCAAATAAGGCATTCAGTTACTTCTTTGTCGATTCTCCAATGAAACACTAATATAATTGCCTTTTGTGTGAGAATGACTCGAAACGAATTCGGCACACGTTAAGGGGTATTCTTTACAAACAATGCTTTTCAAAAGAAGGACAGACGAAGAAAAAGGTACTATTAATATATTAACATTTATTTTATTTTCTTTACTTTTTTCCTACATTTTTTTTCTTCCATAACTCTGAAGCATTGTCCTGCGTTAACCGAAACAGGATCTCATTTCCAGCCCACCCCCCACTCCGCATCAAAATTAGCCTTTAAACATCATGGTATGTGAAAATACGTATATCCGAGTCGGCAATAACGTCATTGGTTTGATGATGATAATGATCATTTTCAAGGCTCATCGAGAACCTTATTTCACAACCTCTCCCTATATCACATCGCATTCACAACCTCTCCCTATATCATCGCATTCACAACCTCTCACATCGCATTCACAACCTCTCCCTATATCATCGCATTCACAACCTCTCCCTATATCACATCGCATTCAGTGCTTGCACAGAGCTAATGAATATACGTATGTAAATAAGTCGAAAAGATATATCTGCATAGGTGAATCAAAGTGTTAAAATTCGTCGTCTCCTCTTTCAGAGGTGGTCATTTAAAATTAGTATACAGCAGTATCTCATCTATTGAAAGAGATATCAACATACACCCAGTAAAGACTTGTGTCACTACTGAGCGGTCATTGATTATATGGAAATAATATCTCACTCAATTTTTCTAAGCTGTGGCTGTGTTACTACGACTGTATAGATGCACCACCGAGACGCTAATGAAACGCGCAGAGAAAAAGCTAGCGGGGAACTACAATATAATGCTGTGAGCTGTTCTGTACAAATCTTGGAAGCGACGACCCACAAAACTATGGTTGTACGGTTGCTCACCTCCTATCTCACAAACTATCGTCGTATGACAAACAAGATATGCGGGGCACTTTTGGAGACGGAAGGACGAACTCATAATCGACGTTCTCGCGTGGACCCTGGCATGGAGATGTGCCAGTGTTGACCGGCTAGTAAAGAGTTACATCCATCAATACTGTGCGGATACTGGATGCAGTCTAGAAGACTTACCAAGAGGGATGATCGATCGGGGCGGATGGTGAGAGAGAGAGAGAATGAGAGAGAAAGAGAGGGGGGGTGTAACTCTATACTGACAACGCGACTTGATGGTTTTCAACGTTTAAAATAACAACAAATTCTATTTCTAATACGTCTCCGGGATATTCATTTACCATTGATCAATCATAAAGTTTTATTTATCCCTATTGACAAAGCATTAATTTCTATACCAGTTACATTATCGGAAGATTCTATTTTATAGAGATAGATAAATCGAAGAAAATTGTACGTCTATTCTAATATATATATATATATATATATATATATATATATATATATATATATCATCATCATCAACATCATCATGTCGCGCTGGTAGCACGGATATCCCTGACCCTCTCTCGCCACTCCTCTCTATCGTTCATCGCCCTAGGCAGGTCTTCAGGACAACATCCCGTATCCTCACATAGCTGCTGAATGTATGTTCGTGGACATAATTAGTTTGCGTGTTTATTTAGTGGCAAGACATAATTTGTTTTCTCTTGGAAGTTTTTACCCTTCCACTAAATTTATCAGATATTTTACCTTCAAGGTAAGACATACTCTTTTTTTTTTTTCTTTGCTTATTTTATATTGAAAGAGTTCGATTTCCTGGAACACTACAAAGACCACCCAGTTTCCGGTCCCTTTAGTTTATTCTGAAGCTCAAAAAACATAGACCCCCTACGAAGATGCTTTTAATTGTGGTTCTTATGCTAGTGGTGATGATAATCTTGGTTGTGGCATTGGTATCGGCTGTAATGATAGAAATAGTGGTAAGGGTGGTCGCAAAAATAAGTAGTGGCTTTGGTGATTATTTTAGTTGGAGTCCATAGGAGAACATCTCTTATTTATGAGTTAGTCCTTATTTTTCCAACAGTGACCAGCGAGTCTGTTAATGGAATCCTTTGTGAGATGGAAGGTAGGTAGCCGTAGAGATGAAATTTTGAGGGGTACTGCTACCAGACTTTGTTCAAAATACCACGTAGTATGCTGGTATAGTTCTAATCCACATTTTTTCTCTAAACTTTTCGTTAAAGATCAGGTGGTGCATCCGTAGGTTAGTACAGACATGGCGACAGCTTAGAAGAATTTCCGTTAATTTCAGAGAGATCATATTTCCATAATGTTAATAGCTTATCAATAAAAGTCCATGCTTTACCTATGTGTATGACAAAATCAATTTCAGTAGAGAAGCTAGTGCTACCGAAGTATATGAACAAGGCTACCCATTTCAGTGACTTACTATTTAAAGTGAAAAAAAGGTTATAAAGAAGTGGGGAATAGAAAAAATAAAGAAGAAGAAGAAGAAGAAGAAGAAGAAGAAGAAGAAGAAGAAGAATGGAAAGAGTGTGAAAATAAGTGGCAATAAATAAAGGTATAGAAAAAGTTTATAAAAAAGGAAAACGCGAAAACACCAGGAGAGATATCGAAGAAGGTTAAGAAATAAAAATAACAGGAAAATTAAGAAAAATTGGAGATAGAGAAAATAAGTTAGAGAGAAAAGTAAAAAGAGCTAAAACTTCTGAAGGGAGCAAAAAGAAAAAAAAGAAAAAAAGAAAAATTTCTGAAATGAAAGAAAAAAAAAGGAAACATCCAGAAGAAGAAAAAGAAGAACTTATGTAGGTAACGAAAAAAAAAAATCATCAACAAAAAAAAAAAAAAAGTCCTGAAAGGAAAGAAAAAAAAAAGTAAAAAAATCAAGAAAACGAAAAAGAAGTTCCGAACGTAGAAAAGAAAACAATAAAAAAAGAAAAAGAAAAAGAAATTCTGAGAGGAAAGAAAAAAGGAAAAATCAAAAAGAAGAATACAAGAAATTTTGATGGTATCAAATAAAAGAAAACATTAAAAAAAAAAAAAAAGGGAACAGAAAAAAAGAAAAAAGAAAAAGAAGTTCTGAATGTAAAGAAAGAATAGGAAGATCAAAAAGAAAAAAAAAAAGAAGTTCTGAAAAGAAAGTAAGATGGGAAAATTAAGATGAAGAGAAAGAACAATTTCTGAAAGGAAAGAAAAAAAGGGGACATCAAGGAGAAAAACAAGAAGTTCTAAAAAGGAAATATCAAAAAAAGAAGAAGTTCTGAAATAAAAGAAAAAAAAAAGAAACATAAAGCAAAAGAAAAAGTTATGAAAAGAATGAAAAAAAAAAAAAAAAAGAAACATCAAGAAAGAGAAAAAGTAGTTCTAAAAGAAAAGAAAAAGGAAACACCAAGAAAAAGAAAAACAAGAAATTCTGAAGGGAACGAAAAAAAGAAAAAAGAAAGAGTAGAAGAAGAAAAAAAATGAAAAACTGATAAAAGGCATACAATCTAAAAAACGAAAGAGTTTTGAAGAAAAGAGAATCGAAAGAAAAATCACACAAAAATGAAATCACAGAACAATTGAAAAGAGAAAAACAAAAAGAGAACATGAAAAAATGCCACGAAGGAAAAGAACATTAAGAATGAAAAGCATTTAAAGGAGATAAATGTCGGCGACGAGAAACTCCAAGAAGTATATCAAATAGAAAAAAAAATCCCCAGACGAAGAATGGAAAAAAAAGTTAAGTAAAACGAGAGGGGTTGAACAAGAAAAAAACAAAAGGGGAAATGTCCATTGGAAATAATCCAAGCGGAACGCTGTTGGTTACAGACAAGCATTTTAAGTGAAGCGATGATAATTCTTTTAAGCTGTTTTTTTTTTTTTTGACTTTTGTCTCTGCCATGCTGGAATCCTGCTGAGAAAACGGACCCTAGCCATGAGGGAATTTTTATATCGTTCCCGCTAAACATAAAGGGGACAACAGGTGTGGCCATAATTTGAAACTGTTTTTTTCCTGACAAGAAAATGATTAGTTGGATATCTTCTTTTGAAAAAAGCCCTGATTTCATTTTTTTTTCCATTTATTTATTTATTTATGCTATGGCTTTCTCTTCCTTGACAGATAAGGGATGGTAATCGTTTATCCTGTCGTCGCCAATGGGGGAGACATCTTGATATTACACTTAATCATTATTTTGTAATTTTTGCACATTGATACATTTACGACTCAGACCTGTTAAGGTTGGTTAGGTAGAGTTTTTCAAGGGTCAGATTTTGTACTTTTAATAGTCTGCACGTACCAACTTAAACACACTAGCTTTCAAACGGCTAAGAAATTATTATCAAAAAGTCGCGCTATCAGCACGGAGTTCCCTGGCACTCTTATCATCCATCCTGATTTCTCATATCTTCCTCTAGGCTGCATCCAGTGTTCGAACGTAGCTGATGTTTGTAAGTCATAGCTGGTCGGCCAGCATTTGCGTGTCCATGAGCTAGAGGCCGTAAGAGAACGTCGCTTATGAGTTCGTCCTTAATTTTCCAGCATTGTCCCGTATATATTATTCTTCTCACATGGAATGTTTGGGAGATGGGATGTAGGTGGCCGTACAGTTGCTTTTTTGTTAGGTGTTATTACCGGGATTTGTTCAAAACAGCAAGTAGCATTGTTTTGTAGTTCCCATTTAACTTTTTCTCCATGCGTTTTGTTTGGTTATGGATACATGTACAGATTGGAAGATATCTCGTTTTATCTTATAAGATAGTTCATATTTCCATATGATCGATATGCATACAAGAATGAAAAAAAAAAGGAAAAAAAAAAGAAACATCAAGAAAGAGAAAAAGAAGTTCTGAAAGAAAAGAAAAAGGAAACACCTAGAAAAAGAAAAACAAGAAATTCTGAAGGGAACGAAAAATAGAAAAAAGATTTATATATATATAATGTTTGTTTCTGTAACGCACGGTCATGAGGTCGAAGATATGATAAATATTATACCAGTGACGAGAAGTGAAATCTGCTGTGATGAAGTGTCTCAAGGAACGGTCAGTCGAATTTTACGGGGCAGGGATACATGCTCTCATTCGAAGGTGGAACATTGCTGTTGAGAGAAAAGGTGACTATGTTGAGAAGTAGGGATGTGATCCACTGGGGACCAGCTTCATTTTGATGTTTTTTATACATGTTCCTGTGTCGGTAATTATTTCTGCACTAAATAAAAAGGCATTACTATTTGACTCACCCTCGTATATATATATATATATATATAAAATTTGTAAGCGAACAATGTTTTGGTAACGTTATTTTCAAACGAGCCAGAGCTCATTAGTTTGCCCACACTTATATGGTTTCAAGTATTATTATTTAACATTGGGAATTCTATTCTTGATATGAATAACTTGCAAGCAGCTGTTTGGTCTCAAACCTCCAATAATGATCTCTAGCAAATGATTGAACGCTTCTAGTTGACCAATAAATGGAACTCTAACAAGTATAACAAGTATATTTTCAAAAGGATTCTACACCTTCACTAGGTGTATTTTTACATCACTTTCAGTAGATGTTGCTGCCGAAATATTTAAACTGGTCAACTTATTTTAGAGGCTTGTTTGGAGGAGTAAGAAATAAGTCATTGTTATTCGAAAATCGATTCCCTAAAGAAGGGATGACCTTAACTTTAGAACTCCACCCAAAAAGAAATTTTAAGAGCCGTGATAAAACTTCGGACCAGTCAGGTTATGGTCACTTCATTCAAGCTTCTTTGGGAAAGGCACGAATCTATTTTCCCTTCACTATATCTAATCGCCTGATATCTTCACGAAAATATGCCATTACAGCGGTAGTTGAAGGGAATACGTGATATTATGTAGTCACTTAATCGAAACAATTTCCAATTTTTATCGAAGTACCGGCAAAAAACTATTACGACCATAGTGAACTGCTTAATAATGATAACTTTTATTTCGTATTTGGTTTGGTTTGTTTTGATTTATTTAACGGCATATCAACTTCTTATGGGCAATATTGTTTACAGAGAAGAACAACAATAACACTGATATATAAAAATATCATTTGTTTCTTTTATTGTTTTATTTATTACTCGAAATGTTCGTATGCGTAGAGTAAGTGAAAGTCGGAGATGGCTGAAATGCACACACACACAAATGTGATGGTACGTTTTTTTCTATGGAGCCTCTCGTCATTTCTGCTTCGTTCTACCAGGGTAAAAATATACACTCAAACACACCAATATATATATATATATATATATATATATATATATATATATATCCGTCTTCTCTTGTAGTGTCTCGAATCTGTTTCTCAATTCTACTACATATTTATCCCCTATATCTCTGTTGTTGAGAAGGGCCCAGTCATAGTGTTTGGTGGTCGCTGTTCGTATGGTGTTTTTTCGTAGGCTTAGTCGTATTTTTGCCGTAACTATTCGGTGATCGGAGGACATACCCTCGAAAGAGGAGTATGCCTCGCAATTGATTGCACTATTTTACCATTTCTTTTTTATAAAGACGTAGTCTATCTGTGCTTTACTATTGTTTGCGGACGTGTATGTCCATAATTTTCCCTCCCTTTTTTGCTAGTTTGTATTGAGGCATGTTAATCTATTTTCTATCATAAAATCTGTTAGATGTTGTCCATTCCTATTTAACGTGTTGTGTAGGCTGTATTTGTTGTTTCCGTTTTTCCCGATTTGGGCATTCATGTCTCCGCTAATGACTAACAGGTTGTGTTTCGGAATTCTACGTACTAGAGAGGATAGCTCATCGTAGAAGGCGACTAGTTCAGTTTCTTCACTAACATTGGTAGGGCTGTAGCAGGAGAGGATTGTTGCTCTGGGGTTGCCATTAAACGTAGCTGTCAACATCCTAGGTTGTATTCTCTCAATGCTATTAAGTGTTTTTAATGCTTAGGTCCTATAAGAATTCCTACCCCTCCTACTGTGGCATTGACAGAGTTTTTCCATGCCGATACAGTGGCTAGCGTCCATCCATTGCCAGTTTCGTGATATTTAATATCTTCGGTGTGCGTGTATCTGTGTTCTTGTATGCATATTATGTCTATCTTATGTTCTACGGCTGTTAGCAGTAAGCTCTGGTAGTTGTCCTATTCGATTTAAGGTTCTTACGTTAAAAGTCGCTATTTGTATGGTTTGCATTTTAGTGGTTTTTGTTGTTTGAGCTCTGTTGCTGATTTTTTGAACACTGAGACCAGGGCTCCAACCTCAGCAGGACACGCCCCTTTTTTACCCGTGCGAAGAGCGATGCGGTTTATGTATGTGGTTTGAGTGTGGGTCATGGTTATCTTTTGATGGCTGTTTTTATTCTCATCCATAGAAGCCACTCTTATAGATGAGCAGCAGTAGTTCCCCGATCGAACTGACGACCCTGAGCGTTAAGTCGCAAAACTCACGTCCAGGACCAGGTTAGGTATTGACTTTGGCCGTCAATGGGTTTATTCAAATACCTTCACGTCCATCATGCTGCTTCCCATGTGTACGTAAAAAAAAGGTGAGGGCTTTAATTTCCCTTAAGTTTTAACTTAGTTAAAGTCCAGGGCTAGGGTATATTAGTCAGAGTTTTCGGTATATTTTCAGCTATCTTCTGATACTGGCACTAAAATGCGTTTTTGTGGCATTGGGACTTTTACTTAGGCTGTTTAGTTTTCTTCTAAACTACTGCTGGGGGAGGGGGTCTGTAACAATTATAAACTTTTAGAAAAGAGTCGAAACTTTTTTTGCCGTGTACGCTGACAATTTGGACAGTCATATATTAAATTTGGGTTTACAGTAAAAGTGTCTTTTCATTTAAAACACAGAGTTCAAGCAAATATTTTACAAAGAATAAAACAGCATACAATTTTGTAAAATTATGGACAGCTATCGATAGGCTATCGATCATATGGAAATCAGATCTGACCGATAAAATGAAACACAGTTTCTTCCACACAGCGGTCGTATCGATACTGCTGTATGGATGCACTACTTGGACGCTAACAAAACGGCTGGAGAAGAAGCTAGACGGCAATTACACAAGAATGCTGTGAGCAATATTGAACAAGTCCTGGCGGCAACAACCCACAAAGCACCAACTATACGGCCACCTGCCTCCAATCACGAAAACTATCCAAGTTAGACGAACCAGACATGCCGAACACTGCAGGAGAAGCAGGGACGAGCTCATAAGTGATTCACTCCTATGGACCCCCACATATGGCCGGCCAAAAGCAGGACGACCAACTCAAACGTACATTCAGCAGCTATGTGAGGATACTGGAGGAAGCCCAGTGGCGATGAACGATAGGGAGAAGTGGCAAGAGAGGGTTAGGGATACCCGTGCTAGCGGTACGACATTATATATATATATATATATATATATATATATATATGATGTTTGCTTCTGTAACCCAATGTCATGAGGTCGAAGATATGATAAATATTATACCAGTGACGAGAAGTGAAATCTGCTGTGATGAAGTGTCTCAAGGAACGGTCAGTCGAATTTTACGGGGCAGGGATACATCCTCTCATTCGAAGGTGGAACATTACTGTTGAGAGAAAAGGTGACTATGTTGAGAAGTAGGGATGTGATCCACTGGGGACCATCTTCATTTTAATGTTTTATACATGTTCCTGTGTTGGTAATTATTTCTGCACTAAATAAATCCCTCGTATATATATATATATATACATATATAATATTTGTAAGCGAACAATGTTTTGGTGACGTTATTTTCAAACGAGCCTGAGCTCATTAGTTTGCCCACACTTATATGGTTTCAAGTATTACTATTTAACATTGGGAATTCTATTCTTGATATGAATAACTTGCAAGCAGCTGTTTGGTCTCAAACCTCCAATAATGATCTCTAGCAAATGATTGAACGCTTCTAGTTGACCAATAAATGGAACTCTAACAAGTATAACGAGTCTCAGTTTGAGTAAACCAGAGAGTAATAGTATATATGTTAAAGATTTGAAAATATATTAATTTAGAAAGCGTTGTTTTATACACATGCGTGTCCTCGTGAACACACAGAAACATATAATATATATATATATATATATATGTGTGTGTGTGTGTGTGTGTGTGTGTGTGTTTGTGTGTGTGTGTGTATTTAGAGGGGTTCTAATTTGAGATGTTTGCTATTATATTTGTTCATTTGTAAGTTTTAAAAAAGAAGAATTACAGCGATTAATATCATTACTGACAATATAAGGACACAGAGAACAATGGTTAAGTTGCAGAAATGGGAAGAAAAAACAAATGTATGGATATTTCAAGCGACAAATTGAGAAAATCTCGAAGAAGAAACTTTAGACATGTATAAGAAAGGAAAACCTTTAAAGAAAAACTACATTTCTTCGAATTTAAATAAAAAAAAGTGATTATATGCAACAGAATGGCAAATGTACATTATGTTGATAGAGACAAAATAATTAATCACATCATAAGCGAATGCAGAAAACTAGCGCAAAACGGGTATAAGTCTTTACGTGATCGGGTGGGAAAAGTGATATACTGCGTAGAGTGCAAGAAATTGAAATTTGAACGAATGGTATTTGCACAAACCAGGATCCATTTCCGAGTATAAGATATATAAAATTCTCAGTGATTCTGAAATACAAAATGATCCCCTAATCTCAGTCAAAAGACCAGACCTAGTGATATTTGACAAAAAAAAAAAGAAAAAAATGGAACTTGTTGTGAAGTGGGCTTTGTCATCCCTGTGGACCACAGAGTGAAAACCAATTTATAATTTTTCGTAAACGTTTGTGTATCCTTTCCTTAAGATACCTGTAGATATATTATCAAATGTTGTAGCATGTACAAATATATTTATCTTGGCTTTACTTCCTTCTTTTTTTTTAGCCTCAGTTTATAAGGCAACAACAAAAATAAGAGAACTTGCAAAATTGTGAACTTTGCTGTCCCGGCTGACCACAGAATAAAAGTGAGGGAGAGTGAAAAGAAGGATAAATGCCTGGACCATGAAAGGGAAGTGTAAAACTATGGAACATGAAAGTGACAATTATACGAATCGTGATTGGTGCTTTTGGTGCAGTCACCAAAGGATTATTAAAGGAACTGGAAGATTTTGAAATAAGAGAACGTGTGGAGACCATCCAAACGACAGCATTATTGAAAACAGCCAGAGTACTGGAAACTTGGAGGACTTGCTGTCACTCAAACCCCAGTGAATGACCATCACCTAGCACTCATGTGAAAAATTGTCAGTGAGTAAGATAATAATGAATACGGCAATGTAAAAGTAACTGGTTGGCTGAATGGATAAATTATATAGAAAAATAATTTCAAAGACTCAAAATTTGCCCAGTTGCAATCATACAGCAGAAATCAGTCAGGAAACCTGTGAGAAAAGAACATGGATGCTGGTTGAAAGATTGACATTTACCCACGTCAGACTAACTCTGGAACTGAGTAGATGCTTTGCAGAAGTAAACCTACCTGAATGAACGAATAAAGGAAAAAACACCAAGGTCCAAAAATACTTCCGAAAAGGAAGCGTCCCCAACAACTATAGACCCATAACATGTCCGCATATCACATTGGTAATCTCAGCAGTAGAGATTAGGGAGGATATTTATTATTCGCTTATAAGACTAAGCCTAATCATAGTTAGCAAAAAAATAAAAGAAATTAAGAGACGCTACCAAATAGTGGACTTTGTCATCTCGGTGGACCACAGAGTGAAAATCAAAGAAAACGAAAAGAGAGATAAGTACCTGGACCTTGCTAGATAAGTAAAAATGCTATGGAACATGGAGGCAACGGTCATTCCAATTGCAGTTTGAGCTCTTTGAACAATCATTAGGAAATTAGGAAAGATAGTTGTGTAAACGGAAATTCAAAGCAAGATTATCCATGTCACAGATCAGCTAAGATAAACCAGAATAGTCAGCTATTAGATCTAAAAACAATTTTTTTCATGGTATGACTCTAATGAAATTGAGACTGTCTTGAAAACCTCTCCAGCAGTATAATGAATATAGCACAATATATCGCCTTATTAGGACTAATTTTTTTCATTTATTTTTCTAGCGTAACGTTACAGTTTTGTATAAAAGAGGTGACCCAAAAGTACGAGAATTTCAAAAAAATAGTATATAAAACAACCTTTACTTTAAATCTTAATTTTTGCAGTTCTTAATAACGACCAATATTAGAATTCGTATATCTATTATATACTAAGGCTAAAAAAAAAAAAAAAACGGAAGGAAAGCCAAGATAAATATATTTGTACATGCTACAACATTTGATAATATATCTACAGGTATCTTAAGAAAAGGATACACAAACGTTTACGAAAAATTGTAAATATATAAATATTTCTTGAACAAATTAAATAAGGAAAGGATACAAGATAGAAAAAAAGCTTACCTGATCTGGTTGTTGGGTGTTGCCTCGAGGATATATCTTGCCCAGTCGGCTTTGGCTGTAGAATACACCGACTGCTTCTCTGCAGAGGGGTAAGACCCCCACCCCAACGAGTGTCCTGAATATAACACTAAACAATCTGATGGTGAGGTTCCAGCAGTGCTGGAGCTTTGGGGAATGTGGAGTACCCCTTCATTGCCATCGCTCCCAGGTCCACTGTGCCCCGGAGTGGTAGCACCTGATAGGGTCCTATCTATGGGTTAAATAGAACTAACAGCATACTTATGCTAAAATGAATTGAGTAAACAAATAGCATGAAAGAGAAACGTTTTTAACAATTAAACCGTACTTACACTTAAACTGCGTGCTTATGCTTAACTGAATTATTTAAGATAGAACTGTTTTTCGACATTAAAACTGTATTAACACTTAACTGAGTTATTACATATAACTGCTTGAATAGTTTGAAATGGAAATGTTTTTGACAATTAAACTGTGTACTTATGCTAAAGTGAACTGTTTTCAATAGAACAGATTATTTACATAAAAATGGATTTGGCGTTAAATAACCTACAAAGGTTGATAGGCCATAAAACCAAACAAACCAAACCAAACCAAACCATCTAGGATATATCGGTACAGAGTTTTCTTTGGAGGGGTTAGAGACAACCTTCTGCTGTTCGAAGTTTTCCTAATAAAGACAAATACTCAAGTAGACTAGTTTTTTAGCTCTCGTTTGGAAATTAGCATAGGAGCATGAAAATAAATCCAATAAATTCAAACCCTCTTTACTGTTCTTAGAAATTGATATTGTATCACATCCTGCCGGTGGTGGAAGGGTTGTGCAAATACAGACTTTTCAAAGAGCAGAGAAGTAAAGAGATCGGGAATGGATTTTTGGAAAAGTCCCGTGACCCCCTACGGGGTCTCTACAGGAGATGGAAATTTTCTAAGGGAGATAATGATATATCCTAAAACTTTGTTTTCAAGAACATGAGGAAATGTACTGTCTCCTTTGTCAATTGGCCCGTTGATTCGGTGTTTTTGATCAAATTCATCCTATGAATCCAAAAAGAGAGTTTAATGGAGCCTAAAACTATAACATTCAAAGGAACTCGAAAAGAACTATTAAATTCTGGTTCTTAGCGAGGGATAACATAAAAAAGGATTATTAGCATTACGTTAGTACCACTACAAGATATAGCTTCATTTATGGTGATCCCATTCGTCAGAGGCTGTAGAATACAGCGACTGCTTCTCGGCCAAGAGGAAAGACGAAATCCCAACGAGTGTCCAGGACATAATAATCTATATTATAGCGAGGCTCCAGTCCTGGAGTTTTTGATATGTGGAGTATCCCTTCATTGTCATTGCTTCCAGTTTATCTCTGTGTCAACGAATGAGTAATGCTGCTTTGTAATTATTAGTAATAATTAGCAATAATTTAAGTTTTTTAACTGTGGGTCTCATAACGACGCTTGAAACCATTTAACTGTCTTCAAATAAAACAATGGATATTAGAGAGCAATATAAGGATTAATTCTAAAAAGAACTATTCTTGCAAGACTTTTTGAAACCATTTAACTGAGTGCAAACAGTATAATACTTGATGGTTGGTTGGTTGTTTGGTTTTTATGGCATATCAACCTTTCTAGGTTATTTAATACCAAATCCATTTTTATGTAAATAATCAATTCCGTTACAGACAATTTAGTTTAGCATAAGCACACAGTTTAAATGTAAATACAGTTTGATTGTGAAAAACATTTCTTTTTCAAACAATTCAATTTAATTAAGCAGTTCTAATTCAGCTAATTCAATTTAGTATGTGTGCATATTTTGTTTACACACAGTTAAATGTCTAAAAAGTTATATATTAAACAAATCAGTTTAGTGTAAATACAGTTTCATTGTCAAAAAACATTTCCATTTCAAATGATTCTGTTTTGCACGCAGTTTAAATGAAAGTATGGTTTAATTGTCAATAACATTTCTATTTCAAGCTATTCAGTTGAGTCAAACAATTCAGTTTAGCATCACTATGCCTTAGTTCTATTTAACCCATAGATAGGGCCCAATCAGGTGCTACCACGCCGGGCCAGAGTAAACCTGGAAGCAATGTCATTTAAGGGGCACTCCGCATTCCCCAAAGCCCCAGCATCACAGGAACCTCACCATCAGATTGTTTAGTGTCATATCAAGGACACTCATCAAGGACCAGAATATATAATACTTGAGTGTAAACAAATTGTCTCAGACTCAATTAAAAAAAAAAAAATTTACCTACAAAGTATTGAATTACAAATCATCTGCATAACCACTTAACTACATGCAAAAAATGAGCTCTGGCTCGTTTAAAAATGTTATTACAAATCTATGCGCTTACTTATCGTAAACAAAATATTTATTAAGAGATTTTGGCATTAAATTACCTTCAGTGGTTAGTATGCCATGAAACACAAACAAACTCAATCATCTGCGTTTCTCACCAAGTCACAGAAGTTGCTACAACTCGAATGTATTCTAAAATGAATTAAATAAGATGAGATATTTCTAACGAAGTATATGAACAGGCCTACTAATTCAGAGGCTTGCCATTTACTGAGGTGATGGCATCATCTGGGTTAAAACACACGAAATCTGTTTTATCTGATTTAATGTAGTAACCAAACGTCTGGATGTCTGCTTCAAGGTATGAAGCAAATATTTGGTTTGAGCAGGTGTATTTGTAAGAAGCTAGAGATCATCTGCGTAATCTGGTCTGATTCTAATCTTGAAGCAGAACATTAAAAACAAAAAAAACCTTAACTGTGGTATGATGTATTCAAACAAGTGCTGAGACTTAATTGGAAATGAACGATGGAAAGAAATAGATTTTTCTTTTAAAATTGTCCTCTTGCCATTCAACACACATTTAAAATAATACCAATTAAAAAGACATCTACTTTTCTCAGTTAAACTGTTTTATATCGAATAAATATTAAAGTTTATGTTGACAGATATTCCATATCAACAAAAGACGTAATTTTGGTATCACAGAGAAATGATCCAGAAAGATATCGTCTCATAAAAGATAACCCGAAATGGTGGAGTCTCGTTTTTTCAACATTATAAAAAATGCAACTGCCCTTCACACACACACACACACACACACACGTATATATATCATATCCTGCTGCTAGCACAGATTTCAATGAGCTACTCTCGCCACGCGTCTCAATCGTCCAACGCTCCTGGCAGGTTTTCCAGGACACCTCCTGTATCGGCACAGAGCTGCTGTAGATAGGTTCTAACTTGTCGTCGTGTAATCTTTGCTCGTCCGTGTGAGAGGTCCACAGGAGTAAATCGCTTATGAGAACGCTCTTTACTTTCCTAGCAGTGTCCCATTTGTCTGGTTCGTCTAATTTGGATGATTTTGATGATGGGTGGTCGGTGGCCTTACAGCTGTTGTTTTGTGGGGTGTTGCCTCGAGGATATTTATACCGACCCCCCCAAAAAACAAACAGGATGCGACTTATGCTGCATTTTTAGGTGGAGTTTCACAGGTTTGAATTCAGAGTTTCACTTTTACTGTACATGTTGCCATATCAAGATATAAGATCCCAGTCTGGCCTATAATCTGTCCACCTAGATGGAGAAGAGTTGAATCCATACCTTTCCCAAGTGAAATGTACGCACACTTGTCAGATTTGAACTCGTGTCACCGTGTCCAGTTCTTACGATGGTAACTATTACACCACCAACGCCTACATGGTGCACGTGTATATATATATATATATATATATATATATTCATTTCTACCAAATTATACAGCTCAAATACCCACTACACTTTAAACTATGACCTAAGTTCACTTGCACCACACAGGTGACAGTATAAAGTGTAGTAGGTATTTAAGCTTTATAATTTGGTAGAAATGAATATATATATATATATATATATATATTCCTTTTTTTCATCATACAACGTGTGAAAGCACGTGCGATCCCCTCTCCTCATCAGCCGCCAATCAGGGTGATAACACAGTTTCGGTAGCTTAGGCAAATGGTAATGATAGATACGTCAGTCTAGTGTTTCACCATTTTTTCAGATACGATCATTTATGGTCTTGGCTAGGAAGTGTGCACCACGTATGTTTGGTGTCGATACAATTGTTTTAACTGTTAAATCGGTAATTGTGACACAAGTGCTTTTCTTGCTGTATTCATATTATGTCAGAATGGTACTGTTCTAGATAGAAAATCGATATTACTTTGGGTTGAAAATACCATCCGAGAAGAGGCCGTTTTATAGTAATATGAACCCAGCAAGAAAAGCTCCCAATGTAGCAATTAAAAATTCACCAGTCTGAAAAGAAAAGACAAACAAACAACAAAAAAGAAGAATGCTTCAATAGCAAAAGCACAATGTGCACCGGTCCCATCGAAGGTAGAAACTACTCCTATATATAGAAGTAAGTGGTAAATCACTAGTTAGATGGAGCTGTAACATATTGGCCCTCTACCCAGCCGTCCATCAAGAAACAGGTGCATCCGGTCGAAGATAACGAAGATATCACCTTGACCTGAGGTCGGGTTGAAATCAGTGCAATTGCGACGCCCACGGGAAGCAGGTGGATGTCAAACAATTATATAACCCGGTGCCACAGACAGTTCGAGTTAGTTGAGATTTGACTCTGAGCGAGGGCAGTCCAGCCGGGGGCTACGGGATGCGCGGCGCGTTTGTTGGGTCAGATAGTTGAGATTTGACTCTGAGCTGGGCAGTCCAGCTAGGGGTTGACTGTGGGCAATGTAGGAGTGGTCAGCATAGTAAAAATTGTGTGTGTGTCTCTTTCTCCTCGAGTCGAAAAACTAGACTCAAGAAGTTTATAAACGTTTCGTACCTGAACTAAGGAGAGTCGTCAGTGTTTCGCAGATTCCGCATGCAATATGTATATATTCATATTTACCCAACCCCTCCGCTCGGGCAGGATATGACACAAGGTCAATTTTTAAGCGGAGTTTAACAGGTTTCAATTCAGAGTTTTCCTTCTCCTAGACTAGTTGCCTTAACAAGGCTGAAGAACCTAGTCTATCCTACTGTTTACCCATAGCTAGAGGGAAAATAATTGGATTTATACCTTTCCCAAGGGTATTAGTGCTATGGGAAATGCAATTAGCCCGGTCAAGGATTTGAACTCGTGTCGCTGTGTCTATTTCCGACGACCATAACCATTACACCACGGGCAATATGTATATATTACAGAGCTACTATTACCATTGGGCTAAGTTCATTTGTACCATTGAGGTGACAGTTTAAAACATGGGACTTATTTCTACCACACGCTGTATTAATGTGATGTCCACATCCTGCCCAGTATTTGTCATCGAAAGAGTAAACTAATAAATAACTCTAAAATGGTTGGGTTGTTCTTGAAATAACACCTATTGTCATAAAAGGTAAGTAATTTATTGCATATTAACTGAGAATACTCTTCATTATTTCCGAGACAACGGTGGGTCGTGTCGGAAATGTTTTCCTTCTCTAAACTAGGTCATCTGTTACTGTCATTGAAAGCGTTATTTCTTTTTCCTTTTTCATATCTTTGTTTCTGTATAGAAAACAGGTGATTATGAGTGTTGAGACATTAGCGAAAATTTAAAAAAAAAAAAAAGAACATGAAATAAAAGTCTGGTGAGTTTTAAGCGTTAAATGCTTATCATATTTATTTCCAGATAATTAGGAAATGGAAATAAAAGAATGAAGAAAAAAAGTTGACTGAAAACGAAGTCATGAATAGCGAACCACAGATCAGGTAAACAATTCAGATAGATTAGTTGATATAAATAGAATACTACATATATTTATATATATATGTATATATATATAATGAGAGAGAGAGAAAGAGAAAGAAAGAGAGATTTAGATAGAAGTATAAAAAGATAGATCTATATATATATATATATATATATATATATTGAGAGGGAAAGGGATAGAGAAAGAGTTAAAGAGAAAGAGCGATATAGAAAGAGGGGAGATAGATATGGAGAGAGAGATTGAAATATAGACATGCGTAGAATGAAATAATGGTTACCAGGAAGAGAATTATATACATACATACATACTTACATACTTACATACATACATAAAACAATAGGTATGAACAGAATGGTATATATATATATATATATATATATATATATATATATATATATACGCCAAACATACAAAAATATATGCATATAGAGAGAGGAACTGAACTAGAAGAGAATAAGAAAGATAAATATGAGCAAGTTTTGCGCTATATATATGTATATATATATATATATATATATATATATATATATATATATATATATATATATATATATATATATATCCGTAATTAGAATGCTCAATGATCGTTTAAAACGAGAATAAATGCAGTACACCATGCACAAATATGTTCAATGTACAAAATGTATAACCAAAGAGAATAATTCAACATTAGGAAAATAATAATATCTCACTACTCTATTCTATTCTATATATATATATATATATATATATATATATATATATATATATATATATATATATATATTGTGAAAACGTTTCGTGATTTTATAACATCCCGGCTTAGCCGAAAAACGAAGAGATTATTCAGTTATTACGTAAGATTTAAGAAAACGAGCTGAATGTTAACCTCAACATATTGAATGTCTTTGGGCTTTTTTTTCGAAATTCACATACAGATGGAATGTGTGATTACAATATATGGATTCGTTATTTCACAAAGGTTGATTCGAATTAAATTATGATATGACTCCGTCAAATTCACATGGGATCTCGAGACTGGTTTCTAAATTATTCTAACGGCTACATTGGATACAGATAATCCGTAGCGACAAGGAAAAGATGACGCGTATTGCGGTAAAAATCCTGCCGCTGGATCCATTCAACATACGTATAAGATTAATGTCGTTATCGTCTTCACACACACACACACACACACATATACACACACACACATACATACATACATATATATATATATATATATATATATATATATATATATATATATATTCAACAAAAATAATAATTGATGCAAAAAGGAATCGTTGGTAATAGAATAAATATTATCATGAGCTCGCAAGCTGAGCAATATGAAAAAAAAAAATGCTAATCACTCAAGTTCTTATCGCTGCAAGTAGAGGCTTCATGTGATACAAAATGTCACAGATTTCTAATGTTTATACCACTTGAAACCTTAAGTAACATTGATATAAACGTATATAATAATCATTTTAGTTCAACTATATACTCTTAATATCTTGTCTTTTACGTATATATATTGATTTTCACATTACAAAAACAACAACAATCGGTCATATTAAGATAATAAAATTAGTTCCATCCGGTTAAAAGCATTGGTATAAATCAATGCTCTAAAAACTTCTTTGGACTTCTTCAGATCAAACAAAAAATAGATTAGAATAAATTATCTTCACATTTACAACCAGACTAAGACAAAAAAAAAACCTTTCTTTCTCCTGTGTCTTAAAGAACCCTAAAACTTCAAGTAACAATAAGTTTCAAATTATTATAGCAAGTAAAACTATATCTGGTTTAGTCACACTTTAAATTTAACAAAGGCAAAATTTACAGTTACCATAATACAAAGAAAAAATACAAACATTTGTTCCAAAAATAAATTCAATATAATTTTAGTATATCAATTTCTATCATTAAAATGAACAACAAAAAATCAACAACTAATGTTAATCATGGTAAAAAGAAACCCCTCAAATTGTAATAATAGAGTAAAACTCACATATATAAATTCAAATTCTAATTCATTTACCAACTTCATAATTATTCCCTTATGCCCTATTTACTGGATTGAATAATATCTAATATCTTATACATATAATAATATCTTATATATATATATATATATATATATATATATATATATATATATATATATATATCAAAGGAATCTTCACCATAAATGCCCGAAAAAAAAGACTGCCAAAACATTCTTAATCTCCTGAAGACGACACGTGTGGTACACAATTACATGAAATAATACCTAAAATACTATATTTAAGTTCATTTGCGTGTATATATATATATATATATATATATATATATATATATATATATATATATACTTATGATTATAATGAATCCGTAAAATGTAAACGAAACCAATGTTACTGTATATCTTAAGATTAAAATTAGTTATAAAACCAGATAAAATTCACGACTCAGAGTTTCACTCTTTTGATGATAAGTTGCATCAGATGTGTTGAATACTAACTTACTTGCGAATCGAAAGCATGTAAATATGCGTCGTGTTTTATCCGTCCCGTTTTATATCTTATCATTCATATATATATATATATATATATATAATCAAACGGAATTTCTTCAAACCTATTGTGCTGACAAAACCCATTGAGAAAATACTAAACTGGAATTATGCAAGAATATTACAAATTTTATCAAACAAATCCTGGGAGCAACACCCAACGAAACAACAGTTGTACGGCGTCTTACACCCCAAATCTGTAAAACCATCCAAATAAGGCGAACAAGACAAGCGAGACACTGCTGTAGAAGAAAGAACGATCTCATAAGTGGCGTTCTCCAATGGACTCCTTCACATAGACATGCTTCTATTGGCCGATCAACAAGAACTTATTTACATCAGCTCTGTGCGAACACTGGGTGTAGTTTGGACGACCTTCCGGAAGCGATTGAGACAGAGAGAGAGAGGGAGGAGAGATTCGGGGAAATTCTTGCGAGCAGCGTGACTCGATGATGATAAATGTATATATACATACATAATTATAACTATATCATGTTATTGTCTAATAATTATTAGAGTGTTATTAGCATCAGACCTGACCGATAAAATGAAACGCAGTTTCTTCCAGGCAGCTGTCGAATCGATACTGCTGTATGGATGCACTCCATGGACGCTAACTAAACGGCTGGAGAAGAAGCTAGACGGCAATTACACAAGAATGCTGTGAGCAATATTGAACAAGTCCTGGCGGCAACACCCCACAAGACAGCAACTATACGGCCACCTGTCCCCCATCACGAAAACTATCCAAGTTAGACGAACCAGACATGCAGGACACTGCTGGAGAAGCAGGGACGAGCTCATAAGTGATGTACTCCTATGGACCCCCACATATGGCCGGGAAAAAGCAGGACGACCAGCACGAACATACATTCAGCAGCTATGTGAGATACGGGATGTAGCCCTGAAGACCTGCCAGAGGGGATGAACGATAGGGAGAAGTGGCGAGAGAGGGTCAGGGATATCCGTGCTAGCGGCATGACATGATGATAATGATATTAGCATATAATTTATTAAGTTATTATGTAAGTTTTTTTTTCATTTAAAATATATTATTATATTTTAGAAGTTACTGTATACATAATTCATTTATCATTATATTCACTGTTAAATGATATCAAGTATTCTTTTTTTATATCCGGCGAATAATTTGCTCACAGTTGTGTGGTTTCATGTATTCCTACATGGAAATAGTAATTATTATTCTTGGATGTGATCATTTCTATTAAATAATTGTGATTTGTTTATATGGTTTTTAGTTACAATTTACTGAGACAGCCCAATCGGCTAGGCCTCTAGAATTCACCGACTGCATCTCTGCAGAGAGGTGAGCCCAAACCCCAAACTACTGTTCTGGATATGATATAAAACATTATGAAGTTGAGGTTCTAGTAATGCTAGAGCTTTGGGGAATAAAGAGTTTCCTTTGATGGTAAACGCTCCCAGGTCTTCTCTGGGCCAGATTGGTAGCACCTGAAAAGGTCCTAAGGTCAAATAGAACTGTTTGATATGCAAACAAACGACTTTTACTTAACTTAATTGCTTGAAATAAAACTATTTTCACATTTATCTTTGTAGAAAAATGGCTGACGTTTAATTGAATTGTAGGTGATACATATCAATACTTGGAAGTATTTAACTTTATTCATTTATGTTTGCAAATTGTATATATCTAATATGTATAAACTAGATTTAGCATTAAATAACCCACAATAGTTGATATGCCATAAAACCAAATCATATCTTATGATATACATTCAATATATACTTTTAAAAAAGATTTTGGATCTAATAACCAACAATGGTTGATATACCATAAAACCTTACCAAACCAAATCTAATATATTTAGTATATATGTGTAAGTTGGATTTGGCATTAAATAACCTACAAAGGTTGATACCCAAAAAAACAAACCAAACCATATCATATACTTTCAATATATATCTTTAAAAAGTATTTTGCATTGATTAATCTACAATGGTTGATAAGCTATAAAACCCAACCAAACCAAATCTCATATATTTAGTATATATGTATAAGTTGGATTTGGCATTAAATAACCTGCAAAGGTTTATATGTCATAAAAACCAAAGAAACCTTTTTACTTAGTAAACAATTTTAAGTGGGGTCGGCGTGGCGTAGCGATTACTGTACTAAACTGAGACATTGTAGTAGTAAATAATTATAGTTTCAGGTAATTTTTCTTTATACAAATAACAGTGATTGATTGATTTTAGGCATGCCATCTAATCTTTCCTTATCTAATGCCGAGAGGTTCGAGAAGGTTGTTCATTGAACGTTCATACTTGCATTTTTTGTGTAGTTGTTTTCAGAAGTATTTTCTTCTTTTCTTTCCTTTTTTTCTTAATATTTCTTTTGTTTGTTTGCACTCGGTCCATTCAAATATAGATCATTTTTAAATAAATGGAACCCTTGCAGATACTACCAAAATATCAACATCATCATGTGGTGCCGGTAGCATGGATATCCCTGACCCTCTCTCGCCACTTTTCCGTATCGTTCATCGCCTCTGGCAGGTTTTCTGGACTACATCCTGTATCCTCACATAGTTGCTGAATGTATATTCGTGCTGGTCGTCCTGCTTTTGCTCGGCCATATGTGGGGGTCCATAAGAGTACATCACTTATGAGTTCGTCCCTGCTTCTCCACAGTGTCCTGCATGTCTGGAATATATACTCCACATTCACAAGATCTTCGAATCACGCACCATCAGATGCAGTTTAGTATCATACGAAGAACTATTTTTGTGGGGAGTTTACCTCTCAGCAGGGAATACAGTCAGCGTATTCTTAGCCTTAGGCGACCGAGTGAAAACACCTCCTAGATAGATAGCTAGTACAACGGAAAAAAGATTAAATGAATAGTAACACAGCCAATGGACATAAATTTCAAGAAGGCGGGAGAAACGTCTGAAAGAAGGTGTTGTCGAAGCTTTCACTTAGTAGTGGAGGAGAAGGAATGCAAGACATTTCATCACGTGCAGGTCATATAAGACGTCTCGATTCCGCCTGTGATTGTCGAATAGGTGCTACACGCGTTTATCACAAGTCATTATTTCTGAATAGAGGCGGTGATGAAAGGGGTTTGTAACGGATCACTTGTTAAGGATGACTGTAGGTTTGTTTGTTTATTTGTTTGTCTGTCTCTTTGTTGATATTTTTTTTAATCTCGAGGACACTGGGAAAGACTTGCCAGAAGACAGAGCTCATATACGATTGAGTGATTATTTTTGCAGTTTTCTTGTATTTTCTTTGCTGTTGGGAAATAGAAAGAAAATCGAGACAGGCATAATTTAAAGAAGCCACATTCCCATCCTACCCGAATGTCTAGCTAAACAAAGGCCTCAAACAACGAACGCTGAAAGAGGAAGTTGGAATTGAATTAGTCCCAGAGATTGAACACTTAGAGTCCCCTAACGAATTGTATTAACGTGGCCCACGGTCGGGGTTACAGTGTCATACCTTCCAGCTATGTTGACGAGATTCTTCGGCTTTTTCTTTACTTTCTTAGTGATGATCGGATAACACAGTTTTATTTAAATTATATTTTATTTTATTACTATAGATTTTAATGGATTTTCATATCGATATCGTTTACTGGGGAACAAGTAACACCAGGTCTCCTCTACGATCATATATCTAAATACGTTTCGATTTGAATGTCAATTCTTATCCTCTTTCAACAAGAGCTTCCACAAAAATCATGCACATATTAATATTTGTGTCTGATTTAAAAACAAATTCCTCTGGTCTTAAAACTTATCAAATTTTATACTCATTACAGTGTGTCATATGTATGAAAGCAAATTTCTGTGCTTACTAACATTAAAACGGTCTTCATCATATCTAATCATTTTTGCATATGATTAATGTGCAATATGCATTATATATATTTATATTAACAAGGTGCTCGGTGTGAATTGGTTATTGTCTTGGAAAAGGAACGCAGTGACTCGGAGAGTTCAAATCAGAGAATGCGCTGCTAACTTACCCCGTAACGATAATAACCTTGTAAACGGTATGCTTATAACTATTTTCTATCCAAACAGTAGGTCAGAGAGGGCTTTTCGAACTGGGATTAGCCAGCAGTCAAGGAGAAACAAAACTCTAAATTCAAACTTTTTAAACTCTTTTTAAAAAATAGATATTGTGGCATATCTTACTCGTATGAAGGTGTTGGTACATACATACATATAAATTTCGTTAATTATCTTCATAGGATATCTAATTTTAATAATGATTTATATATGCAGTTTTTAATACATTGCTCTTTTGTGTTATATTTGATTTTACGGGTTTGTTTTCATGCATATATATATATATATATATATATATATATATATATACTAATATAATATCTACCAGTATTCACGGTACCAGAAAAAAAAACAAAAAAAAACCCTGACCAGGAACAAGAGAAAAAAGTATCTCGAATCACCCCCCAGGGGAAAAAGAAAAAAAAATTGGCTCAAAAAGAGAGAAAAGGCCAACCTCGTCCGACCCTTCGAAAAAAATCAAGGGATACGCAGTCAATGGTCAAAAGAAAACCAAAAAACCCTCCGTGAATCCTGCAATGCTACAATTACTAAAGTGCTCAACACCAGACAATGGAGCCAATTATAAAATCAACCTAAATCGCGAGTCGAAAATCTTCTACTAAAGTTTCACCTTAACGGATCATCAGTAAGCCTAACTTCGACTCGAAGTTAGGCTTCCTGATGATCCGTTAAATTTCGAAGAATCAAAAGCAAACATAATTAAAAAACTTTTCCCGCCAAGATTGCCTAAAACATATCTTTTTAAACTAATCAGAATTATAGGGAAATTATCAACTTTTTAAAAGTCTAATTAATACCCTATTTGAATAATAAATAAGATGATAGAAACGATTTTCCCCAGTTTTCTGTAAATATAATAAAAGGCTTGTGTTTATTGGTTGCTTATTTCCTTCGTCCAGGATATCTTGAGTAAATTTCACTTATTCTTCAGAATTAAAAATAAATCAATTCATCAGAACTAGGATACATTTAATATCACAAAAATAATTGGACAAAAAAAAAATACTAACCTTTCGTTTTCATTTCTAATTGTGTTGGAAATATTCGATCTAATATTAAAAAATATTCGCCAGTCGATTGTTTCATTTTGAATATAGACTTACATTATAGTCATACATAATTGTCATACATTAAATACATTATTGTCATTCATTATTATTTGTATTATCGTCATACATTATTGTCATAAATTATCGTCATTAATTTTTTCTACGGCATACAGATGCATACATGGAAAGGGTGCCTCTGGTGATTTAATGATTAAGCAAACTAGACTAGCAACCCCACACGAGTGAGTTCAAGTCTGATTGGATGCCCCTTTCGGATTGTCTTCATAAAGCTTAGTTAATTATTATATGAGAAGAGCACATGCACACATCAAATAATTATATATTCTCTGTTTAAGATTTCTCTCTGTCTCTGTCTCTCTGTCTCAGTTTCTCTCTCTCTTGTAATATTTACATTCTAACATAAACTTTTCTTACAAAAAGATTCATACACATATACACATACACACACACACATACATGCACTTATATATATATATATATATATATATATATATATATATATATTGTCATTCACAGAAAGACTGTTTCGTTATATCACAACTCTTCAGTGTGTCTAGACACGTAGGACCCTTGATATATATATATATATATATATATATATATATATATATATATAAGTGCATTTATGTGTGTGTGTATGTGTGTGTGTTGTGGATGAATGTATAAGAGATTAAATGACCATGATCTAAAGAATAAATGTTTTTTTCTTTAAACTGAGTAAAAAGTTTCTGGTAAAACACAAGTTACAAAATCTTTATTGTAAAAAACGTTTATATTAGAACGCAAATATTACCAGAGAGAGAGAGAGAGAGAGAGAGAGAGAGTGAAATAGTTTGCTTACTCTTTCTCTCTCTCTCTCTCTCTCTCTTTCTATATATATATTTATATATATATATATATATTAGCCAGTGTTTTGTGGACTAGTTACTTGGGGCAGAAGAATTGACCAACACCTTTACATAGGAGTTATCATATCATCATAATGTCGTGCCACCAGCACGGATATCCGTGACCATCTTTCCCCACTTCTCTCTATCATTCATCGCCTCCGGCAGGTCTTCAGAGTTACATCCTGTGTCCTCACATAGCTGCTGTATGTAAGTTCGTGCTGGTCATCCTGCTTTTGCTTGGCCATATGTGGGGGTCCATAGGAGTACATCACTTATGAGCTCGTCCTTGCTTCTCCAGCAGGGTCCTGCGTGTCTGGTTCGTCTAACTTGTATAGTTTTCGTGATGGGAGGCAAGTAGCCGTATAGTTGGTGTCTCGTGTGGTGTTGTCGCCAGGACTTGTTCAATATTGCTCTCAACATTCTTGTGTAGTTGCCGTCAAGTTTTTTTCTGCAGCCGTTTAGTTAGCGTCCATGTAGTGCATCCATATAGCAGTATCGATACTTCCGCTGCCTGGACGAAACTGCGTTTCATTTTATCGGTCAGGTCTGATTTCCATATGATCGAGAGCCTAGCGAATGACCGTGTGGGTTGTTGGCTAGGAAAAGAAACCAGTTGAAACAATGGGTTTCGGTTTCAATTTGTAGACTTTCCTGGCTTATGATGAGCAACACTGGTTAAATGAAGGATCTGTGTTTGCTTGTCATTCAACCCCTGGGAGATTGAATCCCCTCCTATTCACGAAAAAAAAAAACTCTTTAGAGTAAACAAGCAAAATATGGGAGTAACACTCCTCTAACCTGTGTCCTGGATATGACACTTAACGATTTGAAGATGAGGCTCCAGTTCTGGAGCCTTATGAAAAGTATAGAGCCCTACATTGCCATTACTCCCAGGTCCTCCCTGACCCAGATTAGTAGTACCTGTTAGGGTCCTATCTATGGATCAAGTAGGACTGTTTAACCATTAACTATATTTGAAAATAGTTAACAGTGTGAAAACAAATAATTAATGATAAAATGAATTATTAGTTTTACATAGTAGTGCTTGAAAAGTTTTGTATGTGTTCAAACGAATGATCTTTGATTCGTTTAAAAATGTTACCCACAAACTATTCGTTTACAAATTATATATATATATATATATATATATATATATATATATATATATATAACATAATTTGGCATTAAATATCCTACATGGGTTGGTATGCCATTAAACACATTCAACCAAAAAAGCAACTAACGGGTTTGTGTATAACGTTCATAAGAAAATTATAAGTTTGTATTAATTTTATTAAACTTTGATGAATGAGTGAATTTTAAATTGTACTTTGATGATAAGGCATTTTTTTGAAAAATTTGAAACCAACAGCCACAGGAGAGTAAACGTATATGAAATGAGAAATGAATTGTTTTGTGAGAAATATAAAGAAAATTTTTTAAAAACCCATAAGAACCCTCTTATACAATCTCACAAATATATGACCATGGTCTTTAGTTTCATTTTGCATCAATCAGTTTTCATTCAGAGGGAGAGTCTTCGTATGAATTTACCAACCACTCTGCAAGAAGGAGGTTGTGACACAAGGTCAGTTTTTATGCGAAGTTCAAAAGTTTTGAATTTAAAGCTTTTATTTTTCTCGAGCAGTCACCTTTTTAACCAACGCTGGAGGGAAAATGATGGAAAATACCTTTCCGAAGAGTATCATCGCTAGTGAAAGTGCAAACGGCCTCGTCATATGATTTGACCACGTAACACCGTGTTCAGTTCATTTTATTATAACCATTACACCAATAGCACCTCTATTTACACTAGGAACGTCTCGAAAAATATACAATACCTTTTTCTGTCTGTTTCTGTTTTTCTACATTTGAAAAAGAAATTGTTCTTTTTTTTCTTTTGATTTTGTTGATTGATCGATTTTAACTGAGAAACAGAAGTCTGAAACGGAAATTAACCAGGGTTAGTTTATTTGATATTATTCATTTATCTATTCGGCACGACTGAAAATTGAAACCGTTCCTTGAAAAAATATCAGGTACTATGACTGTTCTGGAATAAATATTACAAGCATCTTTGCTTAATGGTTTTAAATAACTAATAATTAATCAGTTCTATTTGACCCATAGTGTGGACCCTAACCGGTACAATGACTGCAGGTCAGAGTGGGCGCGGCAGAAATGGGAACTAAGTGTACTTCATATCCACCATAGGTCCAGAACAGGAGTACCCCCATCAGAGTATTTCATATTCAGAACACTCGTTGTGGGGAAGAGTGTTACCTGTCTATATATGTACAGTCGGTGTATTCTATCTCGTCTTTGCAAGGTGTATGTTTGTTTAATGTCTTAGATATTACAGACGCATAGGCAAAACATGAAACATGTGTCGATAAGTTCTCACTTAAATAAAACTTTATGGAACTGTACACACTATTTCCGCTGTTTCAAGGTCTAAACTGTGGAACTCTCCTCCTTTGTGAATGGAACTTACTAACATCTTGCGAAATTAGATTGTTAGCCATCTAACTCTGGTTGACACCCGATATGTCACTGATACGTCGAGCATACAACGAAATTAGTTTCTGTGACTTACTTTCTAATCATTGCCTGCTAGCAGGTAATCAATGTGTAGATCGTCACTAATCTTCGATTAACTTGTTCTGGCGCGGCGCCACAAGGTTCGCCCGATAAAAATCAATAAAAAGCTTACAAAATCAGCCTAGCAAAGATCACTCTACATCAGGTGGCCTTTGTATATTTACAATACTTGGTTTACACTGGCAAAAGTGTGAAACAGAAGGGCACCTAATAAAGAGAACACGGAAAAGGCTAGAAATAATTGCTGCTTAATTATTTCTCTGCGAATGATTTGAATTCAGAGTTTTCCTTCTCATAGACTGATTGACATACTATAGCCGAAGATGAGAGACATTGTGGTGCAGTAGCTAAGCTGCTGGACTGTGACAACATAGTAAGTGAATTCGAACTCCAAGCTCACAATTATGATCACTTTCAGGTGTATAAACTTGGGAGGTGCTCGTGGTGTAGTGGTTATCGTCGTAAAAAAATGGACACGACTATACGAGTTCAAATCCTGGACGAGACTGATTGCATTTCACATAGCACTCACACCCTTGGGAAAGGTATGAATCCAATTATTCTCCTTCCAGCTATGGGTAAATTACTATTTACCCATAGCTGGAGGGAGAATAATTGACAGACTGGATTCTTCAGCCTTGGTGAGGCAACTAGTCTAGGAGAGGGAAAACTCTGAATTAAACCCTGTTAAACTCCGCTTAAAAATTGACCTAGTGTCATATCCTGTCCGACCGGAGGTGTTGGTAAATATGATAAACTTGAGAAAGGTACGAATCCCCTTGTCCTCCCAGCTATGTGTTAAATAGTTCAAATACTGATCTTTGGCAAGGATGGTTTTGGGATTAGAAAATACACGAAGTTTGATGTGCTATTAAACAAAGAGAAGGAAACTGATAGCAAGGTCAAAAAGCACAGTCTGACATACTTTTACTCATAACTGGTGGGGCGATAGTTGCATTCTTACCTTTCTCAAGGGCGTTAGTGTTATGTGAAATGCAAATAACCTTGTTAAGGATCGGAACTCAGGTAGCCAAGGACAATGCTTATGACGATACTCGCTGCGTCACAGACTCGGCTTAAAAATTCTAAAAATCCACCACGTGCGTTGAATCCTGTTCGTGGTGGCGAGGCAGATGAGTAGATTCCAGGATGCGTTATAAAATTAATTGGTTTGGTTTCTGTGTTTAATGGCGTATTAACCTCTGTGGGTTATTTAATGCCAAACCATTCTTCTAGAAGAATAGTGGTGGTAATATTGAACCAATAGCTGGGAGAATAAGACGTTCTCTACTGTTGGTATATATATATATATATATATATATATATATATATATATATATATATATATATGTAGTATTTGTCCGAAAGGGAACGTAAGAGTACGACTGAAGTACGCACTCGCTTTCAACGATTCTGCAATTCAGCGGTTTAACTATTACACCACGAGGACACGCTCAGATATAACTGGATGAAATTTACTATGAATAACAAGAGGAACTTTCTTCAGGCAATCGTTTTTTGCGTAAAACATTAATACAACCCCTTTTCTCCAGCTAAGTATAAAAGTAGAACAGACTGTGATCTTATATCTTCGATACGACAACCCTTTTCGAAAAAAATGCTCTGAATTTAAAATATACTAATCTTAAAAATCTGTCTTCTTGGTCCCATTCTGTTTATATAGGAGGACCCCACTCGACTGGGACTGAAGAATATGTAGACTGTATCTTTGTATAGGCGTAAGACCATCCCAACGAGTATCCTGGATATGATATTAAATTATCTGAATACTGGAGTTCTTGGGGACATGGAGTAGCTCCCCATTGCCATTACTCCCAGTTTCATTCTGATCTGGAGGGGTAGTACCTGTTAAAGTCCCAATTATGAATCAAGCAGAACTGTTTAACCATTTAACTAGGTGCATACAAATAAATATTTAATTAAATTGTTAGAGTTAATTAATGATGCTGGAAACCATTTAACTGCGCACAAATAAAACTATTGCTTTGAAATAGCAATATTTGAAGCCATTTAAGTGTCTGCAAGCAAATGACTTATACTCTAATAGGATTATTCGTGTTAGATATGCTAAAGTGAAACCATTTAACTGTGTGCAAAAAATTAACTATTGGTATTGCATAACGGTATTTGGAACCATTTAGCTATGTGCATTTAGCTATGAATATTGTTGAATAGAATTTTGAGTGTTGAATAGCAATACCTGAAAGCTTCTGTGTGCAAACATTGAATTATAGGAATTACATTGTAATACGTGGAACCATTTGACAATGTACAAATGCATGGTGTTGAATTATTAGTGTTAAGTAGCAACACTCGGAAGTATTTAACTATGTGAAAACAATAGAAATACTGACTTCAATGCAAACAAATTAGCTTTAAATTTTTAAAAGTAAAATTACCTGGAGACTATTCCCTAATTGTTTGTATGCATTTTCATCTAACTGTTTACAAAAAAATGTTTTTTAAAATAAATTGTTTGAATTGAATTGTAATACTTGACACCATTTAACAGTGTGCTAACAAATGAGCTCTGGCTTTTTAAAAGATATAATCTACTAACTATGCATTTACAAATCACCCACACACACACACACACACACACACACACACACACACACACACATATATATATATATATATATATATATATATATATATTTGTGTTTTTGTGTTGTGGGTAATAGGATTTACCATTAGATAACAAACAAGGTTTGATCAGCCATAAAGTTCTACTTACCTACAGAATCGGAGGGTGAGATTATTACATCAGGGGATGTGTTAAAAATCTAAAATATTAGATGATGAAATTTTCGATGAATATCTCGCGGAATTAGCGAACTATCTAGCACTCTATACTCGACACAATCAAATGTTTGATATTACTTAAATTAATATGGTACAAATTTATAGTCTTTGAGCCTTCTGAAACACATTCCCATCACAGTAGAACATATTTAGGGAGATTAACTTCTATGTTCCTCTAACAACATCCTGTTTTTAATGCGAGAGTATTGACATATGCCTGTTCTTACCAAACAGTAAACCACAATAAACTGAGATTAAATTACAGAAATTGACCGATCTGTTAAATTGTGGGAAAGCACTCAGAGAAAACACTGAAAGTTTTCTATTTAGAGTCTTTAATTGTGTCAGATGGTATAAATACTTGGGTGTAACCGTTCACTAGGGGAATTGATCAATCAAATAGTGTATACTTACAGAAAGATTTAGGGCGGATTTTGACTCAATAAATCGAAGAGTGATGAGAAAGGCAAAAGGAAATACTTTTTATTCAACAAAAATCACTTTCGTGTTAATACCTTTCATTAGGTTATTTGGTGGAGTTTGTTGTGGTTTTATGGTAGATTATGTAGATTATTTAATGCTAAATCCTATTGGCCGACTGGGTATTGTGTTCGCCAATGGCCCGGGATACCGGTTTTTAAACCCAGGTAGAGTCATAACAAAAACTCGAAAAATGATACTTAATGACAACTTCCTTAATACTCAGTAATAAAGTACGGATCAAGCATAAAGTGGAGCAATCCAAATAAAAGAGTGTCGTAGCTAATAAATGGGAGCCTTCGGGTCTTCATCGGCTACGGTTTCAAAATTTTTATTATATATATTGTCATCCATAGACAGTTTCGTTGTATCACAACTCTTCAGAGTGGTTAGACACGTTAGACGCTTGAACCTGGGATCAAAACTGGCCCAACTTTACGTTAGACTTAGTATCAGACTGCTCGGCGAACAAGCGTACCACGGAGTAATAAGGTATTAAATAGTAGCTTTCGTTTGTTTACATTTTATACCTTACCGGATACCAGAGTGCTCAATTAATTCAAAGAGCTTTATTTAAGTGCGCAGAGTTTGTAGATAACATTTTAAAACGAGCCAGAGGTCATTTATTTGAACATAGTTTAATAGTTTTAAATATCCCTGTCTATTACTTACAATTTAATTTAACGGAAATTATTCGTTTTCATAGAGTTAAATAGATATACATATGGTTTCTAAGTTAAAAGTTTATTGAAAAATCTATTTTTCAGAAAGGTTTAAGCTACTTTGCTCGGACATAAGTATTGCTATTGTTTGCACATAGTGAAATGGTTTCAAGTATTGTTGTGTAAATCTTTAATTCAATTTTTGCACACAATTTCGTGATTTCAGGAATCGCTTTTCAACACTAATAATTCTATTCAACACCACTGCTTTGCATGCAATAAAATGTTTTCAAGTCATCATCATAATCATGTCGTGCCACTTGTAGGGATATCCCTGACTCTCTCTCACCACTTTTCCCTATCGTTCATCACCTCTGGCAGGTCTTCTGGGCAACATCCCGTATCCTCACATAGCTGCTGTATGTATGTTCGTGCTGGTCGTCCTGCTTTAGCTCGTCTATATGTGGGGGGTCCATAGGAGTACATCACTTATGAGCTCGTCCCTGCTCCTCCAGCAGTGTCCTGCGTGCCTGGCTCGTCTAACTTTGATAGTTTTCGTGATGGAAGGCAGGTGACCGTATAGTTGGTGCTTTGTGGGGTGTTGCCGCTAGGACTTGTTTAATATTGCTCGCAAAATTCTTGTGTAGTTGCCGTCTAGCTTCTTCTCCAGTCGTTTTGTTAGCGTCCAAGTGGTGCATCCATACTGCAGAATCGACACGACCGCTGCTTGGAAGAAACTGCGTTTCATTTTATCGGTCAGGTCTGATTTCCATATGACCGATAGCAACATCAATTGTTTGTACACAACTAAATAGTTAAACTCTTCTATTTGATCCATAGATTGAAGCTTAACAAGTACAACCCATCCGGGTCAGAGTGGACGTTAGAATATTGGCATTTCGCCGAAGATCTAGTATTAGAGCTTTACCATCAGATAGTTTATTGTCATATCCTGGACATTCGTTGCAGGGTTTTACTCCACTGCAGAAATTAAATCGGCGTATTCTTTAATACCAGTCGACAAGGGTGATCTCTTAAGTTGGTTTGGTTTCTTTGTTTAATGGCATATTTATGGGTTGTTTCTTTCTTTAATGGCATATTTATGGGTTGTTTCTTTCTTTAATGGCATATTTATGGGTTGTTTCTTTCTTTAATGGCATATGATGTGAAATTTAACTTACCTCTCTGCCAGCGGCAGTATGTAAAAGAACGGGAACTACAGTGACTCTCAACTCAGAGTTTTCCGTCTCCTGGATTAGTTGCCGTCTCTCCAATTATTTATCCATATCTGAAGGATGTCATATATTCCTGTATGATAAAAATAATTGGTAAATTAGTCTATTTGACCTACACATGAGTCACCAACAGGTTCAACAAAGATGTGAAATTTAATATTTAACTTACCTCTCGGTCACTGGCAGTATGTTAAAGAAGATCAATTGTTACGCGGAGTACAGTTGCTCTGAACTCAGAGCTTTCCTTCTCCTGGATTAGTTGCCGTCTGTCCAATTATTTATCCATATCTGAAAGATAACGTATGTATTGATGTATTTACTAAGGGCATTAATATGATGTACATCGCTTGGCATTTAAAGTTTCCTTTAGGTTATATTTATCTTATATAGAATTATATTTCTTTTATTTATCTTTTAAAATATATATATATATATATATATATATATATATATATATATATATATATAATGTGCTTTTATGACTTGCTTTATTTATAAAGAAAGTAGGCTCAATATCAGTGATAGAACATCTAGAGATCAACGTTTGAACTGCGTAGACACAGTCAAAATCGCTTGGACAATTTCTTGCCAACACGTGATCTGATGATCATGGGTTGTTTCTGTGTTTAATGGTATATTCATGGGTTGTTTCATTGCAAAACCTTTTTTGCAGAAGAACAGCGTTGGTACTATTAAACCTAGACCTGAGCTTTTCCAAATATATCATTCTGGAAATGAATGTAACAGCGCGACTGGTTTTCGAACTGGTTTACTTCGAGGCAACGGACTAACTCTTAGGGAATTATGGCAAGAAGACTACCTTTAGCTTATTTTGTTGTCAATATCAATCATAAAAGTTAAACAGTATACAGTGAAATATTCAGGGCATATTGTAGCTAAATAAACACCTGATGGTTCTGTCTATTTTAACAATCATCCACCCCACATATATATCTATTTATTTCTCTCTCTCTTTCTATATATATATATATATATATATATTGTGGGAGATTCCTTAAGTAATGGTGCCTAAATCGTAGTAAACGAATTCAAACTTCAGTTGCACTATTAGGTTAACTTTCAAACGAATACCCTCGACAAAGGCATGAACCACTTTATCTCCTCTTGCTAAGAGTTAAAAAGTAACACTAATGTCCTTATACAATGATGACTTTGGCATTACAGAACTTACGAAGTTTTTTTTACGCCGTTAAACAAAAAAACAAAAACATACACGTATATATATATATATATATATATGTTGTTTTATGAGATGTTGCTTCAAAACAGTACTCCTCCCATCATTGAAACCATAAAACGAGCAAGACATGCAGGACACTGCTGAGGAGTTAAGAGGAGCTCATAAATGACGTTCTCCAATAGACCCCTTCGTACGGACTTGCAAGTGTTGGTCGGCCAACAAGAACTTATCTATAAGAGCTCTGTATGGACACTGAATGTAGTCAAGAAGACCCGCCGGAAGCGATTGTTGATTGAGACGAATGGTGAAAATCAAGAAAATCCTTGCTAGCAGTTTGACATAATAATGATGATATATATATATATAATCTTCGGTAATTTGTGTCTATCTGTTCATGCTCTTAAATGTTCTGGGAATTAACTTAAGAGATAAGAGTATGCATTTGTTACTGGGTTTTTGGATACACAGTTTATGCATGCAACCTCCGAGGAGAATGGCAGTGACTGGCTTTAATGTATATTACTGGGAGTTTTACGCGACCGTGCATGTAACATTGTCATTGTATCTCATCAAGGCAGCGCGGCACATTCTCAAGGGCAAAGAACTGGTGCGTGATCTAGTTGTTTGCTCGAGAAAATCGCTGCCAGATCAAGAGATATGATTTAACAAGCTTTTAATCTGCAGGTTATAAAAGGACAAATAAAAAAAAGAAAGATGTTAACGAGCGGTACATGCGTTTTCTTCCAGGCAGCATGTCTCGTCGAAGATTCTCAAGGTTATAGTTGTTCTCAAACACAGAAACATTTAAGAGGATACCTTTGTTGATTGTCGTCGTTGTGTTTCTCCCCACATTTTTTTTAAATTTCAGTCAGCATTTGTCGTTGGCGTTTACAGGAGTTTAAATCCAATTGCTATAGTAGAAAGATCCTTCCATGCTCAGTTAAGGAGAAACTTTGCTAAGGGAAGACGCGCAGGAGTGTAGTAAAAAGGTAAGAAAAATTACGAATTTGGAATGTTGCTTACGGTTGGCAGACTGACTCAGTAAGCTACAGTTATTCATTGACACGACATATAATAAAGTAGTCTCCCTCCCTCTCTTTCTTTTATTCTCTTATTCTCTCCTTCTCTCTCTCTCTCTCTCTATATATATATATATATATATTAGCTAAACTGAAACTATACCATAATGCTATGTGCTGTTTTGAACAAATCCTGAAAGCAACATTCTACAAAAGAGCATCTTAATGGCCACTTACCGCCCATCAGCTCAGTGGAAACTGGATGTAGTTTGAAGGAAAGGATGGATGATAGGAAAAGATAGATATATAGATAGATAGATGGATAGAGATAGAGAGAGAAAGAGAGAAAGTGAGAGAGAGAGAGTGTGTGTGTGTGTGTGTTTTAGTGTGTGTGTGTGTGTGTGAGTCAGGGAAAGCCGTGATGTCAGCAACGATGATAATTATGATAATGTATCAATCTATCTCTATGTATCTACCTATCTCACAAATTATGTTTATATATATATATATATATATATATATATATATATATATATATATACTTATATATGTATAATTTTATAATTCTATCTAATTTTATCATATATATATATATATATATATATATATATATACATTCAAGGATCACTCAATAAATATTCAAATTTATTGTGAAAATTTGAAGAAAAACTTCTAATTTGGCAAAAATGTTCGTTTGAAAGGTATTCATCATGGTGGTGAATTAAACAGAATGCTCAAAGTCTTGAACAGAGGTTTACCATAAAATATTTGGTAGCTGAAAAATGTAACCCATGGGAATTTATAGATCAATATGTGATGCGTACAGAGAAGCATGTTTTAGGTAGAGAAATTTTCACAAGGAACCTGAGTGGAAAAAAACAGTCAATGTAGGGGGAAAGTCTCGGACTCCCTGTTAAAAATATGTTCCGGGAACCGTGGCCAGTAAACATGGTCTGAAATACGAAAGGGCCCATCACAATTGATTTTATTTGAAAAAAGTGTAACTATAAACCGTGATTTGTGTTGCCAATTCAAAATTGACTTTATTCATGCAATCATCATCATCATCAAGTCATGCCGCCAGCACAGATATCCCTGACCCTCTCTCGCCACTTCTCCCAATCATTCATCGCGTTTGGCAGGTCTTCAGGGCTACATCCCGTATCCTCACATAACTGCTGTATGTATGTTCGAGCTGGTCGTCCTGCTTTTGCTTGGCCATATGCGGGGGTCCATAGGAGTACATCACTGATGAGTTCGTCCTTGCTTCTCCAGCAGTGTCCTGCGTGTCTGGTTTGTCTAGCTTGGATAGTTTTCGTGATGGGAGGAAACTGGCCATATATTTGGTGTCTTGTGGGGTGTTGACGCCAGGACTTATTCAATATTGCTCTCAACATTCTTGTGTAATTGCCGTCTAGCTTCTTCTTCAGCCGTTTAGTTAGCGTCCAAGTAGTGCATCCATATAGTAGTATCGAATTTATGCAATAATTCACCTATATATATATATATATATATATATCGAAGACTTGAAAATGATACTTGATGCCAACTTGTTTAACACTAATATATATATATATATATATAGCGAGAGAAAGAGAAAGAGAGAGTGATAGAGAGAGTGAGACGGACAGACAGCCAACAAAAACAGAGGCAAAACGCTGTATACATCAATGAATAGATATATGCATATATGTTTTAAAGGCGTATACAATGAATCAAAGGTGGTTGGTGACTGTTAGTTCCCTTAGTGTGATCATCAGATCACGTTTGGGCAAAAAACTGTCCAAGCGATTTTGACTGTGTCTACGCAGTTCAAACGTTGATCTCTAGATGTTCTATCACTGATATTGAGTCTACTTTATTTATAAATATAGCAAGTCATATAAGTACATTATATATATATATATATATATATATATATATATATATATTAAAAGATAAATATAAGAAATATAGTACTATATAAGATAAATATAACCGAAATGTGACAATATGAAGTGAAACTTTAAATGCCAGGCGTTTTACATCATATTAATGCCCTTTGTAAATACAAGACATACGTTATCCTTCAGTTATGGATTAATAATTGGACAGACGGCAACTAATCCAGGAGAACGAAAACTCCAAGTTCAGAGCAACTGTACTCCGCGTAACAATTGATTTTCTTTTACACACTGCCAGTGGCCGAGATTTAATTTAAATACAATATTTCACATCTTTGTTGAACCTGTTGGCGACCGATGTGCTGGTCAAATAGACTAATTTACTAATTATTTTTATTATACAGGAACATTTGATATCATTTAAGAAATTACTTAATATCATATAACAACACTTAAGAATAATTGATACCATATAAGAACACGTAATATTACTTGATACCATAAAAGAATGCTAAAGAAAACTTGATATCAAATAAGAATACTAAAGAATACGTAATACCATTTAAGAATACTTAAGGTTACGTGATATCATATAAGAATATATAAGATTACCTGATATCATACAAGAATAGATAATGATAATACTTGATACCATATAAGAACACTTAATATTACAAGATATCATATAAGAGTACTTAAGAATATTTAATATCATATAAAATCAATTAAGATTACTTGATATATAAGAATACTTAAGATTACTTGATATCATGTAAGAAGACTTAAGATTATTTGACACCTTTTAAGAACACTTAATATTACTTGATATCATATAAGAATACTTGATAATACTTGATACCATTTAAGAAAACTTTATATTACGTGATACCATGTAAAACTCTCAAGATTACTTGATATCATATAAGAATACTTAACAATATTTGATATTATAAAAGGACACTCAAAAAACTGATATCAAATAAGAACATTTAAGGTTTTACTTCATACTTAAAATCTTATTAAGAATACTTAAGAAACTGCACAGAAAATATGCAAAAAAATAATCAGTATAATATAACCCCAATTGTGTTGAGATGCCGTTAAAATCGATCAATCAATCAATTAATCAGTATAGATCTCACTAGAAATGTTGTATTAAAGTAGCCTGTTAATTAGGACTCAAGGAGATTTTTTTGGCAAATAATTGATATGAAGTTATTTTGGCTGGCTATAACTACTGACTTGGAGTCATATTAGGCTCCCACGTCAGATTTTGGCCTTGTTCTTTTAAAAATGCGAATCTAAGGAATCAATAATAATTCCACAGACAAATATATTGCAAATTATTCTTGCAAATCATTTCTACAGTAATGAGTTTAATCCTAATTACTTGCCTCCCACATATAATCTTTTCTGTTAATTCTAAGCTTAGTAATTTAACGACTCTCTGAGAAGGAATCGCAAGAAAGTGAACTTTGTAAACAATTAATACTGAAGTGAGTTTAATCCTCAATTTTCATTCTAAATTTGTAGATTTGTAGTCTACTCAGGTAATGAAACACCTTGCCGAGTAGAAATAGTGGATAACCT
>OY757920.1:41860505-41878005 GCA_963585895.1 Sepioteuthis lessoniana
GTGTCAAAATGTTGGAAAAAGAAAATTGTGAATTCATATCTGTTAAATATCATTTGATAATTTACCTTATCTCATCTCTTGTTCGTGTGTAGAGGCTGAGTATATATATATATATATATATATATGAGATCCGGGTAACTTAGCGAGGTGAGTTGAGAAAAATCATTTTAATAGTTTAAATTTTAAGCCCGCTCTACTGACTGTGACATTGAGCGATTTTTAAAAAAATAACTTTTTCACACACAACCACACACACACACACACACACACATATATATATATATATATATATATATATATATATATATATATATATATATGTGTATGTGTATGTATGTGTGTTATATGTGCATATATGTATGTGTGTGTTTGTGTCAGGTGGTGTCTTCGAGAAAAATGAAAACCAATTTGGTCAATGCCAACATGGTCATTTGGGCGAGGGTGTCTGATATTGCAAGACCAGAAACCGCCCGTGAACCCAAAGGAAACATCACTGATGACCCATCCCGATGCATTCATGAAGATGCATGATATAAGGTCGAATTTTATATATCTATTATAACTTTTCATTACGAATAAAATTAAGATGAAAAAAAATCTCAAAAGTATCGTTTGTTTAATGGCATATCAAACTTCCTGAGGTATTTAATTTCAAAGCTATCCTTATAGAAGAATAGCAGTGGTGCTATTTAACCCTTAGCAGGTGGTAACTTTTATTGTGAATGTTATGATTAACATTGGTGCTGACACGGTCAAGAAAGTAGGATACTAGTTGTTATAAATATTTTAAGAATATGCAACGAAAACCTACAGCATTAGAACTGAAAAAGATGATAAAAAATAAATGTAACAGCGGATATACTAAAAACACATACAACGGATTCAGCTCAAAATATTTCGTTCTTATTTAATGAAAGAACTTTTTCAACTGAGAAAAATAGGTCTCTTCTTATGTTTAGCAAAAGAGGAAATTGATAAGCGCGTATATATGTGATTATAAAAGGGGATTAGGCCAAAAGACAAATGACAGAAAAGGAAAGAGGGAGAAATAGATCTAGGATTGAGTGGTGGTGGTGGTGGTAGTGGTTGTTGTTACTTTTGGAAGGCGAACTTCTAAATTTGCTAACGAAAACCCCCAAAATTGCCCCCCCCCCTGAAAAGAAAGGAAAAAGAAAAAAAAAATCCAAAACACCTCAAATGTAGTCTAACACGTGCTAAAGACGAAAGCCATAAAAGAGTTGACTCCTCCTCTCTCTTTCTTTCTCTCTCTCTGTGTGTCTCTCTCTCTCTCTCTCTCTCTCTCTCTCTGTCCACCACCAGTTGACCATGATATAGGAGTGGAACCTTTAATATAAATACTAAAATTAGTAATAATTTAATCCTTCATTTGTTGAGTCTCGAGTTATGGTCGAGTCTTGACCACGCTTTTGTCTGTTTGACCAGTAAGTTTTTCTAATTATTGTTAAATCTGTTCTTGTTTTGGAAAATTCTGTTATTTGTTGATTTGAGTTATTTTTTGAACTTTTATTGTTGACTACCCCTCCCCCAAACAATTGTTATTTGTTTGCTGAGGGGGGTCAAAGCTTGTTTTTGGAATCTTTTTTGTGTTGTAAAATAACTACGTCCAATTTTTTACTCACCAAAAGAACTTTTTCGTCTTGCCTGGTTGCCTAATAAGCAACTATGGCAACCGAATCCCCAATTCTAGTAGCGACACCTTCACCATCTCCGTCGCTTACTGACATTTTTGACGGCACAAGTCCTCCCTCCAAACCAGAAAACAAATGGCCAATTCTCTCTTCGGCCAGTAATAGCATTCCGCCCGCACAAAAAGTGCCATCATTGCCGGCCTCCTGGTCGGACAAAATTACACAAAATGTGTGTAATATGGACTTCGGGAAATTAAAAGAAAAATATGACAAATATTTTGACGGAAACAGGATTTTTCCAATCCCGGAATTGGTCGAGCAGGTGAAACCGAAAACGGTGTCATTTGTCATCACCGACTTAAAGACACGAAGGTTGGCCGGCATAAAGAAGGAAACCTTCGAAGAATTATTAAAAGGGGCAGGAATACCAGCGAAATATTACTGCCGTCGCAGTTTCGCCACCTGGGACGTGTTATTACCATCCCAGGAACTGGCAGCCAAGCTAGCTGGAGAAAGCATAAACACCAAATTCTTCAGGCTCCAGCCCGAATACATGGGGAGACGACGGATACGTGTCACCGTGTGTAATGTCCCAATAGAACTGAACGAAGAAGTGCTGGCGGCATATCTATGCAAACATGGCGACATAGAGAACATTATTAAAGCCAAGTCCAGCACCGGGACAGCGCACGGTGATTACGTCTTCACCATGTGTTTGGACCGAGGGGGGTTTGGAACCATTCCCCATACCATAGAGTATGAAACACAAGTAATGACGGTGGTTGTGGAGGGCAGGAAGCCCCAATGCTGGAATTGTAAACAGCTAGGGCACTTTTCCAAATCCTGCCCTCAAAAGATAATGCAACCAGGCCAGACAGTGGCAACCACAGCAGTAGCAGCAGCAACAACTACACCGTCGACAAAGGCAACGGCGACAGTAGCTTGCGAGAGCCCTAATGCAGAAACTGGGGACCACCCCGATAAAGATGAAGAGGGGTGGACCCAGGTACAAAGAGGGAAGCCAAAAAAGAAGGCTTCTGCGAAGGCCAACACGACAACCACCGTCACTACTAAGACTACTGAAAAACAGCAGCAACAACAACCATCATCAGCAGTAGCAAAGACTCCATCATCATCATCATCATCTTCAACAGTAATACAAAAGAAAACTAAAGACATACCAGAAAGCATGGAAGTCGCAGTCAACCTGAAGAGACGAAGAGACAGTGGGGACTCGCAGAAGGACGGGGGTGAGAAAAAACATATTAAGGATAACAAAGTACATCCCCAAACACCATCCCAGTCTCAAAAAAAGGGGGAACAGTCCCAAACACCATCTCAGTCCCAAACAAAGCATCCCCAAACACCATCTCAGTCTCAGTCAAAGTCTCAATCCAAGCATCCCCAAACACCATCCCAGCCTCAACCAAAGCATCCCCAAACACCATCCCAGTCTCAACCAAAGGGGGATGAAAACAAGGAAAAATCACCGGTCAAACCCGAAAGACCAGCCCAATTAATCCCGCTCCCACAACAATCCAAAAGTACCCCGACTGACGACTTCCCACTTTCCCCGCAATCACCTTCACTATCCCCCATCACCACACCCAAACTAATCACACGGTCCCATTCGGTGACCAGAGCATCAACCCCTTCACCATCAACAACAAAACAGCGCTCGCAGTCGGTCTCAAGTGAGGTGCGACGGGCGACAAACGCCTTTTACTTTTGTGAGGACATATTGGAGCCCCAGCACCTAGACCATGTCCTCAAGAAAGCCCTTAAGCCCCTGTTAGCTCTGAAGACAATTGAAAAAAAGGACATTACGAATCCGTACAATTTTCCAAATGTACCAATGTTGACCACATTCGTCCGTGCGGCTGGTAACCGAACTAAGGAGCTTTGGCTTTTTATTGAGGAAGCCAGTCGGGCGGACGTAATGTTGGCCGACACTACCAATGCAATGTTGCGGAAGATGTTAGCATATTGTGCGGGAAGGGTCCCGGTTTTAGTTCACCCTTCCTTCTATAGGTCATTAAAATTGAGGTACCCCATGGATGTCGGGGGAATCACCAGAGACGACCGAGTTAGCACTGAGCTCGGTACCGGATCCCTGCGTCAGGCCGTCGGCATCCTTACTCCCAAGGATTTCCGGCCCGTAGTCGACAGTGAGTAAGGTAAGTGGGATTGATGGCTCTTAACCTTGCTACGTTGAATGTGAGGGGATTGAGGGATTCAAGCAAGTGTGCGCGCTTGCTTGGTGAACTCAAAACTCTCGGTGTAGATGTTGCTGCAGTGCAAGAAACTCACTTCATTTGCGGTGCGGACTGTCGTGTGCTGGAGAAGGATTTTAATGTTTTTTCAGCATATGGCAGCCGTGCCAGCGCTGGGGTTTCCTTGCTAGTTGGACGCAGCCTTGATGCCGATGTTGACGTTGTTTTTGCAGGTGACGGGGGCCGACTGGTTGTGGCCGATGTTGCCGTGAAAAGTTTCAAGTTTCGTCTGGTTGCGGTTTATGCGCCCAATATCGTTGTGGAGAGGGTTTCCTTTTTTCGTCGGTTGGCGCCGTTCCTGGACGATACGAAGCGGCTAGTTTTAATGGGTGATTGGAATGCGATCCTTGATCCCAAGATAGATAAGGTCGGGCGGGGAGCTAGTAGTGCGGGAAGGTGTGAGAGCAGCCTTGCCGGCCTCATGACTCGTCACGATCTCGTCGACAGGTTTCGTCTTGATCACCCAGGGCGGGAGATGTGGACGTGGTTAGAAAGCTCGCCCTCTGCCAAAGTGGGTACCTACTTGGACAGAGTGTTAGTTAGAAGAGCTGACATCGATTTTGTTAGTTGTCCCACGTTCCACCTGATAGCGTGGACTGACCATAAACTTGTTAGCGTCAGTCTACGGTTAGCTGATAGGCCTAGTCTGGCCGGCTACTGGAAGTTCAATACCTCCTTACTGGAGATACGGGACTTCCGGGAGCGGCTGGAATCCCTAATCAAGCGGGCGTTAGTGGGGGCGGTTACCGGGAATAGGTGGTGGGGATCTCTTAAGCATAGGATTAGAGATTTCGCTACCAAGTACGGTCAACAGCTCAATTTAGATAGGGCCAAGGAAGCGAAATCTATAGAAGATAGACTTTCCCGGGCGGTGGCAGGGGGGGACTCCCTAAACGTAGAGCTAGCTAGGGGGGACCTTGAGCGCGAGAGTAGCGAGCGCTACAAGGGCTACGTAGTTAGATCTAGGTTAAAGAGAGTTCTCAACGAAGCTGTGAAGACGAACGCGACTGCGCGTGAAGAAGAAGTGCGAAGGTTCCCCGATCGGTATATCGTTTCTGTCAAGGCCCCGGACGGGCGACTGCTGCGTTCGAGTCGTGAGATACGTGATGCCTTTCGGGCGCACTTTCGGGGTCGCTTTGCCCGCTGCACTGATCTCCCGATCCGGGAGTTTCGTAGCTATCTTGCCGACTTCCCCCGCCTTGGGGCGGCTGAAGCGGCTGGCTGCGAGGGTGTGGTTACTGAATGCGAAGTCCGTGACGCGTTGAAGCAGGTCGGCCTGAACAAGTCGCCGGGACTGGATGGTTTGCCCTACGAAGTGTACTTGAGGATGTCGCACATGTTTGTGCCTATTCTGACGGATATGTTCAACCATTGGTTCGCCCAGGGAGCCATCCCTGGTAGCGTTACCAAGGGCGTGATCACATTGCTGAAGAAAGGTGGCAGGCATGTTTGGGAGGGCTTAGATGATTACAGGCCCATAACTCTGCTTAACACAGAGTTAAAGATTTTGGCCCGGGTCTTGGCGAATCGTTTACAGCGTGTCATCAGTGATCTGATCGGCCCTGAACAGACCTTTGCTGTGAAGGGAAGATCGATCCAGGACAATCTGCACTTGATTCGCGAGGTCCTAGAGGGGATAGGAGACGACTCAGAAGCCGCGCTGATCAGTTTAGATCAGTCCAAGGCCTTCGATAGGGTAGACCATCGGTTCTTGGCGTCTGTTTTGGAGACTGCCGGATTCAAACCGGAGTTCCGCAGATGGATTAGCATGATGTACCACAACCCTCAGGCAGTGGTGCAGGTGAACGGAAGGCGTTCGAGGGTATTCGCGATCGAGCGTTCGGTGCGGCAGGGCTGCCCGTTGTCTCCTCTTCTCTATGTCCTCGCGTTGGAGCCCCTCCTGCGCAGGCTTAGGGATGAGGGGACAAGTCCGTCCCTGCGCGGTATACCTCTTGTTAGCAGCCTTGCGGCAAGGGTTTCCGCGTTCGCTGATGATATCACAGTGTTTGTATCCCGCCGTCTGGATATAAAGGCTGTGAAGAAGGCGGTTAGCGAGTACGAGCGGATTGCAGGGGCCAAGGTCAACTTTGACAAAAGCGAAGGTTTGCGGCTTGGTGCTTGGAGGGGTAGCGATACTCTTCCAGGGCCCTTCCGCTGGAGTGACGGACCCGTCCGCATCCTCGGGGTGTGGTTCGGGCCCGACCTCCAACTGGAGCGAAATTGGTCGGAAGTACAAGCTAAGGTGAATGCTCAGGTGGGAATCTGGCTTTCAAGGAGGTTGTCCTTAAAGGGTAGGGCGGAGGCGTGCGCCGTGTACGTCTTCCCCCTGATTCTTTACCGATTGGCTGTACTTCCTCTGCCTAAGGCACGTCGGTTGGCACTGCAACAATCCCTTTCCAGATTACTCTGGGGAGGTGCAAGGCCGATGGTCCGTAGGCAGGTCTGTATCCAACGTACGCGCAACGGGGGTCTAGGTATGCCTGATCTGGAGAGCCACTGGCTTGCTGAAAGACTTGCATACTTGGGCAGAGTCTTGACGGGGACTGCAGTGTGGAGGCTGAAGGCGAGTCGGACTTTTCCTCGCCTCCAGTCAGACCCAAAGGCTGAAGGTCGACGTAAGCCTGTGGGCGAAACACTGTTTGTCCGCGAGTGCCGAACGGCCCTTCGTAACCTTCTTGGGTCTAGTGACCTTTCACGGCCTCGAAAAGAGCTATATCGGGAGCTAGTGGTGGGTTCCGCTTCTGATCCTCTCAGCGAGCGGCGCGGCTGGACGGCGGAGGAGATCCGCTCTCATTGGAATTGGGCGCCAGGATCGAGCTTCTTGAACAACTCCGAGTTCTCGCTCACCTGGCGACTTGTGCGAAATGCGTTACCCCTTGCCGGCTTGAACTACAAGGCGGGCCTGGCAGACATGCCCGATTGCGCTCGCTGCGGCAGTGGCTTGGAAGAAACGGCTGAGCACGCCTTCTACTACTGCGAGCGAGTCCGTCCGTTTTGGGATCACGTCGGCGAGTGGACGGCCCGCATCGAGCCCAAACAGCTCGTGCTGCTCGACGTTGGTTACGTCGTGGACAACGTTCTTCCTCCGTTTCAGGGTGAGAAGCGTGTGGTGTTTCTCGCGATCCTGGCTGTAGCTAGAATGGTGGTGTGGACGACGCGAAACAAGGGATTTTATGACGATGCAAACTTTTCTCATCGTGATCTGGTTTTGTTTTTTCGGCATCAGCTGAGGGTCAAAATCAGATGCGATAGAAAACGCTTGGATCGCATAAAATTCAGCAAAAGGTGGGTGAATGCAGCGAGCCTGGTCGTGCGAAAGGGGGCAATGTTGGAGTCATCCTTCCCTCCTCTGCCGACTCATGGCGTCTACGGTACGGGTCCTTAGGGACCCCACCCCTGGTGAGTAGAACTGTTCCCCTTTTCTCTTTTGGTACCTAGGTACCTCGTTAGCAGTATGTTGTGTGTCATTGTCCCCGTCATCTAGTTGTTAGTTCTCAAGATCTTCCCCATCCCCATTATTTTTGGTACCTCAGCCCGTGTCCCAGCCCACGTTTACTGAAGATCTTGAACACTCATATGAATATATATAAAAAATCAAAAATATAAAATTTATAAAAATCATATCACCCGCTTGTATTAACCCATTCCGCGCCCGTCCCGTTATTTCTTTTACCCCCGTAGATTAGGATCCCAATCCCACTTAGGGCAGGTCCGGCTTGTTTTCGGTTCCTTTCGCCCCGGAAAACAGTCGGCCTCCGATTTTAGAGACGGGGGGAAGGGAGGGTAACCAAATGGGGATTTTTTTCCTTGTTTTTCGTTTATTTCGGGGTTTTTCTCCCATCCCCATCACAAGCATTGTATATAAATCATGAATAAAAATCATCCATCAATTTTCGGGTTTTAAGTAGGACTTTTCATAGAGTACATGTGGTATTTTGGTGATTGCTGCGCATATGGCGACGGATGAATGGTTATATATTGTATTGTTGAATGGGTCGGCGAATGTGGCTAGCTAGGTCCCGTAGAACATATAGAAAGGCATGACCGCTCTTTTCCCCTCCCCCAAAAACTTGAGGCCTTGTGCCTACCATTTTTGTAAAATGGAAATAAATAATCCTTCATTTGTTGAAATAGTATGCTTACGTTTGGAAGTGATTCCGTTTCCAGAAGTTTTTTCACAGAGGTCAGTAAATTTGTTCTACTAAACTATTCATTTAAAAATGCACATTTGATTTAAAATAGTAATGTCTTAAATCTCAGCTGTATTATTGTGTTGTTTAAATGAAGAATGAAGACTTATGCGATTTAATTTTCAGGAAAACTTTACTTTTGGAAGGCGAACTTCTAAATTTGCTAACGAAAACCCCCAAAATTGCCCCCCCCCCTGAAAAGAAAGGAAAAAGAAAAAAAAATCCAAAACACCTCAAATGTAGTCTAACACGTGCTAAAGACGAAAGCCATAAAAGAGTTGACTCCTCCTCTCTCTTTCTTTCTCTCTCTCTGTGTGTCTCTCTCTCTCTCTCTCTCTCTCTCTCTCTCTCTCTGTCCACCACCAGTTGACCATGATATAGGAGTGGAACCTTTAATATAAATACTAAAATTAGTAATAATTTAATCCTTCATTTGTTGAAATAGTATGCTTACGTTTGGAAGTGATTCCGTTTCCAGAAGTTTTTTCACAGAGGTCAGTAAATTTGTTCTACTAAACTATTCATTTAAAAATGCACATTTGATTTAAAATAGTAATGTCTTAAATCTCAGCTGTATTATTGTGTTGTTTAAATGAAGAATGAAGACTTATGCGATTTAATTTTCAGGAAAACTTTACTTTTGGAAGGCGAACTTCTAAATTTGCTAACGAAAACCCCCAAAATTGCCCCCCCCCCTGAAAAGAAAGGAAAAAGAAAAAAAAATCCAAAACACCTCAAATGTAGTCTAACACGTGCTAAAGACGAAAGCCATAAAAGAGTTGACTCCTCCTCTCTCTTTCTTTCTCTCTCTCTGTGTGTCTCTCTCTCTCTCTCTCTCTCTCTCTCTCTCTCTCTGTCCACCACCAGTTGACCATGATATAGGAGTGGAACCTTTAATATAAATACTAAAATTAGTAATAATTTAATCCTTCATTTGTTGAAATAGTATGCTTACGTTTGGAAGTGATTCCGTTTCCAGAAGTTTTTTCACAGAGGTCAGTAAATTTGTTCTACTAAACTATTCATTTAAAAATGCACATTTGATTTAAAATAGTAATGTCTTAAATCTCAGCTGTATTATTGTGTTGTTTAAATGAAGAATGAAGACTTATGCGATTTAATTTTCAGGAAAACTTTACTTTTGGAAGGCGAACTTCTAAATTTGCTAACGAAAACCCCCAAAATTGCCCCCCCCCCTGAAAAGAAAGGAAAAAGAAAAAAAAATCCAAAACACCTCAAATGTAGTCTAACACGTGCTAAAGACGAAAGCCATAAAAGAGTTGACTCCTCCTCTCTCTTTCTTTCTCTCTCTCTCTGTGTCTCTCTCTCTCTCTGTCCACCACTAGATAACCATGAAATATACCACAAAATTTCTTTGAATTTTAACATCCAGCAGCCCTGGACTTTAACTAAGTTAAAACTTAAGATAAAAAAAAAGAATTTTTTTTTTTTTTTTTTTTTTTTTTTTATTATTACTACCGCGCACACATGGGAAGCAGCATGCTGTACGTGTGAGTCTTGCGGCTTAACGCTCAAGATTGCCAGTTCGATCGGGGAACTACTGCTGCTCATCTATAAGAGTGGCTTCTATAGATGAGAACAAAAACAGCCATCGAAAGATAACCATGACTAGTACTCAAACCAGATCCATAAACCGCATCGCTCTTCGCGCGGGTAAAAAAGGGGCGCGTCCTGCTGAGGTTGGAGCCCTGGCCTCGGTGTTCGAAAAATCAGCTACAGAGCTCAAACACAAACATAAACTACTAAAATGCAAACAAACAATACAGATAGCGACATTTAACGTGAGAACCCTAAATAGAATAGGTCAACTAGCAGAGCTAACTGCATCAGCCGTAGAACATAAGATAGATATAATTTGCATACAAGAGCACCGATACACGCACACCGAAGATATCAAGTATCACGAAACTGGAAATGGATGGATGCTGGTGACTGTATCGGCATGGAAAAACTCTGTCAATGCATCGGTAGGAGGGGTGGGAATACTTCTAGGACCGAGAGCGTTAAAAACACTGAACAGCATTGAGAGAATACAACCTAGGATGATGGCCGCAACGTTTAATGGCAACCCCAAAGCAACAATTATCTCCTGCTACAGCCCTACCAATGTTAGCGAAGAAAACGAAATAGCCACCTTCTACGAAGATCTATCCTCCCTAGTACGTAGCATTCCGAAACACAACTTGCTAGTCATTGGCGGAGATATGAATGCACAAATCGGGAAAAACAGACACAACAAACACAGCCTACACTACACGTCTAACAGGAATGGACAGCATTTAATAGATTTCATGATAGAAAATAGATTAACCTGCCTCAATACAAACTTTCAAAAAAGGGAGGGGAAATTATGGACCTACACATACGCAAATAAGAGTAAAGCACAGATAGACTACGTCCTTATAAACAGGAAATGGAGAAACAGTGCGATGAATTGCGAGGCATACTCCTCCTTCGAGGGTGTGTCCTCCGATCATCGAATAGTTACGGCCAAACTACGACTAAGCCTAAGAAAAAACGCCACACGTAAAGCCACGACCAAGCACTATGACTGGGCCCTACTCAACAACAGAGATATTAGAGACAAATATGCATTAGAATTAAGAAACAGATTCGAAGCACTACAAGAGAAGGTAGAAATAGGCACCCCAAATGACGAATATGAAAATTTTGTAGAAGCGCACCTGGAGGCGGCAGAAAAGTGTATTCCAACAAAACCTAGAACTAAATATAGAGTCCCTTGGGAAACGCTAGCGGCTAGAGAAAAACGTGCACTTGTGAAGACTGCCTCCAAAAACTATCAACAGAACCCAACAAATACAAATGCACGAGAACTAGAAAAGGCGCAACATCAATTAACAGGAATATACCTAAAAGAACAGGCAGAATACGTACAAAATCAGATAGATAAGATTAGAGACTCGGTGGAAGATAGGCAATCCAGGATAGCCTGGCAAACAATAAACGAAGTAAGTGGAAGAAAGAGCACAGCCAAAGCAAAATTGAAAGCTGCAAGCCAACAAGAAAGAATAAAACTGTGGGAACAGCATTTCAAAAATCTACTAGGAAACCCACCGGAAATAACGGATGAACCGATCACCAGAATTATTAGTAAGCAATTAGACGTAAAACTAGGTCCTTTCACCAAAGAAGAACTCGACACGGTTCTCAGAAGAATTAAAAATAGGAAAGCGGCGGGGCTAGACGAGATCCCCCCAGAAGTGTGGAAGACGAGACAATTCGACGATATACTGCTCCGGCAATGCAACGCAGTCTATAGTCAAAATAGGATAGAACGATGGACGAAGGGATGCATCCTTCCATTCCCTAAAAAAGGCGACCTCGGACTAGCCAAGAACTACCGAGGGATAACACTTACATCCATAGCAGCCAAAATCTACAATGCCCTACTACGAAACCGCATAGAACCCAAAATGGAAAACATCCTTAGGAAAAACCAAAATGGCTTCCGGAGAAATAGATCCACAACCTCACAAATACTGACCATCCGTAGAATCCTGGAAGGCGTTCGGGCAAAAAACTTACAGGCGACATTACTATTTGTCGACTTTACCAAGGCCTTCGATTCCATACACAGAGGGAAGATGGAGCAAATCCTACTAGCTTACGGCCTACCAAAAGAAACTGTAGCAGCGATAATGATTCTCTACAGAAACACCAAAGTAAAAGTACGTTCACCAGATGGAGACACGGAATACTTCGACATTGTTGCAGGAGTACTACAAGGAGACACACTAGCCCCGTACCTCTTTATCATCTGTCTAGACTATGTGCTTAGGACTTCGATCGACAAAATCAGAGAAAATGGCTTTGAGCTGACTAAGAGAAGAAGCAAAAGGTACCCCGCAAAAACAATCACGGACGCCGACTACGCTGATGACTTGGCGTTACTAGCGAATACGCCTAATCAAGCAGAGACACTACTACATAGTCTGGAACGAGCTGCAGCCGGCATTGGCCTACATGTCAATGCAAACAAAACCGAATATATGTGTTACAACCAAACAGGCAACATTGCCACACTAGACGGAGCCTCTCTGAAACTAGTCGACAAATTCACCTACCTAGGAAGCAGCGTCTCATCAACCGAGAAGGACATCGACACACGACTGACGAAGGCATGGACAGCTATCGATAGGCTCTCGATCATATGGAAGTCGGACCTAACAAATAAAATGAAACGCAGTTTCTTCCAGGCAGCGGTTGTGTCGATACTGCTATATGGATGCACCACATGGACGCTTACGAAGCGGCTGGAGAGGAGGCTGGACGGAAATTACACAAGAATGTTGAGAGCAGTATTAAACAAGTCCTGGCGACAACACCCCACGAGACTCCAACTATACGGACACTTGCCCCCCATCACAAAAACTATACAAGTTCGACGAACCAGACACGCAGGACACTGCTGGAGAAGCAAGAACGAGCTCATAAGCGATGTACTCCTGTGGACCCCCACTCATGGATGTGCAAGTGTGGGACGACCAGCACGAACTTACATACAGCAGCTATGTGAGGACACGGGTTGTAATCCTGAAGACCTGCCGGAGGCGATGAGTGATAGGGAGAAATGGCGAGACGGTCAGGGATATCCGCGCAGACGGCGCGACATGATGATGATGATGATGATTATTGGCGAAGTGGGTAGAGGGTTTGCCAATGGTCCAGGAGACCTGGGTTCAACCCCAGGTCGCGTCATACCAAAGACTTTGAAAATGGTACTTGATACCTCCTTACTTAACACTCAGCAATAAAAGGTATGTATCAAGTGTAAAGTGGAGCAATCCAGTGAAATGGTTTGAGCCCTATCCTACACCTTGGTGTAGTAGCTTTTGAAAAGAGAGCTTTATGGTCGCCTTCGACTACGGGCGCCAACTTTACTTATAAATATTAATAAATAATACTTTTACCAGCTATATGAATTACTAGTTATCATTATATTGATTAACAAAATCATATTTATCGCCATAATTCTTCTACTTAATAAGTCACTGTAGCTCAACATAAGCGCTGCTTCTTTAAGACGTCTTATTCTCCCTTGTTCTTTCCAATCTATTATTTTAAATTCATTCCATATGGATAGATATTTTCTCTTTTCTTTCTATATACGGTCACCCATTACCGACTTTTCGATTTCACCCCATACTGCCGTTTTTTGACGTACTTACTCTTAGTCGGTGGCATTTCCCGCTTTTGTATACTTTATCACAGCTACATGGGATGGAATGCATACAATACTTGGTCATGTTGTATTTTGTTGGGGGTTTGACAAGAGATATTTTCGAAAAGTCTGTTGAATACAGTTTTGATATCATATTGACTACATATCTTTTGAATCTTTTCGACTTGGCTTTTGACACAGGACAGGCAGACTGTGGTGACGTTTTGGCTATCATTCTGTCGTTCGATCCAGATTTTTTTCTGGATGAATGTTGCAATGAGGGTTGTCTCTTAAACACTTCATTTTTCTTCATACGTATCGGCATCATTTACAACTGCCTTTTGCTCGATGTTGTAAGCAATGAACGTACCCACAGATGAGGCACTAACAGTGGAACGGATTAAATTGGCTACTGACTTGTATCCCGATAGATAATCTGGTAGAGATGCTGACTCACAGTGTGAAAACGATCTATTTCGGGTGGAGTTTGACATAAACCGACAGGAAAAGGACTGGCAAAAGGATCACCGTTTTCACCAGTATTGGCCAACGTATAGAACGACGGAATACTTCGAAAAAAATAGCATTAGGATCTATCTCACTAAAGCCATCATCATGCTTTTGATACGTAATGGATACATTCATTCTCTAGCCTCATTGAGAAGACGTTCAAACACTACTGGATCGTGTGCACTCAGTCTGATCACCAATACAGAAGACAACTAATTATCCTTCCTAGATGTATTATTAACTCGCTGAGAGCAAAGATGTACGGCATCTGTGTATCGAGAGCCAACCTTCACAGGACAGTACCTCAACTTCAATTCCCACAATCCAAATAATGTAAAGAAAGGAATCGTCCGTTTGTGGTTAACGGAATTACAACCATCTACCCTCATGAAGTAAATAAAGGGTTCTGTTCGAAGTTCCATGTAAGCTTAAGAGTTCGACAAGAAAGACCGAAAGAAGGCCGAAAGATATGTCGACCGAAACGTTATAGATATGTAAATAAAGACGATCGTCCCAATACTCTGAAGGATGAAAATTAATACGCTTCATTAAAAAATCCAAACAATGAGTGTATATATATATATATATATATATATATATATATATATATATATATATATATAGTGTTTGTGTGTGTGTGCTACTTGACCACCCTCTTTTGGAAAATTTGACTCTGAAATCATTTGTAATATAAATAGAATAAGTCACGATTTTTACTCATCTAATTTACACTCATATATAAGCATATCTTGTCTCTATCTCTGCCCCTCCGTCGTATATGTGTTTGTGCGTGTGTGTTTGTGTGCATCGGGGTCTGTGTGATTATGTGTATCGATGTATACATATAATTTTGTATCTGCTAGTGGACCATGTTCAACAATTGAACTTCAGTGGTTTTTGTTAAAGTGTCTTTCCCAAAATGACTGTGGCTACATGAGCTACTTTGCAGGTAGAAATTTTCTATATTTTTTTCTTTTCATAGTTGACATTGATGCGTTTTTGACTATGGATTCTAAATCTGCACCAGTTCTCTTTTGGTTATTCTTGTATTTTTTTAACACTTCTGACCAAATTTTCTTTTGCTTTCCAGGATATTTTTACTTTATTTCTGACCTTTGAAGAAATTCTTACTGTCCTTCTTAACTACTGATGGTCTGGGAATTTGCAGTTGTTTGGAAATAGCTACAAGTGACATTCCTGTCTTTTGCAGAACGATAATATGATTTCTGATATCTTCAGTGTTCTTTAATTTTATTCCGGGAAACCTTCCCTGCTTTATGTTGACAAAGCTGGTCAGTTGATCTGAAAAATGAGTCATATATAAAATATAGAAACGGTACAATATCAGTGGACTTATACATACTTCCTTATATTTTTTCAAATATCAAAAGATAGCGCAATAATTCTTTTGACTTGTTCATTGTGTAAGTTTTGCAAATTTATTTCATGGAAGGTTACAGGTCAATGGACCTCTTTTATAAAGGTACAATTAAAGAGAAATCTAGGTAAATTACAAGACATATATATATATATATATATATATATATATATATATATATATATATATATTCGAGGTGTAAACTAAAGAGAATTTTTAAAGATGTCGTCAAAAACAACCTCAGACTGGGAGCTGATTAGAGAAAATCAACGAACTTAGACAAAAGTGATATGCGCAGCCACAAGAACCTACAAGTAACTCGTATATTTTGAGTGACACATTATGTGGGTCAACAGCAGCGTACGGACAGTCACAACGACAAAGACAATTATTTTCCTTGTGGTGCTTGCAGGAGCGAACTTGACATGGGAAGTCACATACCGGTACTTTTCGAGGATATAAGATATAAGATTATTTTTCTGTAAAGAGGAGGCAATTACAATATATATATATATATATATATATATATATATATATATATATATATATGGGGGGGCACTTTGGGTGGTGTAGTGGTTAGAAAACTTGACTAGCAAACCTTCACGAGTGAGCTCAAATATCATTCATACAGCCTCGTACCATATCTGAGCAAAACGCTTAGTAAATTACTACAATATATATAGTAATTTGTAAAGAAAAAAATGTTTCCGTACTAAATATAAGAAGTCTTTATTGATCCATATGGCTTTAAAAGTCATTATATATATATATATATATATATATATATATATATATATATATATATATATCATCCAACGCCAAGTCAGCTGATGGTAGGAACGATTCTATTTTCGGATTTTCTATCTACAATATCCATGTAATTCAAAATCCAAAAGAGACCTCAATGTAAAATAATGATAAAATAAATCACAGAGCAAATCATTCCATATAAAAGAAAAAGCTTTAAATATTACTCATATTTTTTGTAATAATATTTATTTCATTAGACCTTATATATTTCAAACAATGTGTATCTTAAGACAATGAAATAATAATAATAATAATAATAATAATAATAATAATAATAGCACAGAAGGAGTATAAGACTAGACACAACTGGATGATCCACAGGGAGATGTGCAAGAAAGTTAAATTTCACCATAAAAAAAAATGATATAAGCACAACGAAACATGTCCTAGAAAATTACACGCATGAAGTCCTATGGGACTTTAACATAAAACGGATCACCTAATCTCGGTCAGACGTGCAGACCTAACAATAATCAACAACTAAAAAAAAGATAATTTGCAAAATTGCGAACTTTGCTGTCTCGGCTGACCACAGAATAAAACTGAAAGAATGTGAAAAGAAAGATAAGTTGCTCGACCTTGATAGAGAATTGAAAAAACTATGGAACAGGAAAGAATTGTGATTGGTACTTTTTGCAATGTAACTAAAGGATTATTAAAGGGACTGGAGGACTTTAAATTTGGCGGACGAGTGGTGACCATCCAGACAACACCATTACAGAGAAGAGTCCTGTGAAAGACCATTAGCTAACGCTGATGTGAAAAACTCTAATGAATAAATATTAATATATTTTTTTGTGTGAAGTAATTTTTAAACATTTTTCTTTTATACAGTATATATATATATATATATATATATATGCACCCCCTCCCACAAATATATATATATATATATATATATATATATATCGTAAATACAAATTTAAGTCATCAAAACAAACGCAAAACGGTTTGTACTGATAAAGCCATAAGAAGTTTATGGACTTGCAGTTTTATTTTAACTCATACCTTTCGTATATATATATATATATATATATATATATATTGATGAAAGCCATTTTGGCTTCCGGAGAAATAGATCCACGACCTCACAAATATTAACCATCCGTAGAATCCTTGAAGGTGTACGGGCAAAAAACCTACAAGCGACATTAATATTTGTCGACTTTACCAAGGCTTTCGATTCCATTCACAGAGGAAAGATAGAACAAATCCTACTAGCGTACAGCATACCTAAAGAAACCGTAGCGGCAATAACGATTCTCTATAGGAACACTAAAGTAAAAGTACGATCACCGGATGGAGACACAGAATACTTTGACATTGTAGCAGGAGTACTACAAGGGGACACGCTGGCTCCGTACCTCTTTATCATTTGTCTAGACTACGTACTTAGAACATCGATTGACAAAATCAAAGAGAATGGCTTCGAGCTGACGAAGAAAAGAAGCAAAAGGTACCCCGCAACAACAATTACCGACGCCGAC
>OY757920.1:41883005-41893005 GCA_963585895.1 Sepioteuthis lessoniana
CACACTCCGAATGAAGAATATGAGAATGTCGTCAATGCCCACCTAGAAGCGGCAGCGGAATTCATTCCAACTAAACAAAGAACAAAATATAGAGTCCCATGGGAGACATTAGCAGTTAGAGAAAAGCGTGCAGACGTGAAAACTGACTCCAAATGTAACAGGAAGAATCCAACCAATACCAATGCCCAGAAACTTAAAAAAGGACAAAATAAATTAGCTAACATATACCGAAAAGAACAGACAGAATACATACAAAATCCCATCGATAAGATTAGAGAATCGGTTGAAGCTAGACAATCTAGGAAAGCATTGCAAACAATAAACGAAGTAAGCAGAAGGAAGAGAACTGTCAAAGCTAAAATGAGAGCTACCAGCCAACAAGATCGAATACACCTGTGGAAACAGCATTTTAAGAACTTACTCGGGAACCCTCCAGAAGTCACTCATGAACCAATCACGAGAATTATAAGACATCAAACTAGGACCGTTTACTCAAGAAGAACTCGACTCGGTACTGAGAAAAATCAAAAATAGAAAGTGTGGAAAACCAGAAAATTCGACGACATACTGCTCTGACCTTGTAATGCCGTATATAATCAAAATCCTATAGACAGATGGACGAAGGGATGTATCCTCCACTTCCCTAAAAGGGCGACATTGGATTAGCCAAAGAACTACTGAGGTATAACACTTACGTCCACAGCTGCCAAGATATACAATGCCCTATTACGCAACCACATAGAACCCAAAATTGACAACATACTTAGGAAGAACCACAATGGCTTCCGGAGAAATAAATCCACAAACTCCAAAATACCGGACATTGGCCTAGGGGTTAGAGTATTCGCCAATGGCCCGGGAGACATGGGTTCAATCCCAGGTCGAGTCATACCAAAGACTCAAAAAATGGTACTTGATGCCTCCTTGCTTAACACTCAGCAATATAAGGTACGGATCAAGGGTAAAGTAGAGCAATCTAGGGAAAGGAGTAGCGCCCTCCCCTACACATTGGTGTTGTAGCTATCGAAAAGGGAGCTTTCGGGTTACCCTCGACTATGGTCGCCAACTTTACTTTACTTTACCATTCGTAGAGAAAAGATGGAACAAATTCTTCTCACTTACGGCCTACCAAAAAGAAACCGTCGCAGCCATAACAATGCTCTGTAGAAACACTAAAGAAAAAGTCCGTTCTCCGGATAGAAACACAGACTACTTCGACATAGTAGCAGGAGTACAACAAAGAGGCACGCTAGCCCCATACCTGTTTATCATCTGTCTAGACTACGTGCTTAGAACTGCTATCGATAAAATTAAAGAAAACGGTTTCAAGCTAATAAAAGAAAGAAGCAGAAGGTACGCCGCAAAAACAATTACCAACGTCAACTACGTCATTGATATAGCGCTTCTGGCAAATGTACCCGCCCAAGCCGAAACCATGCTACATAGTCTGGAACGAGCTGCACACAAGACGCAATATATGCGCTTTAATCAAACAGGCGATATCACTACAGTAAACAGTAGCACTCAGAAACTCTGAAACTAGTTGACAAGTTGAGCAGTGTCTCATCAACTGAGATTGACATCAACACGGGATTTGCAAAGACATAGACTGCTATCGATAAAATTTCGGTCATATGGAAATCAGTCCTGACCGATAAAATAAAGCGCAGTTTCTTCCAAGCTGTGATCGTGTCGACACTGCTGTATGGATGCACCACATGAATGCTGACTAAACGGGTGGAGAAAAAGCTTGACAGCGATTACACAAGAATTCTGTGATCAGTATTGAACAAGTCCTGGAGACTGCACCCCCACCAAAGCAGCTGCTATACGGCCACCTACTACCTATCACGAAAACTATCAAAATTAGACGAACCAGACACGCAGGACACTGCTGGATAAGTGAGGACGAGCTCGTGAGTGATGTACCCCTGTGGACCCCTTCAAATGGACGGGCAAAGGCAGGACGTCCAGCTCGAAACGACATACAGCAGCTGTGCTAACACAGGATGTAGCCCTGAGGATCTGACGAAAGCAATGGACGAAAGGGAGGTGTGGCGAGAGAGGGTCAGGTATATCCGTGACATGATGTTGATTTTATATGAGATATAATTGAAGCATATCTCATCATTTAAAAAATCAAAGTCATCTAACGAGTTTATTTCATTTTCGATGGCATAATTACGTACTTTAAGAAATAATTTTGGTTTTGAAAGTAACAGCATTTCTCTTTTAACGTATTCATATTTGGCGTAATTTTTATTTTGAATTTATTCATAAAAAAGATTCGAAAAAATAATCAACACTCGGGGAAGAAGGGTGAATAAGGTAAAACTTCTCTATCATGAACTTTATTTCTTGTAGGCATTTTGCAAGTGATAATCTTGCCATGTCATGCAATAGTTTCAAGTTTTCCCAATTGATCACTGAATCTCGCTTTCTCCAACTGAGACTTTAATGATTTTTAAAATTGGCAAGAATATTAAAAAAAAACACTGTGTGCGTTGCATTAGAATTTAGTACTACAGGATAGTAATTGATGTGCAGTTAAAGAAATAAACCGACTCAAATCTCTAAATAGTTAGGATTACAATCAAAGATTTGCTAATAATTAGAATCTTGGCATTATATAACTCACAAAGAGTTGATATACCCATAAAGATCTGATCTTTCAAAGACAGCAGTAGTTCTTGATATTTTTTTTGTTTGAGAAAGTAGTATGGTTTGGTTTTGTTTATGGCATATCAGCCATTGTTGGTTATTTAATTCCAAATCTATTTTTATACATAAAAAACAGTTCTATTTCAAACAATTCAGTTTAGCAAAAGTAAAGTTCTAAAGTTTGCGACCGTAGTCGTGGGTGACCAGAACGCTCCCTTTTCAATAGCTACAACACCAAGGTGTAGGGGAAGGTGTGACTCCTTTCCCTGGATTGCTCCACTCTACCCTTGATACGTACCTTATATTGCTGAGTGTTAAGCAAGAAGGTATCAAGTCCCATTTTTTAAGTCTTTGGCATGACGCGACATGGAATTGAACCCGGATCTCCCGGACCATTCGCGAACACTCTACTTGCAAGACCAATGTGCCAGACTTTAGCAAAAGTACACAGTTTAAATATTTAAAAAAGTCTATTTCTTGCTGTTTAGACAACAAAGTTAAACAGCTGAAGCATCACTACCAATTCAATTAAATATCAGTTTTTATTTACATAGTTAAATCTAAAAACAGTTCTATTTCACACTATTCAGTTTAGCATAAGCACCCAGATTAGTTATATTTAACCCATAAATAGGACCCTATCGAGTGCTACCACTCCTGGTATCGATGGCAGTAAATGAATACTCCACAATCCCCAAAGCTCTTGTATTATTGGAGCCTTACCATTACATTTTTTAGTGTCATATCTAGTACACTCATTGGGGTCTAACTCCTCTGCTGAGATACAGTCAGTGTATTTTGCAGTCCCAGCTTACTGGGCCAGTGCGGCATCGTGGTGAGTACACTGTATACATAATTCTTATTCACATTTTACGAGTAAAGGCAAAAGTGATTGTTTAGGTTGTTACCATCTTCCTTGCTGAATGATTACAGATTATTATCATTCTTTACAGATTCTTGAGGGAGAGAGCATAAATCGTTCTTTTAACATCGTAAACACGTGGCGTAATGGTTATCGTCGTAGGAATTGGACACGGCGACATGAATTCAAATCCTGGACGAGGCTGATTACATTTCACATAGCACTAATACCCTTGGGAAAAGTTTTGAATCCAGTTATTCTCCATCCAGCTATGTGTAAATAGTAGGACAGACTGGAAACTTCAGGCTTGGTGAGGCAACTAGTCTAGGAGAAGGAAAACTCTGAATTCAAACCAGCTAAACTCCACTTAAAATTGACCTTGTGTCATATCCTGCCCGAGTGGAGGGGTCGGTAAATAGGGTAAACATGTGGTTATCACAGATTGATTTTGTAGACAAATTTGACGGCCGTATCATGGAAAATTATTCAACTTGACAATTGATGTTTGAAATAAGAAATATTGGAATATTCCCAGAACCTAATTATTCCTTATATAACATCACGTAATACAGTATACTTCATAACCAAATTGAGTTGGGCACCTCTGGTGGTGTAACGGTTAGCAAGCTAGACTAGCAGACCTACACGAGTGAGTTCGAGTCTCATTGGGGGCCCCGTTCATTCGGCCTTGTGCCACATCAAAGCAAAGCGCTTTGTAAATTACATAACCAAATTGAGTTTAGTACCAACGTATCCCCCATTCTTTTCTCTTTTTATGCAGGGTCGTTTACATCTGTGGGGAATATTTTAGTCACTGTCGAGTGGGCTGAACAGAAGCATAGGGCAAACCAGTAAGCCACAGATTTTTCGAACATTCCTCACTTTTTAAATTCAATATTTTCTTTCTCCTACACTGATTGTATTTTTAAGTCTAAAAAATATCAATTTTCTTTATTATTTATCCATTGCTGAAGAGTGGTAGATAGATATGTATCTTTCTAAAATTCATGAACGCAAAATAAAACTCAAACAGCCTCGTCGATACTTGGAACTTTCTATGACGATAACGTCAGGCCACGAGTGTCAGCTAAATTTTCTTTTATTATATATATATATATATATATATATGTGTGTGTGTGTGTGTGTATACATATGTGTGTGCGTGTGTGTGCGTGTGTTGACTAACTGTAGTCGAGAGTGACCCGAAGGTTCCTTTTTCAATAGCTGCTACACAGAGGTGTAGGGAAGGGCATAACACCATTCCCTAAATTGCTCTACTTACCCTTAATCCGCACCTAATAATGATGTGTGTTAAGCAAGGCAGCATCAAGTACATGTTTTGAATCTTTTGTGTGATTCGACCACGGATTGAACTCCGGCCTCTCAGACTCTATCCACTACCCAGAGTCCTCTCCACGAGCAGGATGTGACGCCAAATCAATTTTCAAGTAGAGTTTAACACGTTTGAATTCAGCGTTTCCTTCTATATCAGTTGCCACGCGAACGTTAAAGAGCTCAGTATATCCAATTGTTTAAGCATCATTGAAAGGAGAATAGTTTGATATATATATTTCTTAATGTGTTTTGTAAAATGCAAACAGCCCCGTCGAAGATTTGAACACAAATCGCCGTGTTCATTTTCTACGACTGTAACCGTTTCACCATGAGTACATATGTATCTCTACAAAAATGCATTTATTGACATTCACGTACAGATCTACGCCATTGTAATTAATGGCGTATATAACTGCAAAAATACCCGTCAAAGTACACGCATGCATTTATCTAAGGTGTCTCAATATCCATGGGACTGCAAATAACTCTACTAATAATGTTATGTTCTTTTTTGTTTTCAGATTTGAAAATTGTATACGATAACAACTATTTGTAACACAGCCAGATATCCGGATATGTGAAACGTACATAGAATGTTCATAACACATATACATAGAACATAGGAATCCTGAAACACGAAAAACACTTACGACTTCTTAGTTCAGGTACGAAACCTTTTATTACCTTTGAGACATAAGGAAGAGAGATGCACAATCTTTCTATGATGACTTTTCCATCTGCGCCCCATCACGTGCAGCGCCCTTAGCGCACAAATCCGTCTGGCCTCAGCGAGCCCCGAAAGTCGACCCTTCCCGTTCGGGGTCGAGTTCTCAACTAACCGACTTTTTTTTCAAATTCCCCAAAATCCTCCGCGTACGCTTCCAGTGCATGACATCATTCACATCTTCTGGTCCTGGGATTTTTATTTTGACATCTGTGAACGACACATCATCCCCGCATGCGAGTTAACACCGGCACTCAAGTTTGCACCTTACTAACCCATGTGCTGAGCCGAAAGGTTCTCAGTCTAACTAAACCCAAAGGCAAGATATATAAAACGAAATCCTTCGGCCATTATATTACATATTAATCCTCGATCACTATGTATTTGACAAGAGAGGAAAAAACATTTTGCGTCACAACTTATTTGAAGACAAAATCATTCAAAATTGTCTCAAAATAGACGCAACCCATTAATATGTTAATGATTTATTACTGAGACAAGAACTTAAAAACAGATTGCATGTTCTGGAAGCTGATGTAATAACAATTTAAAAAACAACAACATTGATTTGATGTCTCTAGCTCAAAGGATGTATTTTTTACAGGACGTGTTCCAAATGACCGCTATTACACTTGTCTCAGTTATAAATCTTTATCATATTAAGGGATTGCATCTGTTTTGAGACACGCTGTATAAGACTACAATAGGTATGCTCATATACATCTACAACAAATACACACTGGGAAATATATATATAGACATTTAATCAATCTTACAAATACTTACGCACATTCGTTTAAAAGTATAACAGAGTGACACATATGAAAGTAGCATTTTTTTTCTTTTCCTTTTCTTTTTTATAAAACAAAAATTATCATTAATATCAACCTTGGGGAAATTTAAAAATTCAAACTAAGAGACTTTTGACATTAATTTAATGAAATTTGAAAAAAAATCTTTTTTTTTTAAAATAAAAATATCAGCTAACTTAAATATCGGAAATGTATAAAATGTACAAAACATTTAGCGTAAATATCATTTTTAAAAATGACATTTCTGTCACCATTAAAATATCTACCAACTGTAAATGATACTAACTAAAAGAAAAAGTATCTTATGTGAAAGATTTTAAATTGAATAAAATGATTAAAAATTAAGTGCATTAATTCTGTTATTTCACCACTAGATATAAGCATATCATCAAAATATATTTTGAGATGACCTATAGATTAATTAATGTCTTCGAGAGGATACTATTCCAAACTGGTATTTGATTCAACAGCAAAATCTCCCCTAGAGTTCATTAAAGTACTAGACAAAACTTTCTAAGTAAGAGAGTCCAAAATCAACTTGCGCTTTGACTTTTAGACAAATACATTTGAGAAAGATATGAATCCCTTCATTCCCAATGCAATGAAAAATGAAATAATTTCATATATTTCAATAGTATAAAATGATTCAAATAGTTTGATTCAATTTTTTTATAAAGTTTTCCTTGGAAGTTAAATGTAAATAACGATCATTCGAAAAAAATCTTGCCCAGGCAGCTGGGGCTGTAGAATACTACGACTGAAAATTTGTAGATAGGTAAGACTCCCCCAGTCGATTGGAACTGTAGAATACACCAACTGCACCTCTATAGAGGGGTAAGACTCCCCTAACTAGTGTCCTGGATATTACACTAAACAATCTGATGGTGAGCAGAAGCTTTCGGGAATGCAGAGCACCCCTTCATTGACATCGCTCCAATGTCCACTCTAGCCCAGAGTGTTGGCACGTGATATGGTCCTATCTAGTGGTCAAATAGAACTAAACTGCGTACTTATGGTAAACTAAATAGATTGAAATAGATCTGTTTTGATTTTTAAACTGCGTACTTATGCAAAAGTAAATTGTTTGAAAGAGAAGTGTTTTTGACATTGAATTATTATTATTACCATAAACTGAATTTTTAGAAATTAGAACTGTTTTAATAAATTGAATAGTTTAAAATAGTTTTTGACAATTAAACTGTGTACTTATGCTAAACTGAATTGTTTGAAAGTGAACTTGTATAAAATGGATTTAGCGTTAAATAACCTACAAAGGTTGATATGCCATAAAACCCAAACAATCAACAGGCATACGGTCAGATCACACTGAAAACACCGGTTCTTGTTCGTTCGAAAAAATTCACTTGAAATTTATATCAGTGATAAATAAGTAAAAAGTAAAGTAGGTGACCGTAGTCCAGGGCGACCAGAACGCTCCCTTTTCAATAGCTACAACATTGAGGTGTAGGGGAGGGCCCCAATCCTTTCCCTGGGTTGCTCCACTTTTCCCTTGGTACGTATTTTATATTGCTGAGTGTTAAGCAAGAAGATATCCGGTACAATTTTTAAAGTCTTTGATATGACGCCACCTGAGATTGAACCTAGGTCTCGCAGACTATTGGTGAACACTCTACCCACTAAACCAATGTGCCGGTTTAGTGATAAATAGATGTATTTAAGTTTTAGATATAATTGCTGTTGATTATATCGGCAAGTTCATATTAGTGCTTTTTGGTTACCCTAATATATTTGTCAAGTCACCTCACTATGAGGCGGTGTCCTCGTGGTGTAATGGTTAAAGCGATGTACTGTGGAATCGTAGTACGCGAGTTCGTACTGCAGTCGCTCTATTACATTCACTTATCCTCCCACCTATGAGTTAAATAGTAGCACTACTATTCTTCCTCTAGGAGAATGGCTTTGGCATTAAATAACCCACAGAGGTTGATATGCCATTAAACAAAGAAACCAATCCAAACCACCACCTCACTATAATTTACCTTTGCTAAGATAAAGCCTTCGAAAAATCAAGTAACAGATTTGTTTTTCCTGCTATTAGACAACACCTGAACTTCTTTACAATATGACTTGTGTCGAGTATTACGGCCGAATGTTCCTACATAAAAAAAAGGCGAGAACCTAAGACCCTGTTTCATTCATTATTCTGTCGCCAAATGCAACACTTCTCAGACACCTCACTTTGGGAGATTCTTTGACAAAGACGTTTAAGGACTGAATAGCTGTTCCCAAAGCGAAACTCTATTGTAGTTTTCATTTTATCCGATTTCTTTCTTTCTTTCTTTCTTTCTTTTTGTTTCTCGTTTGTTTATTTATTTCTACTTTTCATCTTTCCTTCCTTATCTTTTTTTTCTCGTTTATCATCCTTTATTTCGTTAGATTGTTATTTTTTAATTCTTTTTTTTTTCCTTTGAAATTTCCTTATTCTTTGTACTTTCAATCTTACTTTCTTCTTTTTACATTTTAATATTTCTTTCTTTCTTTCTTTCTTTCTTTTTTCTCGTTTATTTTTCTTTTCTTCTTTTTATGATTATTTTTTCTTTATTTTGTTCATTAAAACATTTTTCTTTCTCTTCTATATTTTCTAATCTTATTTTGTAAAATCTTTCCTTCTTTTGTTTGTTTTTTTGTTTGTCTCTTTCTCCCTTTTCTTTTTTTCCTTTTTTAGGTTTTATTTTTTTTTTGTTTTGTTGGCTAGATTGATTTTCTTTCTTTCTTTCTTTCTTTCTTTCTTTCTTTTTCTTTAATCTGTCTTTGTTACTTATTTCGTCTATTCTCTTTTTCTTCTTTTCTATTTTTTTCATGTCAATCTTATTTACCTCTGATTCCTCACAAATGTTAACTCTCTCCAAAAAGGGGTCATGCCTCATAAATTTCTCTACAACCTCATTGGACAAGGTCAGTTGGACGTCTCACTTACCTGGGGATATGTCTATCTCAATAACATTCCTTAGAAATAGATACTTTAGTAGCTGGACATTACTTTTAAAAGAACTGTTTCTGTGGCGATCGTCTAAATGTATTACTGATTGCAATAAATTGTTCTTTTATTATTACAACGCTGATTCTACTTAATCTTTCTGCTACAGGCCAGAATTGAAACTCAACCCTCCCATACACAAATGCACAGCTGAAGACAGTGTCAAAAATAGCATTACTCTGTTAGAATTCCCCACTATGTGGAACACCTTAGGTATCAGGCAATAAACTAACTCCTCCCTTTTCAGATGAGGTGGGAAGTTTCTGCTTGGTTGTTACTACACCAGGGTGTCAGGCTCATCAATTCTAAAAGAGTCGTCAACCAGTCGATGCTGTGCTCCTGGGTAGGAGGGATGGACTTGAGAGTTACAATTTATTCTTATTACAAATTAGAAGAGTTTCCATTTCCAATTTACGGCAAGTTTCAAGTTTTTTTTTTTGTCTCAATCGAACGCCAGTGTTACTACACTCTGACTTCTCAGCTTCTTTAACTGATTTTTTTCACACATAAGTTACAGGTGTGTCTTATACAACTTAAATTGCTGTAATATTTTTGGGCTCCTTTGTATTGTATAGTAGAGCATAGCATAGCATAGTATAGTAGTAGGA
>OY757920.1:41898005-41970505 GCA_963585895.1 Sepioteuthis lessoniana
ATGGTATATGTACAACCCAGCACCTGTCCTAGAAAATAACACACATAAACTCCTATGGGACTTTGACATACCCACGGATCATCGAATCTGGGCCAGAGGACCAGACCTAATAATAATCAAAAACAATAATAAAAAACAGACTTTGAAAAATTGTTCACTTTTCTGTCCCTGTTGACCACAGAATAAACATAAAAGAAGGTGAAAAGAAGGATAAGTACCTCGACCTTGCAAGGGAATTGAAAAAGCTATGGAACATGCTGGTGATAATTATGCAAATTGCAATTGGTTTGGAACAGTAACTAAAGGATTATTAAAGGGGTTGGAAGAATTGAAAGTTGGCGTACGAGTGGAGACCATCCAAACTACTGCATTATTGAAAACGGCCAGAATAATGAGAAGAGTCCTGGTGATTTAGGGAGACTTGTCACTCAAACTCCAGAGAAAAACCATCGGCTAACGTTGATGTGAAAAACTCTAATGAGTAAATAGTAATAATAATGATAATGATTCGACCCATGACGGACGGGATACAGAATAAAAGCAAGATTATAATGCTCGGAGAAAAGGAAACATACTAATACTTGTGTATCTTGCTGGCTGACAGCATCAAACAAGAGGAGATGAAAGAAAAAAATTAAGAAAGAATATCTCCGGAGAACCAGTAACAAAAACCTTATCATAGGAATAAATACCTGGGCTGTTCCCCTCATAGATATTCGGACCCTTTTTGAAATGGACCAAAGAGAATACTGAGAAGAGTCCCTGAGACTTGAGGAGACTTGGTGTCACTCAAACTCCAGGGTAAGACCATCAGCTAAAAATGATGTGAAAAACTCCCAAGGAATAATAATAATAATAATAATAATAATAATAATAATAAACGACTAATAAACAATATCACACACGACAAAACTTGGACATGGCTTAGAAAAGGAAACTTTAAGAGAGAAACTGAATCTCTCCGAATAGCAGCACAAGACAGCACCTTAAGAAGCAATCATATCAAAGCGAGAATAGATAAAACTCAACAAAATAGCTAATGCAGGCTATGTGGTGACAGCGATGAAACCATCAATCATATAATAAGCGAATGCAGCAAATTAGCACAGCAGGAGTATAAGGCGAGACACGACTGGGTCTGTAAGGTGACTCACTGGGAAATGTGTAAGAAATTTAAATTTGACCATGCTAACAAATGGTATATGCACAACCCAGCACCTGTCCTAGAAAATGACACGCATAAACTCCTATGGGACTTTAAAATACAAACGGATCACCTTATCCCGGCCAGAAGACCAGACTTAATAATAATCAACAACAACAAAAAAAAAGAGAACTTACAAAATAGTCAACTTTGCTGTCCCGGCTGACCACAGAATAAAACTGAAAGAATGTGAAAAGAAGGATAAATACCTCGACCTTGCTAGGGAATTGAAAAAACTGTGGAACATGTAGGTGACAATTATACCAATTGTAATTGGTGCGTTTGGAACAGTAACTAAAGGGACTAGAGGACTTGGAAGTTGGCGGACGAGTGGAGACCATCCAAACGACAGCATTATTGAGAACGGCCAGAATACTAAGAAGAGTTCTAGAGACTTGAGGAGACTTGCTGTCACTCAGATTCCAGTGAAAAACCACCGGCTAACGCTGATGTGAAAAGCTCTAATGAGTGTATAATAATAATAAAGCCAAACAGAAGGAGGAAAAAAGATGGTTATACTGACCGTTGATGGCGTCCAAAGGACAATCCTCAAAGGCCAGGAAAGGAAACTAGAGAAACTGAAGGTCAGACGAAGAATATAGATTGAATATGATAGAATCACCAAGAATGATTTAAAGAGTACTGGAGATTTACGAATACTTGCTGTCACCGACTCTTACTGATTTATTAACTTCTTGAAATAAATCAGTAAAAGTCTGTCAGATAAAACCCGCTTGGATTTTAAATAATTTTTCTGAAAGATACATATGCCGAAGTAAGATAAAACAAAATAACATGTATGCCTTTATAAATTCTTTATGATTCAGGATTCCATTTGTACCCTGTATAAAGCATCCATGTGTTTTGAATGGAAGTATTTATGTCTTGCATAAAGATAGTTATTAACCTGAATAACCCTGTAAAATGACGAACAGAAAATAGAAGAGGCCCAGGAGGATATATATAAATAACAACAATCTTTCCTTAATGATGCGACACAAATGAGTAGCAAATATCGATCCTGTTGTAAGTAGATAAAAATCTAGAAAAGAACAATTGACGAAATTAAAAGCCAGAAAAGCAACCTTTTCAACAAAACAAAAAAAAATAAAATAAATGAATAAATACAAGGTAAAGAAGAAAGAGAAAGAAAAATCAATCTTTGGCGAAACAAAATATTCTTGTAAACAGAAGTCTGTCCAAGGAGATTCTAGGTGAAAATGTCTATAACAATACATCTAAAACGATTGTATTTGTTAAGTTTTAATCCTGTCTTCTCGTTATTTCTTGCTTTAGTTCCAGACATGACGACTGAGAAATCCGACTTGTCATGACGTATAAATACTGCATAAATATATAACACATGACAATATAACATAATTTTAGGAAAATTTCTGTACAACAGTTCGTCTAACAAAATTCAAATAAATTTATCTATGATATACAATTCGTTTTGAATAATTAGTTGCGATTTTAAAAATAAAAGGTTACATTTATAATAAGAAAAATTATTATTAACTGCTTTATTATTCATAACTTGTCGGTTAGATTAGAGTATTCCCAGATGGTTCGGGAGACCGGGGTTCAATTCCAGATCGAGTCATACCAAAGACTTAAAAAATGGTACTTGATGCCTCTTTGCATAACAATCAGCATTATAAGTTTAGGACTGAGGGTAAGTGGAGCAATCCCGAGAAAGGAGTAGTGCCCTCCCCTACACCTATGTGTAAGAACTATTGAAAAAAGGGACCCTGGTCTAGGGTCGACCAACTTTCTTTATTGGAATAAGAGGTGATCTAATTGAAATGTTCAAAATAATTAATCGAATTTCTACTTACAGTAGACACTTATAGTAGACACACGAGATTCCCTGCCTTCCTTGAATCTCTAATGCCACTCAAAAACTGATGCTCGATTCATGCAAGATGCTCCAAAAGAAGTCTAAATCATTCAATACGTTTCTGTGGCATTTTTTTCCAAGTTTAAAATACGATTTTATTGCATATCGTTCTTCTAAAGTATCCTCATGTTCAGATTGCATTTTTGAAATTCACCAGCAGTGACAATCAGGCTTTAGTAGGGTGAATTCCAATTGCTGCTGTAGCTGTTCATTTGAACTTGAAATCATAAAAATTGGTCAGTCATCTCATATCAGGTATAGCAATAACATACTGAATTTTCAAGAGTCTACAACAATTTTAAATGCCTGTACAAAAGAAGTGTGGAAACTTATTGAAAGCACCACGTATCTTCTCGATCTTGAAATTTATTGCCAAAATATATTTAAAAAACAAGTCTACTAACCAAATTTTTTTAATGCTCTTCAGATCAAATCATCTATAGTAGAGAAAATTTCTTGATTAAGTTGCATGGTTTCAGAAACACAGCTGGAAAAAGGGAAATTTTGGGAAATATCGCATGAATTACTTGACAGAATCACATTAGGAAGTCTTCTAGACAGCTTTTAGTGTCATCAGAGTTGATAGATGTATTTTTTTTGCTGGTCGTCCATGTGAAGGGGTCCATTAAGAGACATCGCTTATTAGTTTGTCCTTATTTGTCCAACAATGCCAACTATGTCTTGGCTTATTGTGAGATGGGAAGTAAATGGCTGTACAGATGCTGTTTTATAGTTTGCTACTTTCAGGATTTGTGCAGTTACCATTTAACTTATTCTCCAAGTGTTTAGTTGGAGTTCAAGTGTTACGACCATACACTAGTACTGTCACGGCTACTGCTTGTAAGAATTCCGTGTTTATTTTATCAGAGTGGCAAGATTCCTGTATGGTCTGTGACCTGACATTAGCAGTCCACACTTTACCTACGCTGACGTAGAATCGCTATCCGTGGATGAGATATTGCTACCGAGGTTTATAAACTGGCCTACTAATTTCAAAATCTTGCCGTTGAATGAGAAGATATCCCCATATACAGTAAGTTCTATGGCTTTTTAATAATCAATTCATTTCATATTGTCCCATGAAAAAAATCTGTTAACTAATTACAAATGAAATGAAGGCGCTCCTGTCGTAACGGTTATTGTCACTGAAAATGGGATTGGCGGCCCGAGTTCAAATTTCAATTTAGACTAATTGCTATATTTATGATTAATACTCTAGGAAAAGGCATGAATCTGTTCTCTTTTGGCCCAGTCGGCTGTGGCTGCACCGACAGCATCTCTGCAGAGGGCTAACACTCCCCCAACAAGTGTCCTGGATATGACACTAAACAGTCTGATGTTGAGGCCCCAGGTATGATAGAGCTTTGTGGTATGCGGCGTACCCCTTTATTGCCATAGGTCTCAGGTCCACTCTGGCCCGGATTGGTAGTACCCGACAGCGTCCTATCAACGGGTCAAATAGAGCTAAACTGAGTACCCGTGCTAAACTGAATTGCTTGAAATAGAACTATATTTACATTTAAACAGTATACTTCTGCTAAACTAAATAGTTTAAAATAGATGTTTTTGACATTTAAACAGTATGCTTAAGCTAAACTAAATTGTTTGAAATAGAACTGTTTATATGTTTAAACATGGATTTTGCATTAAATAACCTACAATGGTTGATATGCCTTAAAACCAAGCCAAACTGTTTTCTCTACTAGCGATATATAGTCACAGAACTTGATGCACATGGTGATAATTTCTCTTCAAATGGCTAATCACCGAATTTGACCAGTTTATATATCTCAGTGGGAATACCTAATGCACTGAAAGCGATGTCTACGTATGCATACCGTCTGGTTACAACCCACATAGAAATCTGGCCACAATGAGAAAATAAAGCGAGAAATTTTCCAAGCTGGAACTTTTCCAGTACTATTGTATGGTCACATTATTATATAATAGGGAAGACCGAGTTTCTTAGCCTTTTAAGAAGCAAACAATCTTGGAGAACAAAAACTTTTAAAACCGACTGTACTCCACAAAATAACTGACCGTAAGTCGAATCATGCTAGGAACATACGATTGGGATCTTTTAGATATACATTTGCGCTTGGATTTTTATTGAAAAAAATTATGGTTGGGTTTTTGTAGAAAACGCCGGCTGAATCACATCGTATTGCCACCAACGGTTACTATATCGTTGATGGTTACGCGTCGGATGGGAAAGGAAAACACAACGATACAGCTTTTTAGGCGTCAGGAATCTTCCGTTGTTTTATCGCCCTCCATTCAGTCTCTAAAGCCGTGCAAACAAGAAAAAGTAGGTAATCATATTTACCAACCCCTCCGCTCGGGCAGGATATGACACAAGGTCAGTTTTTAAGCGGAGTTTAACAGGTTTGAATTCAGAGTTTTCCTTCTCCTAGACTAGTTGCCTCGCCAAGGCTAAAGAACCTAGTCTGCTCTGCTATTTACCCATAGCTGTAGGGAGAATAATTGGATTCATACCTTTCCCAAGGGTATTAGTGCTATGTGAAATGCAATCAGTCTCGTCCAGGATTTGAACTCGTGTCGCCGTGTGCATTTCCTACAACGATAACCATTACACCACGGGTTACCTCCCCCGCAAAAAAAGTAGGTAATAGATTCTGTTTGTCTAGCTTCTTCGATCTTCGGGGAACAGGACTGTTCTCGTATCTTTGATTCGCAACTTATTCTCTGTTCAAGCAGTAATTTGTCTCCATTCACCGCTGCAACTAAAAGAGAAAGTGACAGGTAGAATCATGAAATCCGTCGTCTTACATTGGGAATCTCAGACAACTCCATCCTCACTTCCGTCCGGCCAGTCCTCGTCACCACTGAGATGATCATTGCTAGTAACTTTGGCAAGATCTGGTCTGAAGGGATAAATAAAGCATATTTTGTCATACCTAGCCCTCTGGAAGAGATATTGAACTTTGTCAACTCGTCATTCACTACCTTTTTTGATAACTCATCTATTCAGCCCAGTTGGCTGGTTCTGTAGAATACACCCGTTGCATCTCAGTCGACGTTTAAGACCCCCTCAACGAATGTGCTGGATATGACATTAAACAACGTGATGGTGAGGCTCTAATACTGTTCTAGCTTTGGAGAATGCATAGGACCCCTTAACTGCCATCGCTCCCAGGTCTACTCTGCAGCACTTCATAAGGTCAAATAGAACTGTGAGTCAAATAAAACTGTTTGACATTTAAGCAGAGTGCGAGCAAATGACTAAATTGAATTGTTTGAAAATAAAGTGTTTGATCTTTTAACTGTGTGTAAACAAATGAGTGATGTTTAATTGAATTATTAGTGATACATAGCCATCCTTGGAACCATTTAACTTAGTTAACTTACGCTAAATTGAATTGTTTGAAATAAAACTGTTTGATCATTTAACTGTGTGTAAACAAATGACTGATGTTTGATTAAATTGTTAGTTATGCATAGCAATATTTGGAACCATTAAACTGTTTGCAAAAGAATGAGCTTACACTTGTTTAAAAAAGTTTTTTACAAATATATATTTAATATACATTTATAAAGAGGATTTAACATTATATAACCGAAAATGCTTGACATGCCACAAACTAAAACGAAACCAAAATTAACAAGTGCTTCTATTCTGGGTCAAAATGGATCTGGGCGAGATGCTATAGAAGGAGTACTCCCCACTCCACTGCTACCCAGAACCATATGATCACAATTATATTCTGCTGCGTTTTATTCTAAGGAAAACCCTTTTATAACGAGCAGTCGGCATATACTAAGCCCCACTGAAAAGCTGCTGATAATCTGAAAATTAGACTATATATTGATTATATAAATATAACTATAACCCGAAAGGTTTACCAATATATATATATATACATATATATATATGTGTGTGTTTGTGTGTGTGCGCGCGCGCACGCGCGTGCGCGCGTGTGTGTGTGTATGCGTTAATTAAAACTAATTTATCGCGAAAATATTGTTATGCTAAGACTTGGCATTATGTAGACATTTGCATAGTGAAAGCTGCTTTGTATTTGTGTAGATCAAAACGGTCAGATGGAAGGAAGGCGATTTGCGATATTGACGGGTGGTAAGATAAGAGTTGAAGCTGAGGCTGCAACGAGACTGGCCTATGAAACTACAACTAGACACTGGTATTTCATTTCTGTACACTTTAATTCGATGCACGGCTGTTCAGTCACTCGAAGCACTTTGACGCCATAGTACAATGTGTCCAGCAACCAGCATGAAGTCCTAAGGTTCTGTCAGTCACAGATTCGGGTTTGGTGAGAAACAAGGCTGACATTGAACATAGAAGGAGGCAATAATCGTTATCAGTTGCTGGTGACGATGACAGCAGGAATTACGCGATTCTTTCTATCTATATATATATCTGTCTATGCCAGTCTAATCATATATGTCTATCTAATGCTTTTGAATATGCATCCATAGAATTCTGTTCTTATCTCTTATTCTGTTGTGTCATGAAATAAGTAAGGTCGTCACATATGTAAAATATGAGGTATTTTATCTAGGAGAGAATACGGTACACAGTTTGGTACGTCGACAAATGTAAACAACCTTATCTGTATTTGTTTGGCATCCCACCTTATGGAGGTGCCCGTGGTGTAATGGTTATCGTCGTAGGAATTGGACACGGCGACACGAGTTCAAATCCTCGACGAGACTGATTGCATTTCACATAGCACTAATACCCGTGGGAAAGGTATGAATCCAACTATTCTCCCTCCATGGGTAAATAGTAGGACAGACTAGGTTCTTCAGCCTTGGTGAGGCAACTGGTCTGAGAGAAGGAAAAACTCTGAATTCAAACCTGTTAAACTCCGCTTAAAAATTGAATCATTTGTATCTAAAAGTCACAGAGAACTTTATGAGTGAGAATTAATTTTTATTCATTTTTGCGGACATTTTGTTCTCATCTTAGTAGTTTTTGTGTTGTTTCTTCTTCACAATGTTTCGGCCAAATTTCACCTCTGACCTTCTTCAGGTGATTAACCGCAACCTTGATCGCCCCGTGGCGCAGCGGATAGAGGCGTTGAGTCTCTAAGGTTCCAGGTGAGCATTGTCAGAAGATAGCGGTTTCAGTTCCTACCAAAGCCGGCCAGAGGTTTACTTGGTCAAAAATGTGTTGCGATAGACAACAACTATGGAAGGCATTAATCACTGGGGATACGGTTACAAGATTCAGCATTCCTATCTGAGGTTGCGGTTAATCACCTGAAGAAGGCCAGCGTTGAAATTTGGCCGAAACGTAGTGAAGAAGAAACAACACAAAAACTACCAAGATGAGGACAAAAAGTCCGCAATAAATAAATAATTAATTCACAGATTAAGAAGCCTCATCTCAAAATGATTCCAATTAAAAAAAAAGAAAAGAAAAGAAAGAAAGACAAAAAAATTATTGTGTCTCATTTATTGGACCATTTCTGGTTTGTGCATATACTATTTATCAATATGGTCAGATTTTAGACATTTGCACAATTCTCGGTGAACCAACTTCCCCATCCAGTTGTACCTTCTGTGCTAGTTTTCTCCATTCGCTTATGATATAATTGATTATTTAGTCTCCTACTCTTTCTCTCTCTCTCTCTCTCTCTCTCCACATCGTCTATACTTGATATTCTTTCACGTTTATCTATTTTAGCTTTTACCTCGCATGTTCTTATGGAGTTATTTTCAGCTGATATTAATATAGATTCTTCTCGTTTTTACGTTTTAAGTTTTCCTCTGCGTAGCTATGTCAAAAGTATTATTCTACTCACAGAGAGTTTTTCACGAGAATTTTCACTGATGTCTTGGTGATGCAAGTTTCCTCGGGTTTCCCAGGACACATTCTAATATCATAGACGTTTTTAAAAGTAGCGTGATCTGGACTGTTTTGAATATTCCTCTGATCTCAGGTCCTCGCAATCTACTCTTCAGGTTTTTAGGACATTTCCAAGAGTACTTACTATAGTTGGTATGACCGTCTCCTTCATCTTCCACACCCTCTTCATCTCTGTAGGCAAGATTCAAGTATTTTTGTATCTTCTCACTTTATTTTATGTTCCCTGCATGGTCTGCTGGGACATTAAAATCAACCGAATGACAGGTTATTTCATTGTTGATGATTAACACTAGGTCCTCTTGCTTGGATTCGGTGATGAGTTAGATACCAGATAATTGTATGAGTATCATTTTCATGGACAGATTCTGGTTTGCGTACATAGCATTTGTCAGTATTGTCGAATCTATTGTTCAGTTCCCAGTAAATAACGTTTCGCAGCCAATTTTGTTTTCCTTTTGTACCAGTTTGTTTTTAATGTAATTAACCCTTTCATCTTCTGAGCATTTTCACTTTTTGCTTTCGCTTAATTCTTTATTGAGGGAGTATATTGTGCTGTTATTTAAAGAGTATCAGTTTCCATTTTTTAAGCTCTGCAGAAGTCAATTACCTTTGTTTGTCATATGAATTAGTCATACAATAGTTCACACCGTCGTTATTTGATGGTATCTCACAGTCGTCTGAATGGGAGCAAGTCTTCTCAAGTTTCGATGACTCTTCTCAGTATTCTGGACTATCTTAACAATGTGTTAGCCTACATGATCTCAGTCTATCCGCCTGTTCCCAACTGGTCCAGTCCCTTTGTAACTCAGTGAATTGGTCGTCGATTAATTTTGTGTGGTAAGTGTTGAATTCAAATTAAATGAATCTAAAACTTAACAGGTAATTCGTTTGAAGAGTTGTGGGAACTAAACATTGATATGATAAGCGAAACCTTAATCCTGGCTGACTTGTTTACCAGTTCTCCGATTGGCTTTGTTCAGTTAGGAAGTGAAATTAGAGTAGTCAAATGTGCTATAAGAAACGGATGCCTGAAATGACAATAACTCCAGCTGTATGGTTGACTAGGAAAATTGGGTGATTAAAGACGTCGAAAATCAAACGAAGATTTTGTGTCCATGTATTAGAACGCAAAAACCATATTAACTTAAGACCACGTGAACAAGATGTCCCAGACAGAAAAACTGAGAATCCGGCCTGATAGATAAGTATAACAAAATTATTAAAGAATAAATCTTAGCTGTTCCCTATCTCTCCCGATTCTCATCACGCAACTACTTCGCCATCCAACTTCGCACCTTTCATAATAAACCAAAAGAAGAGATTATATATATATATATATATATATATATATATATATATATATATATATATATATGCGTCATCGTCTTTCTTTCCTTATGCTGGTATATAACATCCTTTCCAAGCGTTTGGGGACGGTCCCAACCGCGTAAGTTACAATTAGTATCGACGTCAGACTCAAGTTTCAAAGCTTTCTTAGTTCTCTGGCAAGGTCTTTGTATTTTCTCTCTTCTAGCTCTATTTAATTTTCACTGTCTGGTTCGCTGGGTCGACAAAATAAACTATACGTCAAATTTTCTCAGGTTTTTTTTTTTTTTGTCAATTATCCCACGGTCTGGTTTTTTGCTCAAAATTAGGTGATATGTTTGTATCTCAAAATTCCTGAGAATTTTATACGTCTCAATCACCTAGTGAGTTTTTCACAGCAGTGATTTTCACAGGAAAATGAGTGGCAAGAATTTTCCTCGGCTCACCAGAACTTTTCTAAGTATCTTTGTTGATTTTCATAGCGCAATTCCTCTTCTTATTTACAATTCATCAACTCTCTTTTCCCGCTTCGCAGGATTCCAACAACAATTGGTATTACAGCCACTTTCATGTTCTACATCAGATTATTATTTTTTTGACATTTTTTGCTCATTTCATAGTTTTTCACACAAGATTTTTCACTGGAGTCTGCGTGATAGCAAGTCCCCTAACATCTCCAGGACTTTTCTTAGTATTCTAGCCTATCTAAAAAATGCTGCAGTTTGGATGGTCTTCATTCGTTCTCTTATTTCCTTGTCCTCTCATCCCTGGACCAATTCTTTGGTGACTGCATCGAGCGCACCAGTTACAATTGGTATTACCGTCATCTTCATGTTCCCTCGTTTTTTAAGTTCTCTATACTTTTTCCTTCAGTTTTATTCTATGGTCGGTCGGAAAAGCAAAGTCCACCATTCAGTATGTTCCTTTCTTTGGTTGACTATTAGTACGTCTGGTCGTCTGGCTGAGATTCGAGGATCAGTTTGCATCTTAAAATCCCTAATAATTTTGTGCGTCTCATTTTCTGGGACGGATCCTATGTTGTGCATATACCATTTGTTTCTATAGTAACGTTTAAACATCTTGCCCAATTCACAGAGGATCACCTTCTGCACCCTGTCGTGTCTAGTCTTATACTCTCTTTGCACTAATTTACAGGATTCGTTTATACGATTGATCGTTTCGTCTCTATCACCACATAATCTACATCTGCTATTATTATTATTATTATTATTATTATTATTATTATTATTATACTCCTTTAGAGTTTTTCATATCAATATTAGCTGATGGTTTTTCACTGGAGTTTGAGTGACAGCAAGTTTCCTCAAGTCTCTAAGACTCTTCTCAGTATTCTAGCCGTTCTCAGTAATGCTGTCATTTGGATAGTCTCTATCCTTCCGCCAACTTCCAAGACCTCCACGCCTTTTAATAATCCTTTATTTACTGTGCCGAAAGCACCAATCACAATGGGTACAATCGTCACTGTCATGTTCCACAGTTTTTTTTTTTAATTCTCTAGCAAGGTCGAGATACTGATCCATCTTTTCACATTCCTTTAGTTTTATTCTGTGGTCAGCTGAGACAGCAAAGTCGACAAATTCACAAATTCTATTATTATTATTATTATTATTATTATTATTATCGAATTTTTCCACTCCTTTACTGACCTAGAAGGCAGGAAGATAGTGATTACATTGATTTTTGCGATTTATGCGTTTTGCAACCTCTATTGGCGTATATTTTTCAGTTAAATTCATAGTAAGTAAAGTTGGCGACCGTAGTCGAGGATGACACAAAGGCTCCCTTTCCAATAGCTACTCCACCGAGGTGTATGGGAGGGTGCTACTCCTTCCCCAGGATTGCTCCAATTTACCCTTAACACGTACCTTATATTTCTGAGTGTTAAGCAATGAGGTATCAAGTTCAATTTTTAAAAGTCTTTGGTATGTCCCGACCTGGGATTGAACCCAGGTCTCCCAGACCAGTGACAAACACTCTGCCCTCTACGCAATGAGCCGAGTAGTTGGAGGAGGAGAAGAAAAAGTAGCAGTAGTAGTAGTAGTAGTTATTGTAGTTATAGTATAGTTATTGTTGATATAATTGTTATAAATAGCTACTTTCAAAAGAAATATGTTCTCATGTCTAAAATAAGACAAATGAGCTCCTGTTACGAATGTAACACATCAGAAATACTATATAAAGTTGATGAAAAATAGGAGATAAGATGACGAGAAAAATATATAAATTAAAAACAAAATTATGCTGCTAATCTGATACTCACTGAAAGCACAAGATTAAAAATGTTCCATAAATTCAACGTCTTTGAAATCTAGAGGGACGCCAACCATAGAGTTGACTAAAGAAAAGAAGGACAGAAACACTAAAAGTAGTTGTAGTCGTAGTAGTACTACTTGCAGTAATTGTAGTCGTATTTTTATGATTTTCCAACTTTATATATATATATATTTATATATATGCAGAGAGGGAGAGAGAGAAAGAGACAGTGACAGAGACACAGAGACAGAGTGAGGGAGAGATACAGAAAGAGAGAAGGAGAGAGAGGAGGGTCAGAGTCGGATTCATATGAGAAATGTAGACATCAACCAAAAAGATAAGTTTTCCTGAGATTTGCTTCCAATATTTTAATTCGTTGATTAGATATATGATCTTCCATACCGAAAACATTGTTTGTCCAAACAGGGTTTATGTTGGAAATGCATTAGAATGTGTTTTTTTCTCTTCTTCTTTTTTTTATCAGAAAATGGTTTGGAATAAGTTAATTTAAAAATATGATTTCTTTATGGAAAATATTACCGTTTTTTTTTTCCCGTTTTGTTTCTCAATAATATACAACTTGGAAATAACATAGTCAAACTAAGTCATATCGTCATATGAGCTGTTGATAGTCCGAGAATTATTTTGATTCCGGGACGTAACAGCGATCCATGATGATATTGATGCTTCTGTTTGGGAAGGAATGAAGGATTCTAATTAATATTTCATAGTTAACAGCTGTCTTGACATTAATGTTTTCCATTTAGGAAGGAGTAATACATTCCAATTAGCATCTCATTGTCAACAGCGGTCTATGATGTTATTGATGCTTCTGTTTATGAAGAAGTTTAAGATTTTTAATTACTATTTCATTATTATCTGCGTAATATCAAGGATTTGGATGATTAAAAATTAATGATCAAAATGAATTTCATCAAATATACTTCATTTGCAAATTGGAATTGAAAAGAATTTATACTCGAGGGTGAATTTACTACAAGAGATTTTTATTGAGCAGTGGAAGATATTAAAGGTTGTTTTCATTACAATATATATATATATATATATATATATATATATATAAAATTATTATTTACTCATTAGACTTTTTCACATCAGCGTTAACTGATGGTCTTTCACTGGAGTTTGAGTGACAGCAAGTCTCCTCAAGTTTCCAGGACTCTCCTCAGTGTTCTGACCGTTTTCAGTAATGCTGTAGTTTGGATGGTCTCTACGCGTCCGCCAACTTCCGAGTCCTCTAGTCCCTTTTGTAATCCTTTAGTTACTGTACCAAAAGCACCAATTACACTTGCTATGTTTCATAGTTTGTTTGTTTTTTCAATTCCCTAGCTAGGTCGGGCTACTTTTCCTTTTCACATTATTTTAGCTTTATTCTGTGGTCAGCCGGGACAGCAAAGTCCACAATTTTGTAATTTCTCTTTTTTTGTTAATTATTATTAGGTCTTGTCGTCTGGCCGATATTCGATGATCCGTGTGTATGTCAAAGTCCCAAAGGATCTTATGTGAATTATTTTCTCGGACAGGTGCTGGGTTGTGCATATACCATTTGTTGGTATTGTCAAATTTAAATTTTTTCTAGTCTTACATTCCTTCTGCGCTAATTTGTTGCATTCGCTTATAATTTGATTGATGGTTTCATCTCTGTCACCACAAAGCCTACATGTTATTATTATTACTATTATCATTGTACTTCCGACGTGAATTAATATCAATTCACACTGGAAGTACAGGAATGACTAAAGGAAAGTACCGATGAACCTATATATATATATGTTGACTGTAGGTGCCCAGTCGTCAACGGGTGTTGAATTCACCGTGTGCACAAATGCAGAATGGTGGGAAACCCCTAAGTAGTGTTCGGGATATGACACAAAGTCATTTGATAACGAGGCTCCAGTCCTAGAGCTTCAGGGAATGTGGAATACTGCTTTCACAGGCAATACTCCCAGGTCCACTCTGACCTGGATTTTTAACATCTTATAGGATCTCATCTATGGGTCAAATAGAATGGTTTGACCCTTAAACTGTGACTTAAGTTAAATTGAATTGTTAGTGATACAGAGCAATACTTGGGATGATTTAATTGTGTGCAAATGAATGAATAATGTTCATTAGAATAATTAGCATTAAATAGCAATAATTGTGACCACATCACTGTGTGCAAACAAATAATTAATATTAAATGGAATAATTCGTGAAACAATGTAATTATGGAGGAAAAATAGAAATACATGCGTGCAAAAAAAGTTTATTCTAACTTTTTTAAAAAATAAAATTACTTTAAATAATTATTTAAATGTGGGAAAACAATTTATTGATGTTAAATTGAGTTGTTAGTGTTACATTGCAAGACTTGAAACCATTTAACTTTAAGGGGCTCGTTTAAAATGTTATTACTATAACGTGTTTAGGGGTGTCCTCGTGGTGTAATGGTTAAAGCGATGGACTGTGGAATCGTAGTACGCGAGTTCGTTCTCCAGTTGTGCTATTATGTTCACTTTCGGGCAAATACCAGCTATGGGTTAAATAGTACTGTTCTTCTAGGAGAACGGCTTTGGCATTAAATAACCTAAAAAGTGTTGATATGCCATTAAAACAAAGAAACCTATAACGTGTTTACAAATATGTATATTTAATAGGATTTGCAAAATTCACCTTAATCTGCTCAAATCTACAATAACTGGATTCTCATTGACTGGGACTGTACAATACACCGTCTGCACCTCTGCTGAGGGATATGAGCCCATCAACGATTGTCCTGCATATGAGACTAAACAAATTGAGGGTGAGGTTCCAGTGATGCTGGAACTTTAGAAAATACGGCGTACCCTTTCATTGTCATTGCTCCAAGGTTCACTATGGCCCGGAATAGTAGCACATGATAGCCTACATATTATTATTATTATTATTATTATTATTAGTGTACTTCCGACGTGAATTAATGTCAATTCACGCCGGAAGTACAGGAATGACCAAAGGTAAGTACCGGGGAACCTGTTCAAGACAAAGATATATATATATATTGTGTTTTTAAATGGGTTAATTACAACTAATGGGTTAATTAAAACTAAACTGCATACTTATGCTACACTGAATTGTTTGAAATGGAACTGTTTTTGACATTGAAACTATACTTACGCTAAACTGAATCTGTTCTTATACTAAACTGAGTTAACTGAATTAGAACTGTTTGAATAAACTGAATGGCTTGAAATAGAAATGTTTTTGACGATTAAACTCTGTACTCATACTAAACTGAATTGCACGAAATAGAACTGACTATTTGCATAAAAATGGATTTGGCGGTAAATAACGTAGAAAGTTTGATATGCCATAAAACCAAACCAACCAACCATTAAATAACCAATAAGGGTTGATATGCCATTAAAGCAGACCAAACAAAACTCGAATGTCTGACATGTGGGATTTGCTAGTTAAGTATTGTCAGACAGTTTTGTTTGCTTTATGTGTTTAACGGCATAACAACAAATTATAGGTGATTTAAAGCACAAATTTGGTTCTTTTGTAATGTTCCCTTGTGTGATTTTAAATGTTCATTTCTTTATGTCTGTTATCATATGCTCGAATACAGTTGGTTGGTGTGTTGGTCAGATGTCGTTCATGTCATACCAACCATTGTTGGTTATTTAATCTCAAATCAATATCTGTACATATAAATAGTTCCATTTCAAACAATTCAGTTTAACATAAGTACAGTGTTAAGGACTATTTAACCCATAAATAAGACCCTATCAGTTGCTACCACTCAGGGCCAGAATGGACTTGGGAACGATGGTAATAAAGGGCTACTCTGCATCCCCCAAAGCTCAAGCATCACTGTATCCTCACCATCAGACTGTTTAGTATCATATGCAGAGAAGCAGTCTGTATATTCTGCAGCCTCAGACGACTGGGCCCAACCCTCGTTGGTTATTTATCACCAAATCCTCTTTTTATAAATATATATCAAATATATATCATTTATAAATGAGCAGTTTGTCGGTAAAAATATCTTAAAGGAGTCAAGGATTATTTGTTTGCATACAATTAAATGATATCAAAATATTGTTATTTAATGCTTATAACTTTTTTGGAACTGGCATTTGATTGCACACAATCCTATAAATGGCTTCGAGTATAGTAAGTGATTATATAGTTCTATTTTAGCCATAAATTGGAACCTAACAGTTTTTACCAATCCAGCTCAGAGTAAATCTATGAGTAATCGAAATGAAGGGATTCTTTATATTGCCCAGAACATCAGGGCTGGAGTCTCATTATTAGATGGCTTAATATCATTACTCGTTATGTTGTGGCTTTAATTCTTTTGCAGAGATGTAGTCGGAATATTCTACTGGGATGTTCTATCTGGGATGTCAAATATAGTTATGCAAATTCAAGAATTCTTCTTTAATATTCATAATTTCTTTACTGTTATATGCTTTAGTGTATTCCTATCTCGTTTGAATGTGTACGTAAAAATGGTTTTGTTTGATTTCTTTGTTTAATGACATATCAAACTTTGTGGATGATTTAATGTCAAAGCTATCTGTATTGAAGAATAATGATGGAACTATTTAACTTATTGCTGAGGGGATAAAGGGTGCATAATAATATATGGTTTCCAGAAACTTTTTCTATGAAATATTAATTATTTTTTGCAATTTTACAGTTTCAAGAGACTAATGATAATAATAATCCTAATTAAAAAATGTTGCTAGGAGTAACAATTCTTAGTTTGGTCTGATTTCGTTTGGTTTATGGCATCTGAATCATTGTTCGTTATTTAAAGCCAAATCTTTTTCTTACATATGTATTGAATATATAATTTGTAAACACATTTTGTAGATACACACAGTTAAATGATAAAGCAGTTCTATTTCTCACAATTCTAGTGAATGTAAATTAAAGTTATTAAAGTTGGCGACCATAGTCGTGGGTGAAACAAAGGCTCCCTTTTCGATAGCTACTACACCAAGGTGTAGGGTAGGACACTACACCTTTCCCTGGATTGCTCCATTTTATCCTTGATCCATACGTTATAATGCGGAGCGTTAAGCAAGGAGACATCAAGTACCATTTTTTGTATGACTCGACCAGGCCATTAGCAAACACTCTAACCATTATGCCAATGGAGCGTAAATAAACAAATTCAAATAGTTCGAAGTATTACCAAGTATCTCTAACTATTCAATTACACATCTGTCATTTTTTCCTTAGCTAAATGATCAAACAGTTCTATTTCTTACAATACAATTTAGCCGATGTCAATTACTTGCACTCAGTTTAAATGTCAAACAGTTCTTTTTGACCCACAGATAGGGCCCCATCAGGTGATACCATTCCTGGTCAGAGTGCAACTGGAAGCGATGGTAATAAAGGTGTACTCCACAATCCCCCAAATTATTGCATTATTGGAACCTCACCATCAGATTGTTTGGGTCATATTTAGGACACTCATTGGGGAATCCTACCCTTCTGCAGAAAGTATAAAATATACCTTTCAAATACTAATAGTTATCAAATGAATATATACGACCCTTAGATGGTAAGCTAAAAAGTACTATCCCCAGGCAACTGGAGTGGATATAAGATGATAAATGGGTGACTTCTCAGAGATCCAAAAATGGAGCTTCGCCCCTGGTTGTAGTTTACTGACCTTCAACCTTTTTTGGTTTGTGGATCTTAAAATTGACATATTTTTACCCCTATCGGTAAAACGACTGATAATTTACGCAATTGTATTGTTTCAAGCAACTAATCATCCATACTGATCAATTTTAGCTTCAAGGAACTATTTTTACACAAATAAGTAGCACAGTTACATGCTATCAAGGATTTCCATTCAATACAAATAATCAAGATCTATTTGATAAACACATGGCACATTAAAAGTTACTACGACTTCTGATCAAAGTGAATCTGGAAGTAATGACAACAAAACGATGACACTATACATTTCAGATTTCCAGAAGTAGGGCCTTGCTATAGGTTATATTCTCGCGTAATACACAAGTGGTGTCCATCCTTCTATAGATTGAACGTATAACACCACAGCCCCAAATAGACTAAGTGTATAGCACTACCCCTTAGCTTTCAGTCGGACCCCGTATAACCTCACCGTTATAAGAAGAAACGGAATTCAACAACGTCTGTTGGTTCGCTTGATACGAAAGTTTATTTGCTTCTACCTTTTTATAGTTGCCGTCGAAAAGATAGACACTGAGTAGGAAATATGACATCTAATTTAGATCGGCAGAGAGAACATACATTACGATGCGTAAGAGACAGCTACAGGCTTAGTCATTTCTTCTCCGATAACCCGGCTGCCACTTTCGTCGGGGTCGTGTCTCTCCTCTGTCACCTCTCCTCTTCTGCTGCTCTTTCTTTTACTGCTCCCTACTGTCTTGACCCTCTTCCTTTAATATGTCCCTCTAGCTATTTCTTAACTAATCCTTTTATCACTCGTCATCCTTAAAACTATTAGTGACACGTCAACGCAAAACAAGGCTTATTTGCCTTGACCTTTACACATCAACTGCCCAAAGTTTAAACCCCAAGTTTAGCTAGAAAACAACTTATTACTGAAATGATTAATACCCCTAATCATTTTACATTCATTGGGGTATTTCATTTTCGGTCGGTACTATTTGTCAGTAGTTATCTCAGAAAAACGTTACTATTTTCATTTCTTTTTTCCTCTGTCCTTAACGGCATACCAACCTTGGAGGGTTATTAATATTTTGAATTTTTATTATCAATTGCTTAATTTCTATAAAAAAAGGAAGCATCTAAATTTTTAACTATTTCAACCCAACAAAAATTCTCATTTAATTTTGAATGTAATATTAATAATTCTATGTACAAAATTTAATGAGAAATTATTATTTTTTAAATGTCAGTGTTTTATTACACATAATATGTTATATTCAGTTAATAAGTTTGATGATTCATCTTTAGAATCAGGAAAAAAAAAATGAATATTTGCTTGTTTATCTAAAGGTATATCAAACTTCATAGATCATTTAATGCCATTGAGATCCTTGAAGAAGAAGAAGAAGAGAAATGGTTCTATTTAACCCTTATCTGAAGCGGTTCTTACCATCCTCAGAGTTATTAGTCCGAAAGGGAACGTAATAGTCCGACTGGAGTATGAACTTGCATAACTCAAGCCAACAGTTTGAACATTACATCACAGGGACTCCATTATAAAAAAATGAAAATAATTACTAAAATTTAAACAATATAAAATATTGAGAATTTATTAATAAGCGTTGATATTTTTAGACAGTTACCACATATTTATCTAGATAATGGATTAGGTTTTTCATTTGGTTTTATGGCGTATCAACCATTATAGGTTATTTAATTCTAAATCCTTTCTATCTATATATATTGAATATATGATTTGTAAGCACATTTTGTAGATAACATTTTTAAACGAGCACTGTCTACGTTTTGAACACAACTAAATGGTTTCACTCATTTCTAACTAGTACGAATATTTCTATTTACAATTAATCATTTCTTTGCTCACAGTTATGTGTTTTCAAATATTGCTATTTACCGCTAACAATTCAATTAGATATCAGTCATTTGTTTACACAGAGTTAAATGATCGAGCAATTCTCTTTAAAAAAAATTCACTGTTGCATGTAATCACAGTTAAATGGATCCAAGTTTTGCGATTTAACACTAACAGTTCAATTTGACATCGGTCAATTGCTTACTCACACTTATATGCAAAATCAGTTCTATATTGAATATTTAAGTTTAGCATATCAACAAAGTTAAATGGTTCCAAGTATTGCTATTTAACACTAACACTTCAATTAAACATCGGTCAATTCTTTATAAACCCTTATATGCAAAAACTGTTCTATTTCAAACAATTCAGTTTAGCATGTCAACGAAGTTAAATGGTTTCAAGTATTGCTATATATCATTTACAATTCAGTTATCGACAGTTATATTTTGAACAATTCAGTTTAGCTTAAGTACAGTTTAAATGAAAAACAGTTCTATTTGACCCATAGAGAGGACCCTATCAGGTGCAACCATTCCAGGTCCGAGTGGAGCTGGGAGCGATGGCAAAGAAGGGGTATTCCGCCTTACCAAAAGTTCCAGCATTAATGAAGCCATAATATCAGTTTGTTTTGTGTCATATCCAGGAATCTCGTTGCGGGAGTCTTATCCTTCTGTAGAGACGCAGTTAGTGTATAATGCAACCCCAGCCGACTGGGCCATATAGTGGATTAACATTTCTTTAGCTAATTAATTAATTATTATATAAAGGAGGGGAAAAAAGTAAACTAAATGTTGGGTATCACCTACCTTTTCAGCATAATGAGATGTTCTATTTGCCATATATGGCAGTAGCGGAGATCAGTCTAAGAAGGATAATGATACGAGTCAGACCAGAAGAGCCGTTCCTATTGTTGAAGTATATCCTTACTCTATCACTAATCCTATGTTCTTATTACTCAGTCTCTCTCTTTTAAATACTCTTTCCTGTAAATATAACTATTTCCCACACATATCGTGGTTTGTCTTATTACACTACTACTTGTGTTCACCAATCAGAACACAACATTAAATAAATATGATAAACTGGTTGATTGATTTTAATGGTATATAAACTCGTCAAGGTTTTTTTACTGCCCAGATGTGAGGGAATCGTATTTATTGCTCGTTCGTATTCTCACGAGCACGAGTTAGTATTCTCACTTTTGTATTTTTTTTAAAGAATTTATTTGCTGAGGGTCCTATCGAATACGAATGATTTTTAAATATATCTAATCGAGCCCTAGATGGGCACTAATAATGACAACTAAACCTGGTTAATGTGAACCTGGTTTGATTTCTTCGATTTCACTGGCATATCAACCTTCGTAGGTTATTTAATGCTAAAGCCATGGTTCTAGAAGAGCAATAGTGGTACTATTTAACCCATAGCTGGGAAGATAAGAGGGTTTATACCTATCCCAAGTGTATTTGTTCGAAAGGGAACGTAATAGCGCGACTGGAGTTTGAACTCGTTTACTACGATTCTGCAGTCCATCGCTTTAACCATTACAGCACGAGAACACCCCCAGTGAAACTGGGAATAATGGAAATCAAAGAGAAGCCCATACTTCCGATACCTCATAACTCGACACTCGCTATCAAATGCAGCAAGTGTCATACGCAAGAGACTCCCCCTTTATAGAGGGTCTTGCACATCTGCTACGGACACATTCAGCGTGTTCTAAACTACGCCAACAAAGAGTAACAAAAAAGAAAAGAAAGAAAAACGAAGAAGGTAAAAGCTGAAGAAGAAAGAAGAACAAACTCATAGAAGAAAGAAAAGAAAAACAAAGAAGAAAAAAGAAAGAGAAGAAATTATGCAAAGAGGATAAAAAGGAAGAGGAAAACAAATAAATGAAAGAAGAAAAAACAAAAACCAACCAAATGTGTCAACTGACTCGAGTATTTGTTTCTAAACAGTTATTTATAAACAATTACAGTATCCTTAACTTCGGCAAACAAACAAAAAATATATGCATAGATGTTACTGAATTATAAAAACGAAGTAATCCTTAGTTACAATTCAAATACTGTTGTGGTTCTTCAAGCATTGTGAAGAGCAGTTGACTTGGACAGATGTCATGCTGAAGTCGACAGTTGGAGAACTAGAGAATTTCAAATTGATTTCATTAGCCGCTTATCTTTTTAGTTATAACTTATTTTCATGTCTTTATCTCCATCCAATTCTCTCTTTTTTTTTTGAAGGTGGTCTTCTTTTTTACAATTGGTTATGGAAAGTAATGTTCAAGCGTTCGGTTTTTTCTTTCTTATTTTGTTATCTTCTATAATATTGCTTTTTTATCTTAAGAACTAATATATCATCTACCATAAACCACAATCCACACAAGAACTCACTCACTCACACACACACACACACACACACACATATATATATATATATATATATATATATATATATATATATTACAGAAAATCTCATGTTTATGTGAATTACTTCGTGACCTGATAATACATCCCACCACATAATATTATTTCATAGAAAAATAAATATACAGTGTTTTTAAAGAGAATGGAGCAATTTGCAGTCCAATTTAAAGCATTAAAAGTCATGTGTTTGATCATACCTATTATACGTATAATGAAAAGATAAATAGAAACCTTAAATCGGATATCATCATTGACCACTGTTAAATACTACTGCTACAACTAGATGAGGTGCCCGTGGTGTAATGGTTATCGTCGTAAGAAATGGACATGGCGACACGAGCTCAAATCCTGGATAATACTGATTGCATTTTACACAGCATTAATATAATTGGAAAATTTTTTAATCATTTCCCTCCAATTATGGATAAATAGTAGGGCAGACTGGCTCTTCACCCTTGGTTAGGCGACTAGTCTACGAGAAAGAAAATTATGAATCCAAACTCGTAAAACACCGCTTAAAAATTGACCCTGTGTCACATCCTCCCCGTGCGCAGGGGTTGGATAAATAAATACTACTCGCTGTCAGTCATCCGATGAAGTCGTCCTGCTGTTTTTTCCCCGCGGTATTTTTTTCGAGTTTAGTACGGATATTGCCAATTATCTAAAGGGACGTTTATGACCTCCTGGTTTATTTTGATGATGTCGTTGTGTCTGGGATTTGGAATCCCTGTTTTAACTGACCCTTCTTTTAGCTGAGAGAAGAGGATTATTTGGCTGTCTGCTGTCTTCAAGTACGTTCATCCCTTTTTAAAATGCATTAGGCAAGTGTACAGTACATACCAGTGAGTTTAGATTTTTCCATGATGAATTTATTTCGGATATTCTGCCACCACATGGCATTTAGTATATTACGTAAGCAGCGCATTATAATAATGTAGAGTTTGGGTGTTTCCGCTTTGTAAACCGTCTATGTTTCTGTGTCATACAGGAAGGTTGAGAGAATTATTGTGAGGTACAATGCACATTTAATTTTTATGGAGTGGTCTTAGTTGAGTCAGACTCGTTCCCTCCGCCCTTAAAAGCATATGAATTAGAAGCATATGAATTTCGTGCATGTAGTTCCATATATATTTTCTTGGTTTTGGGGTTTGAGAAGCCAAGATATTTGAATTTGTTTACTTGGGTTATTACATGGCACTCTACCAGTATGTGTTTCTTAATATTATCTGATCTCAAAGGAAGTAAGTACAAAACCTTGGTTTTCTTGAGGTTAATGATCAGCCCAAATACCTTTGCAGATTTCGAGTAAAGGGTGTTTTTCTTCCTGTGCATCTTGGTGACTATGGGACACGTAGGTAGTGTCGTTAGCAAATCCGATCTTGAATACAGTAATATTTCTGGTCTTTCTCGCATACTTAAAATGAAAGTCTATCAACCAGTTTGACTCCGGTTTATTCTGAGCTCTCACATCTTGAGTGGAATCTCTGAAGCCATATATTATAAAAAAATCTTATTATATTTATGTGAATTACAGTGTAACCTAAAAAAATCCCACCATATCATTTTATTTACAGCAGTGGAACTCTAATATAGATGGGTATGAAAAGGTAAATAGAAACCTTCCTAAAAAGAATATCATCATTTATTGCTGTTAACTACTACTACTACTACTACTATTCGTTGTCAATCATATCCGATGATGACATCCTGCTGATTTTCTCCTCCGCGTTTTGTTTTTTTTTTCGATTTTGTGACGGATTTTTCCAGTTATCTAAAGAGATGTTTATGACCCCCTGGTTTCTTTTGATGATGTCGATGTGTCTGAATTTTGACATGAGAAAAATCAAGAACCCCACCGAGGCATGATCTCAGCCCTTTTCCCTCCGTTGCCAACCTCGAATCTTTCCGAGAAATCTCTTCTTAAGCCAACTGATGCCTTTTTTCCGGTATCAAAACAGACATGATCTTGAAGAAGGGATCAGGTTACCCAAATATTCGAAGGTTGTTCCATTGCGCTTCTCTGTTGACCGTGCCGAAGGATTTGTGAAGTCGATAAGAAAAATATTCAAAGGAACACGCATGATAACAATGCACAATGTCCGTCGTTCCACAAAATCATATCTGTCTCTCTACTTGAAGTTTGGAATTAGAAGTACATCCTTCAAGTCGCCTGGGATTAGAATCTTTCCTGAGCGTCTCTCAAGATGGTGTAGAGTATCTCAACTAACCTCCAAGCTCCTCGCCAAATATCTTCTAGATGCAGTCCATCTTCCCCAGGAAATTTTCCGTTACAGAGCAATGAGATATAACCTTACTTCATCCAATTCGAGGCATTTACACATCCAATGTTTGAATCACTTTTGTTCAATATTGTCAAGTGAATGTTGTTCCACTGTTGGTTCATTGAGCAGTGTGGCAAAATGGTCCTTCCCCGTTGAAGAAACTCGTTCTTCTCAGTGATTATTGTTTTGTTGTCGAGAACTAACGGTTCTTCTTTGTGGCTCATAATGTCTCATGGTGGTTCTCCATACAGCTCTCATGTTTTGGTAAAAACCTCTTAGGGTGTGTGATAAGAGAAGAGTCTGCAAGTGTCAAGAGTTCAGCTGCTTTTGTCAGCAATAATTTATTTTTGATTTATCTGCATGTTTGTCGGGGACGTTGAAAGCATATTCTATATCTGGCCTTAGCAGAATTGGTATTCTTGCTGAGCATGTTATTCCTGGCTGGGTTGCTGTTTTTAATAAGTTCTTCCAGTTCAATGCTGTTTCCGTAGAACCAGTCTTTGTGCCTCCTTACTGCAGTGTCAAGTTCTCGTTGGATATTCTGCACATGGTTGATTCGAAGGCGTTACACTTTTATTCTGCAGTACCTACAGAAAGTACAGGTAACCTGTCATTTAGCGAAGCCTGCATGCCATCTCTGATTATGATGATGCTGATCGTGTTGATTGAGAACTTCCTGATTAACATTTTGTCTTTCCTCGTCCTTTGCCTCTCTTATAGTTTGATAGTTAGTTTGATCAACACATGGTCAGTAATGCAGCTGGCTCCTGTCATCATCCTTTGTTCAGAATGTCCAGTAGATCACGGTGTCGCGTGATGATGTAGTCGCAGAAGTGCATCCTAGAGATACTTGATATTTGCTAGTGTTTGAAGGAAGTGTTGGTAATTACCAGCTGGTAATTGCCATTGGTATCAGCCGTCTCCTTTCCTAATTTACCAATAACCTTCGACCAGATATAATGTTATTGGTCAATAAGAGAACTGAAGTCTTTAAAAAGAATGATTTTGTATAAAATTCGGGATAGCACTACATATTTGGGCAAGCAAGTCGTTGATACTGCTTCTTTTTTCTGGGTTATTGGTCACATATGTAATATAAGCTATGGTCAGGGTAAAAATCTAGTGTCGACTAATGGAAACCCCAGCGTGATAAGTCTATTACTTATTGGTTTGGGATCCACTGACATTCTTGACAGAAGACCATTTCTGATTGCAAAAATCACACAAGATTCACTTTGGTCTCTTGAAGTTTTTCCGCTTCAGTAGAAGGTGTTGCTAGTCTCCTTTCTGATGCTGTCATTATCAGCGAATCTGATCTCTCTTTGATCCACCATTCTACAATGCTGTATTATTGGAGCTCCTTAGATATTATTTTAAAACTCCTCTCTGGTCTAAATAATCGACATCATTGTGGATAGCAGCTAACTATAATGTACTAACTAAAATCTTTCATATATATATATATATATATATATATATTCATATCATCATCATCATCACCATCAAGTCACGTTGCCAGTATTTATTTCTCTAACACTCTCTCGCCATTAATCCCTATCACTCATCGCTTGCGGTAGGTCTTTCTGAGAACATTCTGAGATCATACAGAGCTATTATAGGTGAGTCACTTATGAGTTTGTACTTGCTGCTCAAGCAGTGTCATGCATAACTTATTCATTTTATTTGGATAGTTTTAGAGATTAAAGGTATGTTTCGTTTTGGTTTGTGAACGCTTGTACTATTAAATAAAAGACAAACCACGATATGAGTGGAAATTGAGATATATTCTCAGGAGAAAGTATATACAATAGAGAGTCTATTAGTAGACAATAACATATGATTAGTGAATGCAGAATTAAGATATAGTCCAACGATAGTATTAGCTTCCGTTATTACGGTAGCAAGTAAAGTGATCTAGTGCGATCTCCAGTCTCCAACGCTCTAATACTATTCCTATAAGAAGCTGCTCTTCACCTTCTATTCTGCCCTGGTATAAGTAGCTACTGCTATATATGGCAGATGGACTAGTTCATTGTGTTGAAAACGGTGGGTGATACCCAACAAGGTAGATGGCCGTACAGCTGTTATTTCCAGGGATTTTGCTTACAGGATTTGTTCAAAATAGCCCCTAGCATTCTTATGCCGTTCCCGTCAAGCTTTTTCTCAATCCGTTTTTTTCAGCGTCGATAGAGTTGAATATGCACAGTCGTTGCTTGGAGGAAATTCCATTTTGATTTAGCGGATAGTTTAGTTTTCCAAATGATCGATAGCATATAGATAGCAGTACACGTCATCACTAGACTCATATTGATGTCATTTTCTGTAGATGAGACGCTGCTACTGAGGTACGCAAACTTGCCTCCTAATTTCAGTGAACTACCATTGAGAGCGGAAATATCTCCTTTTTGATTAAAACACATCTACTCCGTTTTGTCTACATTCACATGGATCCCGATGCCTCCTGCTGCCCACTTTAGGATATTAAGCAGAGATTCTGCAAAAAGCACTATCTCATCTGCATAATTATCGTCCTTAATAGTTTCTGCGAGGTATCGTCTAATTTTTGCGTTTATTAGTGTAAGCCATTGTCTTTTATTAGATCTATCGACGCTCGAAGTACGTACTCAGGAATATCATAAACAAATATGGGCCTAATATATCCCTTTACAGAATTTCAGCAAAAATATCAAAGGAGTTTGTGTCTCCATTCTGTAAACGAGCCTTGACTTTCGAGTTACTACACAGAATCATTATGGCCGTGACAGTTTCTTTGGGGAGACCATCCCGTAGAAGTATTCGCTCCATCTTCCCTCTGTGTATGAAGTCAAATGCCTTGAAGAAATCTACGAACAAGAATGCCGCATAGAAATAGAAAAAGAGTACTATAACTGCTATCACAGGAGGCATAGGGATTCCTGTCAGTCTTCGTGTCCAAAAATCACTTAATACCATTGAGAAAATACTACTTCGAATGACGGTAGAAACATTTAACAGCAACCACAGCACAACAATCATCTCCTGCTACAGTCTAACCAATGCAAGTGATGAAACCAACCGCTTCACCTTCTACAATGAGCTATCCTCACTTGTCAGTACTATTCACATGCATGAAGTTCTAATCATTGATGGAGGCATGAATGCTGAATTAGGTAAAGATAAAAAGGATAATTTCTACTTACACAACTCATCAAAGAGAAATGGGGAACAATTAAGAGAATATTCACAGGAAAACAGATCAACATGCCTTAATACGAAATTACAGAAAAGGGAGGGAAATTAATGGACCTACACCTACGCAAAGATTGCTGAAGCACATATAGATTACATACTCATAAACGTAAAAAAAAGATAAACTGGACCCTGAACTTTGAGGCATATTCCTCTTTCGAAGGTGCACAGAATTGTCACAGTAAAGATACGCGTGAACCTACGCGGGAATACGACACGAACAGCCCAAACCACGCATCTGACGGGTCCTCACTTAACAATAAAGATATTAGCAATAAATACACGATAGCAGCAAGAAACAAATTCGATACTCTTCAGGAAATATTCGAAACACTTACTCCGAATGAAGAATACATAAACAGCCACATTGTAGCTGCAGGAGAATGCATTCCAACCAAACTAAGAGCCAAACATAAAGTTACATGGAAGACAATAGCAGTTCGGAAAAAACACCATAACTTGAAAACAGCATCTTTATGTAATGAAAGACGTCCAAGTAATGCAAAATCACTGAAACTTAAGAAGCCACAAAAAGTGCTGATTAACACATACCAAAAAGAACAAATGGAATACGTGCAAGGTCAGATCAATAAAATAAGAAACACGGTAGAAGATAAACAATCCCGAATAGCGTGGCAGACAGTAAACGATGTGTGTAAAAGTAAGAGCATCTCAACTCCTAAACTATCAGTTGCCGGCTAAGAATAACGAATACTGTAGTGGAAATAATCTGCATGTAAACTCCGCTAAAGGTGCATATATATATATATATATATACTTCCGAACTAATGTGATAAGGAAAGGTAAGAATCCCTAATCTCCCTACCAGCGATCAGATAAATAGTATAATTGTGGTTCTACGGAAATGGATATGTAATTAAATGACCTACAAAGGCTGATATGCCATTAAAGAAAGAAATGCTATTTATATATATATATATATATATATATATATATCGACATACTTTGTCACCTTTTCGACAGGGATTAAAATCTGATAAACACATTGTCTGCAGACGTTAAATGTCCCGCAGAGGGGTGTTCTGTGTATGAAACTAAACTACACCCGGTGTTTCAGAGCTCTGTGAAATATGGAGTCACCCTACATTGCCATTACTCCCTGATCCACTTTAACCTTGAACAATAGTAGGTGTTAGGTTCTCATCTATATTTCAAAGATATCTGATTGAGAATGATTAGTTTTGGATAAGAACGCTTACAACCACATGACTCTGCGCAAACAAATGATTGTTGTTATTGAATGGAAATAGTTACTTGAAGCCGTTTGATTGTGTGTAATTGATTTGTATTTGATAGAAAATATTTTATATAATATTACTCTGTGCTAAAATTCAAGGACGAAGATCGTTAGGTAGTTGCAATAGTATTAGTATTAAGATGTTTAAATATATGAATAGATAAGATGAACCAACTGCTTTATTTGAAAATCGATTGCATTTATATTATATAATATAACATATCAACCTCATTAAGTCTTTCTTAAAGAAGAAAGATTGAAGAAGATTTTTTAAAAAATTGAAAGTCTCGCTATTTATTCAAGAACTTATGCAAATTGAAATTGTTTACATTTCAAATTCAATTTGAATTTTGAAGTTGGATTTTAGCCTAAAATAGTTTAGACTATTGGGATTAAATAAATAACTTATACGCTAAGAAGAAGCGTTTAAAGAAAATAATCCATAAATATTTTACACATTAACTTTTCAAAAACACTTCCTTTTTACCTTTTCGCAGTGAAATGTTAAGCGAGCTAGGCTGGCACACTAGGTTTAGTGAGTTACTTTCTCGGGTGCGTCAGAAACACCAGCCTTTCATTCGCGACAACACTAAGTTTATTACATTAAGTATTTAAGGTATCTCGTCGAGGTATCAACATCATCATCATCATCATCATGTCGTGCCTCCAGCACAGATTTCCCTGACACTCCCTCGCCACTCGTCTCTATTGTCCATCTCTGTCAGCTGGTCTTTTAGGCTACGTCCTGTATCTGCTCAGAGTTGCTGTGGATAAGTTCTAGCAGGTCATCCGATACTTGCTAATCCATGTGAAGGGGTCTGAAGGAAAACGTCACTTATGAGTTCATCCTTACTTCTCCGGCAGCGTCCCGCATGTCTTATTTGTCGGACTTGGATGGTTTTAGAGATGGGAGGCAGATAGCTTCTGCTTTGTCCCCTAGTAACAGAAGCCCATCTTTAAGTGTGGAGATGTCTCCCTTTTGATCTTGATTAAAGCACATTCTCCAGACTATATCACTGGGATTCGGCCTGGACGGGTGTATTTGCCTTGTTTCTACATTATATACGAATGATCAACAAGTTCGATCCTCATTGGGGGTTTTATACCTTGAGGCATCAGCAAAATTTTATATGAATGTTGTTTTACGTACTTCGGCGTGGTGTAATGAATAGCAAACGAGTTTAAATCTCGTAGGTGGTGAGATTGATCCTCATCAGGTGCCACATACATGCGATTACGAATCAAATCTAACACCTTCTTATCGATTGGTAGATGGAACTCCTATAACGAATTGTTACCCAAGCACTTTCTGCTGAGTCTTGGTCCATCATTAGGGGGGGTGTATATTTTAAAGTGATATGACCCTTGCATGTACATTACCGCTTTATAAGTATTTATTATTTATACTGGTGCGTTGTAGCGTTTTATTCGTTTCCATAAGTAGCAGCAATAACTAAAGACATTTAAATACATTAATACTGGATTGGAAACTAATTCTATTGAGTTTTGGTTGTTTCATTCGCATATAGATAACCTCGAAAATTTGTAAATTTTATTTACTATTTTATTGTTTAATATTACTGTGTTTTTGGTAAGAATTTTCCGAAACTCGGTTTTTGATCAGGAATGTTTTTTAGATGCTGTGCTCTTGAACTGGTATCAAATAGATGCCAAATCAAATAGTCGTCTTGATTGGTTAGTGGAGGTTAAGCAAACGTATATAATGTTATTCTCAGAGATACAATATACAAACGCCTGATGATGGCTCAAGACCGGACAGAAATATTTGGGTAACAATTAGTTATGGATGTTTCATCAACAAATTACCACCGGATACCATAAAATCAAAGCAGCAACTGGAAAGGCCATATACAAAAATGCATAGACAAAAGATGTGTTTATTATTCAATGAAATATGCATTAATAAAGAAATGCTGACCAAATAGCCCCCCATATATATATATATATATATATATATCACGGGTGTAATTTGGGAATTGGGAGCCTCAGCTTCGCGTAATAGTAAACAAATTCGGCTTACTGATAATTACTGCTGTTGTAAGTGCAATCCTGTCAAGGAACGCTTTATTTTAATCTTCACGTTGAATTAAATATTTATTGTATTTATTCATTAGATAACTTGAATTCACTTGGGTCAGACAATGAAAAAATTAATGTTTTCGCAAAAAAAGTTTTTTTCGGATGTCTTTTTCCCATTAATTTGAACTTTGCATTGTTTGAAATTGGTTTATAGCAAAAATTATCTTCATCACGCGGATATATTTGTTTTGACTGAAAATCAAACAGAGTGCTCTGGGCTTAAACAGAGGTCTCTCATCAAATCAATGGAGGCTGAGAAGTGCAAACAATGTGAAATTTACACAATAATGTGTTATGAGTACAGAGAAACATCTTTTAGATTAAAAAAAGTGTTTACATATGGGATAAATTGTTTAAGAATGTTGAAATAGTATTCATGTTGATGACTGTCTTAGCAGGACGGCAATGGTAGTCAAAAGTGGAACGGAGGATTACGCTAATGAGCTCATTTTAGCGGACGAAATGTCACAAAGGAAGAAATCTATGGACTATTGAGAATTTCTCTGTACACAGCACATACGATTGTGCTAAATGATCTTGCTTTCAAGAATCAGTTTTGGTAGGGTTCCTAAAACTTGATGCCTGAGCACAATAACTCTTACTGTGGAGAGAATAGAAGAAACCATTGTTAAGTTTGGTAGGGAACAACTGCTACATTTCATTTGGAGTCCAAATCTGACACACTTTGATTTCCACTGGTTTATCTCGCGAATAATTTCGACATGAAATAGACTTTTCAAATGATGATGAAATTAAAGGCACCACGAACAAATTGCTAAAATCTCTGTCCAAATATTTTTTATGGTTTTCAATGTGAAAATGTGTTTGAAAGAATAAAGATTATATTGAAAGATAAATAAATATTTTTTCAAGGAAAATAGAGAATGGCTTATTTCAAAATTCACCTTATCTATTGAATGACCCTTGAAGTTAAAGAATAATTTTTCTTTTATTTAGAAAGTTTAATATATATAAATTTATTTAATATTCAATTTTCTACACACACACACACACACACACACACATATATATATATATATACACACACACACACACATATATATATATATATATATATATATATATATATATATATATATACATTATATTGGTGTGAGTTGACGTATATGTTATTTGCACTGAAATAAAATAAAATATGTATATGTTAACACACGCACGCACATATTCACACATATATATATATATATATATATATGTATATATATATATATATATATATATATATATATATATATTCAACTTCTTAAGAATTATTTTATTTGTCTTCTATATCCATTATATGAAATATTACTATTTTACATATTAAAGGAAATTAGATGTAGTGTTAGATATAAGATTTATAATGAAAACGAATAAGAAAAAATGCTTTCGATTTTTTTGTCCTGTTATGAGAAATATAAAAGTTTTGCCTTCTTTTTGCATTGCTAAAATATCGGTGCGTCTAATATGCAATGAAAAATCATTTCAATGTACGCTTTCTCTTCGCTATTTGATCTCCTAATTGAACAAGAAAACTTTCCATTAAACATATCGTACAATTAAGTACATTTTGCAGGCTGAAATATACAAACAATTTTGAAAAAAGAATATATATATATATATATATGTATGGAAATGTACTCAGATGAAAAGATATAATGTCTTAAGAGGATGATTTTATTTATTGAATTATTTGCCATCATAAAACGTTTTGGCTTCTAGTCCTTCCTCAGGGCGTAAGAGTTGTTAAATAAGACGGAAGAGGCGAGAAAGTGCGACAAATTTCTATTTCCGTATCTATCTTTTTGTTTTAAATTTGTTTGATGTAATTAGCGTTCCTACATATAAACTTGCGACCTATGTCCAGGGTCACCCGAAGACTCCCTTTTCAATAGCTACTACACCGAGGTGTAGGGGATGGTGCTACTCCATTCAGGTAATTGCTCTACTTTACCCTTGATCCTTACTTTATAGTGCTGAGTGCTAAGCAAGGAGGCTTCAAGTACCATTTTTTGAGTCTTTGGTATGACTCGACATGGGATTGAACCCCGGTCTATAGAACCATTGGTGAACACTCTACTCATCAGCCCAATTTAAAATTTTAACCTCAAACACCGTGTTTATTTATATAAGGAATTTGCTTTGAAAATAATTAGACTCAAATAATTGTTATTTCGAAATGCAATAGCCCTCTGAATTAATTCAATACTATATATATATATATATATATATATATATATATGTGTGTGTGTGTGTGTTTTCTAGAAAGACTGTTAAATCTCAGCAAAGCCATAATCAGATCTAAATTAAGATAGTGTACACACAGAATCAACGACTGAAGACACCATTGAATAGAGCATGTGTTCATGTAAAATGTGCCTTTAATCCTCTAATTCCCATAGTTCGAACTATATTTTAAATTATTTGGTAAGACCAAGACAAAATTCCTTTAAGATTTCCTTTTTGGCTTTCTTTTTTTGTGAATGGAAGTACTAGTATTGGTCAAATTCTTTTTTATTACTCCCGAACATCCTATCGATAGCTCTCCAACAAAAAAATATGAATCTGACCACAAACAACCTACTTTTTACGAAAATTGGTTTGTGGCTAATGTGCTGGACTATGACCACGAAATTTGCGAGTTCGACCTATGGCCGGGCTATTATATTCACTTTCATACTAACGCCTTTAGGAAAAGTATTAACCCCTTTATCCACCCAGGTATGGGTTAAATAGTATCACGTCTGTTCTTCTAAAAGAATGGCTAAGACATTAAATAACCCTCGAAGGTCGACATGCCATTAAACAAAGAATCCAAACCAAACCTACGTTTTATGAGATTATAATAAAACATTCAAAGAAGATAAATAATCTTAAAAACATTGCTCAATATCAGTGATAGCGGATAAACTATTCTATGTTCTTTTATAACTTTTCTAGTCACACCCTGTGGCCATTCGCTTACAATGTTACAGATTTATTTCAACTCGATTATATATACTTCTCCTTTTTAATACATTCAAAGTTCTCATTGCCCAGTGGACGGAGTTTAGAGTATTCTGACTGTATTCTCTGCTAAGGGGCAAGTACCTTCTCCTAAATGGGTGTCTTGGGTATGAGACTAAACTATATCTAATAGTGAGTTTCCTGTTCTTAAGATTTGAGAAGTGTACTCTTCATTTCCATTACCCTCAAGTAGACTCAGGTCGAGAGTGTAAGAAACTATTCGAGTCCCATCTCCGAGGCCACTTAATGTTTAAATGTAGCACTATGGGGGTAGGCCGCCAAAGCAGACGAGTCTGTTTTGGCACGAAACCAGACAAAGGATTCTTGGACAAAAAAATCTCGCCGTATCCGGAAGTGGTAAGGGGACGCGAACGAGAGTTGACGACGCGACCCAGGAGAGGCAGTTGGTGGCTGGAGAGCAGAGAGGGCAGTTGCGGCTGGACAGTAGAGAGGCAGTTGGACAACAGAGAGGCGAGGCAGCATGGGATAGGGTCCAGCGACAGTGAGTCAAGATGAGTCTGATTCCAGTAGCATTGTGGAATTTTCGCTAGTAACCCACGCTAGCGTTAGTCCATATATGCTATCAGGAATGCACATGCATGTAGTGTTGCATACCTTCCTCTGCTCTTGGTTAACCCCAAGTTTGTTCGTGTTTGTTCGTTGTCCTTCTATTTTCTCCGTTCCCTCGATCGTATTCTTGTGTAGGTAAAGAAATGTGCGTTACCCCCTCGAACCACTAGTTGATCACCGGCCGGCTAAGAAGTGGAATGGTTAGAAGACAGAGATAATGTGGTGGGGGTGAGGGAGTAACGTCACAAAATAGTACCACTACTGGGTCACTTTGGCATTAAATGACCCATGAAGGCTATTATGCCATTAAATAAAAAAAACTAAACCCGTCTATTAGTCAAATAGCTACGTTAAAAAATATTTATATTCCGATTGGTTGACAAAAATAAATAAAAAAAGAAAGATTTAAAAAATAACGCTAAAGGAACAGCTACACAAAAAAATAATGAAAATTTAAACGTAAAATGAACGTGATTCTCTTATCTCTTGGAATAGAATAACCCTAGGCTGGTTGACGGGTCATAATGAACCAAATTTTTCAATGACATCACTCCAACCAGAATTTATGTGCGCAAAAATAGTTTCAGTTCACCAGTAACAGTTACTTTGCTTTAATTGTGCAACACGACTCGTGATTAAACTCTTACCCTCTCCTATGGAAAGACCAACCTATAGAATTATGACATATCTCTGATTATAGCAGTTGTAAGGTTCTTCTTTGACCCAATGATCTCTGACTTCTATGCACTGGTTTAATCGGTGAGAAAAAGAATAAGCGGTCGGTCAATTGGTTTATGTAAAATTCAACTACTTAAGTGGAATTAACATCAGATTTTACCGTTGATCATGAGCCAGAGAATTATTCCCTTCTCATTTAGAGTTTAATCTAGGCACTTGTAAATAAATCCGATGCAGGGCAGATCAAATCAGAACACGATGAACTAATTGCATAATACATTCAGAAACGAAGCAGATTGACTTCAAGTAGGAAAAAGGAAAATACTAAAAGATGTGGGCGGTCTTGTTGTAGGAAAACAAGATGGTAAGTTTCGTACATAAACATTAACTTAGAAAGAGTTTAATTCAAGTAGTCAAGCAGTTTAAGTTTATTTGGATTCTCACAAAAATAGGAGTTATTCTAATAATGTACATAGAAGAAGCGCTTGTAGTGTAACGGTTATCATTGTAGGAAATGGACTCGGTGACCCTAGTTCAAATTCTGAACGACGTTGTTTATATTTAACTTAATGCTAAAACCCTCGGGAAAGGTATTAATCCAACTTTTCTCTTTCCGGCTTTGGGTAAATAGATGAGCAAACAAGGCTCTTTAACTTTGGTATGGCAACCAGCCTATGAGAAAGAAACCTGTGTTAAAATCTATATAAAAATTGACCTTGTGTCTCGTCTTACTCTTGACTAAGATGCAATTAGTGTAACAGTCTTCGTCGTGAGGAAATGAATCAGTGACTCGAGTTCAAATCCTACTTAAAGCCCTTTTTTTTTACATCACACAAATACCCTTGGGAAAGGTATGAATCAATCTGTTCTCCTCTTCGCTTGGGTAAATCGTAAGGCCAACTGAGTCTTTGATCTTAGTATGGCAACCAGTATAGGAGAAAGAAAACGCTGAATTCAAACCAGTTATACTAAGCTTTAAAACCAGTCTCTTTCCTCATTCGGTGTAGATATCGTAAATACTAAAGTAATCAACGACTTCGTGTAATGAACGACCCATAATTTCTAACTGCAGAAAAGGTGTTTTTTATAAAATACATGAAATGAAGGGCCACGAAGTTTTGGCTCTTCTAACCTAATTTTTTTCCAACAACTAATAACACTAGCAAAAATATTCAAGCACTTATTTTCCTTTCAAAACTAAAGTGAAACATTCTTTAATAAACACTATCTAGACCTTGATGTAACCTACCATGTCAAATTGGATATTCCAAGTAAATAAAGCCTTACCAGTGAGGGATACACAAGACCATTGATAATATAACATTTGTGTATGTTATTTTCAAAATCTTACAATATATTCTCGAAAGTTCAAAACAAAACATCGTTGATAATGGAAGTTTTTTCAGTAACTTTGTTTTGTTTGGTTTGGTTTGGTTTTATGGCATATAAACCGTTGTAGGCTATTTAATGCCAAATCTTTTTTATACATATAAATAGTTCTATTTCAAAAATGCAGTTTGGCATAAGTACACAGTTAAAAACAGTTTTATTTCAAACAATTCAGTTTAGTCAACAAGTCAAATGGTTTTTAGTATTGCTATGTATCGGTAGCAATCCGATTACACATCAGCCATTTATTTACACACAGTGAAAGTTCAAAACAGTTTTATTTCAAACAATTTAGTTTAGTACACAGTTTAGTTCTATTTGAACCATAGATATGATCCTATGAAGTGTTACCAATCCGGGCCAGAGTGAACCGGGAGCAACGGCAATAAACGAGTACTCTGTGTTCCCAAACGCTTTTGCATTACTGGAGCTTCATAATCAGATTGTTTAGTGTCATATCCAGGATACTTGTTGGTAGAGTCTTATCCCTCTGCAGAGGTCGAGTCAGTATATTCTACAGCCCCAACCGACTGGGTCATTGGAACTATGAATACTAATAATGCTATTTGTTAATGTTTTACGCACAAGTACAATGAATAGTAAGCCACGTTAAATAAAAAATTCATTGTCTTAACTAATAGCCTTTATTTAAGTACAGGCAATGCGGTGGACACTTTAGATCGATTCTATGGCAAGTTTAAATCTAGAAACAAAATAATCTTCAACGTTTTGAAATAATATCGCGTGTAATAAGTGATCGTTCGTTTTTGCAGCGCAAAAATTGGGCTTAAAATGTTGTTCATTACCTGAGTAAGTTAGAGAGAAAATAGTGTCTTGTTTGCATGAGATGATCTGTTTTGTTCATAATATGGTTGAATGCTTTTGAGGATATCGCTTGCTTACGTCCATGGCGTATGCTTGTACATCTTACTAAATAGCAATAGTTACCAAGGTAGCGGACTCTCATTACTGAAAGGATTAATATCAACACTGAACTTCCCACGCTGGTAACTAAGTAGCAAACTAAGCTTAGTAACTACGTATTACTTATTTGGTAGTATGTCAACTTTATTAAAAAAACAAAATTAAAAAGTCAACTGATTCTATCCAACTTCATAATCTTGTGTCATTTGTATCTTTTAATAATCAGGCAGTCTACGAAACATAATAAAGATGATTGATTTTACCGGTATGCCAAAGAGTTTGGGGTTAATTTAAGCAAAGAGGTTACGGAATAGCTTGATTTGCTTTGGTTTCTTTGTTTAATGGCCTACCAACCTTTGCAGGTTATTTAATGCCAAAGCCATTCTTCTAGAACAGTAGTGATACTATTTAACCCATAGATGGGAGGATAAGGGGGTTCATACCTTTCCCAAGGGTATTTGTACGAAAGTGAACGTAATAGCGCGACGGGAGCTCGAACTAGCTTATTACGATTCCGCAGTCCATCGCTTTAACCATTACACCACAAGGAGACCTCCTTAAGGAATAGTATCGATTCTACGTTTATATTTACTTTTTTGTGTACTTATTTCTTTTGATGATTATTTTTACCCAATCCAATAAATTATGAATAATTTTTAAACAGATTAGGTTTGGTTTGGTTTGGTTTGGTTTGGTTTCTTTGTTTAATGGCATATCAACCTTTGTAGGCTGTTTAATGCAAAAGCCATTCTCCTAAAAGAATAGTAGTGGTACTATTTTAACCCATAGCTTGGAGGATGATGGGGATCATACCCTTCCCATGGGTATTTGCCCGAAAGTGAACGTAATAGCGCGATTGGAGTACGAACTCGCTTACTACGATTTCGCAGTCCATCGCTTTAACCATTACCCCACGAGGACACATATTTAAACAGATTAACTAGATATACAAAAGGGATCGTAAGTACAACCATTCCTGATTAGAGTGGACTTGGGAGTAATTGCAATGAAAGGATAATCCATACTTCTGGGATTCAGTTTAGTATCATTCGCAAAACACCTGTTTTTGCAAGCATAGAGTCAGCGTATTCCGGGCATCAGTGACAGGGCTTGGGATGATACAGTGTTTGCTAAGTCAATTCGCTAATGTATATATATATATATATATATATATATATATATCCAGATACGTTTCATGACTGTCCAAAATAGAGCGGGGTTTAATGTTGTGGTCGCAGAAAATGTTTGTTTATATTTGAAACGTGTCTGTTTTAAATTTTCACTAACACCTTGCTGATAGCTTCATGGAGTCTCCTATACACACGGATACTATCGTCTGACCGGATGAGCTTGAAGTCTTACTCGTCTGACAAAACGACTGGACTCCAATATATCAAAGTCCAATTGTGATGTGTATCTGGTGATGCACGCAACACGATGCCAACGATACTCTTGAAAATGGACGGCTTTGAAACCACTTTCTTTCTTTCTTTCTGTTTCCTATCTACACTTTATTTCTTTTTTCTTGATTACTCTTTCTTTCTTTCTTTCTTTCTTTCTTTGTTTATTTATTTATTTCTTGTTATTTTCTTTCTTTCTTTCTTTCTTTCTTTCTTTCTTTCTTTCTTTCTTTCTTTTATTAGGTGGCTAATATCAAATATGTAAACGGAAAATTAACAGTATTTCAATCATTAATGATAGCTATTCTTTTTCTTTTATATATATATATATAAGTATCATTGTTTGCTCAAACAGAAAACAATTAACGAAAATCTGTTATTTTTGAGAATGCATTTAAAGTAGGGTTATGAACGATGGGTCGAGCTCCAACATCTTTTTAATTATATGTCTAAAACATTGAATTATCAATATTATCAGTATTGTTACTTCTTTTCGAGTTTTCAAACCAACCTTAACTGATGGTTTCTCACTGGAGTTTGAGTGACAATAAGTCTCCTCAAGTCTCCAGAACTCTCCTCAGTATTCTAGTCGATATCATCCTCTTATATTCATGTCCTCACGTTACTGTACGAATCTTTTAGTGACTGTACCCAAAGCACTAATTACAAATGGTATAACTGTCACTTTCATGTTCCACATTTTTTTTCAATTCCTTAGCAAGATCCAGGTCTCGTATCTTTCTTGTCGATTTCTTTCAATTTTATTCTGGGTTCAACCGGGACAACAAAGTCCACAATTCGTTAAGTTATCTATTTTTTGTTGATTATTACAAGGTCTCGTCATCTGGCCAAGATTAGGTGATCCGTTTACATCTCAAAATTCCAGAGGAGTTTTTGTGTCTCATTCCCCAGGACAGATTATGGGTTGTGCATAAATCATTTGCTCGCGTGGTCAAATTAAAATTTTTTGCTTAATTATCAAAGAATCACCTTGACCACCCTGTCGTGTCTAGTCTTATAATCTTTCAGTGCAAATTTGTTGCATTCACTTATTATGTGTTTGATCGTTTCGTCTCTATCACCACATAACCAGCTCTTGCTATTTTATTGCGTTTTATCGATTCTTGCTTTGATATGATTGGTCCTTATAGTGTTGTTTTGTGCTGTTATCAAAAGGGATATAGTTTTTCTATTTGGGTTTCCTTCTCTTAGCCACGTCTATATTTTCTCGCGTGAGGTGTCGCTTGTTAGTTTTTAAAACGCCAAGAGAGTTGAATATCATCCCATTTTTTTTTTCTGTTTATTGTCATTCAGTCGGTCTTCCTGTTGTCAGTAATGTTTCTAATAGCTGTAATTAGTCTTCCTCAGAGTTTTTCAATATAGTCTTCGAGTCGTGGTAACGATGAATCTACGTTGTCTTCATTGTTGACAAGAACTCTTCCTCCTCCTTCTTTTCTTCACAGATATAGTCTGCCAACGTCTTCGCTGAGATGTAAGGCCTTCCGCATGGTCATTACTTTTCTGGCTCTCTTGTCCATTTGTTTAAGTTCTTCTCTTGTTCAGTTCAAGTATGATCCCGAGTTCTTCCAGGCAGCGGTCGCATCGATACTGCTATATGGATGCACTACATGGACTCTAACAAAACGGCTGGAGAAGAAGCTAGATGGCAATTACACAAGAATGCTGCGAGCAATCTTGAACAAGTCCTGGCGGCAACACCCCACAAGACACCAACTGTACGGCCACCTGCCTTCTATCACGAAAACTAACCAAGTTAGACAAACCAGACATGCAGGATACTGCTGGAGAAGCAGGGACGAACTCATAAGTGATGTACTCTTATGGACCCCCACATATGGCCGAGCAAAAGCAGGACGACCAGCATGAACATACATTCAGCAACTATGTGAGGGTACGGGATGTAGCCCAGAAGACCTGCCAGAGGCGATGAACGATAGGGAAAAGTGGTGAGAGAGGGTCAAGGATATCCGTGTTACCAGCACGACATAATGATGATGATGATCCCGAGTATCTTGCGAGAGAGACAATCCCTATATTCATCCCTTTGATAAGGTTCCTGCGATATCTTTTGGTCTCCTGTAGGTTACACTTTCTCATGAGATACTTTTTAAAATGTTTTCTTTCATCTTCACTGGTTTGATTGTGTCAGCTTCCAATATACCAAAGTATTTGTAGGTTTCCTTTTTTTTTTTTTTTTTCGAGGGTTCAAAGTTTTTCTTGATTTGATAGTTCCATTCTGTCCACCATATGTCGTTTCCCGCTTTTCATTACGTGCAGGGCGCATTTTCCGTGCCAAATTCCATCTCTGTACCCTGACTGTATATTCTCACTGCCTGTATTAGATAGAGTTTCTAATATTTTTCGTTTTCGGCAAAGAGTTTGATGTCCCTGTACAGTAGGATGTCTTCCTGTATTTTCTAAGTTTATATCAGGCTGTGCATTTTCTGAGTATGTGGTTGAGTGGCATCAAATCAAATAGAAATAGTAATGGTGATAGCGCATCTCCCTGGAATATACCTCTCTGGGCCTTTGCTTCAGCTAAGCTTTGCCCTCCTGCTGTCAATGCTACTATATAGGTTTTCATAGCTTTCTCGAGAAAAAGTTGGTGATTTCGTCTTAAACCTAATACATTTTGAGTTAGTTTATTATCCATCTTTACGGCGCCATATCCTATTTTGTAGTCATCCCGGCCATAGCTAAATGTTTTTGTCGGGTTTTACTCTTGTTGCGGATGTGTTGATCAATGTAGAGTAGCTCTCCTGTGCCTCTGGTCTACTAGCGGCATCCTTTTTGTTTCTCGGGGAAAAATCCACGGCTTTTTAACGAGTCGTAAATCTCTTCCTTCATTTGGGGCGTTGGCATTTTCCACGTATCGGGAGGCACGTTATTATTAATATTATCATTATCATTATTATTTTTTTTATTATCATTACTTGACTCATTTGAGGGTTTTTCACGACAGCGTTAGCTGATGGTTTTCCACTGGATTCTAAGTGAATGTATGTTTCCTCAAATCCCCAGTATTCTAGACAGTTTCAACAATGCTGTGGTTTGGATGTTCTTAACTGGTCCTACTATTTCTAAGTCCTCCAGTCCCAGCAACAATCGTTCGGTGACTGTACCGAGTGCTCCAGTTATAATTGGTATCACTGTCACTTTCATGTTTAATAGTTTTTTCAGATCTCTTGCAAGATCTCTTTTCGTATTCTTTCAGTTTTATTCTGTGTTCAATCGGAACGGCTAAGTTCACTATTCGGTGGATTTATCACTATTATTACAATTATTACTATAGCATCGGAAAGGTGTTTGCATTGGCAAAGAACCAGTTCTTTTTCTCTCTCTAGTATTTCGTAAGAGTTGATTTCGTACAAAAGATTATTTTGTGCACTTCTCTTAAAGTAGATTATGTGATATCTTGTTTTCTTGCTGGCAGGTCAAATCTGGTGAACATTGGAAAGCCGAATGAAGATCTTTAACACTCAAGGAGTTGAGTGAAGCCTTAAGTACTTCAGTTTTGTTTGTGCCAACATATCAATATATTACAAAACATTTCCGATTTTATATTTAAATGTGTAATCCTAACAGAGCAAAAATGTATAATCTGAAAATAGCAACAACAAAAACAAAAACCAAACAAAAAAATCACGATCAATCATAAGGAGATTTATTTTGAATACAATACTACATATAAAATGCTTTTGGAGAATATATATATATATGCATATACATATAGTATATATATTTATACATATATATATATGCGTGTATATAATTATATATATATATATATATATATATATAAACACACTTATATATATACATGTAAACAGACACACACACACACACATATATATATATATATATATGCATTCACACACACACACACACATACACATACACACACACACACACATATATATATATATATATATATATATATATATATTAAAGTTAGCCGGTTTTCGATCCTGGCTTGGAGCGTCTCATGTGTCTAGCCACACTGTAGAGTTGTGATGTAACGAAATAGTCTGTCTGTAGAAGACAATATATATATATATATATATATATATATACTGTATTCCTTGCAGAGTGGCAAGGTCCTCGAAAAAGTGGGTGTCAAGTGAATGATACTAAATTGCATCTTACTGTAAGGCTCCATTTCTGGAGACCTCGAAAATATGGTATCACCGTTATCGCCTTTCCTCCTGGTCAACGATGACCGGTTGTCATCGTACCTCTTAGAGTCTCATGAGTGAGTAAATGCATCTATGTCTGTCAGTGTTTGTTTTAAAAAATTGGAACAATAACTGCTTAGCGAAAACTAAATAAAGAACACAATACTCAAGAAAACAATATGTAATTAATATTAAATGTGAATATTAAAAAATAAAAGAAGATATTCCTACGACTTAGTTCCTCGAAATTTATTGCACTTCCTACCTGGGTATTTAAATTTGAGAAACATGTGGACGAAATCTTTCTTGAGCATTAGCATTTAATACACAGATGTACTCACACAGAAATTGATAGATTCATTCACAAATGTATATATATATATATATATATATATATATTTTGAGGTGTTAGTGACATACTGTCCCATTGTCGATACACCAGGAACCAAAAGTTCCGTTCAGTTGAACGTCCAATACCAGTGATTTTTCTATTGTAGTGAAATCATTTTTTAGAACCAGCCCTCTTTTGATAATTGAAAACGGGTGCACCAGTGTGCCAAACATTCTTCTGAAAACAAAACGTTCTCCATTTCTCCTAGGGTGGTAGTCCTACCAAGGCTTCAAAGCCAAGACTGTCCAACTACATACACTTAATTCGAGGTTAAAGAGAACGATTTATGCCTTCCCCAAGTGCATGAACTTGTCAAGTCCTTACAATCATAAGCGTTCTATATATAAAGACAGGGCGAGATCGATCTATAGATTAGTTATTTTGTATAAGGTTCACGTTATTTGGAGAGAAATATGCTCAGTATCAAGGATATAAGTAAAGTTGGCGACCTTACTCAAGGGTGACCCGAAGGCTCCTTTTTCAATCGCTACTACACTGAGTTGTAGGGGAGAGCGCTATTCTATTCCCTTCATTTCTTTACGTTAACCTTGATCCTTACCTTATAGAGCTGAGTGTTAAGCAAAGCAGCATCAAGTATCCTTTTTTGAATCTTTGGTATAAATCGAGCTGGGATTGAACCTCGGTCTCCTGGTGAACACTCTACTCATTAGGCCAATGAAATTAAAGCAATACAACAAAGAAATCAAAGCCGCATATAACCGATCATTTTCATATTTTCCACAAATCTTAAGGTTATCGAAGAAGGCGTGAAACTTTAATTCCATATTTTTTGTTAAATTCGTGTTCATGATATACATAAATATACTGATACGAACACTACCCCCGCCTGAATAACGTAATCCTTATGCACAATGATTAATATATATACACACATATATATATATATATGTGTGTGTGTGTGTGCTGGTGCGTTTGTAAAAGTAGAATGCTTATCAGCTTTGAAACAGAATTGATACGCTCTTACGATTCCTTGTACCGTGCAATCACTGAACTTGTAAAGTGGAACCAGAACTTACTTTTTGCGTTCCTTGCCGACTTCTTTAGTATCGACAATGACATGTCCTATTTTTAGACAAGTATATTTCGAGTCTAATTTTTACTTCGAAAATGGAATGGGACGTGAGTGCTTGGTGGAACAGGAACAGGTTTATGTACGCCTACGCAAGGAGCACGCTTGCGCAGAAAATGCATTAACAGGCCAAGATGCTCCCGCAGACGAGCAACACAACTGTGCCTTCAAAGGAATCAGAGACGTTCATACATGTGCCATTGCCTTTTACAGACAGCATGTTCACTGACAGATTGATCCAACAACGTCACACTCATGCTTTCAGTAATTCAGAGAAACACACACACACACACACACACACACACACACACACAGATATATATATATATATATATGATATTTTCTATAAAAGAGAATAAAAACAAGATTTAAGTTCACAACACAGTGTATCGTGTTGAGATATTTCTCTGCATTTTTGTGCATGAGTTACCGATTAAAAATATTCTTAGTGTTAAATTTCAAGTACATATATATATCATCATCATCATCATGTCGTGCTGGTAGCATGGATATCTCTGACCCTCTCTCGCCACTTTTCCCTATCGTTCATCGCCTCTGGCAGGTCTTCTGGGCTACATCCCGTATCCTCACATAGTTGCTGAATGTATGTTCATGCTGGTCGTCCTGCTTTTGCTCGGCCATATGTGGGGTTCCATAAGAGTACATCACTTATGAGTTCGTCCCTGCTTCTCCAGCAGTATCCTGCATTCTTGTGTAATTGCCTTCTAGCTTCTTCTCCAGCCGTTTTGTTAGAGTCCATGTAGTGCATCCATATAGCAGTATCGATGCAACCGCTGCCAGGAAGAAACTGCATATATATATATTAGGGTGGATTAAAGAATCAGTTTTTACCGTCTGCAAATTTATAAAATCATAATTTTTCATACACACACACACACACACACACACACACACACACTCACACACACATATATATATTTATTCATGTACTTATTCATTCAACAATAAAATAAAATGAAAAAAAGAACAGTATAAAATCTCACTAATTACGGTTTCCAGTTGTGTATTCTCCGGTGAGCAAGATTTACCCCATTGTGATCAGCTGACTTAGTAGAAATAAAAACGTATTAATACTTGTTCGCCAAAGGGATTCATGAAATTCTTAATCGTGAGTTTTTACCGCGTTTTTCTATTTTATTGTTGAGAATATGTTGTATTGTCATCTGCTGATTCATCTACATACATGCAGAATCATAACGACATAATGATAAAGGCTGAACGAAGACTTCTTTAACCAAAATATGTACCTCTCACTTTATTGCAAGGGTTCGAAAAGGTTATTCAAGGTTTGCGTGTGAGAGGGAGTTGGAGACCGAACAGAAACTGCAATATTATGACCCCCACTGTTATGGCCGTCAACGTTGTGTCTTTCTCGTTCCCCAGGGCTGCTCAACCGGAGGCCCAGAGGCCCACTCTGCTGGGTGATTTGCTACATCTTATCAGCAACTTCTCTGCACCCCAAATCATCAGGGCCCCAAGGTCCCTTCAGCCTGATGTAGCTTTCCCTACCACAACTCGTCTATAACTCCGACTCCAACTGTAGCTGCAACTCTTTGATTTCTGTCTTGACTGAGTTATATAATAGTTCAACACCCACTTAGTCGCCTACTCGATCTTTGGAATCGCATGTTTAATCGTCATCAAGCGGAAATAACTGTCATGCAGTTCACAGGTCACTCTCTTCCGGTGCATCAGTCTATGAGTGTACCATGGGAATTTTTTTACCTCGTCCCATTTCATCAGCCAATTTCCGCCCACGCGATTTCCTCTCAAAACTGCCATTAGAATGTGTCACTTCCTTCCGGTGCATCACCCTGAATGGCATTTTTGGCCGGGTCGAAGGTCAAAATACAACAAATATTGTCATATTATTCTACACTTTTCAACGTAGAACACTGTATGTTACAGATTAAAAAGATTTTATTGTAAACTTTTAGATATTATCCCATACATCAGTACGTGACTAGCGAAGGCATAAACAGATATCGATAAGCTATTGGTCATCTTGAAGTCAGACCTATCAAATAAAATAAAGCACTGTTAGTACTAGCAGCTGTTGTGTCAATACTGCTGTATGGATGCACCACATGGGCGTTGACTAAGCGTATGGAGAGAAAGCTTATTACCATTGTAGAAAAATGTTGTGAGCTACATTTCACTAGTCCGGGGGCAGCATATCACAAAGCAACAGCTGTACGGACTCCTACCACCCATCCCGAAAACCATCCAAATTAGACGAGCAAGACACAACTTGAAAAGTAAGAGCGAGTTCATAAGCGATGAACTTCAGTGGAGCCCCTCAAACGGACAAGCTATGGTTGGGTGACTTGCTAGAATCTATCTACAATAGCTCTGTACTGATACTAGATGTAGCATGGAGGACCAGCCGATAGCAATAGACGATAGGGATGAGTGGTGGGAGATGGTCAGGGAACTATATACTAGCAGCATGCCATGGTGATATATATATATATATATATATATATATATATATATATATGTATATATATATATATATATATATATATAAAGTCTCAATCATACAGAATCTAATATTGTCAAGTCGGCTGGGGCTGTAGAATTCACTACCTGGAACTCTGCAGAGGAGTAAGACTCCACCAATAAGTGTCCAGGATATGACACTAAACAATCTGATGGCGAGGTTCAAGTAATGCTGAAAAGTGGAAAATCTCTTCATTGCCATCGCTCCCAAGTCCCTTCTGGGCCATAGTGGTACCACCCGATAGGGTCCTATCTATAGGTCAAGCAGAACTAAACTGAGTACTTATGGTAAACTAAATTACATAAAATAGAACTGTTTTAATATTTAAACTACCTATTTATGCTAAACTGAACTGTTTGAAGTAGAACAGTTTTGAAATGTAAACTGTGAACTTATGCTTATCTGAATTGTTTGAAATGGAACTGTTTTTGCATACTACATTGAATTGTTTTAAATTGAACTGTTTGGACATTTAATTGTGCGTAAAAAAAATCTATACTTATACTAAACTGAATTGTATGAATTAGAACTGTTTGACTAAACTGAATGGCTTGAAATAAATTTTTTGACAATTAAACTGCGTATTCATGCTAAACTGAATTGTTTGAAATGGAACTGATTATTTGTATAAAAATGGGTTCGACATCAAATAACCTACGAAGGTTGATAAGCCATAAAACCCAACCAAACAACAGAAACCAATATATATATATATATATATATATATATATATATATATATATATATATATATATATACTCCCCTACCCCCGTAGGGTTGAGCTCTCTAGCGAATAAAGTAACCGTGTAGCCATTAGCGTTCATGCAAGACTCTTCATATGTGAATTTTGCTCTCAGTAGCCGTTAAGCGGATGTATGTAAACAATAGTAATTGTGATTCATAACCGCTTATAAAAATTTACTTCGCTGCTGCAGGTTCACTCGTAGCTGAGCGGTAGTGTCTTGGATTGGTGTCTGAGTCAACCGGGTTTCGATCCCAGGTACGGGAAGCTAGTATGTCTGGACACACTGATGAGTTCTGATAGAACCCAAGAGATCTGTTTGTAGATGACTATATATATATATATACAAAACGCGCTCTATCTCACAAACAACTTTACAGACTAATACACACACATATCGATATATGTATCTTGACTACCTTATCTTAAGAGATGATGTTTGCCCTTTTTTAAACAAAAAGACAGGGGTACATAATTTGATTATAGGGAAATATACGTATACGACATACATGTCATTCTCTGTCATCATAGCTTAAACCCAGTGTCTACCAAAGCGATATTGCTGGTGCCAATACAAACTGCTATTTTTATTTTAGACTAATTTCTCTTGGATATTTACCATCAAGGGATACCTACACGTCGTCAGAGGTTTTGTGCAGGAGCTTTCTTCATTTTGATTTTTATTTTAACTGTTTCTAGAAAGGTTGCTTTCATCAAAGCTTTGTTTTTAGATTGGAACTAATTTTGGGGGATTTAAAATCTTATAGTATATTTTTAATGTCATCGGTTTTTACTGTCTGCAAATTTTAATTCATATCACATTAACTCAGAAAACAGTTGGGTTCATGTTATCTGGAAGAAAAATGCGATCTTCTGATGAAGCATTTAAAAGTCAGTAGAGGTTTGATGCTGGAAATTTCTTCCTTTTGATTTTCGTTTTAACTTCTACAAGTGTATCCTTCCCCCATAGTTTTGTCGTTTGACTGGAACTACTTTAGGGTTGTTTAAAACTTAATATATTTTTAAGGTACTGTCTGGAAATTTCAGTTTATACAACATTTACCAACAGTAGGGCATATCATTTCCATTCATTCTTATATAGCTAACACACACACACATACACACACACACATATCTATATATATATATATATATATATATATATATATATATATATATACATATATATATATATATATATATGTGTGTGTGTGTGTGTGTGTGTGTGTGTGTGTGTGTAGAGAGAGAGAGAGAAAGAGGAGTTTCTAACCTCCTCATATCAGTATTATAACTCATCATTATCATCATGTCGTGCTGGTAGCACGGATATCCCTGACCCTCTCTCACCACTTCTCCATTTCATCCATTGCTTTTGGCAGGTCTTCAAGGCTACATCCCGTATCCTCACACAGCGGCTGTATGTATGTTCGAGCTGGTGGTCCTGCTTTTGCTTGGCCATATGCGGGCGTCCATAGGAGTATATAACTGATGAGTTCGTCCTTGCTTCTGCAGCAGTGTCCTGCGTGTCTGGCTCGTCTAACTTGTATAGTTTTCGTGATGGGAGGCAAGTGGCCGTACAGCTGGTGTCTTGTTGGGTGTTGCCACCAGGACTTGTTCAATATTGTTCTCAACATTCTTGAGTTTCTGGTATTTGGAAAAAATGCAATAGTCAGATGTAGTATCTGAGTAGAATGGATAAAAAAGGACTAATACACACCCAATATTCCTTGCACCATGCAAAAAAAGTTACTGCATAGCGTAGTACTTGATGTAAGAAGGGAAAACAGAGAAAGAAAATCAACTTTTACTGTCTATACAAGCAGATTTTAGGGTTGATTTGTGTTTGTTAGGCGTTACTGCCAGAAAAGAATGAATATATTTTTCACATTCTACTATTATACAATCGGATTTTGAATCTGACGAGCTGGAGATTTATAGGTGACTTGGAAGTCAAATTATTGATGTTGGTTAGTTTGGTTTTATAGCATATCAACCATTGTAGGTTATTTAATGCCAAATCCTCTTCATAAATGTATATTAAAAATATATGATTTGGGTTTGTTTGGTTTTATGGCATATCAACCATTGTAGGTTATTTAATGCCAAATACTTTTCATATATATATATATATATATATATATTAAGATATATGATTTGATTTTATGGCATATCAACCATTTGAGGTTATTTAATGCCTGATACTTTTTATAGATATACATATAGTCATACACAGACAGACTGTTTCGTTCCATCAGAACTCTTCAGTGTGGCTAGACACGCAGGACGCTCGAAGCCGGTATCGAAACCCGTCCAACTTTACGTTAGACTGTGTTTCAGACCACTCGTCCACCAAGCAGACCAAGTTGGCTAAGGGAATTTTAAGGTATTTTTTATTTATTTTTAGAAACAGCAGCAGCAGCCTTTGTTTACATTTGATATTTAAGATTTAGTTTGGTTTGATTTTCTGGGATATCAAACATTGTTGGTTATTTTATGCGAAATCCTATTTATACGTATATACTAAATATGATTTGCAAACACGTTTTGTTGATAACATTTTTTTAATAAACTTGAGCTAATTTTTTTACATTGTTAACTGGTTTCTAGTATTTCTAACACGAATAATTCTATTTATTATGAATCATTTGCTTACACGCAGTTAAATGGTACCAATTATTGCCATGTATCTAACAATTTAATTAAACAGCAATCAATTGTTTACAGACATTTAAATGATCAAACTCTTGTTTTTCTTACAAATTTATTTAGCATACTTAGTTTGTTTGGACGCAATTTAAATGTCAAACTTCTATTTGATTCATAGATAGGACCTTATCAGGGGCTACTTCTTCGAGTCAGAATGGATTTAGGATTGATGGTAATGAAGTGTAATACCAAATCCCCAAAGCTCCAAGGTTAGAGCGTTAGCATCTGATTCTTAGTATTCTATGGAGGACATTTGTTGATGGAGTCTTATCCATCAGCAAAGATGCAGTCGGTGTCTTTCTACGCCCCCAGCCGACTGCGCTGTGATTTAGATAAGAATATTTGACATCATATAGATGTGTGCAAACACATGATTGTTAAAAACAAAAAAAAAATGCAATCAAATGGGACATTGAAAATTTACTCAAACTGAAATAAAACATTTACAAATCAATCAAATTTATGTAGTTAGAATATTAAGAATTCTAAGAATTCTAGAATATTAAGAATTCTAAGAATTCTAGAATATTAAGAATTCTAAGCAATTTTTTTAATTGAATGATATTCAATTAAAAAAATTGCTTAGAATTCTTAAAATGTCAACAAATCGATTAAGTCAAACCGAAGGAAATGGATAAAAAGCTAGACGGGGACAACACAAGAAGGCTACTGGCTAGTCTGAACAAATACTGTGAGCAGCATAAGAAAACCTGATGTACAGCCACTTACCTTCCATCTCAAAAATTGTTTAAAGGTTGTAAATAAATTGGATGTTTAATTGGAAACTGCCAGATTATTGCAGCACCATAACAGAATAATGGCAGCAGTAACAGAAATTTTTAAAAAGTATTTCCACAAGTGAGCAATTCTTCCCATAATAAATTTGTCACTATTTTGTAATTGGGGGAAGATATTTTTTGCACCCTATGAAGATAATCTTTAGACTCAACACGAAGTCTGAATGTACCCCATGAACGCTAACAAAACTCATAGAAAAAAAACCTAGATGGAAACTATGCAAGAATGCTACGAGCAATTTTTAACAAATCCTTGAAAAGCCAAGAAAACTCTGGGTACAAAATAACAGATGTACAACCACTTACCTCTTATCTCAAAAACATCCAAATAAAATGAACAAGATATGCCGGACACTGCCGGAGAAGGAAGGATGACCTCATAAGAGACTTTTTTGTAATTCCTACAAGTGGACATACCAGTGTTGCCCGACCAACAAGAATTTATCTTTATTCTCTCTCTGTGTGAACTCAGGATGTAGTCTGGAGGACCTGCTAGCAGCGATGGATGATAGGGACGGATGGGAAGTGAGAGAGAGAGAGAGAGAGAGAGAGAGAGAGAGAGAGTCAAAGAAATCCGTACTGTCAGCTCGATTTGATGATTATAATAATGAAACTGTTCAATATATGAAAAACCCACAAGGAAACTGCACCCCAATAATTCAGTCACGAGCGCATCAAACTATCTGATTGTCATCACGTTTGAATTGTTAGGTTTCTTTGTGTTTTATGCGTGTTATTTATATTTTCGAAGAGAGAGAGAGAGAGAGAGAGAGAGAGAGAGAGAGAGAGAGAGAGAGAGAGAATTGCTAAAGAAACGAAAACCTGTCCTAATTATTGCTTCTCTTAAAAAAGCAAAAATCAATTCAGGTCCAGATGTCAGTGCTTAATTACAGTGAACAGTGTGTAACAATTGTGCAACAATTTGAAAAGAGATATTCAAATAGCTGTTGACATAAAACATTCAGCAGTTATACAATATCCTGAAATCCAAAATGGAAGCGAGCTATAAATGACGTCTAGTTATATCTCTTGAAGTTGGAAAGAACATTTCTTTGAGTTATTTAGCAGAGAATATGACATTAGTGCTATACATGCATTAGAGCAGAAACCTGGACTTTATTTATTCATCTTTTTTATTTCCTTATTTTATTCCCGTGTTTCCAAATCTAGAAGTAACACGGAAGGCAATAAAATGATGAATGTTACTTAAAACATCTGAGAATGATAATATTATTGCCGAAATATTTGCTTTCGGTGAGAAATAACACACTTCTATTGTTTGTTGGATTATGGGTGAGATGTGAAGGTTGATTTCTAGATAAAACACAAGCCTTTGTAACGTCAAGTTTAATATAGAAAGAGTCAACGTGTTAAACTTGTAAAATCCTAACCCACTTATCTTACATCTACTATGTGAATATGATTAATTGTATGTTATTTTATGACATATCAACCTTCTCGGCTTATTTAATGCCAAATCCATCCTTTTAGAAGGATAATAGTTGTTCTATTTAACTCATAGATGGGTCCATACCTTTCCCAAGGGTATTTGTCCGAAAGTGAACGTAATACCGAGATTGGAGCTCGAACTTGCGTACTAAAATTACGCAGTCCAACGCTTTAACCATTATACCACGGATACCCTCTGATTGACTGAATGATCTTAACTGCATTATGCACTGATAGTTCAAGCTGAACAAATACTACTGTTTACATACAACTGTGAGCAAACAATTCTTATAGAGAAATAATGACATAAAATTAAAGAATCGTTAGAATTAAATTGAAAAAATTAAACCCTCATAACTAGCAACAAATCATTTAATCTAGATAGGAATTAGTAAAGTTGGTGACCTTAATCGAAGGTAAACAGAAGGCTTCCTTTTTCAATAGTTGCTACATCGATGTGTAGGGGAAGACGCAACTCGAATCCCAGGATTGATCCACTTTACCCTTGATCCACACACTGTAATGCTGTGTTAAGCAAGGCGGCATCAAGTACCATTCTTTTTGTCTTTGGTATGATTCGACCGGGGATTGAACCCCGGTCTCTCGGACCATTGGCGAACGCACGACTCACAAGGCCAATATTTCCTATCATTTGTGTTTAAAAAAAACTACTTTTCCTCAGGGCATGCAGTAAGCCAGTGTGACTTGAGACGCCGATAAAATCGATCAATTATTCAAAAAATTCGGATTAATTTGTCCTCTAAGCTTAAAAAGTTACTTTCTTAATAGATTCCTATTTACATTTCTTCGGTTTCAGCTTCGGTTTCTTTGCTAAATAATTTATAAAACTTCGACGGTTATTCAATGCCCAAACTGTCATCGTAGAAGAACTATAGTAGTACTTATTAACCCATAGCTAGGAAGATAAAGGGGTGGTCATATATTTTCCAGGGGTGTGTGTCCGAAAGTAAACGTATTAGTGCGACTGGATTTCCCACTCAGATTTCTGATTGTTTATTTGCTTTTGCTTACAATTATATGATTATATTCCTAATAAGAATAATTTACAAATATGTGTACGATATTTAGTACCCCTACCTAACTGTAATAATTTGCACACAGTTTTAAAATATCAAGCATTCCTATGTAATAATAACAATATCTACACAGCTATAAGGTTTCGGGTGAGTATTTAGGTAGAATTTCTTTGCACGGTTATTGTGCTTCAAATGACTAATTATAACTCTAAGAAAACATTAGTATTTTCATATAAGAATTCTTATTCCCCGCAATTTACCGTGATATGCAGTGTGCGGAAGCTTGGGTTCAATCCTAGGTCGCGTCATACCAAAGACTATAAAAATGGTACTTGATACCCCCCCTTGCATAACACTCAGCAATATAAGGTACGTATCAAGGGTGACGTGGAACAATCCAGGGAAAGAGGTAGCGCCTTCCCCTACACCTCGATGTCGTAGCTATAGAAAAGGGAGCCTTTAGGTCATTCTCGACAACGGTCGCCAACTTTACTTACAATTATAAAACGATTAATTTTTAAAAAATATGAAGATAGATACAAAACAGTAAATTTATTCAATATGGCCGTCATTTTTTTTCAATTATTGTATCAACACACCTTACTCTTCGCACATTTTACTCCATTCTTCCTCAATAGCAGTCTTAAGCGAACCAATATTAAGATGAGAAGTTGCATTTGCTTTGATTTCTAAAACGCTCCATTTAGCGTAATCAGGGTGGTTAAGAACTGGGCTTAAATCTTGTTTAATTGATGTCCTCACGGTTTTCTTGAAGACTTTCAATTCGTTAGCGTGCTTTCTTATTGATGTTGTGCGGACCTTCTTAATAGTCGCAGCGAGAGCAAGTAAAACGCCTTCTTTTTGTTTGTTTTTTAATCCTCCACACTCCCTTTTCCTTAAAAAGCTCTTTTTCTTAAAAAAAAGGATTTATTTGTTTATGGTGAACGTCAAACTTTGGCTTGGTTTTGGCGTGAAGCAAATCTTCGACTCTTTGTCGTTTCTTTTTTTCCTCATTCAATATGGACTGAATTTTTATTTTAAAAAAGTGCTTTAATAATTGAGCTAATCATGAAAATTTAGATTTATCACGTTTTTCTTTTCAAAAATTGGACAAATCTGACTAAAAGAACGTTTTAAAGATGTTCCATATTTTGCTTACTCACCCTGTAGTATCAAGAATTCCTCTCGGACGATGATCAATTTGAGGCATAGATGGGACCCTAACAGGGGACCTGAAACAAAGGACAATAAAGCCGTACTTAACACTTCTAAGATCATATGAACTCGTGCATCATCAAAAGACGCAGTTTAATGTCATATTAAGGGGACCCTTTTTGGGGTGTGGTCTTAACTCTTGACAGGGGATACGGTCAGTTTATTCTTAGACTTATCGACGGTGCGTTAAATGAATATGTTTCTAAACTATATGGATATAGGTTTTACGACTAAACAATTAAAAGAAACGTCTCTGTTGGTCTTATGAAAGCGTTACTCTTAAGAAATAGGGGAGCCCTTAGGATATTTCTTAGAATATTAGCCCGTCCGGATAATTTTGCATTAATTATTAAATGTTTCAAGAAGTGAAAGCTAACTGTCATTGGAAGAGTAACCGATTAATCAAAATTTAAAAACCACATAAAAAAACAAACAAGACTCCCTTGCCCAGTTCGCTGGAGGGGCGATAGAATACACGGACTGCTTCTCTGCAGAGAGGTAGGGCCTCCTCAACGAGTGTCCTTTATACGACACTAAACAATCTGATGGTGAGGTTCCAATAATGCATGAGCTTTGGGGAATGCGGAAAACCCCTTCGTTACTATCGCGCTCAGGTCCACTCTGGCTCGGAATGGTAGCAACTGATAGAGTCCTCGTATGGGTCAAAGAGAACCAAACGCTGTATTTATGCTAACTTTAATTGTTTGAAATAGAACTGTTTTGACATTTAACTGTACATTAATAAAAAAAGATATATTAATACTAAACTGAATTGTTTGAAATTACAGTTTATATATATAAAAATGAATATGGCATAAGTGACCTCCAATGGTTAATGTGCCATAAAATCAAACCAAACAAAACCAAACAATGATCTATTAAATCTTACTTTGTTTCCATTTATTTTTCAATTATATATTCTTAATATAATTGAAGACCTGGTGTATAAATTTGTTATCATACCGTTTATAAACTTTCATCCTTAAGCTTCTTTAGTCAAAGACAAAATTAATTTTTATCATAAGCAATCCTCTCTCGCGCGCTAATAACTGACTTGGTTACACATACTCAAAAAGATGTGTTCATTGTCTTTATGCATCATATAAACAGCTCGGACTGACAGTTGGTATAAATCAAACTGCTATCGTCTATCAATCAGTATGTACAGCATAAAATCTATTTGTCTAGTCGGCTGGGGCTGCATCTCTGCAGAGGGGTATGGTTCCTCTTGTAACTTGTGTTCAGTATATCACACTAAAAAATCTGATGGTGAGGTTCCAGTAATACTGGAGTTTTGGGGGAATGCGAAGTACCTCTTCATTGACATTGATCCCGGGTCTCCTCTGGCCCGGAGTGGTAGCACCTGATAAGTGTCCTATCTGTAGATCAAATAGAACTAAACCGTGGTTTCGAGAGTTTACTGTTTTGCATTTAAACTGCATATTTTTACTAAACAGAATTATTTAAAATAGAAATGTTTTGACATTTCTGCTGCGTACTTATGCTAAATTGAATTGTTTGAAATGAAACTATTTTTGACATTGAAACTATACTTACGCTAAACTGAATTGTTTGAATTAGAACTGTTTGACTAAACTGAATAGCTTGAAATAAAATATTTTTTGACAATTAAACTGTGAACCCATGTTAAACTGAGTTGTTTGAAATAGAACTGATTATTTGTATAAAAATTGAATGGGTATTAAATAACCTAAAAAGGTTGATATGCCATAAATCCCAACCAACCAACCATAAAATCTATGCTATGGAAGCAATCGAAAAATGTTCACACCCTGGAAGATCTTCGCCACGTCATTATACATTAAATGGAGAAAATAATATCCGCCTGCAAAAACCTACTGAGGCGTTTAAGTCATTTGCTACTCGTGTTTGGTTTCAAAGTACATTTCCCTTTTAGATAATGCCAGTTTTTCACAATGTCATTGTTATTTCAGTCGGGTTGTGTGGATGATGTATATACTTACTCACCTTCCACAGAGAAAAGAACGTGACACAAGGTCAATTTTAAAACGTGTTAAAGCTGTTTTGAATTCAGGCTTTTTCTTTTTCTATATGCATTGCCTAATCAAGACAAAAAAGAACAAGTGTGATCTACTAAGCAGAACAAACTGCTTCGTCTTTTTTCCAAGGGCATAAGCACAAAGAGAAACGCAAACAAACTTATTCAGGATTCGAACATAGGTCACCAATCCAATTTTTCACGACGATAACCATTGCGCTGAGAGACTGTGTAAGCGACTTACCAAGCATGTGCAATGTAAATGCTTTCGTCGAAAAACATGAACATGTCATGCAAAGTTCGAATTCTTGACTAAGCTGTTTACTCTTCACTTTGCGCAAATTCTCGTCGGTGAAGTAAACCTTCATGTCCTGTTTAAAATTAAGGATAAAATAGCAGCAAAGAATGGTTTTCTAGGCAATGACAAATACACTTGAGAAAAATATGAACCCTTTTATAAGCAAAGTTACGGGTTTAAATTACAACTGCTGTTCTTCTACAAGAATATATTTGGCATTAAATAACGCATGAATGTTTTTGTTTGGTTAAATTGCATATCAATCATTTTTATGCCAAAACTATTTTTATCCATTTAAACAGTTCTATTTCAAACAATTCACTTTAGCATAAGTACACGATTTAAATGTTAGAAACATTTCTATTTCAAACTAGTCTGTTTAGTCAGCAAACTTAAATGGTTCCATGAATTGATATGAATCCCTAACCATTCAATTAAACATCAGTCATTAATCTATACACGGTTAAAAGTTAAAAAAAGCAGTTCCATTTTAAAATTTTAGTTTAGTAAACGTACGCAGCTCAAATGTCAAAGTGGTTTAGATCTATTTGACCCATAGATAGGACCCTATCTGGTACTATAAGTACGAGTCAGAGTGGACCAGAGAGTGATGACAATGAAGGGCTAATCCACATTTTCTAAAGTTCCAGAATTCCAGGAACCTCACCATCAGGTTTTTTAGAGTCATATTGAGGGTATTTATTGGGAGAGTCTTACCTCTATGCAGATATGCAGTTAGAGTATTCTGCAGCCCCAGCCTGCTGCATTAATGTGGATATGCTATTAAACAAAGAAACCAAACTGCACCAAATCTAATCTTTGTCACCTATGTTATCAATATATTACCAAACATTTAGGACGACTGCCGCATAGCTATGGCTAACAAACTAACCCAATTCATTCCTTTTACAAATATTAATTTCCTTGCTTTTGCAATTTCCAAGGTTATCCAGATAAGCAAAACCAAGTAACAGGAATATTCAGCATTCATGACAAATTGCCAGTCTTCCCATTTGTTGGAAACCTTCTTACACAAAACAAGAAAAACAGTTTTCGCTAAATCCATACATTTCTCTAACTTTTCTATTTGGGGAAAAAGGTAGATTATTTGATTGGTTTTACGATATTTCAACCCTTTTGGGGTTATTTTGTACCTACGTCAATATGGAGAAATTGTAAATGTTGGTGAATCTGATAAGATGAAAAAAATTGAGAACTTAGAACAGCTTTCGTGGTAACATTTCGTTTATTATTAACAGAATTTCTACAGACTAAACATCTTTTGCGTTTTTCTACATTTTAGCAATTAAGGAAATAGATAAAATAATGTAGCAAGCCATGAACAGATATGCGAAATGGACATACAATGTTCATATATATATATATATATATATATATATATATATATATAGAACATAGGAATCTCGAAACACGAAAAACACTTACGACTTCTTAGTTCAGGTACGAAACTTTTTATTACCTTTGAGTTTAAAGGTTCTTTGACATAAGAAGAGAGATACACATTCTTTCTATTCTGGCTTTACCATCCGCTCCCCCCCCCACGTCTCGTGTGGCACCCGCCACAAAGGCCATTGGCCTGGCTTCGGCGAGCAAGCGAAAGCCAACCGTCTTCTCCCGAGACAGGACTCAACTCCACTAACTGACTTTTTCAAAATCCCCCAAATCCCCCGCGCGCGCGCTTCCTGTTCATGACGTCATTCACATCCACTGGTAAACCTTTCTATCCGATTTTTTTTTACATCTATGAACGAGACATCATCCCCGCGCGCGCGTTAACACCTGCACTCAAGTTTGCTCCTAACTAACCCATGTTCTGAGCCGAATGGTTCTCAGCCTAACTAGAACCAAAAGCATAAAACGAAATCCCTCGGCCATTATGTCACAATAATGGAGACTGTAAGAAGGCATAAAGGGAGAGTAAGGGTTCCCTCTCTTTATACATTGTTACATTATTTCATCTATTTTCTATCTCAAGCAATCCAGTTTGAAATAGGTTAACAGTTTATTTCTGTTTGACCCATAGATAAAAACCCTATCAGGTGCAAATACTCCGGACCAGCTGGACCCGGTAACGATGGTAATAAAGGGGTAGGCCGCATTGCACAAAGTTCCAGCGTTACTGAAGCCTCACAATCAGATTGTTTTATGTCTGATCCAGAACAATCGTTGGGGGAGTCTTACCCCTCTGCAGTGATGCTGTCGGTGTATTCTACAGCCCCAACCGACTGGGCCATTCACTTAGAGAGGGTCATCATCATCATCATGTTGTGCCATCAGCACGGATATCCCCGACCACTTCTCGCCACCCTTCTCAATCGCCCATTGCTTCCGGTAGGTCGTCAGGGCGACATCCCGTATCAGCACAGAGCCGCTGTATATAGGTTATAACTTGTCATCCTGCCTTTGCTCGTCCATGGGAAAAGGTCTAAAGGAGTATATCACTTATGAGTTCGTCTTTACTTCTCCAGTAGTGTCCCGTATGTCTAGTTCGTCTAACTTTGATAGTTTTCGTTATGGGGGGTTAGAGGCCGTACAGCTGCTGGTTTGTGGGATGCTGCCTCCATGACTTGTTCAATATTGCTCGCAGAAAATCTTGTGTAGTTGCCGTCACAGAGGGTACAAAGTTATATTTATGCTGAGCATGAGCTATACTGAATGGAGGTGCGGAACTTATTTATTATGTCTATAAACCTAATGGTTATTGTCATAAGATATAAACTTGGCAAGTCAAGTTCAAAATTTGGACGAACCGATTGGGTTTCCATTTGTAAAATAAGGAATACATTTTCTTCTCACCCCGTTAGTTATAGTTACATATTTGGGCAAACTGGCTCATTAGCATTTGTTGGTTTATCTTTTCTTGGAGAAAGATTTTTTCAAATTAACTTGGCACCTTGGCACCTTGAGAATCTTTCACATGAAAAATCATTGACATGCAGGAAACTCGTTGTAGTGGAGATACTCCTCTTCAGATATGCAGTCGGTGTATTCCACTTCCCCACCCTACAAAGTCGAGGTAATTATCATCATCATCATCATCATCATCATCATGTGGTGCCGCTAGCATGGATATCCCTGAGCCTCTCTCGCCACTTCTCCCTATCGTTCATCGCCTCTGGTTCATCGGCCATATGTGGGGGGTCGATAGGAGTACATCACTTATGAGCTCGTCCCTGCTTCTCCAGCAGTGTCTTGCATGTCTGGTTCGTCTAACTTGGATAGTTTTCGTGATGGGAGGTAGGTGGCCGTATAGTTGGTGCTTTCTGGAGTGTTGCCACCAGGACTTGTTCAATATTGCTCGCAGCATTGTTGTGTAATTGCTGTCTAGCTTCTTCTCCAGCCGTTTCGTTAGCGTCCAAGTAGTGCATCCAAATAGTAGTATCGATACGACCGCTGCCTGGAAGAAACTGCGTTTCATTTCATCGGTCAGGTCTGATTTCCACATGATCGATTGTCTATCGATAGCTGTCCATGCCTTCGTTAGCCGCGTGTCGATGTCCTTTTCGGTTGATGAGATGCTGCTTCTTATGTAGGTGAGTTTGTCTACTAGTTTCAGGGAGGTTCCCTCTAGTGTGGAAATGTCGCCTGTTTGGTTGTAACACATATATTCACTTTTGTGTGAATATTTACATTATATCAGAGTTGATATAAATTATATTTTATGTTCGTATAACTTAGCCCAATATTTAAAATGACAGAACTATTTACACATGTAGATACTTTATAGAGAATTTCTTTGTTTAATTTTGTATAATCTTTGCTTTCATGAAATTTGATAATTTACAATTCAAAACAACTTAAATCGGCGAAATTATTTTGAAAGGAAATATTTTGTACAAAATTTGACTCGCAGATTTAAAAATCTGCTGTCTCTTCTCGAAGATAATTCATATTATAAAATTAGAATTTGGAGGTGCCCATGGCGTAATGGATATCGCTGTAGGAAATGGATACAGCGCCACGAGTTCAAATACTGGACGAGACTGATTGCATTTCACATAGCACTAATATCCTTAGGAAAGTTATGAATCCAATTGTTCTCCCTCCAGATATGGGTAAATAGTAGGGCAGACTAGGTTCTTCCGCCTTGGTTAGGCAACTAGTCTAGGAGAAGGAAAACTCTGAATTCAAACCTGCTATACTCCGTTTAAAAATTGACCTTGTGTCATATCTAGACCGAGCGGAAGGTTTGGTTAATATGATAAAATTAGAATTTACGATCTGCGTGGACCCCGGATGTAGTTTGGAAGAACTGCCGTTGGGTGATGGATGATAGAAAAGGATAGAGAGAGAGAGAGTCAGGAAAACCCATACTAGCAGTTCGACTAGATGATGATGATGAATATTCAAAATAACTTAAATCTTAAAACTTAGTTGGAAAGGTGAATTGATATACAAAATTATATTTGTAATCTTTAAAAATCCGTTGTTTATTCTCTTGGAAATATATTTTTCCAGTCCTCTAAAGCAAAAAATAAAAAATAAAAAAAATTGAAAAAAAATAAAATAAAAACATACGTTGAGAAACTAAAATCTTTTTTAGTTTTGAAACTCTAATAATTAAGACTTTCTTGAAAAAAATCATTCAAGTATAAAAAGAAATTATTTCAAAGAAAAAAATACGAAAGAAACGAAAGGTTTCTATGTTAATGTATTTTTATGTCATATTTTTTAAATTATTTTTCCTTAATAAATTTTAAGATAAGGAAAAAAAAATAATTAAAAAAAAAAGAAAAAAGGGACTCATTCAATAATTAGAGAACAACTTTTTGCTACGGTTTTATAAAGCTTTGTATCATAGAATTTAGAAGATGTTTTAGCGCGATTCTATTTATAAGTAAGTTCGGCAGTGTGCTAGCTCTCATTAAATTCATATAGATGTCTGACATACAACAAATATCGTGTCAATGGCCAATATATTAGAGAACGTCGCTTACTTATCCAACAGTATCTCATGTTCATCTTACAAGGACGGTTTGTGTAAGGGGATGAAAGTGACTGTATAATTGTTGTTGTGTTGAATGTTGCTTCCAGTTTTGTTTAAAACATTACGAAAAATCTTTGTGTTGTCCCGATCTGACTTTTTCGCCATTGTTTTGTTACAGTCCTGATGATGCATTCAAGCAATAGTACCCACAGTGCCACCGCTTAGAAGAAATCCCTTTTTACTTAGTCAGAGAGATCAGTTTTGGTTTTCTTTAGTTTCTTTGTTTAATGGCATATCATATTTACCAACCCCTCCGCTCGGACAGGATATGATACAAGGTCAATTTTTACCAGGTTTGAATTCAGAGTTTTCCTTCTCCTAGACTAGTTGCTTCACTAAGGGTGAAGAACCTAGTCTGCCCTGCTATTTGGATTCATACCTTTCCTAAGGGTATAAGTTCTATGTGAAATGCAATCAGTCTCGTCCAGGTTTGAACTCGTGTCGTCGTGTCCATTACACCATGGGCATATCAACCTTTGTAGGCTATTTAATGTCAAAGCCATAATTCAAGGATAGTAGTAGTACTATTTAATCCATATCTGATTGGAGAAGTAGGTTCATACCTTTCCCTAGGGTATTTGTCCGAAAATGAACGTAATAGCGTGACTGGAGATCGAACTCGCTTACCACGATTTCGCAGTACATTGCTTTAACCCTTATACCCCGATGACACCCCTGAGAGATCAGATCTCCATTTGATTGATAACCTATCAATAACAGTCCATGGCCTCCTCGTGCGTATGTTGAAATCACTTTATGTAGATGAGCTATTGGTATCGAGGTATATGAACTGGTTTTGCTAGTTTCAGAGGTTTGCTACTTAGTGTAGGTTGCTCTTGTTAAAACACATGAACTGTGTTTAATTTGTGTTTATGTAGAGACCAATGCCTGATATTGCCTATTCAATTGAGATTCAGCTAGGCCAGGTGTATGTTCATGAAGATATAGAACATCTGTGTAGTCTGCACCTTCATAGTTTCTGGCTTCTTGCCTTTTTGTGTGAAACCATTTTTTTAATTAAATTTTTTGACATTCTAAGTACACAGTCTATGCAGATAATAAACAGATGTATCTCCTTCCAAGATTCCAGTGACAATGTTGAAGAAGTCTGTGTCTCCATCCGGTGAGCGAAATATTGCACCCATAAACAATACTTTCTATTATTAATTCCTCAGGTAAAATTTACCTCCTATATATATATATATATATATATATATATTGCTAAAAGAATATGGCGACAGTGGCTTTCTTCAAATAAATTACATTATCTAATAATTTAGAATCGAATACTTTTATTTCATCTAATGACGTTTATTGATCGTCTCCCGCTGTCCATGTATGAGAATATTTTGTCAGAGATTATTATTATTATTATCATTATTATTAGTTTAATATTCGCGAGTTTTTTCAAACCAGCGTTTCCAGGACCTTTCTCAGTATTCTGGCCGATCTCAAGAATGCTATTGTTTGTGTGGTCTTGATTCATCCTCCGATTTCCAATCTTCCAGTCCCCCTTTTCAAATTTTTGTGGGCCGTTCCCAATGTGCTAATTACAATTGGTCTCACCGTTATCTTCACGTTTCACAGCTTTCTAAGGTCTTTTGCAAGGTTAAAGTATTTGCCTATCTTTTTGTTTTCTTTGATTTTCACTCAGTCGTCCGCTAGTACAGCAAATTCTACTAGACAGCAAAATTTCTTTTTCTTTCTTCACTAAGTGATCGATGGAATTACATGATCGTGTGCATCTCAAATTCACAGAGAATTTTATGCGTCTCATTCTCTAGTTCATGCATGTACCATGTAGTAATATGGTCAAAATTCAATTCCTTTCTCAATTTCCAACCCAGCAATGACTGGTCTTAAACTTCCTTTGTGCTAGTTAGCTACATTCGATTATTAGGTGATTAATAGTTTCACCTCTCTCAACACAGAATCTGCCCTTGCAATTCTGTTGAGCGTTATCGATTCTGGTTTTAATTTAACTGTTTCTCATTGCGTAGTTTTATATTGCTATAAAGAGAGATTCAGTTTCTCACTTACGGTTTCTTTTTCGTAAACCTGTCCAGGTTTCTCGTTTAAAATACCCATTATTATTATTATTATTATTATTTACTTCTTGAGAGTTTATAACATCAGCGTTAGTCGATGGTCTTTCACTGAATTTTGAGTGGAAGCAAATCTTCTCAAGTCTCCAGTACTCTTCTCTGTATTCTGGCCGTTTCTCAATAATATAGTAGTTTGGATCGTTTCTACTCATACTCTTATTTCCAAATGCTCTAGTCCCTCTGATAATCCTTTGGTGACTGTAACAAGAGTACCAATTAAACTTGGTATAATTGTCACTTTCATGTTCCACAGTCTTTTCAACTCACCACCAAGGTCGAGGTGCTTATCCTTCTTTTCATTTTCTTTCAATTTTACTCTGTGGTCAGCCGGGGCAGCAAAGTCCACAATTTTGCAAATTTCTCTATTTTTGGTGATTACTATAAGGTCTTGTTGTCTGACCGAGATTAGGTGATCTGTTTGTTTGTTAAAATCCCATAGGAGTTTATGTATGTCATTCTCCAGGACAGATGCTGGGTTGTGCATATAACATTTATTCGTATGATCAAATTTAAATTTGTTGCACAACTCACAGTGGATCTCCTTACCCACCTAGTTGTGTCTTGTCTTAAACTCCTTCTGTGCCAATTTGTCACTTTCGCTTATTACGTGATTGATCGTTTCCACTCTACCAACATATGATTATTATCAATATTATTATTATATTCTATCAGGTTTTCTCGCCTGTGTTAGGTAAGGGTGTTTCACTAGAGTTTGAGTGACTGAAAATCACCTTAGTTGTCTGTGCCACTTTTTGGTATTCTGGCCGTTGCTCGATTGTTATGCTTTTATTCTGACTTTCTGTTCTTCCAGTACCTCTTTATAACCTTAGGGGAACCTTCCAAGTGCAGCAAGTACAATGGATATCACTCGTCATTCTTAAGTTCCACTGGCTCAGTCGGCTGGGGCTGCAGAATACACCGACTGCTTCTCTGAAGAGGTGTTAGACTTCCTCAACAAGTGTACCGGTGGCACAGTCTGCTGGGGCTGCAGAATGCACTGCTTGCTTCTCTGCAGACGAGTACAACTCCCCCAACCATTGCCTTTGATATGTCACTAAGCAATTGATAGTGAGGATCCACCCTGGAGCTTTGGGAGATGCGGAGTACTCCTTTACAGATATCGCTCCCAGGTCCACTAGGGCCCGGATTAGTAATACTTGATAGTGTTTTATCTATAGGTAATATAAGACTTACCTGCAAGCTAAACTGAATTGTTTGAAATTGAACAGTTTTGACATTCAACTGGGTGTAAACAAAAAAATATATTAATACTAAACTGAATCGTTTGAAATTTATCAAAATGACTTAATCTGGCGTTAAATGATCCGAAGGGGTTGATGCGCCGTAAAACAAATTAACCAAACAACCAACCATCTTATGTTCTGAATGATTTTTAGTTCTCTGACAAGATCGCTTTCTTCTGTTTACGCACTGTGGTTAACCGTAACGGTAAAATCCAGTAAAGTGCAAGTTCTTTTTTCTTGTTAGTAAATACTAGGTCTAGTCTTCTAGCCAGAATTAGGTAATCCGTTTGTATCTCAAAATCCCAGGGAAATTTATATCTCGTTCTCTAAGACGGACTTTGGTTTGTGAACAATTAATTTTGTCGACTTTTAATATCTTGCCCAATTCTCAGTGGATCACATTTCCCAATCATTTATGCCTAGTCTTGTACTCTTTTGATGCTAGTTTGCGTGGTTCGTTTTCTTTTTGATTAACCGTCTCTTCTCTTTCTCCACATAATCTATTCTGTTGCGTATTATCAACTTTAGCTTTCTCATAATTGGTTCTTAATGGCATTATTCTTTTCTGATATTAATATCGAGATTACTACAATCTGTTTTGCTTTCTTGGGTTGGTTGGTTGTTTGGGTTTTATGGTATATCAACCTTTGTAGGTCATTCAACGCCAAATTCTGTCTATATATACATACATATTCAACCAATGATTTCAAAACGAATATTATGGTAGGTAGAATTTTCTATTAGCATGGTTTCATTTGTTTGCACAAGATTAACCAGTTTTAAGTAGTTATATTTTTTGGTACAACTCTGTCTCTCTCGAGAAGGACATAATGTCATCTATTTTGACGTTCTCGAACAGATCGGTTAAGTTATTTACTTTGAAAAATCGCTTTCTGATAACAGCGAAAGTTCTGCATTCTATAAGAATGTGTTTAACCGTGCAAGTTCTCTGGCAGGTTAAACAGAGTAGTTGTGGTTCCTGTTTCAAAATGAAAGAGTGTGTAAGCCTTGTATGACCAATTCGCAATCGGGATTTAACAACTTGTTCTCTTCTTGATTTTCTCGATGCTGGTCTCCACTCCCCTAAGGTGGGCTGAATTCGGAAGAGTTTCTAGTGGATGTTATTTCTCCATTGTTTTTGCCATTTTGTGTGAAGGAATTTATTAATTGTTGGTTTCAGGTCAGTATATAGGATCCTGGATTTATCAGATGCTTTCTTGGGTATCTCTACTTTTTACAATCTTTTCGCATCAGCCCTTTGAATATCTAAGCTAAACCATATACACTATTAATATACTATTTTTTATAACAATCAAATTCTGTAAAGTAATATATCGGATAGTTCTTCATGTGTAATAACCCACAAACGGCAGGTTTTTTGTTGGTTTGGCCAATCGTCTAGTAGTTTTCACACCCGGCCGTGTGGGCATTTCACAGGTTGTATAGAAATCTTCAAGAAACAACAAACAGATGATGGAAGGAAAGACACAGAAAAACTGCAAACGCATGAAGGAAAGACACAGAAAAACTGCAAACGCATTCTAGTATGTATTTATGTTCATGGCCATCTGCGAAAATCCTACACAGCTACGAAAAATGCTGACTCATCTGGTCATCGTCCTAATTTTCCAACTCCCAGCTTCGGAATCTCATTACTAACTGACCACTACGGAGTCTCACTCCTAAATAACTGGCCCTTTGCTCTGAACTGAGTAACGCCCTTCGCCCTCTCTTCTGGTCTCGCAGGTTTTCTCGGGCAGGGCTCTTTGTGTGGTCTTCGCGCCAAAATAGACAAACATCTTCTGGACACTCCGGTGCCGCTTCAAAGATGCCAGAGATAAATACACACATCCATATATATATATATATATATATACATGAATGCTCATTATTGGGCCACAATTCAGGTGACCTGTTAAATTCTTTTTCCTACCATTATTTCTAAAATCATCCGATTTAAGTGTGTTTTTGTTATACTAAAGCTGTCTACGATCATATTTGGCAATTTTTCCATGTTCTAGTGGGATGAGTGTTCGCCAATGGTCTGGGAGAGCGGGGTTCAATCCCAGGTCGCTTCATACCAAAGACTTTAAAAATAGTACTTGATACTTGTTTGCTTAACATTCAGCAATATTAGGTACGTATCAAGGGTAAAGCGGAGCAATCCATGGTAAGGAGTAGCGCCCTCCCCTCCACTTTAGTGTAGTAGCTATCGAAAAGGGAGCCTTCGGGTCGCTCTCGACTAAGGTCGCCAACTTTGCTTACTTTGCTTATTTCTTTATTAGGAAAAATTCAACTGGTTCATTATTGAAATTTAATGAAATCTGTCTTGATAATAAATTTTTAGTTCGAGGAGAAATATCAAAAAATGTCTATCATAGTTTGACATTCTGTTAATTATTTTGCGAGTTTCAATTAGATCCCGTCATATTCTTGTTTCTAGTAAAGAAGTTAATCCTAGTTTCTTTAATATTCTTCTGTAACTTTACTCTGAACCAGTGTATAGAATAACAGCGAAAGATATAATTGCTAAATCTTTCCCACTGGAATAATCACTTCGAGTACACTAATCCGTGTCTATCAATGCTGAAAAAGGGGTAATTTTTTTAGCATTAAACTCACGCAATTTACGATGTGAGTTAAAGTACTATTAAAGGATTATCTAGCAGGGTAAAAAGAAAAAAAAATTGATATGTTTATTATTTTTGAAAACAGACCCTTTGGAAGATAATAAAAGTATACCGACTAGCTTTGCATTTACGGTAGTGTTTCAAAAACACCTCTCTTTAAGCAAAGCCATCTAGTTTCTTTTATTGACTTCCATCTCAAGTTTTATCATCGATATGAGTTTTCAGTTTATTGACGTAAAGAGGAAGGTGTTGTTTGTATGGCGGCGAGCGCACCTACACAATCCTGTGTTTCGTCAAAAGACAGCTTATTTAGAAATAAAAAAAAAGTTAACACTTCATTCCTAATTAAACATATAAACAGCCTTATTTTTTAAATAAATTGCTCAACTGAATAAGTGTCTATTTGTGAATTTAAAACACGCCCCTCTCCTATATATATATATATATATATATATATATATATATATATATATATATATCACGTATAAAGTAAAAGAAGGTAAAAATCCATAACTCAGTGATTCACATCATCGATCCATAAGAGAGCTGGTATCGAACGCGCTTGGCATTTGTAACCTTAATTTTAAATCATAATATATATATATATATATATATATATATATATATATATATATATATATATATATATATATATATATATATATATATATATATATATATATATACCTTGAATACACGGGCTTAAACCAGTGCCAGTAGGTGTCGTCAGTGATATTTTAATCTTCTGGGTCATATATATATATATATATATATATATATATATATATATATATATATATATATAAGTAAATGCATATTAGTTTTTTTTTTATTTAATAGCATGCCAACGACCTCAGGTGTCATGACGTTTTATAAATGACAATGATCCGGCAGAGAACGAAAGATAATGAGGAAATCGAAAAAAATCGAAAAATACTATCATAAGAACGTAAGAATTGTGTACAACTCTTTATGTGCGTGTGTATGTGTGTGTGTATGTGTGTGCGTGTGCTTGTGTAGCTTTACATTTGCGTATTATTGTGCGTGGACGTATAAGTGATATTTAATATGTGTGTGTATAAAATACATGCATACATTTGAGATTGTATACATCATCATCCTGTCGTGCCGCTTGCACGGATATCCTTGACCCTCTCTCGCCACTTCTTCCTATCGTTCATCGCCTCCGGCAGGTCTTCAGGGCTACATCCCGTATCCTCACATAGCTACTGTATGTATGTTCAAGCTGGTCGTCCTGCTTTTCCTCGGCCATATGTGGGGGTCCATAGGAGTACATCACTTATGAGCACGTTTCTGCTTCTCCAGCAGAATCCTGCCAGTCTGGTTCGTCTAACTTGGATAGTTTTCGTGATGGGAGGCAGGTGGCCGTATATTCGTTGCTTTGTGGGGTGTTGCCGCCAGGACTTGTTCAATATTCCTCGCAACATTCTTGTGTAATTGCCATCTAGCTTCTTCTCCAGCTGTTTGGTTAGCTTCCAAGTGGTGCATCTATACAGCAGTATCGACACGACTGCTGCATGGAAGAAACTGCTTTTCTTTTTATCGGTCAAGTTTATATATATATAGAGATAGATAGATAGATAGATAGATAGATACGCGTCGGTGAGTCAGTAAGACTGCAGCTTACACCTATATCATGTACATTGACAAACAAGGAGATTCAACTGAATAATATATTATGAGACGCAAGTTTACAATGGCTTTCGAGATATTTTTCTTCATAATCGCTCAAATTATTAACCTCCTCTGTTTTTGCGTGTATTTGTTTGTGCATATATGTAAATGTGTATGTGTATGTGTTGGTTTATTTGTGTGTGTGTGGGGTGTGTGTGATTTTCAGTGTCGTGTCTTTCGTTAGACCCGTGTGGTCTATCCTGATATATTTTAAGCGTTCTTTTTCTACATTTTGCTTTTTTGTTTGTGGGTGCGGGGTTCTTGTTCTAGCTGTAATTTTGATAGATAAACACAGATGACTGACTATGAACAAGGCAGAGAGGGAAATTGAAGAGTAAAACTGTATGAATGAATGAACGAATAAAAGTAGAATCCTTTTTTTTTTTTTTGAGGGGGTTAAAGCCGATATCACTTTCACAGTCATATCCCACCCACGCTCAGATAAAATCCCACTTCAAGTGGCGTCCCGTCTCGTCCCTTGAAAACTTACTCATAGCTACATAGAAATGCAATCCCGACCTTTTTATCTAGCCGGATCACTTTCCATAAACATCATACACGCGCGTTTGGGGCTCACCAGAGGAAGAGAATCGACACATGTATACCTTAATCTACAAAGAAACAGAGAACAAAAATATCCTATCAGAGTTGCGTGTAACGTGTGCAAACAAAGTAGAAGACCGATAAACCTATCACTTTACATAAACCTCAGCATACATTTATTCTTAAGTTATGATTTACAAAAGAATGAAGGCTAACGCATCGAAATCTATATCAGGAAATTATAAACTTGTCGATACCCTGGCCACACACAGACATATGCTCGTACTAGCTACCCTTAGTGTGCGTTTGCGTGATGCGTTATAGACAGTTCATCTATTCAATGATTCTATTTCGTTTGGTTTGGTTTGGTTCCTTTGTTTAAAGGCATATCAACCTTCGTGAGATATTTGATATCAGTGCTAGAGTTGTAGGAAGACAATATTATTACTATTTAACCAATAGCTGTAGGTGGATAAAGTTTATACCTTTCACAAGGGCATTGGTCCGAAAATGAACGCAATAGCACTACTAGACTTCGAATTTGCTTACAACATAGAGGGGTACCTCTCGCGGCTAACGTTAGATATCGTATTATGCAGGTTCAAACTCTAGTCGAAGTCTGATGTACCATGATATATACGTTGGTTGAAATAACATTTAACCAAAAAAAAAAAAAAAAATACTAGAGTGTTTACTACGTAGTCACGTCCAGCATATTAGCTACTGGAACATGATGACTTCGCTCTCAATGTGTTGTGTTTTAGAGTCTAGAATGCTCTCACTAGATGTACATCATTGAGCAATTCTTCCACAAGAAAATTTAACTCCCTTACTTTTTAAGAATATTTGAGATAGGGAATAAATCTGTTTAAACTAACGCAGAATTTGAAAATATTGATTCTTTGATAGAATTTAACGGCGTGTTAACCTCTCTGGGGTTGTTTCATGTCTACATGTTAGGGAATCGTATGCACTGTATGTTTACATTTCTGGAGGTAGTGGTTTCTTCAGAGTTTTATTTTTTTGCAGACCGTTGTTTTGGTTTTAACATCCATAAATAATACTAATCTTTATTAAAAAGTAATTATTTTGATTCAATATTAATCACTTGTTTGAACTTAGTCATAGGGTCTCATATAACTTATAAAATCCTTAGGTTTTTATATTTTGCACTTTTTACATATCCATCGTTGATTTAACATCACTAATATCATCCCTCATACCCTGATGATGGTTCATTAGAACCGAAACGCTATAGTGTCGACTTTGCTTCTCAATAAATCTTTCCTTCTATTTGGATTATCTTGTTATCAATTTTTCTTTACACACACACACACACACACACACACACACACACGTATATATATATATATATATATATATATATATATATATATATATATATACAGAGAAAGAGAGAGACCAGGTGGGAAAATGGACCA
>OY757920.1:41973005-42093005 GCA_963585895.1 Sepioteuthis lessoniana
GTGTGTGTGTGTGTGCGTGTGTCTGATAGAATAGGACAGACACTTTGTATCGACCTATTCTATCATTGATCCGTTAAAGTTTTCGTATAAGTTGTTAGAATTTTGTTTGGAATAAATTTAATAAGGCACCGTATGTTTCCCAAGAATTTTCAGTGACAAATAAGACTATCTTTGAGGAATCTAATAATGAAATAACAACCACAATTACTTGTCATATAGAATATATAAATAATAGCAAGAAGAATAAAAGAGAGAGGAAGTTACGGAAGAAAATAATTTTACTAGAGATATTAGTAAGAATTGCGGAAAATATGCTACTTGAGAAACGCACGATGACTTTCTTACATCATTCCAAAGTCAAATGACTCATACGAAAACATGAACGGTTGTGATTTAAATTTCATCTGTCTTGAATTGCACAAGTTTAAGATTATCTTTTGCTTGAGTGTCTCAAATTGCTGTAGATTGATCATATTTTTTTATCAATTTCGTATATGTATTTTGATTTTTGTGGATTGTTCATTTTTTTAATTAATGAAAAATATCAATTGTTTGTAACATTTTCCGTGTTCCTATCTTATTTCATTGAATGTGAGAGTGTCTGGGGGATGAGTGAAATTTCTTCGATGAGAACTCTCATGTTTAAAATAATCTTCGTGACGAGTCTAGCCTGTTACATAGTAAAAAATATACATGCTTGGATGTGATGATTAAGTTTCTCTTAGTTTAATCAATTTGTCCTTTCCCTTCAAAGTCTGATACACGATAAGTCATGAAGACATAAGTTTGTAGTTACAACATTATATATATATATATATATATATATATACTACTATTAGCTTGCTTAAAGGTGGAATTTCAAGTAGCGTTCCCTCTAACAAGGACCAATATTAACATGAGTATATCCGTGATATACTAACGCCGAGTAAACGAAAAGAATAAGCAAAAAAGCATGTTTATAGATACAAGAAAGTTAACCTTTTATGTAACGACCATACAAACCGATAATAATAAGAATACACAAACATATCCTAACATATAAAAATAAGCACATGTTGATCTATGAACAAGTAATTTGTAGAAAGAGTATAAAAGTGCAAATCGGTTTACTTGATGATGTAGCAACTAAAATAGTCATAGACAGGTGTCCTTACAATTCCAGGGCAGCAGCAGCAGCAGATGTCTCGGCTCTACAAAAAATAGAGGTAGAAGAGATCGAAAATTGATTTATAACTCTCATGTGACCCGCACAAGACACCCCACAAACATACCAATTGTTGAAGAGAGATAATTATGGTCACCCTACAAGTAAGCCCTCTCTAAAGTCGATCTAAAATGCCATAACGGAAAGCTAAAGAGCCAAAGTCAAGTGTTTTTCTGTTCCAAGACAGGGGCAGGTGTTGTATAGTCATATGAAGATTCATGTAGAACATAATAACACAATAATAAAGACGAGCGAAGACTTCTTTAAAAAAATATACCTCTCACTTTTTTTGAAAGGGTTGTGTGTGTGTGAGTGAGAGGGAGTTGGAGACCGAACAGAACTGTAATATATTGACCTCCCCACTCTTATGGCCATCAGCGTTGTGTCTTTCTCGTCCTCTAGGGCTGCTCAACCGGAGGCCCAGGGGCCCACTCTGCTGGGTTCGGGATTTCTCTACTGCTTCTTGCCACCAACCGGTCTGGTCTCCAAACTAACTGACTTCCTGTCTTCACCGAGTTATATAATAGTTCAATTGCCCACTCAATATCTCCCCATAAATGGCCAACGGGATGTGTCACTTCCTTCCGGTGCATCACTTAGGAATGGCATGTTTGGCGGGTCGAAAGTCAATATACAACACAAGAAGCAACGTCTATATCGTTAAAAAAACAGGCAAATGTAGTCGGGAATAGGTTTTTGAGAGTATCAAGTAACATTCCTTATGGAATCCATTGTATACGTTAATCCTCTACGCAAGATTATTGTCTATTGTTTCCACATTCTGTTATTTACTTTCTTGATTATCAAATAGGATTGTACCTTTTACTTACTGGTACCAATTTTTTTACGTACTTATTTTATACTATATGATAACAGGTTTTGGGATCACGTAAAATACCCAATACACTGAGACACGTGATTACCTTGAAGGAACTTACAGTTATTTTTTTCGGGGAGCACAATTCTGATGTCATTGATGTATTCGTGGCTGGAGGTAGAATTCTATTTCAGAACATGCGCATGCGCATAATTTAGGGTAAACGGTGTTTGAACCTCGTTGACGGGTTGCTGAGAACGATTCAAGGCGAAAGAGACATGGAGGAACACTGTCGATGACAGCCAAAATAGATTGGAGTGATAAGCAAGTTCGACCTTCAAGGTTACTTCATTGCGAATTCATGGCGACACAGACACCGTGCAGATACGTCACCAGGTATCCACATATGACAAAGGCGGAAAACTCCAAAGACGCGCACAAGTCATTTGAATAAATGAAGAAACTGTGAGTTGCTCATACCACCAATATATATATATATATATATATATATATATATATATATCAGTAGGAAGCCATGAAGCATTTGCAAATTTATAGAACCCTATTAACAATAATTTTATAAAACCTAAACAATGAGACAAAAATCTTAGTAGTGTGATTTTAATTTGCTTCCAAATTACAAAGTAAGGGGTTAGCTTCATGCTGATTGGTCGACACCAAATCCAATGGTTTATTTCAAAGATTACGTGACTTAAAACCTTAGATGTAATCTCGTGACATATGCTTTTAATGTCTAGGTTTATTTTATGCGTACAGGTTAAGGAATTGCATTCATTTTACATCTATATTTAAATTTCTGTCTAGTTGTTTCTCAAGAGTTTATTTTTCACCCGCTCTTATATATATATATATATATATATGAGACAATGTAATCGGTTGACTGATTTTAACGGCATGTCAACCAATCTAGGCTTTTTTTATGCTAAATATTTAAAAAATCACGTATATTGTTCCCGTATTTGTCAAAATTTCTTAAATGAAGTTTGATCATTTATAACATTTAGAGAATTCGGACTATTATCTTAATCTTCCTATATTCACAACGATTCGGCAAATGCGTCCTTTGGCCTTCTTCATCAGTTTCCTGTAGAATTCGGGAGCCTTCATGGAACATCGATTAAATAAAGGTTTGGTTCGAAGTTCCGTGTAGGATCCTGAGTCCGGCATGAAATTTCTGTGGAAGGCTGAAGGATGCATCAGAGGAAACGGGAATATAACAATAAAGATGAAGACCAAATGATATAAATTGTGCATTCATATTCACATTAAGAAGGAAAAGGTTTTTTTTTATCCATAGACGGGGCCTTAACTGGTGCTACAACTCAAGGTCCACGTAGACCAAGCCGCAATGGCATGGACGGGATATTCTATTCTCCACAGGACTTAACTACGGCCACACAATCTGAAGAAGTTTAGTGTCATATCCAGGTCATCCCTTTTTTGTGGAGCGGTTCCATATTAAGTGAATACTATAAAATTATTTGCCTGAAGATGTGGTGTTTTGACGAATAAAATCTCATGACCGAAGTTAAGAAATTTACCTGATGATCGAAATTGAGAGGGTTCCTGAATTCTCGAATAAATCCCTGGGCGATAGAGGTGTGGTGACATGAGCAGACTTGATTAGTCGGAAGTATGCAGTTACATATGTAAACGTGGGTGGTAGGAGACTTTTCTTTCTGTCTCGTCGGTTAGGACTCAACAACACATTGACTGCATCTCTGCAGGTGGGTAAGACCCCCAACCGAGTGTTCTGATATGATATTAAACGTTTTGATGGTGAGGCTTCAGTGCTAGAGCTTTGGTGAATACAGAGTACCCCTTCATTGCTATTGCTCTCAGGTGTCATCTGACCCGAAGTGGTAGTACCTGAGGGTTCCAAATTATAGGTCAAATGAAATTGTTTGACGGTGGGCAAACAAATCCTATTTACCAACCCCTCCGCTCGGGCAGGATATGACACAAGGTCAATTTTTTAAGCGGAGTTTAACAGGTTTGAATTCAGAGTTTTCCTTCTCCTAGACTAGTTGCCTCACCAAGACTGAAGAACCCAGCCTGTCCCACTATTTACCCATAGCTGGAAGGAGAATAATTGGATTCATACCTTTCCCAAGGGTATTAGTGCTATGTGAAATGCAATCAGTCTCGTCCAGGATTTGAACTCGTGTCGCCGTGTCCATTTCCTACGGCAATAACCATTACACCACGGGCACCTCCATTTTCTTACAGTACATGGTGTTCCCAAGCGGTCCCCCATCTAAGTACTAGTCAGGCTCGACACTGCTTAACTTCGGTGATCGAACGAGAACCTGTGTTTTCACTGTGGGCAAACAAATGACCTATGCTAAATTGAATTGTTTGAAATAGAACTATTTGATCATTTAACAGTATAAATAAATGACTGATTTTTAATTGAATTATCAAGAATACATGGCAATACTTGGAACCATTGGACTGTATGCAAACAAATTATCAATATCAAATAGAATTATTAGTGTTACATCACAATAATTGAACCCATTTAAAGATATAGAAACGATAGCTATACTTGTGTGCAAAGGTGGAAATATGAGGTGAGGGAAGATTTTGAGAAAGTTGGAAATGAAAGGGGCGGATAGATCATGCAGGCTTTCAGGCGTATCTTGTTTTATCAAAGACATCGACTATAATGGATTGTCTAAATGGAAAGGAAAAATAAAAAGAAAAGAAAGAGAGAGAAAAAGAAAAGAAAAAATCGTCCTTAATATATTAATATTAAGTAAGAAAAATGTTAGTTTTTACTAAAAAGAAATTTGGCTATACTCCGCTTTCTCACGAAAATCAATACATCTCTGTCTGGTCAAATCACCAATGACACCTGATACACTTGATAGCACCTAGCCTTGAACATCTACCCAGATGTTCACAGCCAAAACCAATAACCTTTACTACCAGTACTCAAGCCTATATCTATTTCCCTCCCTGTTATTTCCTTGTCTTTTACTTGTCTTTACACCCTTTTCCTCCCTTTACGAAGGTCAAATACTTTTCCTCCCTTTACAAAGGTCAAATACTCCAAAATGTTTTGATAGTAGATGTAATCTATGCCTAGAGGAAAAAATACAAATGATGATATACCCAATCCCTGAAAAATTGTTAAATAAGAGATGTGAATTAATAACTAAATGTATAAATCGGACTAAATTTAAACTATAGAAAATAGATAATACTTTAAAAAACATAGGATTAAATTGAGATTAAGGTAAATGAATAAAAATAAAAATAAAATAAAATAAAAAAATGTGAAAATACCATATCATATATACGTGCTATTCAATAAAAGTGTAACTGAATTAATAGGCTCGAAAATAAAATTGAATTTTTAAAAATTTTAATTTTGATTTTTAAATCTTGAATCTAATTTAATATAATTATTACTGTATCCTTACGTTAAGTTATTAAATAAAGTTATTTATATAAATTAGAATTAAATCTGGAGTTTTAAGTCAAAAAGTACTTGGAATTTAAAAAATAAAAATAAATTAATTTACAATAATTCCAACCGAGCAATAAAATAGAATTACCGGAAGTGGGCTAAATGAGAAGAAAACTCTCCACCCCTCTTCTATCCCCTCCCACCCTTCTTTCCTGTGTCTATTCTGAATTATTTTATCCATAAGATCTGAAGAAGTCCTGTTAATTTTTTCGTGTTTTTGATTTTATCAAAAACACATAACAGGATGGAAATAAATTTATAATCCTAATGAAACGGGTTTTGTTTTTTCTTAAAGAAATATATATATATATATATATATATATATATATATATATATATATATATATATATGTAATTTGGCATTAAATAAACTACAATGGTTGTATGCCATAAATCCAAACCCAACACAACCCAACGAAACCAAGCCTAGCATCACCATTGTGTCCAAACGTGACAGAGACTGACCCCGTTCGACAATCTTGAGTCTGAGCAATTCTTTTCACATTTTACCCACTCGGGGAATGCTGATTTGAAGGGTGAGATGATGAGAAATAACTATGATCGCTGAAGTCTGATGGAGTCACCATTGGTTATTTACAATCTTGTATATTCTTTATGAAATAAAATTTGCAAAGGGATCGATTTTTTAAAACAATCTGCAAATATTAGTCATGCCAGGAAAGTAAATTAAAATGTAAGTACATTTTCTAATGGTCAGATATTGAATTCATTTTCTACTGGTTTTAATGCTTTTATCTATTTCTTCATGGGCCACGTAGAGAGATGTTTTAATTGTGCAGTTCTAAATAGTCGTCTACACTTTACCTAGAAATGTATTCGCGTATCGAATGGTCGTGTTTGTTGTCGGCCATGTTCAGTTGGTTATTCGTGCCAGTTGTCATTGACAAGCTCAAACGGATTTATTTTGGGAAATGGAAAGACTTGATGCGACACAGTCTGCTATTATCTCTTTCATAAAATCTGATCAGTCTGGGTGTCTACAATCTGAAAATCTCTTAAACTGCTTACTAACTACAAGCACACACATACACACACACATACACACAAACACACACACACACACACACACACATATATATATATATATATATATATATATATATATGTGTGTGTGTGTGTGTGTGTGTTTAAATGATTGATTGTAGTGAACTTGACAATATTTGTGCATAATTGTATACAATAATATGTTCATATGTGTAAGTTTGTCTTCAGACACACACACACACACACACACATGTATATATATATATATATATATATATATATATATATATACACTTACGTTATTATGTCGTCAGGTGCACTTACATAAAAACTGGAATGCTCGAGAACAAATACACACGTACTTATATATATATATATATATATAATAAGATGTTCCTCGGAGAGATTTATATTTTTTGAATTTATTTATTTTGTTCTTACATATGTGTTATATACATGTATTACATACGTGTTATATATATACGTAAGTTTCCAGCTTGTTGCTTTCGTCAGAGAACATGTGTGGCTCAAGGCATTTTAAAAGGGGTACTCAATGAGACTTGAACTCACTACTGTTTCCATAATAAATGATTCTTGTTTGGTTGAATTTTTTTATAAGGGTTTTTGTTCCTCCTTCTTGGAGTATATATATATATGTACGAGGTACATACGATAAATTTCCAGACTTTTTTCGTATGTACACTTTTATTGATAGTATACCCATGAAACTCTAGTCCCCTTAGAAGTAATCTCATCCGGCTGGAATGCATTGTTTTACCGTTCCACAAAATTCTGGAAGGCCACATGGAAGTCCTCTTGTGTGAGCGTGTCAATGACCTTCGTCACAGCCTCTTTCATCTCCTCGATTGTCTCATAACGACAGCCTCTGGGCTTAGGGAATAACCAAAAGTCACAAGGAACGAGGTCTGAAATATAGGCAGGGTGAGGAACTGTCTTGTTGCCCATCTTGCTCAAATAGTCTGTGACAAGGATGCAGTAGTGGACTGGTGTATTGTCCTGGTGGAAATGCCACTGACCCGATATTAAAGAGTGCTGGCCTCTTCCGACGGAATCTCTTCCTGAACTCCTATAAAACCTCCACATAATAACCCTAATTCTAACCCCAACCCTTTAGCCGATCAACTCTGGTGTATTAATTTCCTTACTCCTCCCACACTGCTCATCATCCCTCATAGACTTGCTGCCTTCCTTGAATCTCTTATGCCACTCACAAACTGATGCTCGATTCATGCAAGATGCTCCAAAAGCAATCTGAAGCATTCCCTACGGTTCTGTGGCATTTTTTCCAAGTTTAAAACAGGCTTTTATTGCGTATTGTTCTTTTAAAGAGTCAGATTGCATTTCTGAAATTCACCAACTGTGACAATCAGGATTTGTAGGGTGTATTCCAATTCCTGTTGTAGGTGTTCATTTGAACCTGAAATCATATAAATTTGTCAGTCATATCATAACATATATAACAATAACATACAGAATTTTCAAGAGTCTACGACAATATTAAATGCCCATACGATAAAAGTCTGGAAATTTATCGTATGAACCTCGAATATATATATATATATATATATATATATATATATATATTGTCATCGACGGACAGACTGTTTCGTTCTTCAGTGTGGTTAGACACGTAGGACGCTTGAAGCCGGGATCGAAACCATCCAACTATTTCTTAGACTAAGTCTCAGACCGCTCGGCCAGCAAGCCTACTACGTTTGGCTAAGGGAATTGTTTGGGTATTTATGTAGCAACAGCAGTAGCCGTTTGTTTTTTACATTTTTATACCTTATCAGCTACACACACACACGCATATATATATATATATATATATATATATATATATGTGTGTGTGTGTGTGTGTGTGTGTGTGTGTGTGTGTATAATGAGGCAATCGTTTAAAAACGTTTTTTCTTCATAAAAAGTGCTCAAAGACTACTCAATAGAGCAGGACAAAAAGTAAAATCTATAAATTCTTTTTTTCTAAAATTTTGTCAATGTACTGACTATATGGAAAAAACACTGTAATATTCGGTTAAAAGATTTGTAGTTGAATCAGGATCCATAAACACTAAATGCAAAAAATGGCTGCATGTCGTAGGAGTGGATTATAAAAGACGGATATCTGCCGTAGAGATGTGGTTACCCACCTGTCCTTGCCAGCCATGGAACGTGCTATCACATCGATTCTTACTTGATATTTCACTACTGTCGTTCTATGCAAGGACAACCTTAGCCCTTTAGATATCTACTTATAATCTTAAATATCTGTGTGGGTGTGCTTATATTTGTGTGTGGCCCCTTTATTTGTGCTTGGGGAACCAGAGATAAAATGGACATAGTTACACACACGTCAAGAAATTGACACACACACACACACACACATACAAACACACACATATATATATATATATATATATATATAGACAGAGAGAGAGAGAGAGAGGAGAATGCGATATTATTGAAGAGAAGATAACATAAGTCTATTTATCATTGCAATATTCACTACACAAATAATGTAATCCCGTGGGAATATATGAAACCATTTGTCAGAGGGGAAAATTAATGACGATAAACTTGTAGTTTGGGAAAATAAATCTATGGGTATAAGTTTTAAATAGATAAAAGAAATCAAGTTTAACCGTTTCATTACCAAACAAAAGATGCTACCAATTTTGTTGGCCGATTTCATTTATCAGGGGAGCTCAGTTACTTCTTTGCCTAGTCGACTGGGTCTTTACAATACACCGACTGCTTCTCTGCAGTACAGTTTCAGTGTCAAAAACAATTCCATTTCAAAGAATTCAGTTCAGCATAAGTACGCAGTTTAATGGTCAAAACATTTCTATTTCAAATTATTCAGTGTAGTCAAACAGGTCTAATTCAAACAATTCAGTTTAGCTTAAGTATGTGGTTTACTTCTATTTAAACGATACATAGGACCCTTATCAGATGCTACCACTGTGGGCCAGATTTGAGCTGGGAGCAATAGCAATGAAGGGATATTCTGCATTCCTCAAAGCTGCTGTGTCAAGAACCATTTTTTGAGTCTTTGGTATGACTCGACCTGAGATTGAACACTGAAGTCCTGGGTCAACTGTGAACTTTTTTACCCACTGGATATTGGTTGGTTTCTTTTTTTAAGGCATATCAAACTTTGTGGGTTATTTAATGTCAAAGTCATCTTTTGGGGAAAACCCGTAATAATATTATAACTTGAAGCGGGAGGAAAAACGGGGATCATATCTTTTCCAAGGATTAACATCCAAAAGTGTACGTAATAGAACATCTGTAATTCAAACACGCTTACTAAGATGTTAAAGGTTAGCCTTGAGACTCTTATATATATATATATATATATATATATATATATATATATATATATATATATATATAGTTTTGAGCTACCGAAACTGTTATTACCCTGGTTGGCGGCTAATAAGGACAGAGTATCGCACGTACTTTCACACGTTGTATGATGAAAAATAAAGAATATATATATATATAGAGAGAGAGAGAGAGAGACAGACAGAAATGGTAGATTTTGGTGAATCTGGACAAGATCATAAGAATAAGTTGGAAAGTCGATAAATCAAACACGTTTTAAGTGTTTGATTTATACACTTTTCCACTTATTTTTATCATATATATATATATATTATTTTCTTAACCAAAGATGCTGGGATTTATAAATTTTTTGCGGGAAATTATTCTATAAAAGTATTGAAATTCCGTAACTCTGCAAATAAGATATGAATCTATTGTATTCCAATCTCTTGTTGAATATAGTAAAAAAAAATAGAATAACTTCAACAAATTTACCAATTGAAAAAGAGTATATTGACGGAATGGAATAATGTAGAATCAGTTAATTTATATCGTCTCTTACTATTTACTTTGCATAATATTTACTGAAAAATAATTAAACCCTGCCACCTTTGTTTGAGAAAAAATTGAATTCTTATTTGAAAAAAAAGATTCACGAGACTGATAGCATTTCACATAGCACTAATACCCTTGGGAAAGGTATGAATCCAATTATTCTCCCTGCAGCTATGGGTAAATAGTAGGGCAGACTAGGTTCTTCAGCTTTGGTGACACAACTAGTCTAGGAGAAAGAAAACTCTGAATTCAAACCTGTTAAACTCCGCATAAAAAAAATTGACCTTGTGTCATATCCTGCCCGAGCGGAGGGGGTTGGGTAAATAAGTTACTTATTTATGTTCAACCGATGAATCGATCAGTCGTAGAGAGATAGGAATTGAGTTAGCACGATGGATTGCAAAATAAGAACACTGAAATAGTTTGATAGGTATACGATGATAGATTGATACGTTTGTTGGTTGGTCGGGTTTTATGGCATGTCAAACTTTATAGGTTATTTAATGCCAAATCTATTTTTATACAAATAATCAGTTATATTTCAAACAATTCCGTTTAGCATGAGTACACAGTTCAATCGTCAAAAACATTTCTATTTCAAGCTTTTCAGTTTACTCAAACAGTTCTACCTCAAACAATTCAGTTTAGCGTAATTAACGTTTCAATGTAAAAAAAACAGTTCTATATCAAACAATTCAGTTTAGCATAAGTACGCAGTTTAAATATCGAAGCCGTTCTTTTTAAAGTAATTTAGTTTATCACGAGTAAGCAGATTAGTTATATTTAACCCATACATAAGATGTCCTGGGAGGGATGGTAATGAACGGGTATTCCACCTTCCCCAAAATTCCAGCATCATTGGAACCTCACCATCAGTTTGTTGTTATATCCAGGACACTCGTTGTGGGGTTGTCTTACCCCATCTGCAGAGGTGCAGTCGGTGTATTCTAAAGTCAAAGCCGACTGGGCAATACTCAGAGTTAAATGGAAAAACGGCTTTATTTCAGATAATAGTTTTGCAAAAGTACACTCTTTAGATTGCAAAAAAGCTCTATTTCAAGCAATTCATTTTAACATAATTACGCAGTTTAAATGCCAAAACATTTCTATTTTAAGCAAATAGGACTAAACTGCGTATTTATGCTAAATTGAATTGTTTGAAATGGAACTATTTTTGACATTGAAACTGTACTTACGCTAAAGTGATTTGTTTAAGATAAAACTGCTTTGATATTTAACTGTGCGTAAACAAAATCTATATTTATACTAAACTGATGTGGTTGAATTAGAGATGTTTGATTTTATAGAATAGCTTGAAATAGAAATTTGAAATATAATAGAAGCACTGTGTACTCATGCTAAACGGAATTGTTTGAAATAGAACTGTATGAAAATGGATTTGGCATTACATAACCTCAAAATGTGATATGCCATAAACTAAAACAACCAACGAAACACAAAGTGTTATTATTATTATATACTCCTTTAGAGTTTTTCCAATCCGTATTAGCTGATGGTCCTTCACTGGAGTTTGAGTGACAACAAGTAACCTCAAGTCTCCAGGTCTCGTCTCAGGATTCTGGCCGTTCTTAGCAGTGCTGTCTTTTGGATAGTATCTACCCGTCCGCCAACTTCCAAGTCCTTCAGGCCTTTTAATAATCCTTTAGTTATTGTGCCTAACGCACCAATCACAATTGGCACAATCGTTACTTTCATGTTCCACAGCTTTTTTAATTCTCTAGCAAGGTCGAGGTACTTATCCTTCTTTTCATTTTCCTTCAGATTCATTCTGTGGTCCGCCGGGACAACAAAGTCGACAATTTTACAGATTCTCTTTTTTTTTTTTTTGTTGATTATTATGAAGTCTGGTCTTCTGGCCGGAATTAGGTGATCCGTTTGTATGCTAAAATCCAATAAGAGTTTATGCAAATCATTTTTCTAGGACAGGTGCTCGGTTGTGCATATACCACTTGTTTGTATAGTCGAATTGAAATTTCCAGCAGATTTCCCAGTGGATCACCTTGCCGACCCAGTCGTGTCTCGCTTTATACTCCTTCTGTGATAATTTTCTGCATTCGCTTATTATGTGATTAATCGTTTCGTCTCTGTCACCGCATTGCCTACATTTACTGATTTTCTTGAAGTCATACAACTATGAGCAAAGGAATGAATATTAATAAATAATAAATAGTTACTTGGAAACAAATGATTATTGGTATTGAATATGAATACTAAGAATTATGCAACCGTATGCAAATTATGTGTATTATATCGGAATACATATTTGTATTAAATAATTATATTATTTATGAGTATTCCATCTCATAAACTCCACACAACAAAATGTTGAGTACCCATTCATTGTAATTACTGCCATGTTGACTCTGAATCAGATTGTTTGTAACTATTAGGGTCTCATCTATAAATCAGATAAATGCGTTTAATATTTTTTATTAGTTAGTAATATATGAAACCATGCAAATGTGCACAAATTATTCGTATTAGATATGAATAAAGTAAAGTAAAGTTGGCGACCATAGTCGAGGGTGACCCGAAGGCTCCCTTTTCAATAGCTACTACACCAAGGTGTAGAGGAGGGCGCTACTCCTTTCCCTGGATTGCTCCACTTTACCCTTGATCCGTACCTTATAATGCTGAGTGTTAAGCAAGGAGGCATGACTCGACCTGGGAGTGAACCCAAGTCTCCCGAACCATTGGCGAACACTCTAACCGCTTGGCCAATGTCCGGTTAGATATGAATACTCGATAAATAAATGCCTGCAAATACTCTTAAGATAGAACTACACAATCAATGTAATTATAAACGTACCATATATGCTATCCCTTTAACATCTATGTATAAAATAACCCTATTCGGGTTGACATGCAATTAAAATGAATCAGTCAATCTCTAATGTTTGTCACGTGCATGACTTTTTGCACGAATATTACGGAAACAAAATCGAAGATTCAAGCTCAGGTTAACCTCAGTATCAATAACGATGATTTTCAAGGCAGGAATGCTCACTATCCCCGGCTTTTATTCGGAAACAAAAAACATATTATTCATCCCGCTTACGTTCATAGGGCTTCGAGCTTTTTTTTTTTTTTTTTTAGATAAGCTTAGGAAATGTATAAAGTAGAATAAGATATATGATAATTGGGACATTTAGACGAACTCCACGATGACTTTACATATAGACTTTGGAAGATGAGATTTATTTAATAAGGAAAAACAGATCAGATGACGAAAAATCTGTAGACGTATTCATGATTTATTAGAAGAATAGATAAAGGCTATTTTCCTTAATGTAAATAAGAAAAAGTTTAGACGAGATGAAGCAGAACAGGAATAAATTATCTCTAAGTATTCCATCAGAAAAGCACTCAGAGCTAAGAGATAAAAATGGGATTAGCACACACACACACACACACACAGACACATTCATACACACACCAAAATACATATACGTATATATATGAGTGTGTGTATGTATTTAACCAACCTGTCTGGACGACCAAGATGCGACCCAAGGTCAAGCGACGTTAATCAGGTTTGAAATCAGTATTTTCCTTCTCCCAGACCGGTTGCCATACATACGAAGATGCTCTACAACTATGACAATTACAACAAAATCGGCATCACATCGCTCTCTCTCTCTATATATATATATACCTAAGAAATCATTTTGCTCAGTATATATATATATATATATATATATATATATATAAGTCATTTTTCTGTACAATATATATATATATATATATATATATATATATATATATATATATATATATATATTGTCATCCACAGACAGACTGTTTCGTTCTATCAGAACTCTTCAGTGTGGCTAGACTCGCAGGACGCTCGAAGCCGGGATCGAAACCCGTCTAACTTTACGATAGATTAAGGTTTCAGACCACACAGCTACAAGCGGACTACGTTGGCTAAGGGAATTTTAAGGTATTTTATTTTTAGCAACAGCAGCAGCAGCCTTTGTTTACATTTTTTTTAATACCCTTATCATCATGTCACGCCATCAGCACGGATATCTCTGACCCTTTCTTGCCAGCCTTCTCTATCACCCATTACTTCCGGTTGGTTTTCAGGGCTACATCCCTTATTTGCATAGAGTTGCTGAATGTAGGTTCCAGCTGGTTGTCCTGCATTTGTTCGTCTATGCGAAGGGGTCCACAAAAGTACATCACTTATAAACGACCGTATAGCAGCATTCTAAGCTCTGCCTCCAGGACTTGTTCAATATTGCTTGAATCATTCTTGTGTAGTTGCCGTCAAGCCTTTTCTCCATACATTTAGTTATCGTCCATGTAGTGCAGCCATACAGTAGTATTGACACGACTGCTGCTTGGAAGAAACTGCTTTTTATTTTATCACACATGTCTACCTTCAATATGACCGATGGTTTATCGATAGCTAACCACGCCTTTGCTAGTCGCGTGTTGATGTCAGTCTCAGTTGATGAGACTCTGCTTCTTAGGTAGGTGAACTTGTCTACTAGTTTCGGAGAGCTACCGTTTAGTTTGGAGATGTCTCCTCTTTGATTAAAGCACATATATTCTGTCTTGGGTGCATTGACATGGAGGCCTATGCCTACAACGGCTCGTTCCAGAATATGCAGCTGGGTTTCGGCTTGGGCAGGTGCATTTTCCGGAAGCGCTGTATCATCGGCGTAATCTACTTCCGTAATTGTTTGTACAAGGTGCCTTCTGCTTCTTTCCTTTGTTAGCTTGAAACTATTTTTTTTCGTTTCGTCAATAGATGTTTTAAGCACGTAGTCTAGACAGATAATAAAGAGGTACGGGGCTTATGAGTCTCCTTAGAGTACACCTGCTATAATGTCGATGTAGTCTGTGTCTCCGTCCGTCATTATGGCTGCGACGGTTTCTTTCTTTCCTCTTTAAATGGAATCAAAGGTCATGGTAAATTCAGCAAATAATAGTGTTGCCTTAAGTTTTTTGGCACGTACACATTCAAGAATTCGACGTCATGGTTATATTCCTCGGAAGTCATTTTGGTTCTTCCTAAATATGTTTTCAATTTTGGGTTCTATGCGGCTACATAGAAGAGCATTGTATATATTGGCCGCTAATGATGTAAGTGTTATACCTCGGTAATTCTTGGCTAATCCAAGGTTATCTTTTTAGGGAAGAGGAGGATGCATCCCTTTTATCAATCTGTCTATTGGGTTTTGATTATATACGGCATAACAGAGTCGGAGCAGTATCTTGTCGAAATCCCCGATCTTCCATACTTCTGGGGGTATTTCATAAAGCCCCCCTGCTTTTCTGTTTTAAAATTTTCTTAGTACCGAATCAAGTTCTTGCATAAACATTCCTAGTTTGATGTTTAATTTTTTACATATAATTCTCGTGATTGGTTCATGTGTCACTTTCGGAGGGTTTCGGAGGGTTTGTTGGCTGGTAGCTTTTAGTTAAGCTTTCGCAGTGCTCTTCTTTCTGCTCACTTCGTTTACGATTTGCCATGCAATCCTAGATTGTCTATCTTCAACCGAGTCTCTGATCTTATCGATCTGATTTTGCATGTATTCTATTTGTTCTTCTGGGTATATGTTAGCTAATTCATTTTTTTTCCTTTTAAGTTTCAGGGCTTTGGTATTGGTTGGGTTCTTTCTATTGCATTTGGTGGCAGTTTTCATTTCTGTACGCTTTTCCTTAATCGCTAATGTCCCCATGAGAACTCTAGATTTAATTGTTTAGTTGGTATGCATTCCGTTGCTGCTTCTAAGTGGACATCGACGAAATTCACATATTCGTCATTCGGAGTATGTGTTTCGGTTTTTTCCTGTAGTGTATCGAATTTGTTTCTTAGTGTTAACGCATATTTTTCTCTAATATGCCTGTTATTAAGCAGGGACCAGTCATAGTGTACATTGGTTGTTATTTTGGTCGCATTCTTTCGTATGCTCAGTCGTATTTTTGTTTGAAAATTCGGTGGTCGGGGGACACACCCTCGAATGAGGAGTATGCCTTGCAATTCAATGCGCTATTATTCCATTTCTTATTTATAAAGACGTAATCTATCTGTGCTTTAGTATTGTTTGCATATGTTTAGGTCCATAGTTTTCCCTCCCTTTTTTTAAAATTTGTATTGAGGCAACTTAATCTATTTTCTAGTGTGAAATCTGTTAGATGTTGCCCATTTCTGTTTGACAAGTTGTATATTTATATATACATATATAATGTACAGGAAAAAAATTATTGTGCAGTTTTGGAACGTAAACAAACGCAAAAAGGCCAACGTGTATTCTTTTTTAAATCCAATTTTACTTAAAAAATATTTGCTATTTTGTTTTTTTATTGTCATCACCTTGTTTAAAAGATAATATGGTCAAAATGCCTATCCTAACCAGCTCTGTATTCATGAAGCCTCATTCTGAGGTTCCGCAGGTTTTTCCTCATCATCTCTTCTGCTGCTGATGGGGTTTCATTACAAATAAAATCTTCCATTTTGTCAGTTTTCTTTGGCAAATGTTTCAAGACTTGGGCCCTCATGTAACCACAGAGGAATAATTACTGATTCAAAGCTATATACACCGGAAACCTTGCCCTGAAGTTTTGCTTTGCTCTCCTAATAATAACTACTGGTATTGCTATGATTTCCTGACGAATGAAATAAGTTCAGTTTGTAAGTTTTCTGTTGTTTATATTTTGAACATTTCAACCTTCAAATAACCCAAGAGAAGGTAATTACAGGGGGAATAGATCTTTTAACCGAAATAACTGCTGCATTACAATGACAGATGCAAATTTACAAATTCTGGAGATCATTTTGTCAGATTCTCTAAATAAAAAGAGCTGATATGCTTGGTTGTCTGCTTGTCTGGGTCTGGATTCTGTGTAAAATTGTGTCCCCAAAACAACCGCTTCTTCTCGATCAAAAAAGTTTCTGAATTCCCTGCTATACATATTTATTCGTCTATCAGCACTAGCACGATAGGACACAGGTTCAAATTTAGGCAGATTTTAAGTTTTTCTTATTCTAGATCGGTTCCATACCAAAGTTAAAGAACCCAAAATTCCCTACTATTTATCATAGCTGAAGGAAGGATTCAAAAACTTCCTAAGAATAATAGCTTTGTGGGAAATATAAAGAGCTTTGTGCAGGATTTGAACGCAGTTTGTACTTCGAACATTGAATGATCTAATGAAAGAAAATGGCTTTGCACTAAAATCGGTAAAAAGTAGACGATAATTTTTTTTTACGGACGCAGACTATCCAAACGACATAGCGTATCTTTCAAATACACCTACTCAAGCTGAATCCTTGCTGCAAAGACTGGTGCTGGTAGCAGGCTGCACTGACTTCGACGTAAATGCAGATAAAACAGAATATATATGTTTTAAACAAAAAAGAGACATCTTCATTCTAAATGGAAGTTCTTTGAAATTGGTGGTCAAATTCACATACCTGTGTAGCTGCGTCTCATCTACTGAAAGTGTCATCAATATGCGCCTTGCGAAGGCATAGACTGCTATCGATAGGTTATTGATCATATGAAAATCAAACCTATCCAACAAAATAAAACATAATTTCTTCCAAGCAGCGGTTGTATCAATTCTACTATATGGATGCACCATATGGACGTTGACAAAGCGTATACTGAAAAAACTTGACGGCAATTGAACAAGAATGTTACAAATTGTATTGAACAAATCCTGGAAGCAACAGCCCACGAAAAAACAGTTGTAAGACCCCCTAACGCCTATCTCTAAAACCATCCTAGTAAGAAGAACAAGGCATTCAGGATACTACTAAAGAAGCAAGAAGGAAATCATTTGTGACGTTCTCCTATGGACTGCATCAAATGGACGTGCCATTGTTGGAAGACCAAGAAGAACATACCTACACTAACTCTGCATGGACACAGAATGTAAACAAGAAAACCTGCCGGGAGTGATGGATGATAGTGACTATTGGTGAGAGAGAGAGAGAGAGAGAGAGAGAGAGAGTCAGGGAACTCTGTGCCAGTTGTGCAACTTGATGATGATTAGGTTAATGATTGTTGCGTCCATTTTCTTATGAAGATAACGGTTACAACAAGAGCGCCTCAATGTATGACCTACAATTTGACTTAACAATGGAAGCGATTTTTTTTCTTAAGATATTTGTTTATTCTTATATTTCGATTTAAATATAGCCTACAAAAAATTAACTGGATTATAATGTTTCATTATGGATTTTTAATCAAGGACTCTTTTCTTAAATCAATTCTTAAATTTGATTTTCTTCTTTCCATTATAATTGCTCCCATCAGCAGTCACCTTGTAATCAGTTTGAGGCACTCGTTGAGTAATGGTTATCGCCGAATAAAATGGGGACGGTGTCAACTTTAAATACCTAACTAGACTAGTTGCATCATCAACAAAACCAATTGTATGGAAAAAATATTGGTAATTGGTCGTTGCTGTTAAATAAGTAATAGTCTTTATGGTTTGGTTTGGTTTGTTGGTTTTATGGCGTATCAAACTTTGTAGGTTATTTAACGCCAAATCCATTTTTATGTAAATAATCTGTTCTATTGAAAACAGTTAAGTTTAGCATGAGTACACAGGTTAATTGTCAAAAACATTTCCATTTCAAACTATTAAGCAGTTATATGTAATAATTCAGTTAAGTGTAAATACCGTTTTAATGTCGAAGAACAGTTCTATTTGAAATAATTCAGTTAAGCATGAGCACGCAGTTTAAGTGTAAGTACGGTTTAATTGTCAAAAACATTTCTATTTCAAGCTATTCAGTTTACTCAATTCATTTTAGCATAAATATGCTGTTAGTTCTATTTAACCCATAGATAGGGCCCTATCAGGTGCTACCACTCCAGGCCATAGTGGACCTGGGAGCGATGGCAATGAAGGGGTACTCCGCATTCCCCAAAGCTCCAGCACTGCTGGAACCTAACCATCAGATTGTTTAATGTCATATCTAGGACACTCGTTGTGGGGGGTTTACCCCTCTGCAGAGGTGCAGTCAGTGTATTCTACAGCCCCAGCTGACTGGGCAACAATTGTATGGAATAAATATTAATAATTAGTCGTTGCTGTTAAATAAGTAATAGTCTTTATCGTACGTTTTTATCGATTTTTTTTCTTCTTGCATCATTTCATTATTATTTCACAGAAATAATTTTTTATATATACAATGATCTAACTCAAGCGGATAGGACTATAGGATACACTGACTGCTCCTCTGCAGAGGGGTAAGACCTCGCCCTAACAAAGAGTGTCCTAGATGTGACATTAAACCATTTTATGTCGAACCTCCAGCCTTGGAGATTTGTGGAATTTGGAGTGCTATTGGTTCCAATTCCATTCTGAATTGGAGTGGTAATCGTAGTACTCGAGTTCGTACTCCAGTGGCGCTATTACGTTCACTTTCGGGCAAATACCCTGAGGAAAGGTATGAACCTCCTTATCCTCCCAGCTATGGGTTTAATAGTACCACTACTGTTCTGCTAGGGGTAAGGCTTGGGCATTAAATAACCTACATGATATGTCATTAAACAAAGAAAGAAAGAAAGAAAGTTGGAGTGGTAGGAACTGATTGGTTCTATCTATGGGTCAAATAGAACAAACTATATGTGCAAAAATATGAAAGATGTTAAATTGTGACTGTTGTATAGAAATATATGAAAACCGTTTAACTGTGTGAGAAAAGCGCTCAGGCTCGTTTAATAATGTAATATACATAAAGTTACGTAAAGTTGGAGACCTTAGTTGAGGGTGACCCGAAGTCTCCCTTTTCAAAAGCCACAACGCCAACGTGTAAGGGAAAGAACTACTTCTTTCCCTGGATTGATCCACTTTACCCTTGATCTTTTCCTTATAATGCTGAGTGTTAAGCAAGGAGGGATCAATTACCATTTTTTTAGACCTTTGGTATGACTCGACCTGGGATTGAACCAGGTTCTCCCGGACCATTGGCGAAAACTCTTACCATTATGTCAATACAAATTATATATATATTCACTATATATGTATAAACATGATTTACATACAATAACCTTAAATCTTGATATGTCATAAAACCAAACCAAATACGGTGATCTATTACGTGTCATTCATATTTACCCAACCCCTCCGCTCGGGCAGGATATGACACAAGGTCAATTTTTTCTTTTAAGCGGAGTTTAACCGGTTTGAATTCAGAGTTTTCCTTCTCCTTAACTAGTTGCCCCACCGAGGCTGAAGAACCTAGTCTGCCCTAATATTTACCCATAGCTAGAGGGAGAATAATTAGATTCATACCTTTCCCAAGGGTATTAGTGCTAAGTGAAATGCAACTACTCTCGTCCAGGATTTGAACTCGTGCCACCGTGTACATTTCCTACGACGATAACAATTACACCACGGGCGCCTCATCTATTATGTGTTATTATTAAGTTATTGAGCCGTAACTGTTATCAGTACATAAAATCCGCTAGGTCGGCAGCGGCAGTAGAATTCGCCCTTTCACCTCTGTAAAAGGGTTTCCCTCCACCAGTAATGGTCATGGATATGTCTCTATAAAATTCGATGGTAAAGCTCCAGTCTTGTTGCTTTAGAGGGGGTGTCCTTAATGGTTAAAGTGATGGACTGCGGAATCGTAGTACGCGAGTTCGTACTTCAGTCGAGCTATTACATTCACTTTCGGGCAAATACCCTTGGGAAAGGTATAAACCCCCTTATCCTCCCAGCTATGGGTTAAATAGTACCACTATTGTTCTTCTCGGGAAATGGCTTTGGCATTAAATAACCTACAAAGGTTGATATGCCATTAAATAATTAAACTAAACCAAACTAAACTTGTTGCTTTAGATAATATTGAGTTCCTACTGATAGATATTACTTCATACTTCACTATGACCCGGTAATTCAATACCTGCTAAGGTCTCATCAATGGGCCAATTAGAACATTTTAACCATTTAACTCTAGTGCTTCAAAACGTTACCCATTCGCTTACAAGTCATATATGAATATATGTATATGCATATGAGTAAAGTAAGAAGTTGGTGACCGTAGTCGAGGTTACTTGTAGGCTCCCTTTTCAATAGCTAATACACCCAGGTGTTGGGGAAGGTGCTACTTTTTTCTCTGGATTGCTCCCGTTTACCCTTTTGTTATGACTCAACCTGGTATTGAACCGCGGTCTGCCAGACCATTGTGTGTGTGTATGTGTGTGTGAGAGAGAGAGAGATAGAGAGAGAGTGTGTGTGTGTGCATTCAATAAGTTTCCAGATTTCTTAAAAAGCATTTAAGATTGCCGTAGACTCTTGAAAATTCAGTATATTATTGATATACATCTTATGAGATGACTGATCAATTTTTATGATTTCAGGTTCAAATGAACAGCTACAGCTGGAATTGGAATACACCCTACAAAAACCTGATTGTCACAGCTGGTGAATTTCAAAAATGCAATCTGGTTTTAGAAGAACGATATGCAATAAAATTCTGTTTTAAACTTGGAAAAAAACATGTGATGAAAGCTGCATCTACTGCTATGATCCAGAGACCAAGAGACAGAGTTCCCAGAGGAAGCTCTCCCAGACCCAAACGGCCAGACAGAGGAAATCCACCCACAAACTTTTGATGATCCCTTTTTTGACAGCACTGGCATGATATACATGCTCTGGGCTCCCACTGGACAGACAGTAAACGAGGAGTAATATGTTGAGGTTTTAAGGGAGTTCAGGAAGAGATTCCTTCGGAAGAGGCCAGCACTCTTCAAATCGGGTCACCAGGACAATACACCAGTCCACAACTCCATCCTTGTCACAGACTATTTGAGCAAGATGGGCATCAAGACAGTTCCTCACCCTTCCTATATTTCAGACCTAGCTCCTTGTGACTTTTGGTTATTCCCTAAGCTCAGAGTCTGTCGTTATGAGACAATTGAGGAGATAAAAGAGGCTGTGACGAAGGTCATTGACACGCTCACACAAGAGGACTTCCATGTAGCCTTCCAGAAGTTGTTGTAACAGTACAGCAAGTGCATTGCAGCCGGAGGAGATTACTTCGTAGGGGACTAGAGTTTCATGTGTGTACTATCAATAAAAATGCCCATACGAAAAATGTCTGGAAACTTATTTAATAATCCTCGTAAGTAGAGGATCTGTTGTAAATCATTAATTTTTAAAGCAGTAGTACAGTTTAAGTTTCTTTATTTAATGGCATATCAACTTTTTATGGGCACTGATTATCAAAGCCATTCTTGTAGAAGAGCAGGTGTAAGGGATGATGAGGTTCATACCTTCCCAAAAGTGAACATAATAGCGTGACTTGTGTTCGAACTCGCTTACTATGATATCGTATTCCAGAACGTTAGCCACTAAGTCACAGGTCTCCCTCAGTAGTATATGAAGTTTAAGAGTCAATAGAGAGCAAGTTTCCTAATTACACTTGGTATATATTCTAATTCTTTCATTTGGATAATATCAATTTGTTTTATCTTTCTTAATTCCTCCTGTCTTTTTTTCTTCGAGAATATTTGAAAATGTTCCTAGTGCTCTTGGGATAACGGAAAAATTATCGTTTTATTGAATTACGTTATGGAATTACATGAAATTTGGTTAAAAATAAAAGAACAACCGTTTTATGGTTTTTGACTCCTTTCGTCGCTGGGAGTTGACTGAAAATTAACTCATCACAATAACATTACGAGAATGATAAAGGCAAAAATCCAGTTATCCAATAGACCAGTTTCATCGCCAGTCATCTACCAAATTGTCTTGCCATTTTAACAGAATGTCAATAGAAATAGCATCGTTGATTACTTGTGATATGACACAAGACATGAAACGGATTGTCCACAAACATTGAAAGATGCAATCATTAGATTATGTTCTATTCTATTGAGGATATGATATATTCATAGGACATGATTCCCAGAATATCAACTCTTTCAATTTACTGACCATAATCCCACAAATATTAATTCTTTGTGACAAAAATGCCTCTCTCAAAAGAAACAGTTTTTGTAAGAGAGATTAGTCTCCAGACGATTCAGTCATCAAGCTCTTTGTAACACACGATTGTCACTAAAACATTCTGTATTCGTTACAATCAATCATTCATAAAATATACTTGGTCATTTGAATGAATAGTACAGTCCTGAGAATATTGGTTTGGTAACATATGTAGCAGTTATTGATTATTACCCACCGGTGTCTCTTCAATGGACTGATAACTTATACGACAGTCCTCTGAATATTTATAAACTGTATAGCAGAGCACAGTCATCAAACTATTGTTTTCTTTGTGCGTATTTACTCAAGTCTTCTAAAACTCAAAGCAGCTGTACTTCGGTAAAATACTGATCTTTTGTTACATCATGTCCGTAGCAGAGACGTTCGGTAAATTCATACTCTTTCCATCATGCCTGAAACAAGAGGTATAAAAAATAACCACCGCGTGAGAGTCTCTTCAATGGTCACACAGAAGAGAAAGTGACAGTCACCAATTGCTGCTGACTCTGTGCCTACGCAACTTAAAATTCCACAAGTTCTATCGGCAATTTCGAGCAAGCTTTATTTTATAGATACAGCTGACCATACAACCCCACGAGTAATATATATATATATATATATATATATATATATATATATATGTATATATATATATATATTAGATTTTATATATTTAATAGAATGGAAGTTTGTCTGAAACCTGAGGTTTCATGAAGTTTTACAAACAACAATCGTCAGGAAAATAACGAAAGAAAATGAAGAAATCGAAACAAAAACCGTTATTTTGTTTGTTTAATGGCATATCAACCTTTGTAGGTTATTTAATGCCAATCCTATTCTCCTAGAAGAACAGTAGTGGTACTATTTAACCTATAGCTGGGAGGATAAGGGCGTTCATACTTTTCCTAGGAGTATTTGCCCCGAAAGTGAATGTAATAGCCCGACTGGAGTAGGAACTCACGTACTACGATTCCGCAGTCCATCGCTTTAACCATTACACCACGAGGACACCTACTTTCACAAACCGTTAGAATTGTGTACAAATCTTTATGTGTGTGTGTGTGTGTGTGTGTCTGTGGGTTATAGTTGCGTATTATTGTGTGGACATATATGTGTGTGTGTGAAGATACATACGCAGCGCTATAAACTTGGGGTTGTTTTCCGGATAGAAGAATACCGTTATGCAGCAATGTCTGCTACATGACGGCTGAGAGAAAAAAATCTTTATTTGCTGTTTTCGGATTACAAAATCTGAATAACCCCACTTTGCACAAAATCATTAATGTTTCTTGCAATGATAAATAAGTAAAGTTGGCGACCTTAGTCGAGGGTGACCAGAAGGCTCACCTTTCGATAGCTACAACACCGAGGTGTAGGGGAGGGCGGTACTCCTTTCCCTGCATTGCTCCACTTGATACGTACCTTATATTGCTGAGTGTTAAGCAAGGTGGCATCAAGTACCATTTTGAAAGTCTTTGGTATGACGCGACCTGGGATTGAACCCAGGTCTCCCGGACCATTGACGAACACTCTACCCACTTGGTTAACGAGCCGGTATCTTGCAGTATCAAAAAGCTTCTCTTTGTTCAAATACTTATGATCACTTCTCTCTGTAACCTTTATGAGCATTACCTGATAGGAATTATTATTTATAAGTATTTATAAAAAAAACTTTCTTCATTTTGAATCTCTTATAATATTCTTGTTTCAAAAGGAAGGATTGTTGAAGTTATTTATCGAGAAGTGTTATCAACATAAAAACCTAACTTTTGCATATTGTCACAATAACATATAATGTGTAGCACTTTTGGTCGCTTGAATAGTGGCAGCTACGCATCATGCCTTATTCATTTATTTATCTAAAGTGTTTATACATCTGCACATATATTAAGAGTATGTATGCAGAAATAAACGCATATATATCTTTATGAGTACAAACATATTTGTATACATAAGTATATCTTATGGATGCAAACATACACATGTACTTACATGCATACGGATATATATATATATATATATATATATATATATATATAGAGAGAGAGAGAGAGAGAGAGAAAGACAGAGATGTATGTGTCTATGTAGTCATTTGTAGAAATGTTTAAATTCGTCGTGAAAATGGCTCTCGCTTCGCTCAGTTCTCTGCAGGGACGTTAATGTGGGTGATATTCCACAAAGCGGGAAAAATATGCGCAAACGGACAGCCTACGCGCGCCATTTTTCTTTTCGAATTGCACAATGGTTTGCGAAAATAACCGATTTGTTACTTTCCATTCATCCAAAATAGCAAACAGCAATTGCAACAACAGGTAAAAACAGAAAATATTAGCGAAACGTACAAGAGAGACAGACAGACAGACAGACAGACAAATAAAAGTAGAGAAATAACAATGAGAAACAAGGGAGACAATTTTAAATTTACGTTGACATAGATAGATAGATAGATAGATAGATAGATAGGAAGAGAGAGAGAGGGGGGGAAGAGAGACAGAGCCAGAGATAGAGAGAAGATAAGTAATATGTCTAATGCCGAAGAAAGAAAGTAAGTAAAAACACATATAAATTGGATAAAATAAAGATTAACGTAAAGAACGCCAGACAGACAGATAAAGCAGAGAGAGAGAGAGAGAGAGAGAGAGAGAGAGAGAGAGAGAAAGAGAGAGAGAGAGAGAGAGAGAGAGAGACTGACAGACAGACAGAAACAGACAAACAGACAGACATACAGGCAGAGAGAGAGAGTCAGACAGACAAAATGAATGCAGAGAAATAACAATTAGAAGCAAAGGAAACAATTTGAATTTACACTGAGATACAGAGAGAGAGAGAGAGAGAGAGAGAGGAAGAGACAGAGACAGAGACAGAGACAGAGATAGAAAGATGAGTAATGTGTCTAAAGCCGAAGAAAGCAAATAGAAACAAATCTGAATAGGGTAAAATAACGATTATCGAAAAGAACGACAGACAGGCATCAGGAGAGAAAGAGAAAGAGAAACTGACAGACAGACAGACAGACGGAGACAGACAAACAGACAGACAGACAGTGAGACAAAGTGAATGAAGAGAAACAACAATTAGAAGCAAGGGAGACAATTTTGACTATACATTAAGATAGAAAGAAAGAGAGAGACAGAGATAGAGGGGCAGAGAGATTTGTAATGTGTCTAACGCCGATAAAAGAAAGTAAAAACAAATCTGAATAGAATAAAATAAAGATTAACGTAAAGAACGCCAGAGAGACATATAAAGCAGGAGAGAGACAGACAGACAGACAGACAGAAAAAATAGTTAGAGAGACAGAAGTAGGAAGTGATAGCAAAAAAAACATGAGAAACTAAAAAGGGAATTTTAAATTGTCTTCGGAGGAAAAATAGACTAAGTGTAATGAAAAACATATTTTAGATCTAGAAAAAGAAGGAAGACAACATTTAGAGACAGAGAGAGTCAGATAGACAGACAAATGGGTAATCTGTGTAAGATCCAAAGAATGAAACTAAAGACAAATCTGAATAGAATAAAACAAAATATATAAAATAAACAGTTTAACGAAAAGGCTAAGAGGAACAGAGACAGAGACACACAGACAGACAGAGACAGATAAATATAGGGAAGTAACAATAAGAAACAAGGGAAGAAATTTATTATTTTCTGTGAGAAAGAAACTGAAAAAGTCGCGAAAAAATATCATTTTTAGGACATTTAAAAAATAACAAAGAAACCTTCATTTCGAGAAATAGCGAGAGGTAGCCAGCAAGATATATATATATATATAGATAGATAGATAAAGAGAGGGAGAGAAAGAGAGAAAGGGGCGGAGAGAAGAAAAAAGAGATTGATAATCTGTGTAAGATGCCGAAGAAGGAAAGGAAGAAAAAAAATCTGAATAGGATGAATAAAATAAAATTGTACATTATTTGGATGGCCGAAAAAAGAAATGTTCGGAAAACTTCTTTAAAACGTAAGTGCACTAGGAAGATTCTGTTGTCATTTTCGATTGACCTGGAAAAAAAATTTAAAAATTCATGATTTTAGATGAAATGAAACTTTCAGACCCCACCCCGCACTAAGAATTCCAACATTTCCATGCCATCCAGGGACTTCTTTTGATCGTAAGAGTAAATGTTTTTATGTTAATTTCCTAAGTGGGTAAAGTGTTCGCCAATGGCCAAGGAGACCAGGGTTCAATCCCAGGTTGAGTCAAAGACTCAAAAAATGATACTTGATACTTGCTTGACACTCTGCATTATAAGGTATGTATCAGGGGTAAAGTAGAGCAATCTAAGGAAAGGAGTAGCACCCTCCCCAACACCTCGGTGTTGTGATTACTGAAAAGGGAGACTTCGGATCGCCATCGACTACGGTCGCTAACTTTAAGACAATAAGAATGTATTTTGGTTGAAGTATTTAACAATAGTATGTCAGCATATGTACAAATGCAGACACAATCCCAGAGGGATATTAAGTCAATGTAAAGAAACATGTTATCACGTGAAAATTTACACGTTGATTTACGGTTAAACTGGATTGAAAATATACATCAAAATGATGTACTCCTATGGACCCCCGCATATGGCCAAGCAAAAGCAGGACGACCATACATACAGCAGCTATGTGAGGATACGGGATTTTGCCCTGAAGACCTGCGAGAGGTGATGAATGATAGGGAGAAGTGGCGAGAGAGGGTCAGGGATAATTAGGCTAGCGGTACGACATGATGATGATGATGATTCATGGGAAATAAATAAAGTTTCTGATCAAACGAATGAACCAAATTTGATCAATTCTTTCATGGTCATTTTTTTTTAATTTGAATATTTGTGGATCCAATAAAAAGACTTAGAGAAAAGAACTAGATTCAAACAATTACGTACTTAAAGTAATGTGATAATCATTTGTAAATCATCATCATCATCATCATCATCAAGACCTTCAAGTAATACTGGTGTGAAAAACTCGAATAATTATAGTAATTATGATGATAAATTTGATTATGTGATGATTGAGCGAAAACGATCAATCACATAATAAGCGAATGCAGCAAATTATCTCAGAAAGAATATAAGACTAGATACGACTCGTTCGGCACAATGATCAACTGGGAATTGTGCAAGACCTTGACGTTTAACCATACGAACAAATGGTATATGCATAAGCAAAAATCTATCCTGAAGAATGGGACACATAATCTCTTCTGGGATTTTAAGATACAATCAGACCTAATTTCGGCCAGACAACCAGACCCAAATCACTAAAAAACAAGAGGACTTGCAAAATTGTTGACTTAGCTGTCCCAGATGACCACATAGTAAAACTGAAAGAAAGTGAAAAGAAAGATAAGTACCTGGACCTTGCTAGAGAGTTGAAAAAACTATGACAGTTATACCAATTGTAATTGATGTTCTTCGTACAGTCCCCAAAGATTTGTACAAGGACTAGAGGACTGGGAAAAACGGGACGAGTAGAGACCATATAACTATAGCATTATTGAGATCAGTCAGAATACTGAGAAAAGTCCTGGAGACTTCAGGAGACTTGATGTCAGTCAATCTCCTGTGAAAGGCCATCAGCGCGGATCTGAAAAACTCTCAAGGAGTAATAATTACAACGTTTTACTCTGTAATATGGTTTCAAGAGGACCAAGACAAATGACAATGAAGTATTGTCTTCCTACTCGCCAGTGTTCCTGTAATATAATGGCCGAGGGATTTCGTTTTATATATCTTGCCTCTCTGTTTAGTTAGGCTGAGAACCTTTCGCTCAGTGCATGGGTTAGTTAGGTGCAAAACATGAGCGCAGGTGTTCACGCGCGTGCGGGAGCGGACGTGTCAGTCAGATATGTCACAATAAAAATCCCAGATAGGGGATGTGACCAGGGATGTAAGTGACGTCACGCACCGGAAGCGTGGGCTGAGAGTTTTGAGAAAAGTCAGTTAGTTGAGTTTTGCCGTCGGAAGTAGAAGGTTGACTTTCGCTAGCTCACCGTGGCCTTGCGGTGGGTGTGCACGTGGTTTGTGGCAGATGGAAAAGTCAGCATAGAAAGATGGTATCTCTCTCCTTATGTTGAAAAACCTTTAAACTCAGAGGTAATAAAAAAGTTTCGTACGTGAACTAAGAAGTCGTAAGTGTTTTTGTGTTTTGGGATTCCTATGTTATATATGAACATTTTATGAACATTATACGCACGTTTCATATATTCATGTATGGGTGTGTTACATTCCAGGCCCCCATCTAGTGCTTTTTGGTATCATACCTAGGATACCTTATTGAGGAAGAGACTTAGAAATACGGATTCTTTTAATTCAATATGAACTAAGATTGGGTGGTTGTTTGGTTAGGCTTTATGGCGTATCAACCCTGCTGCTTATTTAATGCCTTATCCTGTTATATATATATATATTAGTAAAATTGGCGACCATATTTAAGGGCGACCCGCAGGCTCCTTTTGCGATAGCTACTACATCGAGGAGTAGGGGAGGGCGCAACACATTTCCCCGGATTGCTCCACTTTACCCTCGATACATACCTTATAATGCTGAGTGTTAACAAGGAGATATCAAGTATCATTTTTTTTAATACTTGGTATAACTCGACCTGGAATTGAACTCTGGTCTCCAAGGTCATTGGCGAACACTCTAAACGAACATTTTTACCAAGCCAGAACTCATTCATTTACACACAGTTGACTGGTTTCAAGTATTTCTCTCTAGCATTAATAATTTCGTATTATTTATTTGTTTGCTAACAGCTAAATTTTTTAAAGTATTGCTATGTAATGATAACAATTCAATAATAGCCATTTATTTGCATACAGTTAAATGGTTAAACAGTTCTATTTGACCCATTGAGGGAATCGTAAGCTATTACTATTCCGAGTCAGAGTGAACCTGGGAGTAATGGCAATGAATGAGTATTCCACATTCCCTAAAGCTCCAAGACTTGACATGTATCATTAAATGCATTTCAGAATCCTACCCACAACATTAGTTCTATTTGGACCATAGATGTGATGGCCTAGTCGATTACACCGACTGCATCTCTGCAGAGAACTAAGACTCTCTCAACGAGTGTCCTGGCTATAACAATTTAGCTTCAGTAATGGAGCTCTGGGCAATGCGAAGTAAGGCTTTATTGCCATCGAACCCAGGTCCACTCTGTCCCGGAGCGGTAGCACCTAATAGGGTCCTATCTATGGATCAAAATGAAGTTTTACATGTAAACTATGCATATATTAAACATAATTATTTAAGATAAAACTGTTTTTGAATTTAAACATTGTTCTTGTACTAAACTGATTTTTAAAAAAATAGTACTGTTTAAATGTATAAAAAAGAATTCGGCATTAAGTAATATACAAAGCTTGGTATGCCATAAAACAAACCAACCAACCATAGGTAGAACCGAAACAGTTACTACCACTTCTGTTCAAAGTTGACCTGATTAGAATGGTAATGAAGGGGTAATTCCAAAACTCACGGACTTGAGCCTCGCTATCGGATTGTTCAGTGTCATATTTAGGACACTCGTAGGAGGTAAAGGTATTACCCCTCTGCAGAGATGCAGTCGGCGCATTTTACAGCTATTGCCGATTGGTCTTTATATGAACTAAGTTTAGGTAATTATGGAATTGGTCGATATATCACACGCTTGACTAATCTTCCGAGAAAGGTAAGCCAATATTCGAAATCCTTGTACTTTATCTCGACGAGAACACTGATCTCTTGAACCAAAGACAACTATTAAACTATTTTCATCATAGAGGCTTTCACAGCTTGGTTGTTGCCCAGTCAGCTGGTGCTGTAGAATACACTGACTGCACCTCTGCAGAGGGGTAAGGCCCCCCTAACGAATGTCCTGGGTGTGACACTAAACAATTTGATGGTGAGGTTCCAGCAGTGCTGAAGCTTTGGGGAATAAGGAGTACCCCTTCATTGCCATTGGTCCCAGGTCCACTCTGGCCCAGATTGGTAGCACCTGATAGGGCCCTATCTATGGGTTAAACAGAACTAACAGCATACTTATGCTAAAAATAATGGTTTGAGTAAACTGAATAGCTTGAAATAGGAATGTTTTTGACAATTAAACCGTACTTACATTTAAACTGCGTGCTCATGCTTAACTGAATTATTTCAAATAGAACTGTTTTTTGACATTAAAACTGTATTTACATTTCACTGAATTGTTACATATAACTGCTTGAATTGTTTGAAAGGGAAATATTTTTGAAAGTTAAACTGTGTACTTGTGCTAAACTGAATTGTTTTAAATAGAACTGATTAGTTACATAAAAATGGATTTGGTGTTAAATAACCTGCAAAGGTTGAAATGCCATAACACCCGACAAATCAAACAAACAATCAACGGCTTGGTTGTAGTTAAATGTCGATTTGCCAATACTTGCAGTTACATATTCATAAGAATTTCATACTTCTCTTGGTATGAAAGAAATAGCTTATATTGGGCACATCTACGGGACTTATTTTGCCACCTATTTGTTTAAAATTCAGTCTTGTAACCCAAAACACAGAAACACTTGAGCCACGTTAATGCCCTACAGAAAGCAAAAAAATTCACTCAAACAATTAAAAAATCATGCAGATTCTTAATTATGCATCTATAAATGCAAAATAGTCAACAAGCAACAAAATATTTAACGATTTACGAACAGGCATTTAAGAATATCATATCATTTGGAACATAAATTACGTCTCTACTACCCGGTACTTGATCAAGTTCACTTTTAGGGCAATGGCTGAGAATGTCTGAAAGTACCCACAATCAATAGTTTTGCATAGTTAATACGTATTGTCGATCTTGGAGTATGATTGTGAATATGAAGTTAAGGGAAGATTATATCAAGATTTCAGTGCATACTTATTGCCGATCTTGCAGTATATGAAGTTGAGAAAAGATTTTATTAAAGTATTATAGACTTCGATTTCCTTTGTACCGTTCCACGGCGCAAATAGAAGTTTGTAATGGTTCTTAAATGGATATCTGTACTACTATTACATCACATAGATATGTGTATCACCACCGTTCTGACGGGTTTATCATATTTATGACACAAGGTCAATTTTTAAGCGGAGTTTAACAGGTTTGAAGTCAGAGTTTTCCTTCTCCTAGACTAGTTGCCTCACTAAGGCTGAAGAACCTAGTCTGCCCTACTATTTACCCATAGCTGGAGGGAGAATAATTGGATTCATACCTTTCCCAAGGGTATTAGCGCTACGTAAAATGCAATCAGTCTCGTCCAGGATTTGAACTCGTGTTGCCGTGTCCATTTCCCGCGACGATAACCTTTACATCGCGGGCACCTCTTTATTTTACCAACCCCTCCGCTCGGGCAGTTTATAACACAAGGTCAATTTTTTAAGCGGAGTTTAACAGATTTGAATTCAGAGTTTTCCTTCTCCTAGACTAGTTACCTCACCAAGGCTGAAGAACTCAGTCTGCCCTACTATTTACGCATAGCTGGAGGGAGATTAATTGGATTTATACCTTTCCCAAGGGTATTTGTGCTATGTGAAAATGCAGTCAGTCTCGACTAGGATTTGAACTCGTGTCGGCGTGTCCATTTCCTACAACGGTAACCATTACACCACGGGCACCTCCTGACGGGTTTATGAATGTAGCAATACGCTGCAAGTAGCAGTCGGACCATGTTGTTACCACACCGATAGAAAAAGTGACGAACATACAAAAACGCAAAAAAATGTCTTAATCAGCTAAAACCTAAGTTTATTCTCCACAACACTACTTAGTAGTCGCTGAGAAGAGAAAAACAGCGCATGAAATATGAGTCCACCACTTCAACTAGACATAGTGAAATAAACCGTCGCGAGAAGAAAGAAAGCATACAAAGGCCTTGATATTATCTTCTTCGTTTTCTTTATTTATCGCACGTGCTTGTTCGGGGTTCTGTCTTCACATCTTCGCAGCAAGAGTGAGACCCCTTCACAGAGCTTACCCAGAATGGGCGCCGCGATTTTTGGCTGTCATCACATTATCGTGGCTAGTGTTTGACTACCGTTTTTATATCATCGTATCTCCTACCAAAGTGACCCTTTTCCTCTTTTATATACCATATCCACTCCCCCGGATGTTTTTCTGTTTGAGCCATTCAGAACATGTCAACGATTCGCAGCAGATACGTTTCTATTTTAACCCAGGCGTCTGCTATTATTCTAGTCTAGACTTTCCAATTCGTTTCTCCCGAATAGCTTTTCTCTCGTTGTGTCTCTTTGCTTGCCTCGAATCTCTTTCTCATATATGTTCCTCTCTTTTCCACCGTCCTGTGGTCGACTATTAAAATAATCAGTCCGATTCCCTAATAATTTTACGCTGATAAAATATGATTAAAAAATCTCTACTAATTTACACTCTTTGAATTACAAAGATATATGCGGGATTGTCCATGAATAAATTGACTCTTACAATTTTCTTTCTTTTTTTAGAATAAAGCTTATTTTCTTCTAAACCCTCTATACTGGGGTTTTAAGTTCCCAATACAACATTTTATACTCAAATGAGGTATTACTGGGTATTAGAGTCTGCCGGTTGGGTTTGTAAAAAATGATGACTACAAAGGGGTAGCTCCCACTATCGAGTGTCATGGGTATGATAATAAGTTGCACTAGATGGTGAGGTTCCAGTCCTAAAGCTTTGGGGAATGTATAATACTCCTTAATTGTTATTATTCCTGTGTAATCTGAAACGGATAGGTAGGATCAGTCAACGTCTAATCTATGGGTTAGATATGACCGGTTATTTAGAAAGGATTAAGATTATTATTCATTTTATTAAGATTATTTGAAACCATACAATTGTGTACAGGTTATTCAAATTAGAGATATTTGATTCATAGAATTACAAATGTTAAATAGAAATACTTGAAACCATTTTACTTTCAGCTAACAAATGGCCTCTGACAGCTGTATCAAAAATAAGGTTTTCTACAAACTATTCCCTTACAAACCCTGATATATATATATATATATCTATATCTATATATATACTGGAGTATATATATCTATATCTATATATAACTGGAGCTAAATGACCCTTAAGGATGAATATACCATAAAAACATCAACCAACCAACCAACTATTACTATATAATGTAAGCATATATTTTTGTTTAAGTGTTTGGACAGTGTAAAAGTTGATAATAATCACAACAAAATAATGTCCATTTTCTTTTAGATTATAATCCAGTGGAAATCATGAATTCTTGGTATCTTTGGTTTGGAAGAAAATTAACATATTATAAAAAAAATGATTGACTAGAGTGAAGTCAGACCGCTTGGTTTGGTTTCTCTGGTTAATGGTTATCAACCTTCCTAGGTTATTCAATGCCGAATCCATCTTTCTAGAAAAGAATCGATACTATTTACCCAAATATATTAGTCCGAAATTTAAAGTATTACCACGACTGGAGTTCGAATTCCCTTACTATGATGCTGCAGTACAGCACGTTAAACACTATGACTACTGATAGTGCTAAACTAAATTGGCTAGTATGAAGGATTTGCTGGTCTCGAAAATCAAAGTTCGAAAACTCGGTTTTATCTGACTTATGGCGCGATTGAGAAATTCATGACCTTTCCAAATAAGAGCATACAAATCTCGGATTTTTTCAGACAATTTCTGCATTCGTTCGATTCGGATTTCCCCTCCCTTGTTCATAAATATGAATAACTGTTAACATTTATGCATTCTTCCTGGTCTGTTCTTTAAAAACATATATATATATATATATTTATCTATTTTTAATATATATATATATATATATATATAATAACAGTGTTGGTTGTTACTATCTAACTTCGTGGTTTCGTGACGAACAAAATAATTTGGAGAGTGCTCAATATCTGCGATAGAGGTATTATATAATAATAATATTAATAATAAGTAAATATAAATTAGTTTTAATATATATTAAATAGCATGGAAGTTTGTCTGCGACCTCAGGTTCCAGGACGTTTTATAAATGACACAAGGTCAGGAAAACTCTCTCCCGTATATGTAGTACATAGTTGTTTTTTTTTCAGTGTGTGTGCCCACAGACAAACACACACACACACACACACACATACATATATATAAAAAAGTAAAGTTTGCGACCGTAGTCAAGGGTGATCCGGAGGTTCCCTTTTCGATAGCTACGATACAGACGGGTAGCGGAGGGCGCTACTCCTATCCCTGAAATGCTCCACTTTACCCGCGATCTCTACCTTATACTGCTGAGTTTTAAGCAAGGGGGCATCAAGTTCCATTTTTTGAGTCTTTGGTATGACTCGACCTTCGATTGGACCCAGTGCTAGTGTGAGCATGTGTTTGTAAACAGAAAACTTACATGAACGTTGAGAAATAAATTTCATAAATTTGTTGAAACCGACGATTTCAAGAATTACCTCATCATCAGAGGATATTTATCTCAAGCCTGTTTGGATTTCAAAATTGATGAACGTACGAATAGTAACCATAATTGAAAACCAACGTGTCTATAGTAAAAAAAACAAATCCTATAAGAACGTATATGTAGACTAGGTTCTTCGGCTTTGGTGAGGCAACTAGTCTAGGAGAAGGAAAACTCTGAATTCAAACCTGTTAAACTCCGCTTAAAAATTTGACCTTGTGTCATATCCTGCCCGAGCGGAGGGGTTGGGTGAATATGATAAGAACGTATATGTATTAACTCATCCCCTCTGCCAATGACGGACGTGAATTCAATTCTTAAGCGAGGTTTAACAGGTTTGAATTCAGAATTGTACATGACTTGTTTCTAAACAAAGCTAAATAAACAGTCTGCCCTACTATTTACCCATATCTGGATGAAGAATAATTGGATTCATACCTTTCCCAATGATATTCATGCTATGTGAAATGCAATCAGCTTCGTCAAGGATTTGAACTTGTGTCACCGTGTCTATTCCCTACTACGATAACCATTATGCCACGGGCTCCACCAGTAGTACTTACAGGTGGAGCCCGTGACGTAATTGTTATACAAGATGTACTTATTTTGACATTGATACATATATTTTGGGTTATAAGGTTTCCGTGTTATAGAGTTTGGTAATAATTAGTGCATAATAATAGGCAAAGCCAGTTCGAGAGGTTTAAAATAGACAGACTGCAAAAACCTCAACGACTAAACAACAATTGCCCAATCGGCTGGGGCCGTAGAATACACTGACTGAACCTCTGCAGAGGGGTAACACCCACAACGAGTGTCCTGGATATGGTATTAAACAATCTGATAGTGAGGTTCCAGTAATACTGGAGTTTGGAGAAATGCGGAATATCCCTTCTTTGCCATCGCTTCCAGGTCCACTCTGTCCTGGAGTGTTAGCATCTGATAGTGTCCTATCTATGGATAAAACAAAACTAAACTGATTAATTTGAAATAGAACTGTTTTGACATTTAACTGTGTATGAACAAAAACTATACTCATACTGAACGGAATTGTTTGAATTAGAACTGTTTGACTTGACTAAATATCTAGAAATAGAAATGATTTTGAAATTAAACTGTGTTTCCATGCTAAAATTATTTGTTTGAAATAAACTGATTAATTGTATAAAAATAGATTTGGCATTAAATTACTAACAAAGGTTGATAAGCCATAAAACTTAACCAACCAAACAACCAACTAAGCAACAAATATTAATACAAAACAACAATGAATGCAAAAACTTAACATCTAGGCATAATATAATCCATTCGGGCTAACGTGCATTTAAACTCAAACGTGAGATATTCCTTGTGATACAGAGGGAGACAGAGTTAGTTTTACTTATATTTACATGGTATGAACGAAAAGTAATGGGGCTTATCCTTTATTTTTTTTCACATTTTGAAAATTTAAATTTAGAACAGAAACGCACACGTATGGATACTCGAGTGTATCTTAAAGTGGTTTCTCAGTCTTTAATGATTATATATATATACATTTTAACTGATGTTTGGTTTAGTTTGGTTTTATTGCATATCAACCATTGTAGGTTATTTAATGCAAAATCCATTTTTATTTATTTTAGGTTTTAGTTAAAAAAATTCAGTATATTCTTGTTAGAAACAGTTAGTTCAATGTGATAGCAATTCTATTTCAAACAATTCAGTTTAGTATAAGTTCACAGTTTAGTTGTATTTGACCCTTAGCTAGGATCTTTTCAGGTGCTACCACTCCGGGCCTGAGTGGACTTTGGAGCGATGGCAATGAAGAAGTACTCCGAATTCCCCAAAGCTCCATCATTAGAGGAACCTCACTATTTGATTGTTTAGTGGTGTATCCAGGACACTCGTTGGAGGGAAGGTCTTTTCCCTCAGCAGGAAAGAAGTCGGTGTATTCTACAGTCCCCGTCGACTGGACAATTAACTGATGTCTAGACATATATATTTCGTCATCTTGTATTCAGTAATAATTATACACGTATAATATACACAATTCCTTAATATCTTGACCTGAAATAGCACTAGACAGGTTGAAAAACGGTTAAAAATATTGTAATGTTACTAGGGTGGGTTATTGGAATTATAACTCGAATCAAAACTTTCAGTGAAAACGGTTTATTTAACAATACGTACAAGGATGTGTTACAGGTATGTTGCTTACTCGTCTCACTAGGAATGAGAGGGTGTCCTCGTGGTGTAATGATTAAAGTGATTGATTGCGGAATCGTAGTACGCGAGTTCGTACTCCAGTCGCGCTATTACGTTCACTTTCGGGCAAATACCCTTGGAAAAGGTATGAGCCCACTTATCCTCCCAGCTATGGGTTAAATAGCACCACTACTGTTCTTCTTGAAGAATGGCTTTGGCATTAAATAACCTAAAAAGAGTTGATATGCCATTAAAAAAAGAAACCATGACCAAACCATCACTAGGAATGCTAGCTCCCACTCTAGCCAACGCCATCAATTCTCTTATTCAGAAAGTATAGTCCATTCTTTACAGAGGGGTATTATCTCGTCTCTACAACAAAAATCAATGAATGTGTCCATGATAATATCGATTTTTATTGAATGATATTCTAATGGAAATAATAAAATTGTGTAATTCAACAGTGTGGAAGAAAATTATTTTTTATAAAAAGAAAATATATTTGTTGGTCTGTTGTAATTTGTAGGTGAGGTTGTGTATGTATTTACAAAATTCACTTCATTTCACCCAGTAAAAACTATTAAATATCTTCATATATAAATATAATAAAAACTATTAAATATCTTAATATATGAATATAGAAGAACTCTTAAATATCTTAATATATAAATATAGAAGATAACATTTCGAAAACTTGGTTTTTATCTGGGTTGGAGGCATCGACTTATGGTGCAACTGAGAAATACTTGACCTTTTCAAGTAAGTAGCTTTTCTTTTCGACTTCCCAAATCGGCACATACCATTTCAAGAGAGTTCCTTACAGAGCCTCTTTTTAAGTCCATCAATCTGTTATTTGCTGATGAAAATTGTATACCTAGGCAATCATAAAATCAATGTCACTTACTGTGTAATCATATTTGATGAATTTTCTTTGAAAAAGTAGCTGCTGTCATGTTCTAAAATGGTGGCTGTCATATATACACCTATCCATATATCTTTCGGCATATGTTCCTATTTAAAATTATCCTTTCTAGTACTCCAGTCTATTCCTGACAAAGTCCCTAAATGCGCCCTGACTGACTATTATCTGCAATCAAGCAGATGTCCTATTCAAATCTTCTTAATTCATTGGGCCCTTTTAAATTGGCCGTCTTTTCACTGGCCTATTCCACCTGTTCGTACTTACGACCATTTACATTTCAAACACTCTGTATAAGTGATTGTGAATCGCGCAACTATATTTATCATGTAGCTTTCTTTTTTTCTTTCTTTCTTTTCCAAAGGAATCTGATTCAACCTCGTTTTGATTCCAGCGAAATTCTCCTTAAATTACCTGCCGAGAGCAGCTTATTGCCGTTTGCACATCTAGTTTAACGACAAAATATTGAATTGATATTTGAACCACCAGTCACACGAAATAAAATGAAGCTAACTACGGCATTTAGCAGACTTCTTTAAAAAGAATGGAATTTTAATATGGGAAGGAGATAGTTGCCAGGGAATTTAATGAAGGAGAAGACTTTTTATTTTTATTTTCTACTGAAGAGAAAAATAGCGATAGATTATTTAACTCCAGATCAGAGATCAATTTCCTGAATAGAAGGCAGGCTTTCTATAATAGACATTCATCACTGCTTGCAAGTTGTCTTCAAATAACTATTTTCGAGTGAAATGATACAACGCGTATATTTATTTTTGTAAGATTTCAATGAACGTCTTAAGTCTATCAATAAAGGGCAGTTTGTGTTCGAAATGTTTTTTTATATGTTTTTAATCTAAGTCCTCAAGATATATAATATGAAGTAAAATAATTCCCTGATGAAAACAAACGTGAGAATTTATTTGAGGTTAGAAGAAAAATAATTGTGTTTTATAATTGTAACGTTTAATACGTATTTTGAATAAATCATGTATTAGTATATGACTCCCCCAGGTGGAATGGTTTTGATTGACAAGTGGGTATTGGAGCTATTTTAATTGCAAAATATTGATAATTTGCCTTTTGAGTTTTAGCTTTTGTATTTCTGGTGTACTATCATCATCATCATCCTCATGTCGTGCCGCCATGACGGATACCCCTGACCCTCTCTCGCCACTTCTCCCTATTATTCATCGCTTTTGGCAGGTCTTCAGGGTTACATCCCGTATCCTCACATAGCTGCTCTATGTATGTTCGAGTCCTGTTTTGTTTGGCCATATGCGGGGGTCCATATGAGTACATCACTGATGAGTTCGTCCTTGCTTCTCCAGCAGTGTCCTGCGTGTCTGGTTCGTCTAACTTGTATAGTTTTCGTGATGGGAGGCAAGTGGCCGTATAGTTGGTGTCTTGTGGGGTTTTGACGCCAGGACTTGTTCAATATTGCTCTCAACATTCTTGTGTAATTGTCGTCTAGTTTCTTCTTCAGCCGTTAGTTAGCGTCCAAGTAGTGCATCCATATAGTAGTATCGATACAACCGCTGCCTGGAAGAAACTGCGTTTCATTTTATCGGTCAGGTCTGATTTCCATATGATTGAGAGCCTATCGATAGCTGTTCATGCTTACGTTAGTCGTGTGTCGATGTCTTTTTCGGTTGATGAGACGCTACTTCCTGGGAAGGTGAATCTGTCTACTAGTTTCAGAGAGGCTCCGTCTAGTGTTGTTTACTATAAAATGGAATCATTTTTCTATTTTGTCTTAGAATTCAGTTTTTAGGGGCTTTGATATTTTCTTTAGAACGTTGAAAGAGTTTACTCCTATAAAGAGATTTTTCGGAATCTTGCAAAGGTGACTGGTTGCTATTACAAGCACCTTAATAAATACAGTAACCAAACAGTAAATTCGAGTTTGTTCATTTATTTTCTCATCTTGTCGTATATTGCACCGCTGGCTAAACAGCGAAGGACTCTTAAATATATAAAAATATAATATATATTTTTATTCTTCGACGGCGACGATTGTGTGTAATAGGAATAAAGTCATAGAGAGAGAGAGAGAGAGAGAGAGAGTTCGCACATATCTTTCTTCTGTGGCGGGGACCCTTTTTGTGAAGTAGTGCGGCGGTCGGAGAACACCCACGACGAGATGACAGGTCTGCTTGAGTGAGAAGCGGGTCTCTCCCTTTGTTTGAGAGACCAGCGGACCTCTCCCCTTCGTTTGAGCGACCACTGGATCCTTGGCTTCAGTCCAAAATTACAGACCTTATATTGTCTTTCAAGTTCAATGAATACGCCTCTTCATCCACGTATTTTTTTCTGTTCGTAGCTGGTTATCGGAACTTACATACTTCCGTTTTTTTTTCGGTAATTTGTTGATCTTATTTGCGAACGGAAATATCTGTTACTCTATCCATAGGCAATAAATTATATTCTATTTCCTGTGACCCATTTTGTTGATGTTATCTTGCGACTACATTGAATCTGCTAAGTTCATCGTCGCCAGCTAAGCTAGTATATTACAATCAGAATCAAGTGGTAACATTTTAATCTTTTATAACTTCTTAGTCTTTCATAACCTTTAACTCTTCCTTTTGTCTTTGATAACCTCAAAAAAGTCTTCAAAAAACATTGTAGTCTTTAATACCACCTAATCTTCACCTACCTTATAGTCCTCAGCTACTTCTTATTCTTCGACAATGTCATAGACTTGGATGAAGTCTTAGTCGAGAACAAACTCAAAGTCTTTGATAACCTCTAATTCTTCCAACCACCACTTAGTTTTCGATAAACTGTTAGTCTTCGACAACCGTGTAATCTTTGATAACCTATTACTCTTCTACAATCTAATACTCTTCGACCATGTCTTAAACCTTGAAAACCTTTTACTGTTCGACAACCTCTCAGTCTTCGACAACCTCTTAGTCTTTGATAATGTGTTAGTCTTCAACCACCTCTTAATATTCGACACCCATTAAGTCTTTGATAACCACTTATTCTTCGACAAGCTCCCATTCTTCGATAACGTCTTAGTCTTTGATAAACTCTAATTCTTCAACCAGCTCTAAGTTGTCAACAACCTTGAAGTATTTGATAATCTCTTCGTCTTCAACCTTAATCTCCGACAATCTCTTACTCCTACATAACCTCTTATTCTTTTCCAAACTCTTATCCTCTGATAATCTTTTAGCTTTCAACCACCTCTAACTCTTCAACAGTCTCTTAGTCCTTCATAACATCTTAGTCCTCGACAAACTCTTTGTCTTTGATAATCACGTAGTCTTTCGAGAGCCTCAAAAAGTTATATGTTCGTGTAAAGAACAATTTTAAAGCGCACGTGTTGCTTCACTGTTATATTTAGATGATATTTTTTCACCGTTTTTTCGGGCCTATATTTATCTGTAAAATAAAATACTGAAAAAGCGATAGCAAGAGTAAATTTGAATGATTTTATTCTGAGTTCAAAATGTCTTTTAACCTAGGGAATCTCAACATATGTATAGTTAACGATGATGTGGCAGCAATAAATGTCAGCCACTACGGTAAGGAGACTCTCACTATGTACATTTCTACATTGGTTATAAATATTTTGTAAGAGAAACAAGTTTTTTGAAGATAGGGTGGCCTCGGAAGTTCTTTAATGGGACAATTGATAAACCTAAACCGAGAAAAACAATTCAAGGCATTGCTCACTCTGTCGAATACATTTATTCCTGCAGTGGTGTAAGCACTTTCTGGTAAAAAAAGGAAAGTATGTGGTGAGTATGACAATATACTGCATCTGATGATGAGGCTACAGTTCTAGAGATCTGAGAAGTGTGAATGAATTCTACGCAGCTGTTTTGAATTCCTGATTGGTTGTTGAATTCTTCTTCCACGGGAGGATGTCGGGATGCTGGAAAAATGCGGTAGTGTTTTAAAGAGGTGAATAGTAGATTTATTGACTGATTTTAAAATCATATCAACTAGTCTTGGATTATTTCATTGTACACTCATATTTACAGTTTTGTGTATTTTTTTCTTAATAATTGTTTTTTTGGTGCACGGTCCAATCGAAGACGAATAATTATTAAAAAGATACATCTAACTTATTAATGGTAATCTAATGGACAATATATATGCAGGTCAGAGGGAAACTGGGAGTAATATCAAGGAAGGGGAACTCTTCACATCCCATATCTCCTGAACTTACCCTAAGATGCAGTTTAGTGTTATAGCCGGGACATATATATCGGCAGTATATTCTTAGCTCTATTTTCAGGGCCGTCACGTTGTTGAACCACTTTTATACTACCTTTTGGAACCAGAAGTAAGTGTTCGAGCTCAGCTGAAAAGTAAGTGCTTCGAAGTCTGTTATCCAACGCAGGCAAACATTTCTCTCTGGAAAGATGTGCGTAACGTTCTCTCTCTCTTCCTCACATCATTTCTTTCCCTTGATTCTTATGTCGTATTAAGCTAAGCTTAAAAATACCAAGGCATTAAAAGACAGAACCATCCATCAAAGACAATGCTAGACTTAATGGTTTAAATAAGATATTTATCAACTTAAACTGAATGGAAGTAGACTTGATTTTTTAAAAATATTCTGGTTATATAAACTAAATTTATAGGAATACACTAAAAGATTTTGTCCTTTTTTTTTTCTTTTCTCAAATCGATAATATCAAGACTGAAATATTCTAAGACAAATCAAAGAAAAGAATCAAATATGTATTGGTAGAGATTTGAATAAAGTCAATGCAAGTATTCAGAGACGATACTGGTTACTTTAATACTTTGAGCCCAGCCTGTCATAAGTTCATGATTTGTTTAATTTATTGCTAATTTGATAATGTAGCTTTTTCTTTAGTTTATTATTAATCAAAATCTGAAAAAAAAAGAAAGAAAAAGTGAAAAACTCATTTTCAGCAAAAGTGGGAAAAAAGGTATTATCAATATTCTTTTCTAGAGCGCTTTTGACAGGTTAAAGCAATTATTCGTATTTCGTTTAATTTACTATTCCTACTGATTCCAGATTAGACAGGAAACTTGACATATTGGTAACTGCATTAGTAAAGATATTTACTAAGATACTTACACCACTCGTTGGGTGGGGCTTAGAATACACTAAATGTATTCCCTGCCGGCGGATAAGATTTTTCCCTACAAATAAAAAAAAACTAAAACAAAAAAAAAAACCGGAACGATCGATGTTCCTAGCTAGAGAATACGAGCATTTCGATGTAGCACTTTACAGTATTCTTTGGATATACTATAAATCCGGTCACATCACGTGGTAGAATGTTTAACATGTAGGTTTAGCAGACGATTGTTAGTGGGTTTGATTATCACTGGGTGCTCCATATTTGCAACCTCATACCCCAACTAATCAAAGCTTTGTAAATAAATATATCCTATAGACCATGGGTGTTAAACTAGTTTAACTTTTTGGCCCATACTAGAATATGAAATAAATCCTGGGATCTGTACGTGGATAATTTGCCATAAAAGTGATTATTGTGTAAGGACAATTTGCCATAAAAGTGATTATTGTGCCATAAAAGGGATTATTGTGTAAGGACAATTAATTATAAAAAATCATACAACAACTGTACCTCCTGTAGAGGCGTCAAGCTCCCCTTAGAAAGTATGTTCTAGGTATTATACAAAATATCTAGAAGTGAGGCTCCATTTCTTGATCTCTGGGAATTATGGAGCACGTATTCCTTGCTATTACTCACAGGACAACATTGATTCGGAGACGTAGTAGCTGTTTATGTTCCCTCAACGTTTCATATATATTTCTTTAAGATAGAAATAATTGATAGCGTATAACCGTGTGCAAAAACTCCAGAAATGAAAACATAAACGCCCAATGAACGCAATTATCTTACTTCAGGCCCTAAAATATCTCCAGTTGCGTTGAGATGCCCGTAATAAACAACGGTTATCGTCGTAGGAAATGGATACAACGACACGATTTTCACCCTGGACGAGACTGATTGTATTTCACACTGCACTAATACCCTTGGGAAAGGTATGAATCCAATTATTCTCCATCCAGCTATGGGTACATAGGACAGACTGGGTTCTTCGGCCTTGGTAAAGCAACTAGTCTAGGAGAAGGAATACTCTGAATTCAAACCTGTTAAAACCCGCTTAAAAAAATTGACCTTGTGTCATATCGTACCCGAGCGGAGGGGTTGGTAAATATGATAAACAATCAATGAACTAGCCAGTTAATTATATGATATTTAAGAAATGACGGAGAGAGAGAAACTAGTTTTATATTATATATACATATACACTCCCCCAGTAGTTTGAGCACTAGAGCAAGGAGTTGCCAGTTGCAACATATGCGAAAATGCAAAGCTTTTGTCATGAATTGTGCACTGCCGTCGCTGATAACGTACATATGAATATATAAGAAAAAATCCTTCCACTTACGAATGATTTGATAATTTCTTATGGGTAAGATATCCGACTGAGGTAAAGTCAGTCGGGTTTCGATTCCAGCTTGAAGCATCTGGTCTGTCTATCCACACTGAAGAGTTTTTATACAATGAAACAATCTGTCAGTTGATGATAATATATATATATATATATATATATATATAAACCAATCGGGAAACAGTTATATATATATATATATATATATATATATATATATATATATATATTGGTCTTTCGTTAGTGGTTTTACGATTAGTCCTAACTTACCAATAGAGATATAAGCATTAAACATGCGTTATCCGTAAGAAACAAATTCGATAGTCTTCAGGAGTTATCTGAAATACATTCTCCAAATAATGAATATAAAAACTCCTTCACTTCCCACATGGAAGAGACTACAGAGTGCATACCAACAAAGCCAAGAATCAAATGTTGAGTTCTTTAGACACCATTTGTAGTAAGAAAGAAACAGGTTAACTTAAAAATGCATCTTTATTCAAAAAAACCCATCTACTGCTAACGTACTTACAAAAGCACAGATAGAACAAACCAACAAACACCAAAAAATAAATTAGAATATATTCATGGCCAAATTTATAAAATTTGAAATTCAAATTGACAATCCTGAATAGAATGGCAGACTGCAAATTAAGTGAGCAAAAAGAAGAGCTCATCAAGAGAAAAACTAAAAATTGCCTGCCAAGAAGAAAGACTTCTGGATTGTAAAGAACATTTCTAAAATGTGTTTGGACACTTTCATGAAATCACTGAAAAACCAATCCAAAAATCGAAAATGGCCATCTAGATATTAAACTCGGACAGTCACGGAGGTAGAACTTGGCGCGGTATTAAAAAGAATATACTGCAGGCCTTAGTGATATACCCACTGAAGTTTACAAGACAAAAATTTGAATACCTACTTTCATGAAGATGCAACTCTGTCAATAAACAAAATACAATAGATAAATGAATGAAAGATTGCATCCTTCTCTTACTCAACAAAAGCGATCTCTAAATCAGTAAAACCTGCATAACTCTGCTATTGCTACTAAAGTGTATAAAATCCAGCTTTTAAATGCTATTCAACATGAAATCGAGAAAATTCTAAGAAAAAATCAGAACGGCTTTACAAGAAATCGCACCGAAATTTAGGAGATAATGACAATTCTTTGAATCATTGAAATCATACAAAAACAATGGTTCGATCACTTTTAAAGTAAGTAAAGTTGGGTGACCAGAAGGCTCCCTTTTCTAAAACTACTACACCTAGGTGTAGGGGAGGGCGCTACTCTTTTCCACGGATTGCTCCACTTTACACTTGATACGTACCTTATATTGCCGAGTGCGAAGCAAGGAGGTATCAAGTACCATTTTTAAAGTCTTTGGTATGACGCCACCTAGGATTGAACCCAGGTCTCCCGGACCATTCGCGTAAACTCTACCCACTAGACCAATGAGCTGTTTCCTAATAGAGACACCGACTTCTTCAACAATGTCACAGGTGACTTGCAAAGGAATACGTTAGTATCATATTTGTTGGCACTCTGCCGATATTGCGTTTTACGAACGTCAATAGATCTAATTGAAAAAAATGATTTCATAAAAAAAGGAGGCTAAAAGCAGAGAATATTCCGAAAAAATTCTAAGATGCCAACAATGCAGACGACCGAGTAATTCTATCCAAATACACTACCCCAAGCCGAGCCCCGTCTGCAGCGCTAAGAAAGAGCAGTGGGAGGCATTGCCCTCAACATGAATGCAAATAAAACAGAGTATGTGTTTTAAACAAAAACTCACCATCTACACTCCAAATTGTTGGCCTCTAAAATTAGTAGATCAGTCTTCATACGTTGGCAGCTTTATCTAATCTGCTGAAAGGGATGAAAAAATATTCCTAGCGAAATCACACGGAAGCCTGATCTATCGGATGAAATAAAACGGGATTTCTTCCAGGCTCTATCTGTGTCCATACTAATATATAGATGCACCAATAGGGCGCTAACAAAATGCTTAGAAGAAAAGCTGTTGTAAACAAATCCTGAAAGCAGTACTCTATGAAAGAGCACCTGTACGTCTACTCGATTCCCATCTCACAAATCATTCAAGTAAGACGAAAAAAATATGTGGGTTTGTCCTGGAGAAGGAAGGGAGAACTCATAAGTGACATACTCTTTTGGACTCCTACACAAATATGTGGTAGTGTTGGCCGACCACGGTTTTGTGTGGACCCAAGATGCAACTAAACCCTTGCCAAAAGTGATAGATAATAGGGATGGATAGCGAGAGAGAGACAGAGAGATAAATAGAGTGGGAGAGAAGGAGCGTCAGTGAACTCCAAGCACGACTTGATGATGTTTACATATATATATATATATATATATATATATATACATTACTAGTCAAAATTATTTGGTACCAAGAAAAATACTGTATTTCTCACCTTAAAAGTGTTATTTTTGAATGTGGCAAAATACTTTTGATTTGTAGTATATATATATATATATATATATATATATATATATATATATATATATATATATCGCAAGGTAAAGGAAGGTAGTAGTTTTAGGTTTATTTACAGTTTTGTTTAAGATCAAAATCCATCGAGACAATTAATTTTTTAAATTTAAAAATTTTTAGAAGTAAGACTTAGATGTAAAATAAAGATGTATGCGTATCTTAGCATATAATAATGCAGGGATATCGACGAGAGTCGACTGCATAATTCATATAATGATATCATTCCTGCTGTTGATGACTTTTTTGACAAACGGGATCCAAGCACCGTAACACCTATGGCAGAAATATTTGGACCGCAAAGGGAATTGGGTTGAAAAATAAAATTTGATGAGAGTATCTGGGTCAGTCAATGAACTTTTCTACCGACCCTTAGGTTGAAAAATAAAATTTCATGAGAGTATCTTGGTCAGATTGGGAACTTTTCTACTCTGTAGTTTCGCGGAAACCAGGATATCGTAACTACTCCACTTTACCAGACGTAATTGTGTAACTTTTTTAAACTAAAATCTTTTCTTAAGGGTCAGATTTGATGACGTGGAGACCTTTAAAAATACGACCATACAGCTTCACACGATATTCAAATTGAAGTACTTTGACCAATGGAAAACTCCCAGGTGTAAGTAGATTGATGATCAAGATTGCTGTTTTGAAGAAACTTAACGTTTTATTTAGTATTCGTTCCAATTTCGGTAAATACGACTTCTGTATCAATATTTTAACTCACCTACTATCTTTGCTACGTCTCTAAAAATAGTAAACTATCATTCTTAGACGGCAATTCAAATCAGTCATGTAAATGTTGAAATAAATAATTAATCTCGTTAAAAGTCGCAGAATCTTAAATGTTTGTCAGTAAAAAAGAATTAAAATAACATTAAAATAACTTAAACTTAGATAAATATATTCATTCGAAATATTTTCAGTTTGAGCTTTTAGCAATAAATAACATAAAACGTCGTTTGGTTTAAGTCTTTTGTTTTGTAACATATCAACCTCTGTGGGTTATTTAATTCTAAGGCTATCTTTGCAGAAGGATAATAGTCGTACTATTTAATCCATAACAGGAAAGAAAAAAGGCGTTCATTGTTTATCGTAAGGGTATTTGTTCAAAAGTGGATGCAATAGTATTGCTAGATTTCAAAGTCACTTATTACGATGTCACAGTCCAACGCATTAGAGACTATGTCACGCAACCACCCTATAATGCTTGAGGGGGGATATTAAAAGGTCTTTTGTGACTTGGAAATTTATTTTCTTGGTTTGGTTGGGTTTTATGGCATATCAACCATTTTAGGCAATTCAATGCCAAATCCTGTTCATTCATACACATTAAATATATAAGTTTTGTGAGCACATTTTGTCGATAACATTTTTGAATAAGCCTGAGTTCGTTTTTTGCACACAGTTAATTTTTTCAAGTATTGCTAGGCAACGGTAACAATTCAACATCAGACATTTATTAATACATATTTAAATGTATATACATATGATTTGTAAGTGATTAGTTTGTTGGTAATTTAATTTTTAAATGCGTTAAAACAAATTAGTATGTACATGAGTATTGGTATTGTTTCTACACAGCTAAATGATTTTAATTATAGCTAAAATCAATAATTCCATTCAATATTATCATTTGTTCAAAGACAGTGAAGGTCTTACAATTATTGCTATTTAGCACTAAATATTCAGCAGGATTTATTCATTTGCACACAGTAAAATGGTTCCAGGTATTTCTATTTATCACTAAAAATTAAATAAACCATCAGTCATTTGTTTACACACAGTTAAATTATTAAACAGATAAATTTGACCAATAGATTGAACGCTATCAAGAACTGCCACTCCGAGTCAGAGTGGACCTGGAGCACTAACACTGAAGGAGTATTCAACATCTCCCCAAAGCTCCAAGATAGGTGCATCAACACGGGATGATTTAATGTCATTCAGGACAAACGTTGGTGGGATTCTTATCCCTCGGCAGAATTGTAGTCGGTGTATTTTACAGTCTCAGATGCCCAGGCTAAAATTTATTTGAGAGAAAGTTTGCTTATGTTAATGAAGTTTTAGTATATTTCTGCTTCTTTAGATTATTTTCTTCGGACCCGTTGGTTGGGGCTGTAGAATACACCGACTAAATCTCTGCTGAGATATAAGATTTTCCCAACCAGTGTCCTTGGTATAACACTAAATAATCTGATGGTGAGGCTCCAGTAATGCTGTATCTTTGGGTTTAGCAGAGTACCCCTTTATTGCCATCCCTCTAAGGTCCACAATTGTCCGGGGTGGTGGCACCTGAGAGAATCTGATCTATGGGTCGAATTGAACTAAACTGAATTGTTTGAAATAGAACTTTTTTTGACATTTATACTGCGTACTTATGCTAAACTGAATTCTTTGAAATAGAACTGTTTATATGTATAAAATGGATTTAACTTAATATAATCTACAATGGTTGATAGACCATAAAACCAAACCAAAAAATTATTCTGTAATTGTTCATGATACTCATCTACCCAACATTAAAATTTATCTGAAAAGAGATAAATGTCTAGCATATGTACAAAAAAAAGTGAAGGAATTAAGGAAAACAAGATAGTTCTAAATTTATCACAAGTCCTTAATCGTTACTCAACTTTTCATTAGTCTAATACAAGGCCTTAATTAGAGATGGAACGAGGAAAGGGAACAACGGTTTTGGCTTGCTTTAAATTGAGAATATTTTATACGTTTAGTTTAAAAATGATGCTCCGTTAGCGGAAGGGTTATCATCGTAAGAAATTGAATTGGCGACTCAATTTGAAAACCTGGACGAGGCTGTTTCGGAATAATTTCATAGAAAAAAGGCATGAATCCATCTGAATGTTCAAACAGATTAATTTGAATACTGCCCTGTCGGCTGGGGCTGTAGAATACACTGACTGCTTCTCTGCAGAGAGGTAAGACCCCTCACCAACGAGTGTCCTGGATATGACACTAAACAATCTGATTATGAGGTTCCAGTAATGCTAGAGATTTTGTGAATGCTGAGTACCCCTTCATTGCCATGGCTCCCAGGTCCACTCTGGCCCGGAGTGATAGTACCTGATAGGGTGGTATCTAGGGATCAAATAGAACTAAACTGCGGACTTATGCTAAACTGAATTGCTTGAAATAGAACTCTGTTGACATTGAAATTACGTAAGTATGCTAAACTGAATTGTTTGAAATGGAACTATTCTTGTATGCTTTACTGAATTGTTTGAAATAGAACTGTTTTGACAGCTATACTGTGTGTAAACAAAAACTATTCTTATACGAAACTAAAATTGTGAGATTAGAATTGTTTGACTAAACTGAATAGTTTGGAATAGAAATGTTTTTTAACCTGTGTACTTATGCGAAACTGAATTGTTTGAAATAGAATAGTTTATTTATATAAAATGGATCTAGCATTAAAAAAAACCTACGAAGGTTGATATGCCATAAAACCCAAACAAACTAATAGACTATTTGATCAACAGATAGGAATCTAACAGGTACTATCTATTCGGTACAGAGCAAACCTGGGCGTAATGCCAATGAAGGATACTCCAAACTCACCAGAGATCCAGAACTGGAGCCTCACCATCAGATACTGTTTAGTTTCATACTCAGAACAACCGTTTTTTAAGGTCTTTCCCCTCAGCAGAGGCTATAGACGATGTAATCTACGCCCAACGGATAGTTGGGTATATCATGTTTAGAAAATATTCTCCCGCATTCAAACCATCCTTTCCCTTTTGTTAGATTTACATTTTCTTCACTAAACGCTTTTGCTGAATGCTTCACTGGAAGATAAGGTCGGGGATCTCTCGCATCCTGTTTATTTACTCGAGCAACCCTAACATGAATAATGTTTGTCAACTGCCTTTCTGCCCTCAACCAAAAGGGTCCTCGAAAGACAATCTGGTCAACTGGAGTTTCCTCCAACCGACCTCACTTTTAACCAAACTTTATGTTTCACCTAATTGCTATTGGGCTATGTACGGTATAACTGATGGGATCTACTGCGAGTCTTGTTAACCCGTCGATTTTTACTTTTCTGTGTCAGTTGCTTTACCAAGGCGAAAGAGCTCGGTCTTTGAGAAGAGAAAGATTAAGTACTCTCCAATGGGTTTTCAGCATGAAGTAAATTACTAACACTCTCGAATTACAGTACCGAAACCATTTTGTTTGAGCAGATCATTTTCTTACCCACAACTCCCGAGTAGAAATCTAGAATACTGTTTGTTAATCCCAAGAAAAGTGGTTTGGTTTAGTTCGGTTCGGTTGTGTTTTATGGTATATCAAACCTTTCGGGTTATTTAATGCCAAATGCTGCTTATATATATATCTATCTATATATATATATATATATATATATATATATATATATATATGCAGCAAATAGTTATCTAGACAAGTTCTCTTAAATACCACGTTCAGGTCTTCTTTCTATTCTTCGTATTTCCGGATCGGCAACTTATAATAACAAAGCATAATAAAGACACTGACAAACTAAAATACCTTGACATGAGAAAAATTCTAATTAACAATACAAAAATCGTATACAAAAATAACAATAAAAACTGTTTACAAATTCTCGAATAATACCTATAAAAATGATTATGTTTTTTATTTAAACATAAATAAAATAGCATTCATCACAAGTATAAACATATTAAACGTATTCAACTACTAACCACCCATCCTAACACAATGAACCAATCCCATCCCTAATCTATTATAAAAAGAAAAAAGGCCACTCCGAATAGATATCAAACTCACAATTTTCCTCCGCTTAAAAATTGACGTTGTGTCATATCCTGCCCGAGCGGAGGTGTTGGTAAATAGTATCAAACTCACAATTTTCAAACAACAAACAATTTAAACTCCCGAAGATGACTAGCGAAATGGTCGAAAGCGCTAGGGCTAATATAGGGTTTGTCTCCACCATCTCGACCCGGAAATACGAAGAAATGTCAGGAGATTTGAACCTCTTTACAAGAAGATTATAAAAAGAGGCAGTCCGTAGTATTTAACAGAAATTCTCTCTCTATCTATCTACCTATCTCTCTCTCTCTCTCTCTCTATATATATATATATATATATATATATATGTGTGTGTGTGTGTGTGTGTGTGTGTGTGTAATAATTGTAAGCGTATAGTTTGGTGTTAGTATTAATTTTAAACAAGTCAGGGCTAATTTGTTTGCACACATGGTTTTACGTATTACTAATTAACACGAATCGTTCTATTTTCACACAGTTAAATAGTCTCAAGTATTGCTATTTGTTGTCTGTATGCAGTTAAATGGTTTAAATATTGCTAATTGTTGGTTGCTTTCAAACAAATGGTTTAAGTATTGCTGTTTAAAACAAATAATTCAAGTCTATATTGTTTATTTATTTGCACATAATTAAATGGTTTCAAGCATTGCGATCAAATACTAATAACTCAATTGAATTTTAGTACATTTGTTCGTACAACTTTTAAAAGGCTTCTTGTAAATGATTAAATAATTCTATTAGACCAATAGATGTTGTTATACATCGTAATGAGGGATGAACCATAAGACTTCTTTATAAAAATATATACAACTTTTTATTTTTTCAAAAGGGGTCAATTCTCTGTGAATGAGACTGACGAACGGAGGGAGACGAATATAGACTGCTATATTAACTCACTCCTTTTTCTCTTAACTATACCACGCTGTGTTATCTTTAAGACCCATTTAGCATTTCTTCTGCTTCTCGGTCGGGGATACTCAACCGAAGGCTGCAGTGGGCCATTAGCCCTGCGGAGCACGCTCAGTGACCACCACACAGTGACCACCACACAGGATCAAAATGGACCCGTGAGTAATGAAATGAAGGAGTACTCCACCTTCCACAAATCTCCGGAACAAGAGCCTTACCATCAGATAGTTTAGTGTCATATCAGGACACTTATGGAAATCTCTTACCCCTCTGCAGAGGTCCTGTCGGCATATTCTTCAGCCCAAGCAGGCTGGGTTAAAATAAGATTGTGAATTCTATCATGATTGTTAAATCATCATAATTTTTTTTAATTTGGAAAGGTTTTAACGACGAAACGATTTTAAATATCATCATCATCATCATCATGTCGTGCTGGTAGCACGGATATCCCTGACCCTCTCTCGCCACATTTCCCTATCGTTCATCGCCTCAGGCAGGTCTTCTGGACAACATCCCATATCCTCACATAGCTGCTGAATGTATGTTCGTGCTGGTCGTCCTGCTTTTGCACGGCCATGTGCGGGGGTTCGTAAGAGTACATCACTTATGAGTTTGTCCCTGCTTCTCCAGCAGTGTCCTGCATGTCTGGTTCGTCTAACTTGGTTAGTTTTCGTGATAGGAGGCAGGTGGCCGTACAGTTGGTGTCTTGTGGGGTGTTGCCGCCAGGACTTGTTCAAGATTGCTCGTAGCATTCTTGCGTAATTGCCGTCTAGCTTCTTCTCTAGCCGTTTTGTTAGAGTCCATGTAGTGCAGCCATATAGCAGTATCGATGAGACCGCTGCCTGGACGTTTTATTTATTATTGAAATGTTACTTCTCCTCAAGTATGTCGACCAAATCCAATGATCGAGAAAAGATTTTTAATGTAATTTCTAAGAGTTGATTTTAGCAGGAAGTGAATTAAAAGAATCCCCAAGATTTGAACTTGGCATATTTTCAACGAGCGTAATCATTTTGGTTTAGTTTGGTTTTATGGCACATAAACAAGTGCATGTTATTGATGGCAAATCCATTGTCATAATTATAAGCAGTTCTATTTCAAACAATTCTGTTTAGTATAAGTATATTTCTTTTGTTTACACGCGTTTAATATGTAACCCATAGATTAGACCCTATCAGCAAAAGTGAACCAGGTAGCGATGGCAATAAAAGGGTAATCCACATTCCCCAGAGCTCCCTTAGCAGAGACTCACCATCAAATTGTTTGGGTGGTGTCCTCGTGGTGTAATGGTTAAAGCGATGAGCTGCGGAATCGTAGTACGCGAGTTCGTACTCCAGTCGCGCTATTACGTTCACTTTCGGGCAAATACCCTTGGGAAAGGTATGAACCTCCTTATTCTCCCTCCAGCTATGGGTAAATAGTAGGACGGACTAGGTTCTTCAGCCTTGGTGAGGCAACTAGTCTAGGAGAAGGAAAACTCTGAATTCAAACCTGTTAAACTCCGCTTAAAAATTGACCTTGTGTCATATCCTGCCCGAGCGGAGGGGTTGGTAAATAGTACCATCAAATTGTTTAGTGTCTTATCCGGGATACTCATTGGGGGAGTCTTACCCCTCTACAGCGATGCAGTCGGTGTATTCTACAGCCCCAGCAGACTGGGTCAGTGATCATTTTGTTACCTGTAACTACGGCGTAGAGATTTGCTATAAAGTGAAAAATTCAAAATCTTTTTTTTTAACATAATGCATTCTGAATTCTATCAAATAGGATAATATATTCTATCAAGGACATAACATTATTCAAATATTCAAAAAATGAAAAAGCCTAAACAATTTTGAAACCGCCTCAAGATATCATTAGCTTTTATTCTTTATTTAAATATTAAACAATTACGCCAATCGACAAAAATCCTGATAACTTTTAACGTCGATCTTACAAATATAAAGTTAAATGGCTTAAAGAACATTCCAATATATCTTATTAAAGCTTAGACAATGAAATAATATTTTCCTTTGATTCAAACCTCTAGTGTTTTAATAATTATCATCGTGATGTTTACATAGGTCATTTGTAAAATATGTAAATGTAATATGTATGCTGTAAAAATGTCCATTGTACAGGAGACTATCTTTGCACAAACATACTCACACGCATATATATATATATATATATATATATATATATATATATATAGTGTATCACAAAAGTGAGTACACCCCTCTCATTTCTGCAGATATTTAAGTATATCTCTTCATGGGACAACACTGACAAAATGACACTTTGACACAATGACCAGTAGTCTGTGTGCAGCTTATATAACAGAGTTAATTTATTTTTCCCCTCAAAATAACTCAAAACATAACCATTAAAAGCTAAACCCTTGCCAACAAAAGTGCGTACACCCCTTAGGGAACGTTGTCAATATTAACATACACTATGTCAATTGTCAATATTTTGCGTGGGCAACATCATTATCCAGAACTACTTTTACTCTCCTGGGCATGGAGTTTACCAGAGCTTCACAGGTAGCCACTGGAATTCTCTTCCACTCATCCATGATGATGTCGCGGAGCTGGCAGATATTTGAGACTTTTCACACCTGCACCTTCTGCTTGAGGATTCCCCAAAGATGTTCCATTGGGTTCAAGTCAGGACCCATGCTTAGCCAGCTTTACACTTAGCCTCTTCTATAAAGCAATGGTCGTCTTGGAAGTGTGTTTGGAGTCATTGTCATGCTGGAACATTGCCCTAGGACTCAGTTTCTGGAGGGAGGGTATCATACTCTGCTGCAGTATTTCACAGTACATGTTGAGTTCATATCTCCCTCAATGAAATATAGCTCTCCTATACCTGCAGCACTCATGCAGCCTTAGACCATGACATTCCCACGGCCATGCTTGACTGTAAGCATGACACACTTATCTTTATACTTCTCACCTGGTCGCCGCCACAAATGCTTGAAGCCATCAGAACCAAACAAATGAATCTTCATCTCATCAGACCATAGGACATGATTCCAGTAATCCATGTGCTTTGTTGATATGTCTTCAGCAAACTGTTTGGAGGCTTTTTTGTGTATCGTCTTCAGAAGAGGCTTCCCCCTGGGGTGACAGCCATGCACACCAATCTGATGTAGAGTGCGGCGTATGGTCTGAGCATTAACAGGATGACCCCCACTTCTTCAATCTCTGCAGCAATGCTGACAGGACTGGTACGCCGATCTTTCAAGAAAGCATTTGGATGTGACGCTCAGCACGTTCGCTCAGCTTCTTTGGACGACCTACTCGAGGCCTGCTCTGAGTGGACCCAGCTCTTTTACAACGCTGGATGATCTTAGCCACTGTTGATAATCTTCTTTTAGCCTTGGCCATCTTCATGTAGCACAGCAATACGTCTTTTAATATCCTCAGAGAGTTCTTTGCCATGTTGGTGCCATGTTGGTACTTTCAGTGACCATTATGAGAGAGTGTGAGAGTTGTACTAAAAGTTTGAACACACCTGCTCCCTATGCACATGGGCCTAGTAACACATGGGCCTAGTAATACTAATGAGTCACATGACATTTTGGAGGGAAAATGACAAACAGTATTCAATTTGGACATTATTCTAAAAAGGTCATATGCATGTAATGGATGTTTAAGAAATTGTTAATTGGTAGTGTTTTATGGCATATCAGCCCTTATTAGTTATCTAATGCCAAATCCTGTTTATATATAAGTATATGATTTGTAAATTAACAGTTTGCAGGCAAAAGTTTTAAAAACCTTTTTTAACGATAATTCAGTGGGTTTAAGTATTGTGATTTATTGCTTGCACACAATTAAATGGTTTCACTTATAGTAAAAGAATTAATTAAATCTATCTAACACAACGAATGGGCCCTAACAGTTACAACCACTCCGGTTCAGAATGGACCTGATATTAATGATAAGGATAAGCACTCCATATTCCTCAAAGGTCCATGACAAGAACCTCAAAATCAGATGGTCAAGTGACCTATTCTGGATACTCGTTGGGTGTTTTATAAAATCAATTACCATGACAAGAAAATCCAGGGCTAAGTGTCCTCTTTAAGAGTACGGACGTAACTAAAAGATACATCAGGTTAATTAGCAACGCATTTACCATGACTAGTTAATTTAACAACGCTTGTATGTTATGTGGAAGAGTAGCTCAGTGATAGTTTCGTTTCTGCATTCTGTGGTCACTGTTTCGATCTCTAGTGAGGGAGATCACTGTATACACTGCTGATGAGACCTAATAAGGTCGAAAAAGCTGTCCAGTGGTTCCGTATGTCACATATGCCGGGTGTTCTGGTCATGTTGATTTAATTTATTGTATAATTTCTCTTCTTAAAAAATGTACATCGCAAGGTGAAGTCTTAGCTCTCTGCAGAGAGCTAAAATTCAGCCATGAAAGTCAATATTTTCTTTGTAATTTGGCGCTAGATTGAGCCATATGGCTTAGTATGTCAGCTATGTAATCATATTTACCAACCCCTCCGCTCGGGCAGGAAATGACTCAAGGTCAATTTTTAAGCGGAGTTTAACAGGTTTGAATTATGAGCTTTCCTTCTCCTAGACCAGTTGCCGAACCAAGGCTGAAGAACCTAGTATGCCATACTATTTACCCATAGATGGAGGGAGAATAATTGGATTCATACCTTTTCCAAAGGTATTAGTGCTATGTGAAATGCTAGCAAACTCTTCCAGGATTTGAACTCGTGTCAACCATGTAATAGCCACTTGATTTAAAAAGTGTGGGGAATCCTCACTGCGTTGTGGCTGATGAGCAGGATCGCGATATTGTATTAACCAAGTTCGAACTCTAGTCACGTAATTACGTTCGGTTTCGTTCTAATAACCTTGAAAAAGATATGAACTACCTTATCAACCCCCAGCTGTGGGTTAAATCGAATCAATACTGTTCTTCTACAAAGATAGATTTGGCTTTAAATAACCCATCAAGGTTGATATCCATAAGACCTTTTGCTCATCGCTTGGGAAATGGGATAGATGGTGACTGTCACATTTGTTCGGGACAGAATCATATTCCGCTCTAGTGAGACCGAGTGAGAGTTATACTACCATTTTATTGATAAAAACAATGGCGGAAGGAGTTCACCTGGTTTCCTTACTGAATGGTGGAACTGTTTCTTCCTTTTTCTTTAAACTCAAAAACCAATTTACAACTGTGATTGTGTGAAAAATGTGCTTCCCAGCTGAAAACTTTCTCAGTACAATATCACTCTTGTATATTTCTAGTAGTTTCTGAGGAAATAAATAGAAGGTATTATTTACGGAAAAATGTCTCTAAGAGTGCGGAATAAAGACACTTATTATGGGTTGAAAGGTCTAGTCAGTGCTGACTATATAAAAATACTGCTTTATAGCTGAAGACTTGCTCTATCCTAAAGTGCTATTATGTTTTCTGTGTCGTAGTTTCCATGGAAAATATATTAAAGATAACATTAGTTTCGGAGGAAACCTCTTAAGAGCACAGAGTACAGGCTCTTTTTATAATCGTTTAAAATGTCTAGCATGTGGTGCTATATAAGAAATGGTGTTTTGTAATTTGAGAATTGCTCTATACAATGATGTAATTCTATCTGTTCTAGTTTCCGTGGAAATGAATGGAAAGCCTTACCGTTGGAGAGAGCGTCTTATATGCGTCAAACACAGGCACCTTTGCATCTTGTTTAAAATGGCAAGTCCATGGCGCTAACTATGCAGGAAAAAAAGTGTTTTGTAGACGAAAACTTGTTCTATCCTGCAGTGTTATTAAATAGGAGGCATTACTTTCGGAGTGACCCATATAACTTAGAGTGTGCGTTTGTGTGTGAGTGTGTGTGTGTGTGTGGTGAGTGCTTACTAACAATTGGTGAATTCAACTGTCCACTAGGCTTTTCTCTAAGGCAATCACTATTCAGTCGTATTGAACCAGAAAAAAAAGTCTTCTTCTCAGCAGTGAGTCCTTCTTCTGATATGAACAGCATGAAAAGACTTAAATGGATTTTAGTTTTATCATTTGGCGATTCAGGTTTTTGGCTCAAAAGATCTGATTAATTTTTGATAATGACACTTCGAAATGCAATTTGGTAAAATATGCAGAAGCAAGAAAATGAATTCAATTTGTAAAAGATTAAAAACCTTCTCTTTCTTTCTTTCTTTCTTTCTTTCTTTCTTTCTTTCTTTCTTTTCCATTATTCCTTTCTATTCTGGAATTCATTCTTTTTTCTTTTTTTCTCTCTTTTCAACATCCTACTCTTCTTTTACTTTTTTTCGTCGATCTTCCTTTTCTTTTTCTTTTTCTCATCTTCCACAATTATATTTTATCTAAACTTTATACTTACCCATATAATTTTTTGTTTGTATTTCATCTTTCTTTCCCTTTTTTTATAATACTTTTTTTATCATGCTTTTTTCTTTTCTTTTTTGTTTTTCTTTCTTTTTCTTGTCCTAATGTATCTAGATCTTTCTTTTTCCCTTCTTTTTCTTTTTTTTGTGTACTCGTCTTATTTTTTTATGTTTCTTTTCTTTCTCTTTCCTTTTCTTGGCCTAATGCATCTAGATCTTTCTTTTTACTTTCTTTTTTTTTGTCTTCTCATTTTATTATTTTATATTTTTCTTTCTCTTTCTTTTTCTTGTCCTAATGCATCTAGATCTTTTTTTTTACTTTCCTTTTCTTTTTTTGTCTTCTCCTCTTGTTATTTTATATTTCTTTTCTTTCTCTTTCTGTTCCTTGCCCTAATGTATCTAGATCTTTCTTTTTTAGTTTCTTTTTCATTTTTTGTGTTCTAATCTTATCTTTTTATGTTTCTTTTCTTTTTCTTTCTTTTTCTTGTCCTAATGCATTTAGATCTTTTTTTTTACTTTCTTTTTTTTTTGCATTCTCAACTTATTTTTTTATGTTTCTTCTCTTTTTCTTTCTTTAATTTTTATTTCCTTTCAAACCTTTCTAATCCTATTTTCTTTATCTCTATTCTTTTTTTCTTTTGGTGTCTATATTTATCACCCGACATTTTAACTGTCTATTCTTCCTCTTTTTTGTTCTTTCTTTCTTTCTTTGTTTTTTCTTTCTTTTCCTTTTCTTTTTCTTTATTTTGCTTTTCTTTTTTTCTGTGTACGTCATTCTCCCCTTTATTTTTTCTGCTTTATTTCTTTTCTCTCTCTTTTTCTCATTCTACTTTGCATATTTCTTTTTTCCATTCTACATTTTCTTTTCTTCCTTTTCTTTTTCTTTTTCTCCTCTTGCTTTTCTCTTCTTTTATCTTTTTCGTCCCTCCTTCCTGATTTTTTATCTTTCTTTCCTTTTTATTTCTTTGTTCTTTCTTATCTCAACCGACGGTATATTCAATTTTTCTCTTTTGTTTTCTCACCTAATTTTTTTCTTTATTCTCCTTCAACCGTTCTTTATCTTTTTTTTTTCTTATTTTGTTTAATTTCTATTTTCTTTTCTTATCCTGCTTTTCTTTATTTTGTCTAGCGCTTTATTGTTCTTATGTTCCTCTTTTCAACTATTTATTTTGCGTGGCTTCTTTCTATCTTTCTTTCCTACAGGGTGGAATGATAAAATTGTCGTCCTAAAGAAAACAATACTACACCTTTATTTTAAAACTTTTATTTAAAAAATCAATTTAGGTAACTTGATTATCTTGCAGAGCTGACATCTATTCAATGTAGCCGCCTTCAGCCTCAATCACCGCCACGATACGGATCCGGAACTGGGAGCATGCCTTTTCCACACGCGCAGGCGGGAGCTCGAGTATTCAGTGAATCGGTGGATGGCGGCGATCAGGCTGGCTTTGGTGTTGTGGGAGGTCAGGTTGGTGATGTTCTCGACGTATGACAAAACGAAGTAGTCAAGCGGGTTCAGGTCAGGGGAGGAGGGGAGCCAGTGAGAGAAGGGTACAAAGTCGTAGCACTCCTTCTGAAGCTAAGCCTGGGTCTCTTTGGACTTGTGGGCCGGCACCGAGTCCTACTGCCACACCCAGGGTCCGCCACAGACCACCTGATTGCACCAAGGGATCACCACACTCTTCAGCACATCCAGGTACACTTTGGTGTTGACTTTCAAGCCAACTTCGAAGATGTGAGGTGGCATGATGTGGCCCTTACTTAAAACCACACCAAAGACTATAACCGTAGCCGGAAACATTGTTTTCATCACCCTGGGTACGTACCTGTTATTCGTGGCAATCCAGCAATGGTTCTGGATGTCATAACTTGGATCGGTAGAGAGCTTCAGTTGTACAGCGGCGCATCTCCGATCTCGATCGTCGAACATTGTGTCACTTTCAGACATGATAGAAGGCTCCTATCGCTCTTGGGATTTGTACACAACTGGTTAACTAGTAGATGGTCTGCAACAAAAAAAGAAAACCGATTTTCATTTAACGGAAATGGAATCATGTCGTCTTTTCTATGGCAACAATTATATCGTTCCACCCTGTAATTCAATCTAATTTAATTCATTTATTCCCCTCTGATTGATAAAAATTACATTGTTATCATGAAATTATCTAACGTTTACTGATAATTGTAAATGATGATCTTATATTAGAATGATTGCGTAGCTCTGATTTTACAAGAGGAGTTGGTTTCTTTGAAAATCAGCATTAACAAAAGAGATGTATATAAAACAGAATTACAACTCTTTTTATGTAACAATTTAACAAAGAATAAATGCATAGGCGGTGCTCAAGATACTGAAGGTTCTTTGCTTATCTGTCATAATTGTTTGACAACATTAAGGGACGTAAGAACTTTGGCTTTTATAGAAATACATCTAGTAAAAGAGAGTAAAATTTTAACGAGTACTTTGTTATATACGAAGTACTCATTAAAATTTTTTATATACTAAGTACTCATTAAAATTTAGCGATCGTTCTAACTACATACTACGACGAAAATACGAAAAACTTGCCACATATCAAATTGAATCATAAATAATTTCTGTCATTTAAAAACTACTTCTAACGACCTGTTTTAGACTTTCAATGTTTTAACAACAGCCGGAAATTTCCTCATTCATCAATCATTTTTATTTCAGTATTTAAAGAGTACGTACCGTAATTTAATCTATGATATCAAGTCCCTAAAATGGAGTAATTAAATTAGCATATGCGACATGTAATGTTGTGGGAATAACAAAAACTCTACAGAAACGTTTAAGAATATTTTCATTGTTCATGGCCTTGGTGCCATTACCGACTGTCAAGTCAGAAAATGGTTTTCGAAGTTTCATTCTGGTAATGGATCATTAAGTAGTGAACCCACATCAGGATGCTTATGAGGCCTCAATCGAGAGTATTTAAGAGAACTGATGGAATACCGTCCGAGTAAAAGTACTCGAGAATTATTTCTTTCAGTAGGACTAGATCTAATCTACATAATTGGCTGTTGTTTAATATTTTGATTGACAAGTTTCCATTTATATGGGCAATACGATGCTATTGTATTTCTACAAACCATTGTTGTATTCAACTGAGAATCGTTGTCTAACTTTTCATCATCGGTTTGTGCTTTTTTCCGTCTTTGGAATAGACATTGCTGCTCGTGATTTGATCATTGTTCCATGTTGAGCAAAAAGTATTAAGTACTAAGTATTAAAAGGTTATCAGTCCAGACCAAAGCTTGTGAACTGTGATAATGCTGATTTGAACATTTTTTAACATTTTGTGAAATCATTGAATTTAATGACTACAGAATTGAAGGAGGGAAGCTTCATAGTTCAAACTATAGGGACTGAAAATTTACCAAGATTGTTATTTTTGAATGGCATGGTTTGTGGAAGTATATAAATGCTACTGGTATCTACCCTGTTTATGAAGATGTACGTTGTATTATAAGAAAAATGATCTTGCTTATTCCTTTATAGTACAAGTTATTGACACGGAACAATACATCCTTGTCCGATTCATTGAATACGCCAAAGATGCGTAGGATGCTTTTAGATAACAATAATACAAACTTTCATAATATCAACTTACAGCTTTGTTCCAGAAGTATCATAGAGTTCGTTACCAGTTGGGAAGTAACATGCTTGAACATATAAATTGCATGAAAACCTTACGTGATCAGATGAACGTGATGGAAGGTACAATTTGCAAGACTTCCTCCTGACAAATATGAGGCGCTGATTATGTCACTGGATGTACAGGGTGAAGACAATCTGCCATTTTATTGATTAAAGTCACTACTTTTACAGTTCTCAAATCGTGAAGCATTTAATGATTCCACAAGGAAAGACACCGAAGCAAACATTCGAAATCAAATGTAAGTGGCTACAATGATTTGATTCCTAGAATTGGGTTACGTTATATCTTTAGCTCTCTATACGATTTTAAACGCGTTCATTTCCAGTGTAATTGCAATGTATATTCACGTTGTACCAAAAACAATTCTCATAGTAATTAGAGCATCAGGAAAGAGGTGACCATCGATATAACAACTGGTACCATCAAGAAATTCGATATCTCGTATTGTCCATATGATATCTCTTACCAGTTCTACAGCTTTTATTGCCACAAAATACGGTATAAAATTTGAAAGGAAGTTTAATGGTGAGAATGTCTGAATAATAGATTCTAGTGCATCTAATCACATGATCTAATTTGTCTTCTAATAAAAAAGGTTTAATTATCCGCACTTAGTGATTCTTGGTGACAATAGTTAGACGTATGCTGAAGGCAAGGGAAAGTATTTTGTAATTTTGGTTTTGGGAATAATAAAAAAAAAATTGTTTTGTTTTTTGCCACATCAACCATTGTTGGTTGATAATGCCGAATCCTGTTTTAACTTAAATGTTTACTATATGATAGGTAAACATATTTTATAGATACACACTGTTAAATGATCACACAGTTACATAACATACGATGCTATTTAGCATACGTCAACAAAGTTAAATGGTCCCAAGTTTTGTTATGTATCAGTAACGATTCAATTAAGCATCAGTCGTTCACATACTCACTATTAAATCATAGAACTATTCTATTTTAAACAATTAAATTTAGCATGTCATTTGTTTGCCCTCACTGTACATGTCAGACAGTTCTATTTGACCCATAGATAGGAACCTATCCAGTGCTACAACTCTGGGCCAAAGTGGACCTGGGAGCAATGGCAATGAAGGAGTACTCCGCATGCTCCACATCTCCAACATTGCATGAACCTCTTCGTCAGATTGTTTAGTGTCATATCTAGGACACACATTGGGGTAGTTTTCCCGTCAGCAGAGAAGCAGTCAGTGTATTCTGTAGCACCAGCCAAATCGCCTAGAAAAGAATAGGGTTTCGAACTATGTTGTTATACCGTAAAACATCTTGTTTGTTCCAAAATTGGCCAAAATATTACTTTTAGTCTGAAAGGTGAATGAGCACCACAGACAAGTTGTCTACTATAAAGAAAGACGTTTTCTATTAGCCGTAAGAGACTACTCGTCAATGGTCCCGGAGACCGAAGTCCAGTCCCAAGTCGAGTGATACCAAAGACTCAAAAAAGGTACTTGATGCTGCCTTGCTTAGCACTCTGCACTATAATGTAAGGATCAAGAGTAAAGTGGAGCAATCCATAGAATTGAGTAGCGCCCTCCCCTACTCCTCGGTGTAGCAGTTATGTAAAATGGAGTCTCCGGGTCACCCTCGACTAAAGTCGCTAACTGTTAAAAATCTTTCTATCATATTTATTGCTTAGTTTGATTCGGTTTGGTTTGGTTTGGTTTTATGGCATATCAACCATTGTAGGTTATTTAATGCCAAATCCATTTTTAGCTATATAAACAGTTCTATTTCAAATAATTCAGTTTATCATAAGTACACATTTAAAATGTCAAAACAGTTCTATTTCAAGCAAATCAGCATAAGTATACTGTTCAGTTTTGTTGGACCCATAGTTTATTTTATCCTATGAAGTGCTACCATTCTGGGCCAGAGTGGACCTGGGAGCGAGGGCAGAAAAGGATACTCCTCATTCGTCAAGGTTCCAGAATTACTGGAGCCACACCATCAGATTGTTTTGTTTCATATCAAGGACTCTCGTTGCGAGGTAGCTTACCCCTCGGCAGAGTTGTAGTCGGTGTATTTTATAACTCCAGCCGACTGGGCCATATGCATGGCATTCCTCGAAATGGTTTGAATACTGCTCTCCATAGGGATTCTAAGCAAATATTGAATGAACAATTTGGACACAGTGTTATTAAACATTTAGAAATCATGTTTTCTGAAGATAAAGAATTTGCTCATGGCCCGGAAGGCCTGGGTTCAATCCCAGGTCAAGTCATACCAAAGACTCAAAAAATGGAACTTGGTGTTGCCTTGCTTAACACTCAGCATTATAAGGTAAGGATCAAGGGTAAAGTGGAGCAATCCAGGGAAAGGAGTAGCGCTCTCTCCTACACCTTGGTGTTGTAGCTATCGAAAAGGGAGCCTTCAGGTCACCCTCGACTATGGTCGCCAATTTTACTTACTTTTTCTCCAAATGAATTCCTCTGTGAAGGATGCATTTGATTTATTTAATCTACTGCATCTAGGTCACAAGCATTTACTTTGAAACTAGATTAAAGAGTTTTCAACCTTTTATCTGACTATATCAATATTTGGGATATGACTGAAAATTTCTTTATTATATTTATTGATGACTATACCCATATTGTATAAACAATTATCATGAAACGTAAAAGTAAAGCATTTAAAAATGGTGATAATCATATAAATTCGGTAGAAAATGTAACTGGAAAATGTGTTAAGATTCTTTGATCAGACATTACGGAAGTATTGATTTACAGAAGTTCATATTTTTGTAAAACATGTTGTGTCTATATTCAGTGTTCATCGGACACCTGGGCAAAATTATATTGCAGAACGGCTCAGTTGTTCAGTTTGAGAATTTGCCTATAGTATACTCAAAAGTGCCAATTTGCCTAATACAGTGTGCAGTGAAGCTATTGCTGCGGTAACTTAGTTTGACAATCGTTTTCAAACGGAAACCAGTAATATCCTACGTTCGTGTATATGGATATTTCGTTTATATTTGCATTCAAATGGAGATGCGCTGACAGCTTTACGAAAAACCAAGCCAAATAGTCCGAGCTGGATACTTGCTTCATATAAAAGGTTGAAAACTCTTTAATCTTGTTTCAAAGTAAAAGCTTGTGACTTAGATGCTGTATTTCTAGAGGGTTAGTTCATGGAAAATGATTATCGACGTGAAAGTCGTAAGACCTGTTATGTAAGTTGAGATTATGGTTCCCACCGAGAAGATGTTATTGAAGTTGCACCGAATACTAAAACGATTGTTGAGGGTGCTACTGTTGAAGATGTTAGTCCTGCTAATGTTGACCATGGCAAACTATGCTTATCACTAATATGATGAAATAAAAATGTAGTCACGTCCGACGCTTGGCACAAAGCGGAAAGCAAAGCCAGTCGGAAAATTGCATAGTACCTGCAAGCAGGCTTGCTGCACGCAGACTTAAATGAGCCAAAAACAATTGCAGAGGCTTGGGCCGTCAGAGATAAATGAATAGGGAAAAGATACTGACAACGAATAGCAGTCGTTGGAAAACATAAACACGTCGAACGTGGTTAAACTTCCTTCTAATATAAATACTCTGCCTAAAGAATCTTATGCCATTCCCATGGAAATTGTTTGAGGACTAATTTCTCTTTATCCGTGCAATGGAATGGATTTGTATTTCTACAAATCACTGTTGTGCCAAACTTACTTGCCTTAATCGGGTTGTCCTTTTACTGCCTCAGGAATGGTTGTTGTGCAGTCGGAATACTGCAGCTATTTCAGTGTTCATTGTTAAGCTGAAGGTGTCAAGTATTAGCAAAAGAGATGTATATAAAACAGAATTACAACTCTTTTTTTAAGTTACAATTTAACAAAGAATAAATGCATAGGCGGCGCTCAAAATACTGAAGGTTCTTTGCTTATCTGTCATAATTGTTTGACAACATTAAGGGACGTAAGAACTTTGGCTTTTATAGAAATACATCTAGTAAAAGAGAGTAAAATTTTAACGGGTACTTTGTTATATACTAAGTACTCATTAAAATTTGTTATATACTAAGTACTCATTAAAATTTAGCGATCGTTCTAACTACATACTACAACGAAAATACGAAAAACTTGCCACATGTCAAATTGAATCATATATAATTTCTGTTATTTAAAAACTACTCCTAACGTCCTGGTTTAGACTTTAAATGTTTTAACAGCAGCCAGAAATTTCCTGATTCATCAATCATTCTTATTTCAGTATTGAATGAGTATGCACCGGAATTTAATCTATGATCTCAAGTCCCTAAAATGGAGTAATTAAATTAGCATATGAAACATGTAATGTGGGAATAACAAAAACCCTACAGAAACGTTTAAGAATATTTTCATTGTTCATGGCCTTGGTGCCATTACCGACTGTCAAGTCAGAAAATGGTTTTCGAAGTTTCATTCTGGTAATGGATCATTAAGTAGTGAACCCAGATCAGGATACTTATGAGGCCTCAATCGAGATGATTTCAGAGAATTTATGGAATGACGTCCGTGTAAAAGTACTCGAGAATTAGCACTTGATCTCAACACAGCCTAGTCTACTAACAGCCGCCAACTGAAAAAGATAGGAAAAGTAAACAAGCTGGACATTTGGGTCCCTCATACTCTTAGTGAGAAGAATGAGGAAGATCGCATATCCAGAACGATAGGACTCCTTTTAAAACAGATAAATGACTAGTTTCTCAACAATAAAATTGCAAGCGACGAAAAATGGGTCCTTTATCAAAATATTCAACGCAAAAAAAACAGTAGGGTAAAAAAGATGAATCTATGTAGCTAACCTCAATTGTGAAGATTCATTGAAGAAAAGATATAATGTGTATATGGTAGGATCACTTTGATATAATTCATTTTTAAAACACTGTCAGACACTCAATTCAGACTTTCAACTACTGCAATATCTGGATGAAATTCTTCATAGAAAATGCCCCGTACTCGTCAATAGGAGATTCATTGTGCTTTTAAAAACGCAAAGTCATATTCAACAGGAATCACGCAAGATAAAAAAAAATCTATTTAGGCTGGTCTGTTCAACACCATTTATTATTTTCACCACACCTTGCACTAAGCTATTTCAAAATCTTTTTTATAAAATGCTCTGAATGTCAAATTTTTTTCTCAAGAAGATCAAGTGAAAACGATCGTGAAAAGCTGACTTTTACTTGAAAGGAGTCAACAAGCAACTTGATAAATGGCAAGAAGTGATTCAAAATAATGGTAAATATACGACAGATTTAAATTAATTTATAGTTAAACTATACTTGAATAAATTCTATTCTACTAAAAGTGAAATTATTTATGACTCGTATAATTTTCCATAAACAATTTTCTCTTACATCTTTGTTGCTGCTACTGCAGCCATAAAATCTAACATTATGAATGATATCGTGTATTTTGATATCTTAACAGGACTTCAGAAAAGCTCTTTCAACATTACAGAAATGTCATTGAAAAAGAAATTGATCATGACAAATAACTTTTCCCAAAAAAATTCTAGACAATATTTTTGTTTCTATTCTAAACATAATTGGACTATTTAAAAAATTATCATCATCGTCATCATCATCATCTCACTCTGCTAGCTCAGATTCCCTGACTATCTCTCTCTCTCTCTCTCTCTCTCTCTCTCTCTCTCTCGTCGTTCGTTTCTATCATCCATTGCTTCAGACAGGTCTTCTTGACTACATCCCGTGTCCGTACAGAGCTTTTGTAAATTGGTTCTAGTTGGTCATCCAACAGTTGCACATCTGTGTGAAAGGGTTCATAGGGGAACGTCGCTTATGATTCGCTCTCCCTTCTCTAGCAGTGCCCTGCATGTCCTGTCCGACTTATTTTCGTGGTTTTAGAGATGGAAAGTAGGTGGCCGTATTGCAGCTGCTTTGAGGGTTGTTGCTTTCAAGATTTGTTCAATATGACTCATAGCATTCTTGTGTAATTCCCAACTAGCTTTTTCTCGATACTTTTAATCAGCCTCCATGTGGTGCATCGACACTGTAGAATCGACTCGACCGTTAGTGCCGATTCTATTTTATGGATGTACCACGTTATTTTCATACTTTCTTTTAATTTTCGTTCATATTTTTTTCCTTTGATAAAAGAAGTTGTTTTTATATATGTTGTAACTTTCGCCACTTACATTGTTTTTTCTACGCAATATTGGTGACATCGGAAAAATCTAAAATGTGCCTAGTGGTGAGGCTCCAGTTTTGCGCTCTAGGGAATGTAGAGTACTCATTCATTGCCTACTCAGACCCGGAGTGAAAGTACCTGTAAGAGACTTGTCTTTGGATCAAATAGATGTGTTTAAAAATTATTAGTATTATATAGGAATGTTTGATACCATATAGTTGTGTGTAAATATTTTGTATTTAGAATATTTTCTTAAAGCTATAACCGTTCACTAATGACTATTATTACAAGTCACTTGTAACAATATGACTAACGACAAACAAATGGTTTATCATTAAATATAAATAGTAACTTAAAACGATATAACTGAGTTCCAAATGTTAGTATTAGAAAAAAATACCTGAAATTATTACACTGGATGCTTGCCCAGTCGGCTGGGGCAGTAGAATACACTGACTTCACCTCTGCAGAAGGATAACCCCCCCTCCAACGAGTGTCCTGTATATGACACTAAACAATCTGATGGTGAGGTTCCAGCAGGGCTCGAGCTTTGGGGAATGCGGAGTACCCCTTCATTGCCATCGCTCCCTAGTCCACTCATGCCCGGAGTGGTAGCAACTGATAGGGCCCTATCTATGGGTTAAATAGAACTAACAGCATACTTATGCAAAACTGAATTGTTTGATTAAACTGAATATCTTGAAATAGACATGTTTTTGACAATTAAACTGTACTTCGACATGAAAACTGTATTTACGCTTAACTGAATTGTTACATATAACTTGAATTGTTTGAAATGAAAATGTTTTTGACAAAATGTATACTTATGCTAAACTGAACTATTTTAAATAGAACAGATTATTTACATAAAAATGGATTTGGCATTAAATAACCTACAAAGGTTGATGTGCCATAAAACCCAACAAACCAACTAAATCATCTGAATGCAAAATCTCTTCAAAAACAACAACCCCCAAATGTAAATACAAATGTCCAAGGTATGCTTTTACACGACCACTAGCCATTGAACCACGGTCTCTCGGGCCATTTGGCATAATGAATAGAGTGTTTGCCAATGGTCCGGGACACCGCTGTTCGTTCAATCCCAGGTCGAATCATGGCAAAGACTCAAAAAATGTTACTTGATGCCGCCTTGCTTAACATTCAGCATTATAAGGTAAGCATCAAGGGTAAAGTGGAGCAATCCCGAGAATGAAGTTGTGCCCACCCCTAAACCTCCATGTAGTAGCTATCGAATAGGGAGCCTTCGGTTCACCGTCGACAAAGGTCATCAACATTACTTTACAGGGTGTCTCAAGATAGATGCAACCCATTAATATGATAATGAATTATCATTGAAACAAGCGCAATTACGGTCATTTGTAAAAACGTATCCTTTGGGCCTGATACATTAGATTATTTTCTTAAATTGTTTTTTACCAGCTTCCTGGACATGCAATCTTTTTTTGAGTTTCTTTTCCCAGTAATAAACTATAATCATATTAATGAGTTGCACCAATTTTGAGAGTTGTGCATGATTTTTCTCCAAATAAGCTGTGACGCAAACTATTCTCCTCTTCTGTCCAAGGCATTGTGATCGAGGATTAATAGATATAATAAGTAAGTAAATAAAGTTGGCGATCTTAGTCGAGGGCAACCAGAAAGCTCCCTTTTCGATAGCTACTACACTGAGGTGTAGGGGAGGGCGCTACTCCTTTCCCTGGATTGCTCCATTTAACTCTTGATGCGTAACTTATATTGCTGAGTGTTAAGCATTTTTAAAGTCTTTGGTATGACTTGACCTGGGATTGAACCCAGGTCTCCTGGACTATTGGCGCACACTCTACCCACTAGGCTAAGGAGGAAACAAAAAAAGAACACAACATTATTATTAGTAGAGTTATTAGCAGTCACATAAATACAGACACACTGTATTTACCCAGTATCCTAGTCAGGTGCAAATCGTGATGCAATGTTAATCTTTATGTGTAATCACATCTGGTTTGAAATCATTTTTCCTTCCCCCGGACTGGGTGCCAAACAAATACTAAAGAATTAAGTCTGCGGGCAATATTAAACAAGTTCTGGAGGCAGCACCTCACAAAGCAACAGCTGTACGGCCACCAACCACCCATCACGAAAATTATCAAATTTAGACGAACCAGATATGCTCGAGAAGTTGAGACGAACTCATAAGTGATGTGCTCCTGTGGACCCCTTCACATGGACGAGCATAGGCAGAACGACCAGCTCAAAACTACATACAGTTACTCTGTGCCGATACGGGCTGTAGCCTTGAAGACCTGTTGGAAGCAATGGACGATAGGGAGGGGTGGGATACCCTTGCTGGTGGTGTTACACGATGATGATGATGATGATGATGACTATTTACACATAGCTGTGGAAGAATAAGTGATTGATTCATGTCGCAAGTATGTGTCATAATATAACTTAGTAAAAATCAGCATCGCCACTTAAAGAATGACAGGAGGAGATCTCGTAGCGCAGTGGTTGACGTGGCGGTCAGTGACATCGTAGAAAGTGAGTTTGAACTCTCGTCCAACTATTAAGTTAATTTTTTCACCAATACTTATATGGTAAATACTACTTCAACACATTTTTCTGCAAGTACGATTTTCGCATTGGATAGCCCATGGAGGTTTGTATGCCATTAAAAATCATACCAAGGCAATACAATTTTCTTTGCCGTCAGTATATGATTATTCCTATTTAGACTTTAAAGTTAGATATTAGTTTTCTATAGCACGAGGCGATATCTTTAAGGATTATTGTGCTGCATTAAGCTAGTAAGTAAGGACGCATACATGTCTTGAAAATAAGCACAAAGATTTTGCAAACACCGACTTCTGGCTCTACCGTTAACTATAAGAAAAGAAAAAAACTCATCCTTGAGATCGTATAGTTTTGCTATGATACATTAATAAAATTGAACACAAAGTCGTTAATTCAAAGGCAAAAAATTCTGTATAATTCCCACTGATGGTACACGATATTGTCAACCTTGAGAGGGACCGATACTTTTATTTCCAGCTTTCTTTACTTTTTCTTATGTCTTTTCTTCTGCTTTTTCATATCATATTTTTTTTATTTCGTGTTTCACGTGAATTCTTTGAAAAATTGTCTTTTCCTGGAAGGATGTCATCATTCTTTATTTCGTTTGCTTATTCGTTTTTATTTTGGTTTACTTTCTTTGATTCTTGTTTGTTTATTTATTTAATTTAGTTTTCTTATTTTCAATCATTGCCAATATATATATATATATATATATACGTTCAACTTGTTACCGTGTGCGTGCGTGCGTGCGTGCGTGCGTGCGTTTCTACCTAGCTCCCTTTCGACTTTTTTTCCTTATTTTTTGGTCTGTTTCATACCTTCCTTTTTCCCCTTTTTTCTTTCTTTTCCTTGTTGTTTTCTATTTTCCTTTAGATTTTGTTCTTTCTAACTACATTTCAAGTTTTCTTTCTTTCTTTCTTTCTTTCTTTCTTTCTTTCTTTCTTGTTTTGCGTTTTTTTTTCAGGTTTGTTTCTGTGCATTTAAAAAAAAAGATCTTTTCCTTGTCCTTGTTCATCTACTTTATTTAAATTTTTCTTTTTTTCTTTTTACATTTACTGTTTCTTCCTTTGCTTATTGCTTTAGAAATTGATTGTTTCTTTTCTTATTTTCTCTTTTTTTTTAATTCTTACTTTTGATATAAAATAGTTGGTCGTTTTTTTTTTCTTTTAAGGCATATCAACCTTCGTGGGATATATACTGCTAAAGGTATTCTTATACAAAACAGTAATGGTATCATCATCATCATGTCGCGCCGCCTGCGCGGATATCCCTGACCGTCTCTCGCCATTTCTCCCTATCATTCATCGCCTCCGGCAGGTCTTCAGGGTTACATCCCGTGTCCTCACATAGCTGCTGTATGTAAGTTCGTGCTGGTCGTCCCACTCTTGCACATCCATGTGTGGGGGTCCACAGGAGTACATCGCTTATGAGCTCGTCCTTGCTTCTCCAGCAGTGTCCTGCGTGTCTGGTTCGTCGAACTTGTATAGTTTTTGTGATGGGGGGCAAGTGTCCGTATAGTTGGAGTCTCGTGGGGTGTTGTCGCCAGGACTTGTTTAATACTGCTCTCAACATTCTTGTGTAATTTCCGTCCATCCTCCTCTCCAGCCGCTTCGTAAGCGTCCATGTGGTGCATCCATATAGCAGTATCGACACAACCGCTGCCTGGAAGAAACTGCGTTTCATTTTATAGTCAGATGCATAGCTTGGAGGATAAGGAACTTCGTGCATTTTCCAATGGTATTAGTCCGAAAAATAACTAAGTAGCGCGACTGGAGTTCGAACTCGCTTACTACGATGTCATAGTCCAACACATTAACCGTTTGCTTTCTGTTTACGTTTTTCCTTTTCTCCTGTTAAAAAAAAACTTTCTTTCTCCCGTTATAATTTCTTATTGTTTTTTTTTCAATCATTTGGTTACTTAGCAAGTCAATTGATTCTCTCTAACTATTTTTTTCTGTTTTTCATCAAATTTATTCTTTCTTTTTTGCTTATTTTTACTTTCTTTTTTAGTTATTTTTCTTTCTTTTTATGACTCATTTTAATTTCTTTTGTTTTTCGTTTTTTTTTTTTCCTTTTCTTGTATCTTTTTTTCTTTTCATTTTCTTTTGTTTAACCTTTAGTTTTTATTTTTCATTCTTCGAACTCTTTCTTAATTCTTTTTTTTTTTCTTTTTCTCTTTTCTATGATTTTTCTTTCTGTAATTATTTTCCCCCATATTTCCTCTTTCTTATCGCTTTCATTTTGTTACTCTTTGTTCCTTCTTATAAATTTTTTACTGCTTTCCATTTTACCTTATTGATGAGTTGTTTGATATATTTTTGTAGGAAGATCGAATCTCATATTTTTTATCTATTCTATTCATTATTTTAGATGTCTCTCTTTTCTTTTATGTCTTTTCGACTTCTCTCTCTTTGCTTTGCATTAATTTCTTTTATTTATTTCTTACCCACCACTTGATAAAAATGATGATTTGTTCTAGTTTGCTTCTTTCTTTCTTTCTTTCTTTCTTTCTTTCTTTCTTTCACTTTTCCCTATTCACTTTCTAACTTTCTTTTTTCCTATTCACTTTCTTTCTTTCTTTCTTTCTTTCACTTTACCCTATTCACTTTCTTTCTTTCTTTCTTTTTTCCCTATTCATTTTCTTTCTTTCTTTCTTTCTTTCTTTCTTTCACTTTTCCCTATTCACTTTCTAACTTTCTTTTTTCCTATTCACTTTCTTTCTTTCTTTCTTTCTTTCACTTTACCCTATTCACTTTCTTTCTTTCTTTCTTTTTTCCCTATTCATTTTCTTTCTTTCTTTCTTTCTTTCTTTCTTTCACTTTTCCCTATTCACTTTCTAACTTTCTTTTTTCCTATTCACTTTCTTTCTTTCTTTCTTTCTTTCACTTTACCCTATTCACTTTCTTTCTTTCTTTCTTTTTTCCCTATTCATTTTCTTTCTTTCTTTCTTTCTTTCTTTCTTTCTTTCTTTCTTTCACTTTTCCCTATTCACTTTCTAACTTTCTTTTTTCCTATTCACTTTCTTTCTTTCTTTCTTTCTTTCACTTTACCCTATTCACTTTCTTTCTTTCTTTCTTTTTTCCCTATTCATTTTCTTTCTTTCTTTCTTTCTTTCTTTCTTTCACTTTTCCCTATTCACTTTCTAACTTTCTTTTTTCCTATTCACTTTCTTTCTTTCTTTCTTTCTTTCACTTTACCCTATTCACTTTCTTTCTTTCTTTCTTTTTTCCCTATTCATTTTCTTTCTTTCTTTCTTTCTTTCTTTCTTTCTTTCTTTCACTTTTCCCTATTCACTTTCTAACTTTCTTTTTTCCTATTCACTTTCTTTCTTTCTTTCTTTCTTTCACTTTACCCTATTCACTTTCTTTCTTTCTTTCTTTTTTCCCTATTCATTTTCTTTCTTTCTTTCTTTCTTTCTTTCTTTCTTTCTTTCACTTTTCCCTATTCACTTTCTAACTTTCTTTTTTCCTATTCACTTTCTTTCTTTCTTTCTTTCTTTCACTTTTCCCTATTCCTTTTCTTTCTTTCTTTTTCCCTATTCACTTTTTTTCTTTCTTTCTTTCTTTCACTTTACCCTATTGAGTTTCTTTCTTTTTCCCTATTCATTTTCTTTCTTTCTTTCTTTCTTTCTTTCTTTCTTTCTTTCTTTCACTTTTCCCTATTCCTTTTCTTTCTTTCTTTTTCCCTATTCACTTTTTTTCTTTCTTTCTTTCTTTCACTTTACCCTATTGAGTTTCTTTCTTTTTCCCTATTCATTTTCTTTCTTTCTTTCTTTCTTTCTTTCACTTTTCCCTATTCACTTTCTTTCTTTCTTTCTTTCTTTCTTTTTTCCCTATTCATTTTCTTTCTTTCTTTCTTTCACTTTTCCCTATTCACTTTCTTTCTTTCTTTCTTTCTTTCTTTCTTTTTTCCCTATTCATTTTCTTTCTTTCTTTCTTTCTTTCTTTCTTTCTTGCTTTCTTTCTTTCTTTCTTTCTTAACTTATTAATTAATTAATTAATTGATTAATTAAATAATTTATTTACTTATTCATTTATCCATAACCTTTCAGTTTGTTGCTTTTTTCTTTCTTTTTTTCTTTTGTTTTTTTCGCTCTTTCATTCCTCCAAATTTCTCTTATTTCTTATTTTTATTTCAATATTACAGTTATAGATAAATATGTTTCCTTTTATTTGATACAATTCGGTTCTTTCTTTCTTTCTTTCATTTTATTTTTGCTTTTTTTTTTTTTGTTCTTTCTTTACTTTTTTTTTTTTTAATCTTGCAAATTTTTATTATTTCTTCATTTTCATTTAATTTTAATTTTCTGCAATAAACACGTTTTCTTTATCACCAAGCATTCAATTCTTTCTTTCTTTCTTTCTTTCTTTCTTTCTTTCTTTCTTTCTTTCTTTCTTTCTTTTCATCATCCTGTTTACTTTCTTTATTTCACTTTTCTTTTACTTTTTTTATTTTTTGCTTTACTTTCTTTTCTTTTTTTTTTTATTCCGGAACCTTTTTATTATTTCCTCTTTCTCTTTCAATGTTACTTTTCTGGCAAAAATATATTTCTTATATCTGCTACCAATCGGTTCTCTCGTCTTTCTTTCTTTCTTTTTTTCTTTCTTTCTTTCTCTCTTTCTTTCTTTCTTTATTTTTAGTTTTTTAATTTTCTTTTATTTCTTCCTTCACTTTTTTTTTCATTCTTTTTACTTTTTATTATTTCTTTTTCTTTCAACGTTTATTTTCTGTTATAAATATGGTTTATTTATCTGCAATGATTTGATTCTTTCTTTCTTTCTTTCTTTCTTTCTTTCTTTCTTTCTTTTTGTCTGTCTTTTTTCAGTATCTGTCTCTTTTTAATTCTTTCTTTCTTTTTTTTTAGACTCTTTTTTCTTTTTTTACATTAGTAATGCTTTTTTTTTCATTCCTCCATTCTCGGCCATTTCTTGTTTCTTTCTTTGACTCCATCTAGTTCAATCTATCTTTCTTTCTTCAATTATATTCATCTTTCCGTTGTTTTTTTTTCGTTTTTTGAAATCTTCTTTCAGTTTTTCATATTGATTTTTTTTTTCATTCAACCAACTTTCTTTCAGTATTTCTTTATTGCGATATTCTCTTTCCTGGCCACCATTCAATTCTTTCCAAATTTCTCTCTTCAAATATCTCCCTCTTCCTCATTCTTTCTTTGTTTTTGTTTTTTAATTCCTTCTTTCAATTTTACTTTATTGATGCGTTATTTGATATATTTTTTTATAAGAAGATAGCGTCTCGATTTATTTCTTTATATCTATTTTACTAGTAAGTTTTTCCTATCTTGGTTATTTATTCACATAGTCCGTAATAATCCCCTTTTTTTTTCTTTACTAATTTATTTTCTGTTTATGGCTTGATTTGTTACTTCTTTCTTTTCTTCTTTTTTTCTTCTTTTTTTTTTACTTTAACCTGCGGGCCCCACCGCCTGACTTCCGATGCTTGATTGCTTTCTATCGTCCATTTCACATCGGCTCAAATATAAAATAATATGATAAAATCCACATGCAATGATATCAATGCAACTTAAATCTTGTTATCAGGATCCCTGCGGCTTGTTTCAACTATTGCTATTCAATTCCTCTGAATAGAGTTCATCAAGCGATCGTTTTACTCCCTTCAGAGATTATAGCTCGCAAATGTGTTTTTTATAGAGTATTTTATGAGAATAAACTATGAAACGCATATGTATCCGTGAAGAGTCTGCCTTCGTCCGTAAAATATACAGCCATTTTGGATATCTCTAAAACCGATGACGCAGCCTTGATAGAACGTAGTTATTTTTTTTTAATTTTACTACATTATGGCACTGTATTAGCTTGAAACATATTACTGCAACAGTCAGTCCTTAATTTAAAGCCATTCTATCCTTCCCTTGGTGAAGGACCTAAGCTTCCTCAGCTGCTAGTCAGATCTAAGGGATCATAGTCCTAAGATGACTGTAGCACGACGACACCTTCATGAGGCTCTCTCTGGAAGAACCAACAACCCTGGGAAACTGACGTCGTCAAAGATCGCGAACTAACACCCGCATATCGAGGTTAACATATAGGTTAACGTAGATATTGCCTTTCTTTAACGAAGACTATATGAGTAGGCTGACAACCAGAAAGGATTTTACAGCAATGTCAAACTGGCATTCTCTCGTGGGGTTAATTTGTCGGCAGGGAGATTCCACTCTTATTTACAAGATGACTGTCACGTTTACAATGACGTCACATACAGAATTTCGACAAAATACCAAATCAGACAGAATTGAAGACACCATCCGAACTTTAGATTTAATTATTTTAATCTTGATTGACTATATGATTACTTTTAACGGTATGTCAATGCGTATCGATTTATTTTATATGGTTATGGAAAGACGTTATTTCATTGGATGAAATTTTTCAGTTAGTTGTCAGCAGCCTACGTTTAAAGATTTGAACTTTGGGTTATGACAAGATTAGAGTGCCAGTCAAGGGATGTCCTTCGGTTGTCTGATGAGGAATGCGATAGTCATCATAATTTTAAATAAGTTTCAATCATAAATGCGTGATGCTCAGGATTCCATACAATGTTAGCAATTCAAATGGTATGACAAGTGCTGGTGCTGCAGTTGGTGCTGTTTAAGGATGTAAAACCATCAGTTCACTGCAGTTATTTCAAATTTTAAAATAATTTTGATTTTTTTTAAAAATTCCAAATACATTAGTAAGCAACTACTTTCCCCAAATATGTCATTAAGTATATATATATATATATATATATATATAGGTGCGTGTGTGTGTGTGTGTGTGTGTGTGTTTGTGTTTGTGTTTGTGTGTGTGTGCGTGTGCGCACGTAGAAAAAGTAAAAGAGAAAAAATATATGTTTAATGATTTATTTATTTTACAACGCATTTCGATTTCAATCTTTTGTCTGAATGCAAAAATATTTCATCAAAATTATTTTTGTATGAGGAATAAATAATTATGATAGATAAATTTGTGATTCACTTGGGAGTCTTCATCAGGGTTTGTAGGTGTTTCTATGTGAAAAAAGCGGAATAATACATAGCAACATATATATATATATATATATATATATATATATATATGCATGTGCGTGTTGGCATTTGCACTTAACTCGGATACATATATATATATATATATATATATTTGATAATTTATTTATATATATCTGCAAATGCACACACACACACACACACACACACACACACACACACATATATATATATATATATATATGTGTGTGTGTGTGTGTGGATATGATATAAAAAAAAGATATAGAATAAACAAGTGAGTTTCCGTATAAGATTTACGGCCAATTTTTGAAAATACATATTGCCTTTCTTCACCAAATTATAAATATGACGAATACTGAGGGACATATTGATAGATTAAAAAAGGAAAATTTTCGTGAATAAATCGAACAAATAAAATAAAAAAAAGTCACGCTTCTCTTCCGAGCAATCTCAAACAATTTGTTTTTGGTAATATTGGTAATAAATGAAGTCTGTCTGTCGGTCTCTCAGTCAGTCTCTCTCTCTCTCTCTCTCTCTCTCTCAACGTATATATATATATATATTGAGAGAGTCTGAGAGAGTGAGAAATAGAAAGATATTAGAGCCATGGCGCATTTCCAAATGCATCCGGTGAAAATTAAACCCTTTTGTAATCATTGTCTAAACTAGCTCACCAAACATTAACAACATGGGGTTCGCCCGAATCTATTCCTAAGTGAGATTTATCAAAAGCATGCAGATGTAGGGCAAATACAAGGATGGAACTTGCAATATATATATATATATATATATATATATATATATATATATATATTGGGAGTATTTCATCATTAATACATATTTCATTGAACACAATAGACATTTTAGTCTCCATATTTTTTGTTGATCCTTTAATATTGCCGTATTGATTTTATAATATTCGGCGGGAATTGGTTGACGTATCTTACGTAATTATTTATTTTCCAAATACTTGCTGCCCGACTTCGGGCCATCATCAAGGGAGGCTCTATTGCATTACTACTTTGTAAGAAGAAGTGTGTCTGTACCGTTGCAGGGTTGTTTAATTTTCAAACCAGTGCGAATGTACTTAAATTTCTTTAGCTACTGACGCTATATATGGAAACAAATTTAAAAGTAAACGCTACATACTACAACGGTACAGACGCTCTTATTCTTACAAAGTAGTAATGTACATACGAAAGTTACATCAATTTTGTAATAGATCCTCCCCTGATGATAACCCAAAGTTGGGCAAAAAGTATAAGGAATAAGGAAAGACAAAAGGAAAGGATTCTTAAAAGTAAGGTGGCACAGAATATTGACAATTTTTTAATACATCGCGTTACAGTCAATATCTTTTCTATGAAATAAGTTATGCCGAAACCCCTTTCACACAAACCTTTCCCGGCTTTTTTTCTTATCAAGAAGTTCGTGAACATGAAGCAAAGCTGAACGAAATATCACGCCTCTTAATCTGAGTTTCGATTTTGATTTCTCCAACTTTCTACATATTTCTTATCATATTGTCAGATTCTCTACAAATCTGTCTTTTTAACACACACACACACACACACATATATATATATATGTGTGTGTGTGTGTGTGTGTGTGCGTGTGCGTGTGTGCCTTCAAATCATATCTGACCGTGGAAAGGTTACTTCAGTTCTTCTTGGTAATGAGAAACCTAAAAGGCCAGAGTAAGCTCTGAAGCTTTTGCTGGACAACCAGTCTAAGCGAAGAAAAAATCTGTATTTAAAACCGCTGTAAATTCTTCAAAGGTTTAATGTTGTAGTGTAAGACCTATTATGTTACAAACAAAATCATATCAATCATCAATGATTATTGATAATCTTTAGACTGTAGAAAAGGTATTATATACTCAAGGGGTAGTGAAAAGTTATTGACAATACCTAGAAGGAAATGAGTTGATAAAACTTGAGAGATAATGCACCGTGTAAATTGTACTTTATTGCTTTCATTGTTGGACCGTGAAATTTTTACTACCTATCAAAAGAAATTATACATAATTTTTTAGTACTTATTAAAAGAAGCTGTGTATACTGAAAGTAACTGCACTTTTAGTACCCACAAGACAAATTATGATATTAGAACCTATGAGACGAAGCTTCATTTTTAGGACTGATTGATAGTGACATAGCAACCTGTCTAGGGTTATTTTATGCTTATAACTTAAGGAGATGAAGTAGCGTCCTTCCCTTCATTAAACGTTACAGTTTTTGGTAATTGTTTCTTAAGAGATTTATTTTGCACACTATCCCTTCATATATGAATAATTGTAAACCAGATTTGTCACATAGAATCTGACGGGTACAAAGCATGCAAGTCGGAGTAGAAGTAAAAGTAATGGCAATGAATGGATTCTCTACACATGCCATATCTTCACAACTGGAGCCTGACTGTCAAATGCAGTTTATTGTTATTCGCAGGGCACCATCTTTGGTGGATTCTTCCTTCCGTGCAGATGATAGAGTCAGGATTTACTAAACGCTGCCGACTGGAGTAACAAAATATTTTTGTACCTACTAGAAAAACCTATATTTTTGCAGTTATGTTTTAGACCATTAAAAATTAGGTTTTCAATCCGTTTTCATTTCATATAAATCATCTTTTAATTCACTATATAAGTCGGCTCTATACGACCCATCCAAAAAAAAAAAGAAAAAAAAGATTCTGCAAAATCTGAGCCATTGCCAAATAAATAGTAACGTTTGCTTTTAAATACCCGAACCAAATTCACCGCCATTTCTTTCCTATCATTTAACCGCAGGCCAAAGCCGAAGAAAAGCCCAGTCAGTTGGTTATTATTGATCACTTGATTGCTAATACAAAATTAACAATTCTAACAGCGATTCCCAAGGGACTGTGTGAGAATCTTAAGAGAAATATTGGCTGGAAGTAGACAAAAGCAAAGACTGGTAAATGTCGAAAATCATTGTGTATTTTTTTTTAGGTAAAGTCGCATTTTACCAAAACAGAATTACGTTCCAGAGTCTTAAATAGAAACAGCATGATAAATTTACTCACATTTTCACAAAATGTAAATTTTTTAGATTATAAATAGGAGTGACCGCTGAAAAGTTCTCGGCCTAAATATGCTCTCTTTCTTTCTCTCTCTTTCTATATATATATATATATATACACATACATGTATATATTTTTTCTTTAAAGGAGTAAGCATACATGGAGATTTGTATTTTCGGAATATTTTTTTATTTTCTTCTTACATACATGTATGTTTCTTGCTTGTTGCTTTCGTCAGAGTACATATATGGCACAAAGCCTTGTTAATTAGTCTTGAACTTACTTGTGTTTGCAGTTTTAATGATTTTCAGTTGGTTATGGGTTTACATTGCGGACATCCTCATTTTTCTTAGAGTTTGTTTACCTTACTCTGCTTTATCCCTCATAGATATTTGATATGTTTTTGTCGTTGTGTATGTGTGTGTGTGTGTGTGTGTGTGTGTGTTGGAGTTGTTTTGTATTTCACCAACAGTTATTTTTCCTCCGTGTGTGTGAGTGTGTCTCGTGGAGATTTTTGTGCGTGTGTGTCGTAGTTTGGTTTGAAATTTACTGGTAAGAAAACCTATTATTATGTAAAAACCATTCAAACTACACACAAGTGAGTTCAATTCTCATTCAATACCCCATTAACTTGGCTGCCAGTCATACAAATTCTCTGACGAAAGCATCAAGCTGGAAACACACACACACACACACACACACATATATATATATATATATATATATACAAAGATACATATATATATATATATGTATATATACAGGCAAAAATTATTAGTAAAATTAACTACCAGTAAATTAAAAAAAAACACTACCACACATACACGCACACACACGCAAATCCACAACCACTCCAACACACACACACACACACATACACACACACGCGCGCGCGCGCGACGACAAATGCATATCACACATCAATGAGGGGTAAGCCAGACTAAAGTAAATGCAATCTAAGAAAAAGAGAGGATAAACTCTATATAAACGCATGACAAACAAAAAATCATTCAAACTGCTACTACGAGCGAGTTCAAGTCTCATTTGGGTACCCCATTAACAAGGCCTTCTGCCATCTCTGACGAAAGTAACACGCACGTATTTTAGAACAAAATGAATAAATTCTAAAAAGTACAAAACTCTTCGTGGACCGACTCATTTTAAAATATTTTCATTCTCTCTTTGGACCCGCAGTAAAAAAATTATATATATATATATATATATATCGCATGAATTCTCTACCATGGATGGTCTGTGTTTGGCAATGGTTGGCAGGTTGCAGTTGGAGATTTTGCTGCAAGCCTGCATCCCTTGCAAGATTCTATCATGTTTGCTATGTTCCTGTCATTGTTTGGCCAATATGCATAGCGCATGAGGCTTTTCGTACGGTTCTTCCCCGGATGTCTCTTTTGAAAACCCCTGAGGATTTTTCTTCGTAGGCTGTTTGGAATCACTACACGGTCATTATACAGTAGGACACCATCACAGAGGGAGAAAACTTCGGGCACATTGGGGTCTTCATTGTGAATTTTGCTTTTGATGGATTGTATGAATTCATCCTCTCGAGACTCACTTTTTATGTCGGCCAAAGTCACTGGGAGCTCTTTGAATGTATTAGCGATCATGTTTTTGATTTCGCAATTCGTCCTTAGAGTAGCAATAATGGAGTCTTAAAAACTTCTGTATTTTTGGGAATAGGTCGCGATAAGCTGTCTTCGTGGCAAATATTTTTAGATGTTAGGAACTCGATCTTGAAGTTGTAGTTTAAGAGAATCGTTCCCCAACGAAGTAATCTATTTGCAGTACAGACTGGCAGACGTTTCTTGGACCTAAAGATTGTTATTAGGGGGTTCATGGTTTGTTTGTTGTGTCTTCCATGTAGGTATCTGTGGAACATTGTGACAGTGAATATTATCCCTAGATGCTCTTAGTCTATTTGGGAATATTGCTTCTCAGCGGGTAGAAGGGATCTAGATGTGTGTGCAACAGCTTTTCGCGAACATTTGGCAGTTTATGGAGAATGCAAGCACCGATGCCGTATGAGCTTGCATCACTTGCGACTATGATGTCGAGGCTAGGGTCGTAGTGGGTGAGAGAGAGTGATCCGAAGTAATGGTTTTCTTGATCTTTTCGAATGACACTTGTCATTCAGGGGTGCATAACTATGGTTTGTCCTTTTTTAAGAGTTCATTGAGAGGACCTCTCAAATTCTGCTTGTTCTTAATGAACCCTCGGTAAAAAAATTAGTTAGACCGAGGAAGCTTTTTTAAGGCGTGAACTTTATCTGGGGCCGGCATATTTCTGATCGCTTTGCCTCTTTATGGATCCGGCCGACCACCGTCTCTATTTATGATGTGACCTAAGTATTTGAACTCTGGTAAGAAAAAGTCACTCTTCGCCTCCTTAACCTTAAAACCGTATCCTTGTTACTTCTCGAATACGTTTATTATATGGTTCCGGTGCTCTACCGTAGTTTTACTGATCACCAGTATATCATCCAAATAGGCTGCAGCGTTGTCAAGGTCGCTCAGCATGGTGCCCATGACCTGCTGGAAAATTGCTGGCGCAACCTTGACCCCAAAACCCAGTCTGTTGTATATGCACAATCTTCTTAGGGTGTTGATACAGAGCAATTTAGAACTTTCTTCATCCACCTCTGCGTCTGAGAGGTCAATTCCGGAGAAAACTTTTCCACCATTTAGTTTGTTGAAAATCTCTTCAGGACTTGGTTATACTGCAAGGCATCGTTTAACCATGTGGAAAAATCTGCACATATTCGTATTTGGTTGGACTTCATTTTTACATGGACTTTAGGTGCTGCCCATTCGCTAGAATCTGTTTTTGACAGAATACCTACTTATTCAAGTCTTTCTAATTCTTTGTTGATCTGCTCTAGAGCAGCGAAAAGGACATCCCGTTTCGTCTTGAATACCGGCTGTGCACCGTCCTTCACCTTAAGCTTAGTTTTTAATTTAGAACATTTCCCAAGGCCACCAGAACAAGCCTGGGGAAATCGTTGTTTGAGTTCCTTTTTGGAAATTACCAAATTGGGCATTGTACTTTCCATTTTGCGACAAAAGGAACTCATTTGGCAATCCCATAGATTGAAATTTTCTATCCAATCTGTTTCGAACAAATTGTCAGAATTTTTTAGTACATCGGCTTTCAGCTTTTTGGTAACTCCATTTAGTGTTACTGCAAGGGTTACCTCACCTAAGATGTTAATATTCTCGCCAGTTACGGATTTTGCTGTTTTATCCGACTTTAGTAGGGTCGGCTTGTTTAATTTTTGCCAAGTACGCCAATTGATGATTGAGATATCAGAACCCGAGTCAAACTGGAATTTCATGGAGGTATTGAAAATATCAAGTTACATATTTCCTTAAATTCCTATTGACTATGTTGTCTGACTGAGTTTGCCTAATTTTACTTTTGGCTTTTCTCGTTATGTTGCCGTACCAGCACTGAGTTAAGTTATGACCATTTTTATTGCAATTTTTGCAATCTGTTTTCTTCTCGACTGGACAGAATTTGTTCCAATGCCATTTACCACAATGGTAATATAATCCGGGCGGTTTCTTTAACCTATTTGTGTTTTGTTTATTGCAGGATTTAGAACATGAAATTTGCCTTTTGTCTTTTTTAGGGGAATAGGCGGTTGAATTGCTTCTGATTTTTCTAATCTGGGTCACACCTGATTCCTCGATCATTTTTGAGTCACACATGACAGACATTACTCTTTGACAGTCCTCTGGCAATTTTTCGATAGTCAATCCTTGTTCGTTTTCAAACTTGGTCAGTACCCGTCTATTAAGCACTTGAAATCATCAGCAGTCAGCTCGGCTAGTTTGAAATCATTACAGTACTTGTTCATCGATGCTGCAAACGTTAGGAAATCTTGCTAGTTGTCCTTGACTGTGTTCAGGCATTTCCAACATTTGTGGAAAAAGGTTGTGTTAGGCCCGAATTGTTCCAATAGAAGTTTAATAGTCTCTGAAAAATCCAAGTCTGTGGTTTTCTTAGGTAACATAAAGTCGACGAACCTATTATGTTCGGTTGTTCCTAGTTTTCTTAATAGTTGACGTACCGTTTTTTCACTGGGCCATTGTTCACAGTCTACGGTGAAAATATCTTCATAGGACCTGTTAAAGGCCTCAAATGTTTTGTCATTCACTGGTACGGATTCAAATGTTTCAGTTGAGTTATAGATTGTACTCTGGGAAAATACTGTGTCTTTTTCAGAGTTTTTTTTAGCCATTTAATGAATTTACAAGTAATTCTTAAAGTTTTGTTTTTTTTTTGCTGTTGTTCAGTTTTCTGCTGTGTAAATTCTTGGAATTCTATTTGTTATTTATGTAACTTCATAAACAATTGTTGCTGTCTTTCTTCCGATTTTTTTTTTTTTTTTTGCTGATCCATGTTGCCCTTTAGCATTTCCACGATATTTTTTTTTTATTCTTCCATATTTAGATGAAAATTTTAATATGTAGACTAAAGGGGGTGAACAAGGCAAAAAATAACAGCGATTACTGTTGCATTGAAAACCGTGTACCAAGGGGAGGTACACAAGTAATCTAGACTGATCTTTTTTTTTGTTTGCAAAAAAAAAAAAAAAAAAAAAAGAATGGCCAGACAATTAGTTAAATTGAGCTACATACTGGTGTAGCTCTTTTTGAGATACCGTCGCTCCATTAAATTTAATGTAGTCATTTAAATTTTCTCCACACTTTTTATTATTTCTTTTTGGTTAGCTACAAAAAAAAGAATTTCAGCAAGGAATTAAAAAGAGACGTTTTTTCTGGGTGGGCGCCCAACAGGTTTATTTGCATAAAGTGTTTGCATGTAAGCAGGTTTTTTTTTTGTTCTTTTTTCTGGGGAATATTTGTCATCATCATCATCATCATCATATCGTGCTGGTAGCACGGATATCCCTGACCCTCTCTCGCCACTCCTCCCTATCGTTCATCGCCCTAGGTAGGTCTTCAGGACAACATCCTGTATCCTCACATAGCTGCTGAATGTACGTTCGGGCTGGTCGCCCTGCTTTTGCGCGGCCATGTGTGGGGATCCATAAGAGTACATCTCTTATGAGTTCATCTCTGCTTCTCCAGCAGTGTCCTGCATGTCTGGTTCGCCTAACTTGAATAGTTTTCGTGATAGGGGGCATGTGGCCGTACTGTTGGTGTCTTGTGGGGTGTTGCTGCCAGGACTTGTTCAGGATTGCACGCAGCATTCTTGTGTAATTGCCATCTAGTTTCTTTTCCAGCCGTTTTGTTAGCGTCCATGTAGTGCATCCATATAGCAGTATCGATGTGACCGCTGCCTGGAAGAAACTGCGTTTCATTTTATCGGTTAGGTCTGATTTCCATATAATCGATAGCCTATTGATAGCTGTCCATGCTTTCGTTAGCCTCGTTTCGATGTCTTTTTCGGTTGATTCGACGCTGCTTCCTAGGTACGTGAATTTGTCTACTAGTTTAAGAGGGGTTCCTTCTAGAGTGGAGATGTCCCCCGTTTGGTTATAGCACATATATTCCGTTTTGTGTACATTAACATAGAGGCCTATGCTTGCTGCTGCTTGTTCCAAACTATGCAGAAGAGTTTCGGCTTGGTCAGGTGTATTTGCCAGTATCGCTATGTCATCGGCGGAGTCGGCGTCGGTAATTGTTGTTGCAGGGTATCTTCTTTTTTTAGAAGTGTGGGTAGGGGAGAAAAATTATCCTTCAGACCGAAGGAAAAAAAATGCTTGGAATTTTTTTTCTTTTGTGTGAGAACTTGATTTCCTTTTTTTTCAAAAAAGAAAGGGTGGAGCTAGCCTCGGTGAATTTGAGGGGAGAAACATTTTATGCACGAAATTGGTTAAAATTTAACTCAGTTTAATAATATTCTTTTTTAATCACATTGCTGCCTTCGCAGTTTTTTGTGAATATTTTTTTTGAAAGCTTGAGTCGTACGTAGTACTTCGGCTCTTGAGTTTGTCAGTTTGTTTTGTAAACAAACTCGATTTATTTTGTGTAAGCAATTGTTCCCGATATTTGGTTGACCGTTATATTGTTTGGACAGGCTTTAATAATCTTAAATATTCCGTAGGTGTCGAATCGCTGTTGGACAGGCTTTAATAATCTTAAATATTCCGTAGGTGTCGAATCGCTAGTGGACAGGCTTTAATAATCTTAAATATTCCGTATGTGTCGAATCGCTATTGGACAGGCTTTAATAATCTTAAATATTCCGTAGGTGTCGAATCGCTAGTTCGTCACTGATGTTGGTAACCGGAATATTATTTTGTATGTAATAGCTGGGTGCTCCGTTGATGTAGTAATGCCACCTTAATTTTTCGTTCAACATTGCTGTGTGATTAAGCAGGTCCTCTGTCGATACTGATGTGGTGAGGATGAAATTCTCGAATCTTTCGGACGCTATTGATGTGGGACTAGTAAGGCAATGGGATTTTCGACGTGAGAGCGTTTCTCGAATCCTCTGTTGCCATGAGGTAAGAAGGATATATTAACAAAAGAATAGTGTAAAGGTAAGCGAAGCTTACTATCCGGTGGTGTCCAATATTGGTAGTCGTACACGGCTGCGTACTACTAGTACTCCTGCTATACTACGGTATTACGATACTGCGGTATTTGTTGACCGCCCCACCCAACGGGCAAGTATGGCACAAGGCCTTTTATGGTGGGTCCGGGCGCAGGGTCGTACGCCACACGCGCCCGGCATTTGCCAAAAATGCCTACGGCCCCGTCGGCATTCCCCTTATTAGGGGCGCCTCAGGCGCCGGGAGATAAACCCAACCCTCCCGAAGGAGGTAAAAGCCTGGGGGGAAGGCCCCCTGAGGCTGAAGGAAATTATCTAACTGCCAAGACGCACCTGGCTGGATCTGTGCCGCAGTAAACACAGCCGACGAAGGGCGACCCGACAATTGAATAGGTGCAGTAATACGATACTGCGGTATTTGATGCACGCCCCACCTTACGGGCATGTATGGCACAAGGCCTTTATTTGGGTGGGACCGAGCGCAGGGCCGTAGGCCACACGCACCCGGCATTTGCCAAAAATGCCCTCGGCCCCGTCGGCATTCCCCTTGTTAGGGGTGCCTTAGGCGCCGGGCAATGAAACCAACCCTCCCGAAGGGGGTAAAATCCTGGAGGGAAGGCCCCCTGAGGCCGAAGGAAATTATCCAACTGCCATGACGCACAGGCCGGATCTGTGCCGCAGTAAACACAGCCGACGAAGGGCGACCCGACAATATAATAGGTGCAGTATTACGATACTGCTCCCTGAGAGTGTTATCTCACATAGTAATATAGCGCTGGAACAGTCCATGATACAGGTAAGTTTTGGTCTCACAACATATATATATATATATATATATATACATTCTCTCTCACTCTCTCTAACTTTCCCTCTCTCGCTCTTTCTACCACTCTCTTTAAATGTATACATATATACATTTATAAATACACTGCATATATATATATATATATATATATATATATATATATATATATATATATATAGGGAAAAGATTTTAAGAATCTTACGAAACGATGTTCTAAGCATTTTGATCCGCAGCATCAACTAATAAAATCGGATGAAGTTTGTGCTTTTTGAGAGCATTCCTTTCTTTTCAGTATTAAAAAAATGATAGGCAGCAAAAGGTCAGCGGTAAGTTATATGGCGACAGAGATGAAAAAAAATGATCACATAATAAGAGAATGCAGAAAACTGGCTCGATAGATATCAGTCGATAGAGAAAATGATACACTGGGAATTATGCAAGATATTGAAACGTGACCGAGAAGATGATATATATTCAAACCAGAATCTGTCCTAAAAAAATGAGACTCTTAAAATTATTTCGGTTTTTCAGATCCAAATAATCATCCAGTTCTGGTCAGAATAAAAAAACATAGATCCTATCAATTGGTCAAATTGAAATAAACCTTGAACTTATGCTAAATTGAATAGTTTGAAATAGAACTATTTTGCCATTTAAACTGTGTACTTCATTTAAACTGCATACAGATGCTAAACTGAATTGTTTAAAATTAACTGTTTTCACATTTAAACTGCGTTCTTATGTAAAACTAAATTGTGTGAAATGGAACTGCCTTTGTCTGCTAAACTGAATTGTTTGAAAGAGAACAGTTTTTAACATTGATATTCTACTCACGCTGAACTGAATTGTCTGAATTAAAACTGTTGACTAAACTGAATAGTTTGAAATTGAAATGATTTGACAATTAAATTGTAAAAGTTAACTGAGCCATTGGCCGAATAAGTAGAGTTTTCGCCAATGGTCCGGGAGACTGAGTTCAATCCCACGTCGAATCATATCAAAGACTCAAAAAATGGCACTTGATGCTGCATTCCTTAACACTCTGCACTATAAGCTAAGGATCAAGGGCAAAGTGAAGCAATCCCCACACCTCTTTGTAGTAGCTATTGAAAAGAGTGCCCTTGGTCATCCTCGACTAAGGTCAATAACTTTACTTTTTTACTCATGTTCAACTGAATTTGTTGGAAATGGAAATGTTTATTTGTATAAAAATAGATTTGGCATTGAATAACCTACAAAGGTTATCTGCCATAAAACCCAAACTAACCAAGCCAAACAAAACCTAGAGGTAACTGACAAGACGAGAAGTCATCAAGCAGTTTTTACTTTGCCACAGATCACGGACTTAAAGAGAAAGAAGGCTAAAAGAAGGACAAAAAGCTTCAATCAAATACTACTTAAAAGCAAAATAATGGAATAGTTTGTTTCCAATGAATATCCAACACTCAGACGAGAGGAGGAAATGAGCCTCCCAGTACGATTCTCACACTGGCCGTGTTTCGCGTTGCACCAATCAGTTTGTGTGGTTTGGTCCTGTGGTCTTGTTCATGGATACCAGGAAGCTGACATTTATGTCATGCATGCTAAGACTGGCTCTCCTCGAGCCTCATGGGGTCGTCTCCATCAGACTCTAACACTCTTGGAGGTGGGTAGATTTATCGCCTGGTGCCTGAAGGGCCTCTTTTTAGCGTAATCCAGACGGGGCCTGAGGTATTTGGGGGATTACCGGGCATGTCTACGCGGCGGACATTCACCTAGGCCCACTTTAAAGAAAGCCTTCAGTCGTAATCGTCAGGGGGGGTGGAGGACGTACAACAAATACCAATGAGCTTCGTGAATTGAGTCATATGCCAGCCGTGTTTCTCGTTGAACGGATCGGTTTAGTGGCTTGGTCACTCGGCTTGGTCACGTCGGTCAAGGTTGCTTGACATGGATATCAGGAATCCAGCATTCATGCCACGCATGCTAAAACAGGGTCTCCTTGAATCTCAGGAAGCTGTCCCCAAAGCTCTAACTCTCTCCGAACGAGCTAAGTTTATCACCTGACTCCGGAGACGCCCTTTTTTTAGCTATATGCCAACAGTTCTAGTTGGGGGGGGGGGTCTTACTCCTCTGCAGAGATGCAGTCGGTGTATTCTACAGCTCCAGCCAACTGGGCTACTCCCTGGGGTGGGTGGGTTTACTCCTCAGCCGTGATGTAGTCGGTGTATTCTATGGCCTCAGGCGACTGAACCACTGACCAGTAATTCCTGTTAAGGTCCAATCTATGGGCCAATATATCTGTCTCTAAATTATTTGTATTTGATGGGGTTACTTAAAACTTTATAACATGGCACAAAGAGATGATGATTTATGTTAAATTGGGATAGATACGCAAATGCATATAAATTATTTGTAACAAGGAGGTGCCCGTGGTGTAATGGTTATCGTCGTAGGAAGTGGACACGGCGACACGAGTTCAAATCCTGGACGAGATTGATTGCATTTCCCATAGCACTAATACCCTTGCTAAAAGAATGAATCCAATTATTCTCCATCCAGCAATGGATAAATAGTAGGACAGACTGGTTTCTTCAGCCTTGGTGAGCCAATTAGTCTAGGAGATGGGAAACTCTGAATTCAAACCTGTTAAACTCTGCTAAAAAATTGACCTTGTGTCAAATCCTGCCCGAGCGGAGGGGTTGGTAAATATATGAATAAATTATTTGTAACAAGAATAGTTACTTAAGGTTCTAATTGTTAACAAATTATTGATATCATTAGTTATATGAAATCATATAATTGTTTAAAAATTATTGTTTCAATGTTTAATGGCATTTTAATCTTTGCGAGCTTTCAATGCCAAATCTATCCTTATAGAAGAACAGAAGAGGCACTTTTCAATACATAGCTTGAAGATAATGAAGTTCATGCCTTTTTCAAGAGTATTAGTGTGAGTAAATTTCGAACTTGCCTTCCACGATAACGCAGACTTGTATGTTTGTCATTATATCATGAGAATTCCCCCACTGCTTAAAATAAACTGAATTCAGCAGAAAATAATCAAAACGAGGTTACATGCTATAAGACCAAGCAATGATCCAACCCACACAGTAATTATGAAGCTCGGCTTTTTGATTCAAGAATCAACCAGATTGAAGGAATGAAATAAGGAAAGCTAGACGAAGAGAAGAAAAAGAACGAACAACAGAGGGTAAAATTAAATGCTGATTCCTCAGTTCTGAAATCGAATTCGAGAAATAAATTAAAAATCCAAATTAAGTAAAAGGAATGGAAAATGGTGAGGGAATTTGATATCTTCTCAAGTCTGATACGAAATCTGTTGGCAAGAAAAGGCGTTATAAAACCAACAAACAAACAAACAAACAAACGATGAAGACAGAGTCAGTTAAAGAAGGTTTTGAATAATTGCCCGAGGTAATGGCAAGCTGTCATAGAACGTGAAGGAATAGAGAAAAATAAATGTAAAGGGTATTAGTTTCGAGATTAGATTTGCTGTCTACAAAGTCTCAAAATGTAGATTTATTGACGTTAGGAAGCTGAAAATATACATATGAACCTGATAACGATGAAGGTCGTGGAAATACATGATCTATCTATCTATCTATCTATCTATCTATCTATCTATCTATCTATGTGTGTGAGTGAGCATTCGGGAGAGCTTGGGCGCCCATGAGTGTTGATATGTGGCTCAGGAAAACTTGTATTAAAAAAAATCACTGTGATGCTTAAATTGTTTTATTCAAAATAACACTTTTAGGATGAGCAATAATTTCAAATATGTGCTGATTGATAGTGCATATATGAAGGTCATTTAATACCAAATCTTCATATATATATATATATATATATATATATATATATATATATATATATATATATATATATATATATATATATATATATATGTGTGGTTTCTACACGTATTTCTTAGATAACATTTTCAAACAAGCCTTAGCTCGTTTTTAACTCTGCTGAATTCTTTCACTTCTTTCTCTCTTATAGTAATACACAGTTAAACGTTGAAACCATTTTATTTCAAACAATTCAGTTTCGCAGAAGTACACTCTTTATTGTTTACACACAGTCATTTGTTTACGAACAGTTTTTTGTTTACACACAGTTAGATATAAAAGCAGTTCAATTTCAAACAATTCAGTTTTGCAGAAGTACAGTTTTTGTTTGCACAATGTTTAATGCCAAAAAGGTTCTATCCCATGTAAATCAGCATAACATAAGTACACAGTTTGAATGTCAAACAGTTCTATTTGCCATTCCTAAATAAATGGAACCTTACTAGTTGCTACCACTCCTTGGCGGAGTGGACCAGGGAGTAATGCCAACGAAGGAGTACTCCGCCTTCCATAAGGCTCTATCTTTGCTAAAGCCTCACCATCAGGTTGTTTAGTGTCATAGCTAGCGCACTCGTTGGGAGAGTCTTACTCCTCTGCACAGATGAAGTCGGTATATTCTACAATCCCTGCCACAAGGCCAGATTGAATATGATAGTCTAATTCGATCAAAACAATGTTCTCAATGAAAACAACGACCGAAACTTAACTTTATCATTCAAAATCTTCTAAAGAAAACAAAAACCTCTGAAAAACGTGCAGAACACAAGTATATGAAATAATAAACACTTAAATACCGATTTGGAAATTATTTGTGGACATATATACACACACACACACACACACACACACACACACACACACACACACACACACACACACACACACACATATATATATATATATATATATATATATATATATATATATATATATATGTGTGTGTGTGTGTGTGTGTGTGTGTGTGTGTGTGTGTGTGTGTGTGTGATTAACAATGATGTGTATAGGAAAAGCATGTCCGATAATGATGTTTGAATCAGGAAGCAAAGAGGAGGAGAATGTCGATAGAAAGGATTTTCTAATAGTGCAGAAGTAAACAGATAACCACTCAAAAAATGCCGTCTTCACAAAGACTCGAGATTGCAAGAAACAATATTCTTTTAAAAAGTTAAATAAGGATTTCTTACGATTCGTGTGTGACTTTCTTCCTGGAAAGACGATCCCAGACCAACAAATGAAGAAGCCAAGCTCTAACAGAGATAGACGTGTGTTTGTCGCTTCACCGAAATTCATAGTATCCTGATAATCTCTTTCGGTTATTTCACATGGCGTTAAACTCAAATCAGCTGTCTCAAATGTACTTGTTAAAGTCCGAATAGTGTGAATTTAAATTCGCTAAATCAAAAACCTGACTTCGCCTCCCCTCTGCTTGAATACTAAAAAGATAGAAAAAAAAGGAAAAAGTAAAAATTAGAACATAGCGATTACCGAAGAAAACACATAATATTAGGATATACAATATTGAAACAACCATTACAAATCCTTCGGACACAAATCTATAGATATATTAATAAAACCAAAACTTCAGTCACAAATCGATAAACGCACAAGACGATATGGAGAAGCTGAAATAAACTATGATCATTGAATGCGACTATATGTTGAGCATTGAGCCTTAAAATATAGTGGCGGTCAGTAGATGTTTCTCATGAACTCCTGAAAATACAAAAAGAAAATGATACACATAGATAGATAGATAGATAGATAGATAGATAGATAGATAGATAGATAGATAGATAGATCTGGAACCAGGTTGGGATAACTATTATCATAGGATTGAATAGAGAAAAGTTCTTAGAAATGAAAAGGCAGGGATAGATACGAATGGATGATAGATACGGAAAAAAGTAAAGAAAGTTGTTAATGAAAAGACTGAAAAAAGGAAAAGCCAAAGAAAAAGTGTGTAAGAAAAGAGAGCGAGTAAAAATAACGAGAGAAAAAAGTGTACAGCGTGTTTAAAATATAATATAAAAGGAAATAACGCAAGATAAATACGAGAAAAATGTTAGAATTTGAAATGTAGAATACTTTAAGAAAAATCGCAATAGAAAAATAAATACGAAAGAATGAATTGGGATTCAGCGATAAATGCATGCAGAACAGAAAAGTGTTAAGCGATCAATGAAGGTGAAAAATTGGCAGCGAATTGCGTTGAGAGAGATTTAAAGAAAAAGATGAAAAGAAAAAGAAAAAAAAAATGTATTTAGATAGTGAGAGGAGGTATTAGGCAACAATGCTTGGCAACAGTAGAACTTGTAAATTGTTTAAATTGACCCCTTAAAGAAAAAGAAAACTAAAGAAATTTAATTCTAGCGTAAATCTAGTGTTTCATTTTGATAGGTGTTTTCTATGTCCGAATTAAAGTAGCAAGCTAAGTAAAAATTTCTCAAAAAAATCTATAGCTGAACCCAAATCACTACGGCTATTTTTTATGAAGTTTAAGCAATATCTTATTAAAAAGGTATGGAACTCTCATAATGGTCGACTACATAGAAAACTGAACTGGAGAATTTTATTCAAATTCTAACTGAAATAATATATTGTGGTTGGATGTTTTTTGATATGCCATTAAATGAATAACGTAATCTAAATATGTGAGTAACCCTTATTGTTCAAATTGGGACAGAAAAAACCCCAAAACAACAATCAACCGCTCTTTCACGCGAGGATTTCTGGTTTATTGTGGAGCGGCCAAAATCAGTGTTACACAATCTTTCACTGCGGACATACTAAAGACTCATTGATGCGTCTTTAATAATGTTTCATTCTTTTTGGACACACCTCGTAGAAACAGATATTCAAAAAGGCGAATTATTATTGGATTGATTTTTCAAATATTTTCATAACTATATTCATTTAATCAAATTTTATGATTCTATCTTTTTTTTAGTCCAGTAATTAAATTAATATCTTCTTATTCATCATTGATGAATCTCTAAAAGGTGGCAAGCAACGAACAAAATTTGACATTTTCTCTCCGATTTGTTTTAATAAGACACGAACAAAGGAAAAGCCGATTTAAATATTATCCCACTTGTATTTACATTTATTATTTCCCTTAAAATTATCAACTTAGAAAACACGATCATTGAGACGATACATTGGATATTTGAACAATACGCCGTTGCAAAATAAACATATATTTTACTAACTACGGCAAGGCAGAACCTGAATTTTCACGTGAATCGTCACGTGATGATATAACAATTTTATTATTTCTCCAAGTTTTTGAGAGGAAGCTTGATAATTTATATCATTTACAATAAAACAATTTCATTACTAAATCTTTCCACCTCGACACAAGGTCAATTTTTAAGCTGATTACAGCTTGTTTGAATTTAGTTTTCCTTCTCCTTGAATGGTTGCCGTATCAATGCTCAAAAGTGTAATTTGTTCTATCACTTATCTATAGCTTGTTGGTGGAATAGGTATGGAATCATGTCTTTTCGCTAAGATATTAATGAGAAGTGAAATGCAAACAGCCTCGTCCCGTATTTGAAGTCAGAACACCGATTTTATTCGCTATGAAGATGTCTGTTATGCTATATACGCAGTTTCACTTGATATATATTTATCTATTCATACGATTCTTCTCTAATTGTGTGTATCAATCAATCTATTATTATTCTCAAGCAATCTACTTTTACCAAACCACCACTTCACGAGCAGTATGTGACACAAGGTCAATCTAAAACGAAGTATTGTGGGTTTGAATTACTGCCGAGTTGTTCTTCTTTAAAACTGATTACATTATCAAGGCTAAGTAAGATCAGGCAAGGCAGAGTATTTTAAGCAAGGTCCTTAGCGCGAAGTTATACATAATCTACCACGTCCAAGATTTGAACTCAGGTCGGCGATACCATTTGCTACAATTAGAAACTTTGTGCTATGTGAACCTCAATTTTATTTTATATTGGTATGGTCATCGATTACAAGTGCGAGGTGTCAGTTTTGCAGATGGGAAACCAGACCCCAGCTTCTACGTATTTCCAAACATTAGAAACTGTAAAGATAACTCAAATTATGGATAACGGAATGATATTGCCCTGTCGGTTAAGGCTGTAGAATACACCGGCTGCTTCTCTGCAGAGGGTTGAGACCGTTCTACCGAGTGTTCTGGATATGACAGAAAACGATCAGATCGCCCAGTCGGCGGGACCAGTAAAATACACGAACTGTTTCTCTGTAGAGGGGTAAGACTCCTCCAACCAGTGTCCTAGATATGACACTAAACAATCTGATAGCGAGATTCCAGTTTGTTTGCATTCTTTGTAAATGTCAAACAGTTCTAATTGATCCATAGATAAACCGTATCAGGTGCTACCTCGCCGGGAAAGAGTGGACTTGGGAGCGAGGGGAATTAAAGGGTATTCCACTTTCCCAAAGCTCCAGCGTTACAGGAGCTTTACCATTAGATTGTTTTGAGTCATATCGAGAATACTCGTTTGTGTGGTGGGGAAGTCTTGCCCTGTCAGAGCTTAATATCTCATTCCAATCTATGAGGTACGTTCATAAAATACCGAGGCTGAAGCTGCTAAGAGTAAAATGAACAAAAAAAAAAGAAATGTCTATTTTCTTCAAATAGTTATTTTGGCATACAATATGTATATTCTACAAAGGTTTCTGTGGTCTAAACCTCGCTAATAGTCCGCTTCTTCTGCGGTCCGAAGTTGCGCCGCTTCTTTTTTGTTTTCATATCTTAAATATTTTCCTAATTCCTAAATATTTGCCTTGAGATGAAGTTTTAACTAAGAAAAAAATGAATAGAGTTAGGTGGTTGAGTTGTGAAATGTATTTCGCTAACACAAACTTGCTCTTCGAAAAACGTTCAAACTGTATCGATGCGGTTTCATTATTCTATTTTTTTTTAATTGGCACTAACTCATTTTGACGTCTGAGCATAATCATTTCATGATATAACAGCAGTGCTACCCACCGTTTCGTAGATAGATAACATTAATATCAGTTCATAACATCGGGTTTAAAATTGTAAAACATTAATTATGGAAAACAATAATTGTAGAAAAGATTAATTATTGAAATCATTAATTATAGAAAACATTACTTGTTGAAAACACTAATTCAAGTGGATAAGATTTAATGTATAAGATTTATTGTCGAGGTATGTTCTCCTCACTGAAAGAAATAGAAAAGAAAAAGATCAAATTAGAAAAAGAAACCTACTAATTCGAATTTGTGGTTTGCAGCTAAGCTAGTATTTACATTACGAGGGTCCTCGTTAGCCAGAGCTATTTAAAGTGAAATGGACACACCTGTACAGAACCACAATGGATTACTGCAAAGCTTTTGGATGGAAAATGTTCAATGTTTTACCTTCTCATGTAAAGATGTAGATGGGACTGTGGTGAGCCTAACCTAGAGCTGTACCAGTCGGCTTAGGCTATAGAATACACTGACTGCTTCTCTGCAGAGGGATAAGACTCCCCCACCGAGTTTCCTGGATATGACATCAAACAATCTGATAGTGAGGCTTCAGTAATGCTGCAGCTTTGGGAAATGTGGAGTACCCTTTTATTGCGTTCGCTCCTTGTTCCACTATGGCACAGAGTGGTAGCATCTGATAGGGTCCTATCAATGGGTAAAAGAGAACTAAACAGTGCTTCCTACACTATACTGATTTTTTCATTTAAACTGCGTATTTATGCTAAACTGAATTGTTTGAAATTGAACTGCTTTTGACATTGAAACTGTACTTACACTAAACTGAATTGTTATATATAACTGCTTGAATAGTTTGAAAGGGAAATGTTTTTGACAATTAAACTATGTACTCAAGTTAAACTGAATTGTTTGAAATAGAACTGATTATTTACATAAAAATGGGTTTGGCATTAAATAACCTATAAAGGTTGATATGCCATAAAACCCACCAAACCAAATAGACAAGAGAATAGACTATTCAACCATCCGCCATGTGAGGATTTATTTTTTGAAAATTCAATTCTGATTAAGCTGCTCTTTTAGGAAAACCTGTCTGTGTAATGTTCCGTATTTTCTTCCAGCTTATATATATATATATATATATATATATATGTGTGTGTGTGTGTGTGTGTGTGTGTGTGTGCTTATGATAAACTGAACAGTTTCAAATAAAACTAATAATTTGTATAAAAATGGATTTGGCATCAAATAACCCACAATGGTTTGTATGCCATAAAACCAAACTAAACCAAACCTACCCAAGAGCATTATGCATCAGATTAACCATGACTATATCAAGATGAGATCAGGTTGAGACCAACAATCACCAAGTATTTTCCTTGGGACTTATTTATTGTCATGCCTAAATGCTCTTAAACAAGATATTGAAAACTTTTCAATTCTTTTGGGGAATCTGATGGAATACGGAATGCGATGTGTTCTCAGAAGGAAAATAAGTTCTCATTCTGTTTTCGTTTCGTTTGGTTAGGTTTCATGACATTCTAACCATTGTAGGTTATTTAATGCCAAATGGATATTTATATAAAAAAAACAGCCCTATTTCCGACAATTCAGTTTAGCATAAGAATAGTTTTTGTTTACTCACTGTTAAATGTCAAAAAAGTTCTATTTCAAAAAGTTCAATTTAGAATAAGTACACAGTTTACTTTTATTTCACCCATAGATAGGACCCTCTCCTGTGCAACTACACTGAACCAGAGTGGACCTGAGTGCGATGGCAATAAAGAGGTACTCCAGCGTTACTCGACGCTCGCATCAGAATTTTTAGTGTCATATCAACGACACTCGTTGAGAAGTCTTACTCCTCTGCAAAGAAGCAATCGGTGTATTCTACAACCACAGCCGACTGGACCACCTAATTTTGTCTTGCCAGATAGTATGAGAACTTCTTTTACCGTAGGGTGCATGTGTTTGACACAACGTCTTATTCCAATACATAATAAGGTGGCATCCACGTTAGACATTTAATCATGTCTTGGCATATCGGGCAATTTTAACAAATTTAAGAATTCTGTAGAGTTTGTAGAGAAGGGTTTGTTGAATGCACTACAGAATACAATGTTTTTTTTTCCTTACCTGGAATGTTATCTATTTTGAAAAGCGAAATAAATAGATGAAATGATTTTTAGACAATTCTTTGATGATGGAAGTGAATGGCCCATACAGTTAAAAACAATAGAATGGGACAAATCTTTTGTAAGGGAATATTACTCAGATTAAATTAAATAATTTAGAAAGAAAACGCAACCTACAAATCTTTGCTTAAGCCACTTCTGAAAAAGGTTTTGAAAATGGAACAGAAATTAAAATAGAATAGCGTTGGAAACGGAAGTAAATGTCTATTATAGAAAAAAAAAACTTTGAAGAATTTGTTCACAGATCGAATTCTATTAGTTCGATTATATCTTCTCTATAAATTCAAGATAATTCAAGATTAATAATAACATAGATTCAAAAGTTGTTTTGCGCACCTAAAAGAACTTTTGCTGTGCTTTTATACGCTTCTAGCATACCGAAATACAGGCAGCCAGACATAATTGCCGTGGCCTTGAAGGGCCAGAAATGAATAACACAAAGATATGTAACGTTTACAGCAGTATATATTTACGGAAATACAGACAGTAACGGTTACCAGTAACTGTCTAGACTCACTAGCCTCGTTTATCGAGCCAGTCACTATATATAGCGTCGGGAAGAGTCCATGCAATGACCTCATGAGGTATATCACCATAACAATAAACAACTTATTGGGCAGTAGAAATTTTTCTTCACTGGGCATTCCTTTTAATTTAAATTTTAAAATGCAAATTTTAAAAACATTCGAATTTCAGTCTCAATACTTTTTGATCATCTTTTGCATAGCAGAAATTTGTTCTGCACAGACGAAACAAATTATTAGAAAATCAAGAAATTACTCATATCCAACCAACAAAGGAAATATTTATTAGAATATAAATTTTAGTTGTGTATTGAAACGCACACCTGCTAAAAGCATCGTTTTTTTACCCTCAAAATCGGCTAATTATCGGATTTTAATAACATTTTCGCTGCTTAAGCAATAAAAATAGTTTCCTTTTGATAGCAATTCTCACTCGAAATTGTTGAAACAACTTTTTGGAAAATTGTTTTGTTAATTATTAAGTTAATTTGCTTTAGTTAATGACATTACCACTATATGATTTGTATATGATATCATCGATATTTACATTTTGTTTGATTTTTTTTTTATGACATAAATGACAAACTTTTGACAAAATCTTGACAAAGTGTTTATACGACGTCTTACATTTTTGATAATATATATAATATAATATTGATTATATATATATTATAATATTGATTAGCAATTTTTGCTTTTTTTGGTTCTTAATTTTTGGGAATGTGGTATCACATATTCACCTTAATCGTTTTTGTAACATATTGATAAAAGTGACGAATTTTGATTAAACATTCTTCCCACCACTTCTTAAAATTTCGATTATTTCGCGTAAAAATTCCCATCAAATAAATATGACTAATACAATGAAACAATATAAATCGTTTATATGATTTTTATTTCATAATGTAGACGATATATTGTCCGCAAGTGTGATGAATATAGCATTTAAAGAACATAATCCTTTCGATAATTGAATGCTTGAAGATTTTATCATTAGAAAGAAAACGATATGTAAATTTCTTTATACGGGTCTTCACACAATTCTTTCTTTTTCATATATATATATATATAATTAAACAGTGAAGACACATTTTGTCTGTATAATTTAATTAAGATCCTTTCGTGTTTCCTGATAAGTGTCTTGATTTCAGGTTGGAATTGGTGGATGGATTTACACAAATTGTTTCGAGAGCATTCGGACCATTCCTAGGTCATCATCAGAGGTTGCTTGCATGTGTAAATAGTACTTTTTTTTAATGGGTTTTAAAAATTGTTTGTTTTTTATAGCTTAACAAAACAATGCAAATGCAGGATAAAACTGAGTTGCTGATAAATTTAAAAAACAGGACACTATCAACGGAAATAGAATACTATGAAGAAATACGGAATATCAAAAAAAGATTCTAAACTCAATTCAAAACATTGACGGTATTTTTAAAATTAATTCTATTGATTTTAGGTTGTTTTTTTTTTTTTGTTTTTTTATGTAGGGCTTGTAGTCGTGGCTTATCAATTTCGTGTGCAATCCCTGATTATGGCCTATAGAGGGTCAGAAAGCGCTCAGAACAATTTTGGTAAATTCCTCCACTAATTCCAACCTGAAACCAAGACACTTATCTGAAACTCGAAAGGATCTTAATTAAATTATACTGACAAAATATATCTTTACTATTTTATCAAACATGCTTAAATGAACGACTGCCGCATAACCACACACACACACACACACACACACACACACACACACATATATATATATATATATATATATATAAATTAATTCAGATAACATATAGTTTAGGAAACTTAAAACTCATGTATCAGACTCAAAATACATAGATTATTAGGCTTTTCATCACCACACATAATAAACCAATAGAATATCGAAGGAATGTAGATAAAAAACTGAAACTGAGCAATCATCAGCAACAATTCTAGAAATGAAGCAAAAGTATTTTTCTTAGGATTCTTTTTTTTATAGTACATAAAGAAATATGGACGAAAAACATTCTTTAATTTTTAACATAGGCTTTTAATATAATTACTGAAGAGTGGGCCCAATAAAATAGTCCACATGTTTGGGGAACATTTTATAAATGTTATGATACCCAGAAAGTTCAAAGCGATTAATTCTTTTTGAATATACCTAGAATTACTTACAAAAAATCATTTTTTAGATATCTTTTTTATTCAAATAATAATAATAATAATAATAATCAACAAAAAAAGAGAATCTGCAAATTTGTCGACTTTGCTGTCCCGGCGGACCACAGAATAAATCTGAAGGAAAGTGAAAAGAAAGATAAGTACCTCGACCTTGCTAGAGAATTGAAAAAGCTGTGGAACATGAAAGTAACGATTGTACCAATTGTGATTGGTGCGTTAGGCACAATAACTAAAGGATTATTAAAAGGCCTGGAGGACTTGGAAGTTGGCGGACGGGTAGAGACTATCCAAACGACAGCATTGCTAAGAACGGCCAGAATCCTGAGGAGAAACCTGGAGACTTGAGGAGACTTGCTGTCACTCAAACTCCAGTGAAAATCCATCAGCTAACACTGATGTGAAAAACTCTAAAGGAGTTAGTTAATAACAATAATAGTAATATTACTACTACTACTACTACTACTAATAATAATAATAATAATAATAATAATAATAATAATAAACCAATTGCTCTCGAAACTCGTTAGGCACATGTGTTAAGGAGTTACGCCGTTGGCTATGCTTTGTAAACTGGTGTTAAATGAAGTGTGTTCTAATGTGGAACAAATGATACAGTAAATAGGATTATGTTCTTTTTAACTCTATCAACATTCATACCTTAAAATCTAAAATATAAATAATGCCCGGACGGGTTCAAGACTTCAAGACGAAGGGTGTGATAGAAAAATTCAAATGATAGACTCTGAAAATGAGCTTGCAGATTTGTAGCCATAGAAGCAGAACAGGTGCGTGTGTGCACGCGTGTATGTGTGTGTGTGTGGCTTTGTTTTGTTTTGCTTTGGTTTGGTTTGGTTTTCAGGCATATCAATCATTGTGGGTTATCAATACCAAATCCATTTTCATGCATGTTAACTGTTCTATTTCAAACAATTCAGTTTAGCATAAGTTCACAGTTTAGTTCTATTTAACTTATAATTAGAACCCTATCAGGTACTACTACACCAAGCTAGAGTGGACCTGGAATCGATGGTAATGAAGGGGAACTCCGCATTCCCCAAAGCTCCAGCTTTACTGGAAGTTCACCATCAGATAGTTTAGTGTCATATCAGAAGCAGTCGGTGTATTCTACTGCACCAGACGTCTGGGCAATGTGTGTGTGAGTGCCAGTCTGTGTGTGTGTCTGTGTGTGTGATAGGACTGCAAAGAGGACTATGATGAAAATAAACATCATTTGGAAATATTCCACGTGGGTGCCTTGGTCAGCTTCAGAACTTTTCTGCTGGTCTTAGTATACAACCATCAGATGTAAATTCATGAGCAAATGGAACTTCTTCTGATGAGTGTCTTCAGTACCATAGTTGATGCATGAAACTTGATTAAATGACAGTAGAGAGGTGAGATTTTAATCATTTTCGTTTACACACACACACACACACACACACGCACACACACACACACACACACATACATACATATATATATATATATATATATATATATATATATATGTATATGTATATGCGCACTCTCATATATATGTGAATGTGTCCGTATGCCAATTTCATATTGTTCTGACTAAGAAAGCTGGTGTCTTTACTGGCAACCAACTTGTAGTGGATACACACAACCTTGCTCAAAAATAAGTAAAATTTAGGAACTTATAGGTACATATCTATTTCGTCATATTTTTACACCTTTACTATTTGAAAATAGTTTTCAATTTTAAAAGCAATAATAGTATAACATTATAAAATACATGTTTCATACGTATATCAACATATTATGATTTGTTTCATGCTTATAACACACGTGTATGTGTTCGTGTGTAACTAAAGACATTTATTTGTATATTATAATGTTCCACTTGTACTTACCAGTTTTTCTATATTCTCCTGTACACACACACACACACACACACATATATATATATATATATATATATATTATGAATCATATGCATTGTTTTGTTATCAGCGGCATGTCAGAACCAATAGAAAATCGATTGTACCTTTCCGTTTGTATTCCCTGCAAAATTTCTTTTGTGTGTCTGAAGTAAAGACGGGGGATTATATCACAGAATACGCTGTTCAAGCCTGCCAAATGAGAAAGATGGTTTGCAGATCAATAGAAACAAAATAAAAATGATAAATGAAATAAATGAAGTTTTAAAAAAAAAGAAGAAAGAGATGAGAAGAAAGTCACACGAAGTTGGGGAAATAAAGGTCGGAATAACCAAGATAAAATATGTAAAAAGCAGGAGGGGAGATGTGATATATAAGTGTTTGTATTACTCATAGGCAAAATGATTTATGTAAAGTTTTCAAAAATACCTTTGTTTTTTGTTGTTGTTCTTGTTGTTGTTGTTGTTAGCGCTGCAGTTGCTAATAGCGTGTTTACTTCCGAGTCAAAAGCCGATTAAAATATTCTGAATAACAAGATAGAAAAAAAAATCAATGGCTTACATAAGGCAAGATATCTTGATCCGGGTTTGGAAGGGATGCAGGTGTATATGTTACCGTGAGTTTAGACAGGAAATTGACAGAAAGACAGACGAATAGATAGATAGATACTGAGGTAAGCTGATAGATAATTTGATATATGGATAAGAACAGAATTAGATAGATAGATAGATAGATAGATAGATATTAACATAATAGGATATATATATATATATATATATATATATATATATATATATATATATAGGTTGCGATGAATAAACACTCGTTTATGTGTTTATATTGCAAAAAAATAAAGAATAACACTGTCATCTCACTGTGTTAGATATGTTACCAAAATCTTATGAAAATATCTTAAAATACTATTGATTAAATCAATTCCCCAAATCGCTAGTGACTTCAACCACGACCTCCAGACGGGTTCAGGATCACCAGCAAGACTTTTCAAAGTTCTTTTTCTCTAAATTGCTAAATTGCCTTCAGTTCATCCATGGTCTTGCACGGAGTTTTGTTTGTCACAAGGTCAACTGCGCTCCAAACAATATAATAAAACGGGATTGCAATGTGGATAGTAAGGCGGGGGAATTGTAGGAATAATGTGGACCAAGTAATTTTCTAAACAAGACGAGGTTTTCCTTGTTGTGCGACGAGGCAGAGTGTCCTGTTGCCAGTCTTCCATGAGCCACCTTCAAGATCCAGGGCAGCAAGACTTATTTCAGGCTCGATAGAGGTCTCTGGTTTAATCCTGAGTAGTTGTGCGAAGATCAATGGAGGATGAGCATCATTATCGTTCGTGAACACATCAAAAAGCATCGTGTGTACTGTTGCTCAAAATGTTTGTATTTCATATTCTGGCCTGAATGCCTCGTAGTATAACATGACCTTTCTAAATTTATGGAAAAGGGAATTGCATCATGGTGCTTCTTTTTTTTTTTTTTTTTTTTTTTTTACAGCGCTGAACTGACTCTAGTTTGCTGCAAAATAGACAAAACCTAAAAGGAATAAAGTACAGATAGATAGGTTTATTAATAGATCGTAATGAAAAAATGAGATAGATTGATAGATAGATAGATAGATTTAAACGGAATGAAATAGAAATATCCATCGATATATATATATATATATATATGTGTGTGTGTGTATTATTCGGTCCAGTTAAACCAGAGTTGGGAGTAATTCCTTCAGGACAAGAAAATCATTCAAAAGCTGAACATTTAAATGTTCCTGGTAGAGAGCTCAATGTAACTAATATTACAGGGCAAGACTGGTTACATTAGGATTATAAATTTATTTCCATCCTGTTTTGTGTTTCTGATATAAACCAAAAACAAGAAGAAAAGTATAACATAACTTCTTCAGATCTTATGGATAAAATAAATCAGAAGAGACACGGTGGGTGGAGGAAGAGGGATGAAGAGTTATCGCCTCGTTTTTTTTTTTAAACCTTCCGTTTTTTTATTTGCTTATTTATTTTATTTATTTTTATTTTTTCTAATTTTACCGTCGGTTGGAATTATGGTAATTTAATTTTTTTATTTATTTAATTTTTCTTTTTTTGTTAAGTTCGATAATTAACGTTTTTTGTGTTTTGTTTATATTTTCCTTTTTTGTAAGCGAAATATTAATGCTTGTATTAATTTCGAGTCTCAGTTACCTATTTTTTCGTGTACGTATATTGGATACGTTTTTTTTCTTTTCTTTATTTTTGTTTTATTTTATTTTAGTTCATTTACCTTATTTCTCAATTTATTTCGATGTTTTGTAGGGATAACATCTTTTTAAGATAATTAGTCTATAGTTTAAATTTAGCCTTATATCTGCATCTTGCTATTAATTCACATTTAATAACTTTATATATATATATATATATATATATATATATATATATATATATATATATATATATAAAGGTATTATTCGGTCCAGTTTAACCGGAGTTGGGAGTAATTCTATCAGGACAAAAAAAACCCAAAAAAACAACACATTCAACAGTGAACATTTAAATTTTCCTGATAAAGAGCTCAATGTAACTGACATTACAGAGCAGTAATTTCTTTAAGAAAAAACACAACCGGTCACATTAGGATTATGAATTTATTTCCATCCTGTGATGTGTTTTTGATATAAATTTATGTAGACATAGGACTAAATTTAAACTATAGACAAATTATCATAGATAATGCTAAAATAAAAAAAAACATAGGATTAAATTGAGATTTAAGGTAAATGAATAAAAATAAGATAAATTAAAAATATATGAAAAGACCAAATCTTGTATACGTACTCTTCAATAAAAAGGTTACTGAATTAATAGGCTCGAAAATAAAATTGAAATGAAAAAAAAAGTTTTAATTTTAAATTGTGAGTTTAATTTGATATAATTATTACTGCATCCTTACGTAAAGTTATTAAATAAAGTTATTCTATCTAAATTAGTATTAAATTTGGAGTTTAATGTCAAAAAGTAATAAGAATTTTTACAAATGAAAATAAAAAAATAATTTACTATAATTCCAACTGTTAAAAAAATTAAAAAAAAACAAAGTGGGCTAAATGAGGAGAAAACTCTTCACTCCTCTTCTATCCCCTCCCACCCTTCTTTTCTGTGTCTATTTTGAATTATTTTATACATAAGATCTGAAGAAGTCCTGTTAATTTTTTGGTGTTTTTGATTTATATCAAAAACACATAACAGGATGGAAATAAATTTATAATCCTAATGTGACGGTTTTTTTTCTTAAAGATATATATATATATATATATATATATATATATATATATATATATATATATAAGTCAGTAATAAATCCAGTTAATCCGGAGTTGGGAACAATTCCAAATAGGACAATTTAAATATTCCAAAATAGAATATTAAAACTAAATAGTCCCTGTCAAGACTACAGAGTAAATTATTTTTTCAACGTAACAAAACAACGATCGGTCACATTAAGATGATAAATTTATTTCCCTCCAGTTAAAAAGCTCTAAAAATTAACAGAACTTCTTTAGATTAACTCAAACAAAAACAAAAACAAAAATCTTTCATTCATTTTTTTGTTTGAGTTGCCCTGATGAAGACCTGTTTTTTTTTTTTTTCTCGAGCATTGATTAATATCAATGCTTTTTAACAGGATGTTAAAAATGATGGCACTATGCAATGATCATGATATTAAAAAGAGTAGAAGACTTGTCGCGACTGTGCAGGGAGGGTGATTCACTGAGAATTGTGAACGAAATATAAATTTGAATATACTACCAAATGGTATATGCACAACCCGGATTGCCTCCTAGAGAATGAGGCGCACAAAATTCTGTGGGACTTTGCAATAAAAACAGATCTCCCAATCCTGGCCAGAAGAACAGATCTATAAACAGTTAACAAAAAAAAAAAAAATTAAAAAAAAGATAACCAACTGAATAAAGGACTTTGCCGTCCGGCGGACCACGGATTGAAAATCAAAGTAAACGAAAACAGAGATAAGTATTTGGCTGTTGCCATAGAACAAAAGGAACTATAAAAGATAATGCGCTTGGAACGATCTCCAAAGGTTCCTTAAACGGACTGGAAGAGTTGGAAATCGGAGGAAGAGCGCTGATCATTCAAACTAAACTATTGTTTAGAACAGCCAGAATTCTGAGAAGAGTCCTAGAGACTTAAGGAGAATCGCTATTATTCAGACTCCAGAGAAAGACCATCAGCCAAGGCTGGTGTGAAAAACTTGCAAGGAATAATAATGATAATGATACTCCAGCATTACTTCCTATATTGCTCAGACTTTCAGGTATTGCCACAATCTTCATATACATACACACACACACATATATATATATGAGTAAGGATAGCGTAGACACAGATCCCTTGGCACTTAATAACTGTCCATTTTACGTCTATGTGATTATTCTATTTACACTATTTTCTCTGTTAACAATTCCCGTTGACGTTTTGCATCGGTATGATCACATCTACTCTGGCGTGAGCGTTCTATTCAAAAGAATCATTGATCCCTTACTTCCCTCAGATATTACACCATTCGATGTTTTTTTTTTTGTGTGGCATATACAATGGAAGTCCTGTTTCTGCCTCTAATTCATGGAAACACAAAAATATTAAGCCTCTAATTATGGTTACAACATAGAAGCTTCAACAGAATAGTCGAGAAAGTACCTGTGGTGTAGTGACAAACCATTGATGTATTTTTCATGCTGTAGTGTTTAGCGAGTTGTACTGCGACATCGAAGTAAGCAAGTTCGAACTCTACTTGTGCTTTTTGTTCACTTTCAGCAATATTACCCTTTGGGAAGAGAATCTTCATAAACCCCCACGGCTAATTAAGTAATATCCTTACTGTCCTTTTACGAGAAAGGCTTTGGCATTAAATAAACCAAGAAGGTCGATATATGATGAAACAAAGCTGAAACAGAAAAGTGAGCCTATGAAAGATGGTAATCGATATATTTATAAATAATTGTGGTAAAACAATAACGATGTATGACATCATGTTGTTTGGTTTGATTTGATTGGGTTTTATGGCATATCAACTATTGTAGTTTATCAATTGCCAAATTATATATATATATATATGCCGGTGGTGTAATGGTTATCGTCGTAGGAAATGGACACGGCGACACGGGTTCAAATCCTGGACCAGGCTGATTGCATTTCACATAGCACTAATACCCTTGAGAAAGTTATGAATCCAATTATTCTCCCTCCAGCTATGGGTAAATAGTGGGATAGACTTGGTTCTTCAGCCTTGGTGAGGCAATTAGTCTAGGAGAAGGAAAAATCTGAATTCAAACTGTTAAACTCCGATTAAAAATTAACCTTGTGTCATATCCTGCCAAATAAATATGTATATATATATATATTAAATATCTATGGTTTGTGAACACATTTCGTAGATAACAATTTATAACGAGTAGGAGCTCTTTTTTTTTACACAGTTAAATGGTTTCAAATTTGGCTATATAACAGTTACAATTTAGCTTCAGTCATATGTTTGTGCGTATAGTTTGTCGGTAATTTAATTTTTACATGTGGTAGAACTAATATACTTGTATAGTAATATTACTATTTTTTCTACATAGTTAAATAATTTCAATTGTTGATATATAATCATCATCATCATGTCGTATCGCTAGCAGGGATATCCCTGAGCCTCACTCACCACTTCTCCCTATCGTTCATCGTCTCCGGCAGGTCTTCAGGACTACATCACGTATCCTCACATAACAGCTGTATATATGTTCAAGCTGGTCGTCATGCATTTGCTCGGCCATATGTGGGGGGTCCAAATGAGTACATCATTTATGAGCTCGTCCCTGCTTCTCCAGCTGTGTCCTGCATGCCTGTTCGTCTAACTTGGATAGTTTTGATGGGAGGCAAGTGGCCGTATATTTGGTGCCATGTGGGGTGTTGCCGCCAGTACTTGTTCAATATTGCTCGCAACATTCTTGTGTAATTGCCGTCTAGCTTCTTCTTCAGCCGTTTAGTTAGCGTCCAAGTAGTGCATCCATACAGCAGTATCGATACGACCGCTTCCATTTGATCCATAGACTATCGCTAGCTGTCCATGCCTTCGTTAGTCGCGTGTCGATGTCTTTTTCGGTTGATGAACCTATATAACACTTATAATTCTATTCAATATCAACCATTTGGTTGCAGACAGGGAAGTGATTACAAGTATTGCTTTTTAACTCTAATAATTCTATTCAAGATTATTCATTCATTTGCATACAGTCAGATGGTTCGAACTATTGCTATGTTATATCAATAATTCAATTTAGGCACATAGTTAAAGAGTTTCAATTATTGCTATTTAACACTTACTATTCTCTTCAATATTTCTCATTCGTCTGTACACATTTAAATTGACCCATGTACTGCTATATATTTACCAACTATTCAATTTGTATTAGTCATTTGTTCTCTCACAATCAGATGATCAAGCCGTTCTATTAATAACAATTCAATTTAACATACGTAATTTGTTTGCACACTGTTTATAGGTCAAACAGTTCTATCTGACCCATTGATAGGACCTCATCATGTGCTACCTCTCGGGGCCAAAGAAGACCTGAGAGCAATATCAATGAAGCAGGTATTCCGTATTTCCTAAAGTTCCAGGAACCTCACTATCAGATGGTTTTGTATCATATGCTAGACACTCCTGAGTATGGTCTACAGAGATGCAGTTGGTGTATTCAACTGCCCCAGGGGACTTGGCTTACTATGGCTTTTAATAGGTGTATTGGTTGGTTAGGTTTAATTGGTATATCAACTATTTGGGAGTAATCTAAAGCCGAATCTTGTTTATACATACGATTTTAAGTGAATAGTTTGTAGATAATATTTTTAAATAATCCAGAGAAAATTTATTTGCACACAGTTAAATGGTTTCATTATTGCTACTCTTTGCACAGAGTTAAATGGTTTCAAGTATTGCGATCTAACACAAATAGTCTCATATTCACACAGTCGAATGGTTTCAAGGATTACTATATAGTATCAGTAGTTTAATTTAAGACTAATTGTTTATTTGCATAATGTACTATTAAATAGTTTCAAGTACAGTAAATGATAAATTAATTCTATTTGACTAATAAATGAGACTACCACTCTGGGTCAAAGTGGGCCTGGGAGTAATGTCAGTAAAGGGTTACTCCATATTTTCCAAAACTGCTGGAATGGAGCCTCACCATGATATTGTTGGTTTATTGTCTGGGTTTTATGGTATACCAACCTTTATAGATTATTTAATGCTGAATATTTTTTATACAAATAATCAGTTCTTTTTCAAACAATTCAGGTTAGAATGAGTACACCACTAAACTCTCAAATATATCTCTATTTCAAGTCATTAATTTTAGTCAAACAGTTCTAATTCAAAATTTCTAGTTTAAGATAACACGCTGTTTAAATGTCAAAACAGTTCAATTTCAAGTAATTCAGTTTAGCATAAGTACGCTGTTTAGTTCTATTTGACCCACAGATAGGACCCTTATCAAGAGCTACCACTTCGAGCCCGAGAGGACCTGGGAACGATGGCGATGAAGGAGTACTCCACAAACCACCAGCATTACTGGAACTTCACCATCCGATTGTTTAGTATTCTATCTAGGACACTCGTTGAGGGTTTTTACCTCTCTGCAGAGGTGCAGTCGGTGTATTCTACAGCCTCAGGCAATTGGACCAACCATGATATTGTACAGTGTCATATCAAGTACATTCAATGGGTAGTGGGGGGGTCATAATCATCTGCAAATGTTCAGTTGGCACATTCTACAGCCCCAGCAAACAGAGAAATTTTAAAAGGTTTATGTCAAGGATAATTTATATTTAAACGTACAAGTGTTTCTATGCTTAAAGCTAATGAATTCTCATTAATTTTTATATATCCACAAAAGGCCTATGGCTGGACGAGTCTTTAGAAACATTACTTGGATGAACGCATTGATTACAGCCCTTTATGGGTGGACTATTTCTCAAAGGCACCAGTGTTTATATTTGCGTTAATGAGAATGCTATTAAAGGGCCAGGAATGTATTTAGGGGTATCGTGGGATATGCCTATACTTTGAGCTTTATCTTTCAAATTTGTACAGAGTACATTTTTGCGCAATAGTTTGTAACTGAACGATTGATATTTCAATATTTCGGTACACACATATACAGGCACACATAATGAAGGCATACACAAACTCTGACATACAAGCACGTTCACGGAGATAGTAGAGGTAGGAGAGATAAGGGCAAAGTGAAATAAAATCTACAGGCCCGGTTCGAATCCACGGTGATTCTGTCAGTTATCATTAATACTTGAAAAAAATTAAACATCAATTTTCCTCCACGTTCTCTCTCTCTCTCTCTCTCTCTCTCTCTCACACACACACACACACACACACACACGCGTGCGCTCATCTATCTATCAATTTCTCTCACTCTCTCTCTCAATCTATCTATCTATCTATCTATCTATCTATCTATCTATATATATATATATATATATATATATATATCATCATCATCATGTCGCACTGGTAGCACGGATATCCCTGACCCTCTCTCGCCACTCCTCCCTATCGTTCATCGCCCTAGGCAGGTCTTCAGGACAACATCCCGTATCCTCACATAGCTGCTGAATGTATGTTCGTGCTGGTCGTCCCGCTTTTGCACGGCCGTGTGTGGGGGTCCATAAGAGTACATCTCTTATGAGTTCGTCCGTGCTTCTCCAGCAGTGTCCTGCATGTCTGGTTTGTCTAACTTCAATAGTTTTCGTGATAGGAGGCAGGTGGCCGCACAGTTGGTGTCTTGTGGGGTACTTTCAAGAAAAAAACAATATTGGGTTACATTAGGATAATAAATTTATTTCCATCCAGTTAAGAGCATTGATAGGAATCAAAAACTCCCCCAAAAATTTTAACAGGACTTCTGCAGATCCAACATGAAAATAAATTAAATATAGCCAGATAATGGGGCTGGTCAAAGGAAGGAAGGCATTGAAGAATCCTTATATATATATATATATATATATATATATATATATATATATATATATATATATAAGATATTGATGAATATCTTCATGTCACGAATTATGTTAGCAAAAAAACAGAATAGAGCAGTAGCCTCTATGGGTAGAGTGGATCAAGTGTTGGTCTGTGGAATCGGAGTAAGCGAATTCGAACTCTGGTCGCGCTCTTATGTTTATTTTCTCATTAATACCTTTGGGAAAGTTTTGAACCTCTTTATCTTCCATGTTATGGGATGAATATCACAACTGATATTCATTAATAAGGATGGCGTTTACTCTAACTAAGTCACGAAGGTTTATCTGTCATTAAATGAACAAATCAAATTAAATCAATTTCTATGTAAAAGCACTCTATCGTAATCTTGCCCAGTCAGCTGGGGCTGTAGAATACACTGACTGCACCTCTGCAGAGGAGTAACCCCCCCTAACGAGTGATTTTGGATATGACACTAAACAATCTGATGGTGAGGTTACAGCAGTGCTGGAGCTTTGGGGAATGCAGAGTACCCCTTCATTGCCATCACTCCCAGGTCCACTCTGGCCCGGAGTGGTAGCACCTGATAGGGCTCTATCTATTGGGTTAAATAGAACTAACGGCATACTTATGCTAAACTGAATTGAGTAAACTGAATAGCTTGAAATAGAAACGTTTTTGACAATTAAACCGTACTTACACTTAAACTGCGTGCTTATGCTTAACTGAATTATTTCAAATTGAACTGTTTTTCGACATTAAAACTGTATTTACACTAAACTGAATTATTACATATAACTGCTTAAATACTTGTAATGGAAATGTTTTTGACAATTAAACTGTGTACTTATGCTAAACTGAACTGTTTTCAATAGAACTGATTATCTACATAAAAATTGATTTGGCGTTAAATAACCTACAAAAGTTGATATGCCATAAAACCAAACAAACCAAACAAAACAATCTATCATAATCATAGACAAGTGAGCATTAACTACAAAAGTTTTTTTTAGCTATTGTTAAACACGGGTAATGTACAAATATTTGCACATTATCTCTCTATCTATCTATCTATCTATCTATTTGTTGGTTGGTTAGTTGGTTGGGTTTTTTATGTTATATCAACCTTTGTAGGTTATCTAATGCCAAATCCATTTTTATGTAAATAATCAGTTCTATTTAGAATAATTCAGTTTAGCATGAGTACACAGCTTAATTGTTAAAAACATTTCTATTTCAAACTATACAGTTAATTCAAACAGTTATATATAACAATTGAATGTAGTGAAAGTACACTTTCAATGTCAAAAGCAGTTCAATTTCAAACAATGCAGTTTAGTATAATCACGGAGTTTAAATGTAAGTACAGTTTAAACGTGAAAAACATTTCTGTTTCTATCTATTCAGTTTAGTCGAGTAGTTCTAATTCAACTAATTCAGTTTAGTATAAGTAAAGATTTTGTTGACACGCAGTTAAATGTCAAACAGTTCTATGTTAAACAATTTAGTTTAGTGTAAATACAGTTTCAATATCAAAAACAGTTCTATTTCAAATAATTCAGTTTAGCATACGCACGCAGTTTAAATGTAAGTACGTTTTAACTGTAAAAAAACATTTCTATTTCAAGTTATTAATTTTAATAAAACAATTCAGTTTAGCTTAAGTATACCGTTAGTTCTATTTAATCCAAAGATAGGGCCTTATCAGGTGCTACCACGCCGGGCCAGAGTGGACCTGGGATTAATGGCAATGAAGAGGTGCTACGTATTCCCCAAAGCCCCAGCATTACTGAGATCTCACCATCAGAATGTTTAATGTCATATCCAGGGCACTCATTAGCGGGGTCTTACCGCTCAGCAGAGGTGCAGTCAGTGTATTCTACAGCCCCAGCCGACTAGGCAATCTATCTATCTATCTGTCTATATATATATATATATATATATATAAATTTATATGCGTCTGTAATATGTATATGTGATGATTTTTTTCTACGCTGTAATGGAAATATACATTTATCTTAAGAGAGACTCATGACAAAAAATATGTATAAATATTTCTTGTTTAGTAACCGCTCTGTAAATTTGATATTTTGTACTTCTTGAAAACATTTATAAAAATCCAAGGGGAAACATTGGTTTTTGTAAAGAGTATACATTTTCTAAACAATTTAATATCACTAGAATTGACCATTCAACACTCTACCGAGCTTTAATAACTTTCCTTTGTTTGATGGATATGCTTTGACGATCAAGCATAAAACATAATATTTCGATTTCGCTAAGTTTCTTGTAGACACACACACACACACACACACACACACACACACACACACACACACACACACTAATTCGACTTTATTCATCAACATTACATCCTTCATGGGTAATACATTGATCCCAACGCTTCTCTAACAATGTGATGCCTTTTTTTTGTAAACGATTTGTCTTTGGACACAAAATACGCCTCAGTTTCTGATATAACTTTATCATTGGAGCATAATCTATTTCTCTGGAGCATTCATTTGAGGTCTGCTAACAGCCAGTAGTCGCAGGGGACCAAATCCTCGGGATAGAGTGGGTGTGGAAGCAATTCGAAATGCTATTCATGTAGTTTTGCCATTGTTGCGAACGACTTGTGATATGGTGCATTGTCTAGGTGAAAGAACACTTTTTTCTTCTTCATTTTTATCCGTTTTTGGCAATTTCTTCTTACAATGCTATATAATATATTACTATTGATAGTTCTTTTTTCTCAAGGTATTCGATGAACAAAATACATAGCTCATCCTAAAATATGCAGGCCAAAACCTAGCCTGCGGATGTTTGCGTCTTTGGTCGCTTTGGGCGGCTTTCACCTGCAGATGTCCGCTCAGCTGACAGCCGATTTGACTCCGGAGTGAAGTGGCGGATCTATGTTTAATCTATTGTCATATATTTACACAAAAACTCCTTAGTGTTGTATTGAAACAGTTGCAAACAATGTTCTGAATTGTCGACGCCTTGTTATTTTTGATCGATTGTGAGCAAACAGGTTTCTCATTGACGAATATTTATGCAAAATGGTAAATACAGCACCTTCAATTCCTCTGCTATCTAAGGCAACTTCAATTTACAATGGGACAAAACGAGTTTGTGGAGTTTTTTAGTGTTTACCGGAACAACCGAATTTGGGTGACCTGAGCGTTCAGCATAATTTGTGTCTGTATGACCACGTTTAAAGTCAGCATACCACCTCTTAAACATTTTTTCCCATGGAGGAGAGTCTAACTAACACTTTCCAAGCCATTGATTTGCTTGAACAGTATGTTTTCCCATCAGAAAGCAATGTTTTATCAACACATTCAGAGTTTTTCATTGTTTTGAAAATTCAACAGTAGTTTCACTTGAATAACTATAATTTATAAACTAATTATCCGATTGGGCTCACATTTCGACACATGCCATTTGAAGGTTATTACTTTATAAAAATCATGTGAAGTTTAGTTTTTATCAATGGCGCCATCTATATGTTAGACTCGGCACTTATTGAGTCATGTATATATACATATATATTCAAGTATGTTTGAATAAATAGTAAAGAAACAGTTCGTCTGTACAATTTAATTAAGATCCTTTTGAGTTTCCTGATAAGTGTCTTGGTTCAGGTTGGAATGCGTGGATGAATTTTCCAAAATTGTCCTGAACGCTTTCGAACCCTTCATAGGCCATCATCAGGGGTTGTTTGCATGAGCAAAGAGCGTTTTTAAGAATTTTTAAAAGAGTCTTTTTTATTTTTTTTTATAACATCTCCAAATTTCAACCTAAAACCAAAATACTTATCAGAAAACTTGAAAGGATCCTTATAAAATCATATAGACAAAATGTGTTTTTATTATTCAGACATGCTCAAATAAAAGACAGCTGTCCGACTAAACACACACACACACACACACACACACACAAACACACACACACACATATATATATATATATATATATAAGAAAACGACAGACAGACAGACAGTGAGAGTTAGTAGATGTGGAATTCATGGATATTAGAAAATCATAACCATATCCTCTCTACATAAAATAGATAAATAAATAAATAATAAATAAACCACTAATTTGACATCCTGTTTTAAAAATATAATTAAATTGTTGGCACTTTAGTGCCAGTATTAATAAAATGTCTCTCGTTTAATAAGAACTTAATTTAAACTCATTAGTTTAAATTACAGCAACTGCGGTGATTACAAAAATGATGCAACGTTATCCCCTTACACCTAGAAGGCTCACATAGCGTAACAGATATCGTTGCAGGAAACAGAATCAGCAGCCTGAGTTCAAACGCTGGACGAAGCAGTTTGCTGTTCACTTGAGAAATGTATGTATCAGTCTCTTCATTCAAGTTAAGTGTAAATAGTCGGTCCGAGTTGAAAAGCCCTGTGAAGACCACCAGTCAAGGAGAAGGAAAATTCTGAATTTAAACCAGCTCTACTCCGCTTCAAAAATGACCTTATATCATATCCTACTTATTGTGGAGGGGTTGAGTAAAACATTTAAAAGTAAAATCAACAAGGTTTAACTGTCAAAAAACATTTCTAAGGGGTTGATAAATCATCGATTTGATCTTTTTTTCTCAACATCTGATGAATCAGATTTTTCGAGCTTTAGAATTTTATTTTATTTTTAATTTAATTTTCTTTTTAATTTTTTTAAGAGTTTCTAAATGTTATTGCTATTAAAGTATACGTATATTTCTTCTTTTTTTATTCTTAACTCTTTTGAAATCCATTTTAGTTTGACTTTAACAACTGTTTGAAACAAGAATGATTTACTAATTGACCAACTGTGAATAAAAGACAACCCATTAAAAATTCTATGTCAGATTATTCTCTCTCTGCCTTTCTATGTCACTTACTCTCTCTCTCTCTTTCTCTCTCTCTCTCTATATATATATATGTGTGTGTGTATATGAATAAATAATGAAATCTCTTAATCTATCCATGCTTTAATCAAAGAGGCAACATCTCCACACTAAATGGTAGATCTCTGAAACTTGTGGACAAGTTCACCTATTCCGGAAGCAGCGTCTTATCTACCTAAAATGATATCAACACGCGACAAGCAAAGGCTTGGACAGCTATCGACAGACTATCAGTCATATCAAATCAGACCTATCAGTAAAAAAAAAACGCAGTTTTTTCCAAACAGCGGTCGTGTAAATACTGCTGCATGAATGCACCATATGGACTCAAACTAGGTGTAAGGAGGAAAAGGTTGACGGCAATACATAAGAATGCTGTGAGCTACATTGAACAAGTACTGGAGGCAGCATCCCACAAAGCAGCAGCCACCTGTCGCCCATCTCGACAACCATCCAAATTAGACGAGCAAGACATGCGGAACACTGCTGCAGAAGTAAGGGTGAGCTCTTAAGTGATGTACTCCAGTAGAACCCTCACACGGACAAGCAAGGTTAAAGGGACCAGATTGAACCTTCCTACAACAGCTATGTTCTGATACAGGATGTAGCATAGAAGACCTACCGAGAGCAATGGACAAAAGGGATGAGTGGTGAGAGAGGGCCAGGAAAATCCATGCCTGCGACA
>OY757920.1:42100505-42138005 GCA_963585895.1 Sepioteuthis lessoniana
ACAGACTTGGTTTTTTAAACTTACGATGGCAACCGGTCTACGAAAAAGAAAACTCAATTCAGACATGTTAAACTCCACTTAAAACTGACTGTGTATCACATTCGTCTCATACGGAGGCCTTACTAAGCCCCCCTCTACACACACACGCACACACAAACACACACACACACACACACACACACACACACACACACATATATATATATATATATATATATATATATATATATATATATATTCATTTCAATCATACATCTTAGATGAATCAGGGAGGTCTTCAGTGATGTGCTGTCTTCATTGCCGATTTCGGGTTATTTCTGCATCATATCTATATATATATATTTAAGCATGTTTGAATAAATAATAAAGTCATATTTTGTCTATATAATTTTATTAAGATCCTCTCAAGTTTCCTGATAAGTGACTTGGTTTCAGGTTTGAATGTGTAGATGAATTTATAAAACCTCTGAGGGTATTCATTTTTTCTTTATTGTACTTAATTTTGCTAAATTCATCCACCATTTCCAACTTGAAACCTAGACACTTATCAGGAAACTTAATAAAGTTATATAGACAGAATGTGTCTCTATTATTCAATCAAATACGCTTAAATGAAAGACTACTGCCCAACCACACACACACACACATACATATATATATATATATATATATATATATATATATATATATATATATATATATATATATATTATTATTATTATTATTATTACACAGAAAATATGTCGCTCAAAGCCTTTTGAATCGCATAAAAAAAGATTGATGTTGGTTGCTATATGTTGCCATCAGGAGAAACATTTACTTTAATTTGGTGCCAGATTCAGCCAACCGACTTGGTATGTTAGAGATTTGATGTTCATCATCATCAAATCGCACTGATAGCACAGATTTCCCTGACTCTCTCTATCTCTCTGTCAGTCTCTATCATCCATTTCTCTTGGCTGGTCTTCTAGAGAACATCATGTGTCCACACAGTGCTGTTGATGGCACGTTCCTTGCTGGTTGTCCGACCCGGATACGTTTATGTAAAGTGGTGCATTGAGAAAATCACTTATGAGTTCGTCCTTGCTTCTCCAGCAATGCCCTGCGTGTCTTGTTCATCTTACTTGATTGGTTTTAGGTATTGGAGGTAAGTGGTTGTACAGCAGTTGATTAGCGGTGTATTGCTTCCAGGATTTATTTAATATAGCTCGACGCATTCCCCGTGTAGTTCCCATCTAGTTTTTCTCCATGCTTTTTGTCAGCGTATATTTGGTGCATCTGCTAAGCAGAAACATATTGAATATGATCCTATTTACCAAGATCCTCCTCGGGCAGGATATGACACAAGGTCAGTTTAAAGCGGAGTTTAACAGGTTTCAATTCAGATTTCTCCTTCTCCTAGACTAGTTGCCTAACCAACGCTGAAGAACTCAGTCTTTCCAACTATTTAACCCTAGCTGGAGGGAGAATAATTGGATCCATACATTTCCCAAGGGTATTAGTGCTATGTGAAATGCAATCAATCTCGTCCAGGATTTGAACTCGTGTCGTCGTGTCCATTTCCTACGACGATAACCATTACACCACGGGCACCTCTAACATAATCATTACACAACGGGCACCTTATTAATTTTGTATTCAGTGTTTATTCTTGCCTTACATTGAAACGTGTAACAGTGTTAAGCTATTGAAATAACTCCTTTTACTCGTGAGTATTTATTAACAAGCAATAGAACCTACGAAGGTCTTCTTCCCTTCGGTACAACTGGCGCTGTTGAACTCTCCACAAAAACTCTTTCTGAGAAATACCCTCCGAATTGTGCGATTGAAAATAAGGAAGCCAATTGGTTCAATTCTTTTCTTGACACTTGTCATATTTGTGACATCGTAAGTTTGAATTAGTCATGAAAGATATTTATTTAGGAAAAATGCATTTATTCATTTTTAAGTCTATTTCAAAAGACTCCTCCCCTAATATATATATAAACATTTGCATTATAAAGAGGTCGAATGACACACGAGCAGAAAGGAACAGATAAGTATTGCTTTTTGACATGCATAGTTGTTATGTTATTCAAGACAGAGGAAACCCCACTGAGTGCCCTTAAAGCATATTTTCTTTTGGTGGCCGATACTAAACATATGAAAGTCATTTGAATGCTAGCTGCGTCGTATTTATTAGAAAGTTAGTTTTGCATTACTTTGCAATATTGAACCTTATATTTAGGGAGTGGCTTACATTTGTGGCACTGTTCCAGAACATTTATATATATATATATGTATAGAGTGAGAGAGAGAGAGAATTATAGAGAGAGAGAGGGAAGAGACAGCTTGATAGAAATGTAATCAACAAACTAGAACTGATAGATGGTGTTAAGTGTGGTTCGAAACGGCTTAGGATAAAACCGGGTACAAGTGTTAAGTTAAGATAAGTATTCCTTGTTATTTAACTTGTAGTCAGGATTGAACCAGTGACCTCCAGATGATTTCACCAAAAAGTTTATTAACCAAACGATTATATCAGTTTTGTTACCTACCCTGCTGGTATATTTCCAATACCTTAATAATTGTAGTTGGTTATGGCGAACGGAATTTAAACAGTCTTTCCCTGGTTCGGTTCGAAGTTCCGTGTAAGCACTCGAGTTTAACAATACATACTTGAAGAAGGCCGAAGGACGCATTTACTAAAACGTTATGCATATAACAATACAGATGAAGACATTAGTCCAGATTCTAAATTAATTTGGTGAATATATTCACCAAACACAAGTTTCAGTCGGAAATGTTTGTAACTATTTGCTGGAATTACGGTAAGTGGTGTATATCGATTGTTTAAGAGTTGCGTCTCAGTGGTTGACTCTTCAGAGGTAAACATTTGGATATCAACCCTGACGTATAAATCGATCCCTACTTTCGGAAAGAATTTTTCAGTCTGAAAAGGTCAACTGGTATGTTGCAAATTAAAGTATTTTAACGGCATATCAAGTCCTTATGGGTTATTTAATGCCGAAATTTGATTCATTTGTAAATGTTTGATTTTTGATACTCTATTACATTTTTTACAACTGCAGTGATCTATCTATCTATCTATCTGTCTGTCTGTATCTATCTATCTATCTATCTTCGAAATATAAACTAAGTAAGAAGTAACATAACTCTAATTATGCTTTCGAGTAAATTTTCTATTTTAAAAAATTATGATCATTTATTGAACAGTTATATGATATCCATAATTTCTTTATAACACACATAGCATGTTTGTAAGGTTTCAAGTAACTATTTCTATATGATAATAATAATAATAATAATGATAATAATACATATACTCCTATGGGACTTTGACATACGCACAGATCACCTAATCTCAGCCAGAAGACCAGATCTAATATTAATCAACAGAAAAAAAGAGAATTTGCAAATTTGTCGACTTTGCTGTCCTGGCCACAAAATTAAACTGAAAGAATGTGAAAAGAACGATAAGTAGCTCGACCTTGCTAGGGAATTGAAAAAACTATGGAACATGCAGGTGACAAATATACCAATTGTAATTAGTGCGTTTGAAACAGTTTCTAAAGGGTTACTAAAGGGACTGGAGGACTTGGAGGTTGGCGGACAACTGGAGACCATCCAAACTACTACCTAATTAAGAACAGCCAAAATACTGAGAAGAGTCCTGGGGACTTGAGGAGACTTGCTGTCTCTCAAACTCCAGTGAAAGACCATCAGCTAACGCTGGTGTGAAACGCTCTTTTGAGTAAATAATAAAATAAAAATAACTGAGTGGGCAAGGTGATCTCCTGAGAGATGTCCAAGAAATTTAAAAATTGACCATACGAACAAATGGTATATGCACAACCTATCATCGGTTCTCGAGAATGATACACATAAACTCCTATAGGACATTGACATACACACGTATCACCTAATCTTGGCCAGAAGACCAGACCCGAAAATAATCAACAAAAAAGAGAACTTGAAAAATTTTGGAATCCCAGTTCAAGTAATACCAAAGACTTTTAAAATGGTACTTGATACCTCCTTGCTTTACACTCAGCCATATGAGATACGTATCAAGAGTAAAGTGGAGAAATCCAGGGAAAGGAGTAGCGCCTTTACCTGCACCTTGGTGAAGTAGTTATTGAAAAGGGAGCCTTCGGTTGACATCAACTATGGTTGCCAACTTTTTTTATATTGACCCAAGTGTTACAATTACAAATAATTTTCAAACTGATCCATCTGACTCATTTATGGGACACTTATAATGAAAACAATAATCATGAGTATGAAAACAGTTATATGACACCAAACATTCCTATGAAAATTAGTACTATGTAAACAAATCTATTTTAACTAGAGATAAGACTTTAAATATACAACTACTTTGGATGGATCTGGGAGTAATCGCAATGAAGCTGAAGACCACACTGGCCAGATATCTGGAACTGGAGCCGTAGGATCAGATACAGTTAAGTGCCCTAATAAGGAAGCCTTTTTTTTCAGTGAGGTCTTAACCCTCTGCAGGGAAAAGTATGAGCTCCATTGTTCCCTCAGCTATGGCCTTAATAGTACTACTGCTGTTTTTCTACAAGGATGTCTTTGGCATTAAATAACCCACGAAGGCTGATATGCGATTACTCAAAGAAACCTAAAAATAATCCTCACTGTAGATAAATAGCTATGAATAAACTATAACAGAGAAAGGTAGATATGCATATATATGGACACACTGAGATAGATAGATAGATAGATACATACATACATACATACATACATACATAGGAATATAATGAGATCATTGATTGATATGAATACTAAAATAGATAGATATAAATATAGATATATATGAACAGACTGGGAAAATGGATATGCCGTTAAATAAAGGAACCAGGAAACCAATATTATACGTACCTCTTCCATCTCTGGACTTAATTTTGGGTCAGAGGCAATAAAAATAAATAAGTAAAATGTTTATTTAAGATATTTGTACATTTTTAGATAGATCTGCATGGTTAGGATGTAAACAGTTAAAGAAGTCTACATTTTCTAAACTCAACGAGTACTTCCGAAATGTACATAGAGGATTGTTCTTCACTGTCATATGTAAGTAGTTCCCCTCATCAATGTTTATTTACTGCAACATTCACCCATTGTTTCTATGACAGTTCGGGTTAGATGGGTTAAAATTAATAATTGTAACTACATTAGACCTATTATGTACGGGGTTAATCTTTTAATATACTTATTATATTAACTGATTTTACTGTTGTATTCAGTGTATTCGACCATACATAACGATAGCAATAAATGTACTTTATTAATAACGTAATAATATATTGAAATATCTCAGCTTTAGGTTAAAAGCGATCAGCCTTTAAATTTAGTCGTCAATGAAAAAGAAGTCTCGGTCTGATATTCATAAACACACACACACACACATGCACACATAGAGATAGATAGATAGATAGATAGATAGATAGATAGATAGATAAAATGAAATATTAATATATAAGTTTATATATATATGAATTTATAATATATAAATTTATGTATACATTGATATATGTATATAAATATATATATATATATATATATATATATATTTATATATATATATCATGTCGATAATAAATAGAAGTACCTTTATGATAAAATTATTTATAATGGCCTCTATTTTTTCGACATCGCTGCCAGATATTTCTGAAATCTTCGATTGGTGATTAAAAACCTCCCAAAAAATAGTTAATTTTTCTACATCAGCCATATATATCATCATCATCATCATGTCGTACCGCAAGCACATATATCCCTGGCTCTCTCTCGCTAATTCTCCCTATCGTTCATCGCTTCTGGCGGGTCCTCAGAGCTATATCCTGTATCCTCACATAGTAGCTTTGAGCTGGTCGTCCTGCTTTCGTTCGGCCATATAACGGGGTCCATAGGGGAACATCACTTATTATAACGGGGTCCATAGGGGAACATCACTTATGAGCTTGTCTCTGCGTCTCCAGCAATATTCTGCATGTCTGGTTCGTCTAACTTTGATAGTTTTCATAATGGGAGTTAAGTAGCCGTACAGTTGGGGCTTAGTTGGGTGTTGCCTCCAGGACTTGTTCAAAATGGCTCGCAGTATTCATGTGTATTTGCTGTTTGGCTTTTTCTCCATCCGTATATATATATATATATATATATATATATATATTCATATGTGAGTGTATGTATGTGTATTAATTTTATGTATATATCTATTAATATCTGTGTGTGTGGGCGTGTGTGTTCATGCACGCGTATGCGTGTATTAATCCTAATTATATATATATATATATATATATATATATATATATATATATATATGAGTGTGTGTGTGTGTGTGCGTGTGTGTGTGTGTCTGTGTGTGTGTGAGTGTGTCTGTGTTTCTGTGAGTCTGTTTATGTGCGTGCGCGCATTTATATTAATTCTAATCATATATATATATATATATATATATATATATATATATATATATATATATATATATATATATATATATCGGTCGTATCGATACTGATGTATGGATGCACTACTTGGACGTTAACTAAACGGCTACAGAAGAAACAAGACGGCAATTACACAAGAATGTTGCGAGCAATATTGAACAAGTCCTGGCGGCAACACCCACAAGGCACCAACTATACGGCCACCTGCCTGCCATCACGAAAACAATCCAAGTCAGACGAACCAGACATGCACGACACTGCTGGAGAAGCAGAGGCGAGCTCATTAGTGATGTACTCCTATGGACCCCCACATATGGCCAGGCAAAAGCAGGACGACCACGTCGAACACACATACAGCAGCTATGTGAGGATACTGGATGTAGCCCTGAAGACCTGCCAGCGGTGATGAACGAAAGGGGGAAGTGGCGAGAGAGGGTCAGGGGTATTCGTGCCCGCGACACGACATGATGATGATATATAAAGTAAATAAGGACTGTGAAATATATATATATATATATATATATAGTTATTAACAGTCCTCATTTACTTTATATATACATATGTATATATTTAGTTGATATATATATATATATATATATATACGTGACTGTACGTGTAATATATGTGCGTGTATTATATATATATATGTATATATATATATATATATATATATACGTCTGTGCGTGTAGCAATTCTAATTATATACATATGTGATTGCGTGTGTGTGTAATATATGGGTCTGTATTATATATATATATATATATATATATATATATTTATATAATTGCATTGGTATATGTACAGTATACATACAGTTATTTTAGCATCGATGCAAACGGACATGGTAAACCAAGTTCGATTCCCGAACGCTTCTGTTTTCGTTTTCATCGGGCTTTTGCCATTGGGAGAGCCAGGAATACATCGTTTTTCTCTCCTACTCTCGGTAAACAGTGAGGTCGACACGTTCGTTTTGTTTTTTTAAACAACTAGTCTCGGAGAAGAAATATGTTAAAGTTCAATCAGCTCTTGACCAAGACTAAAGAGCCCACTCTACCACACCATTTACATCGATCTTGGAGGATTACAGAGGGCACTTGCCTAAAGGGAAACGTAAACGGTACCGTCCAGGATCTGAAGTCGAGTCACCGATACCATTTCTTACGACGATCACCATTATATCACGTAATATATTCCTGGTATGCAAATGCAATAAACATATCAAATATCCTACGACGATAACCGTAATGCTATATGCGCTTTGAGGTGAGGGTAGAGGTCACTTCTTACTGCCTAGGTTAGATCAAGAGCTGCTGATCTCCATCATTTGAAGTGCTTTGTCAGACCAAAAGTAAACAAACATTTGAATTCAATGGCTGTTTATGCTTCATGGAACGAGCAAGGTATTGTTGGAACATTGAAGACAACGCGGCCATACAATGCCGCCAAAGAGATCTCCAGACGTAACGATTTTTTGTGCCTCTAAACGCTAACTTCAAAGGCCGTAATAATGGGAATGCATCCGAGTAAGATCACTTCCATTGAGATATCATTCACGCTGACTAGCTAAATTTCATGCAGCAGAAATTCTTTGAAGATTGGTTCGTTTTTTATCGTCTTACAAGACAATATTAAACAAAAAATTTCTTGAAAGCTTCTACGAGAATTCTTTCCTCCATCCTTGGTCATTTTCATCGTCATTGTAAAAATATTAGTTCTTCTTCTATAAATTCAAATAAAGCTTTATTAGAGAAGAAACATTCTCCCTTTTCTGTCTTTTCTCCTTGTTCTTCTCTTTAATCATAGTATTCTCTCTCTCTCTCTCTCTCTCTCTCTCTCTCTCTCTCTATCTATCTATCTATCTATCAGTTTCTTGATAAGTCAGTAATATCTACCAACCAACATGTCTGTGTGTCTGTCTCTCTGTCTGTCTTAGTCTTTTGATCTCTCAATCCATCTCTTCTCTTTCTCTTTGTTCATCTTCTTCTTCTTCTTCTTCTTCTTCTTCTTCTTCTTCTTATTATTATTATTATTATTATTATTATTATTATTGTTCACTCGTTGACTTTTTCACATCAGTTTAAGCTGATGGTCTTCCACTCGAGCATGAGTGACAGCAAGTCTCCTCAAGTCTCCAGGACTCTTCTCAGTATTCTGGCCGTTCTCACTAGTGCTATAGTTTGGATGGTCTCCACACGTCCTCCAAACCCCAAGTCCTCCAGTCCCTTTAATAATCCTTTAGTTACTGTACCAAAAGCCCCAATCACGATTGGTACAATTGTCACCTTCATGTTCCATAGTTTTTGTTTTTTTTAAAACCCTAGCAAGTTCGAGGTACTTATCATTCTTTTCACATTGTTTCAGTTTTATTCAGTGGTCAGCCGGGACAGTAAAGTCCACAATTTATTGTTATAATTATATACTCTTTTAGTGTTTTTCACATCAGTTTTAGCTGAAGGTTTTTTTACTGGAGTTTGAGTGACAACAATTCCCCTCAAGTCTCCAAGACTCTTCTTAGTCTTCTGGTCGTTATTATTATTATTGCGTAGATACTTTTGAAAGTGTTGTTTTTCTATTGCGTTTCGTTATGTCAGGTCTTGTTATTTTAGGTGTTTTTGTTTAAATTTAAGTCACCATGTATCGAGAAGGTAACTATTTAGCAATGGCAGACAAAGCGCTGATTGATTTAGAAGGCTTAAAATCCTTTTGAATGTTTGCTAGAAACTGTCATTAACAAATGCTTGTTATCGCATAAAAAGTCTCCCAGGTAAAATGCTATATATTTTCCATATGATTATGGTGCTGACCACATGCAGCGATCTGCTATAGTAAATTCGAGATCTTTTTCTCGCAAATTGTTCTTAGATGAATTCAACTTTATATATATATATATATGTGTGTGTGTGTGTGTGTGTGTGTGTGTGTGTGTGTGTGTGTGCCCAAACCCTACGGTACAAATATGATAAGACTCAAGATCACTTTGTTAGCGGTTTACAACTGGCTTTAATTAAGAGTATTCTTTTTCTAAGAACATTTACATACTAAATTTGAATACCCACTTCTAGCCTACTATTTACTCATATGGAGGCACGTGTATTATATATATATATATATATATATATATATATATATATATATATATGATTTATTCTTTCTAACCCATTGTTGTGATATATGGCCCTATCTGGTAATTTGTTTGTTCATGCCATTAAAATGTGTAAACTTTGAAATAAATTGTAAGGTAGATAGATTGATAGAACGTCTGTGTGTATTGATACATATCTAGAAGGAATCACAATTATATATGCGTTCTGATATAAACATATATACATTAGGAAAGCTTCACATACTAGACATATATGAATGTGCACCTCCTTTTGCATTTGTTCATGAAATATATATATATATATATATATATATATATATATATATGTGTGTGTGTGTGTGTGTGTGTGTGTGTGTGTGTGTGTGTATCACAGAGAGATAGAGAGAGAGAGAGAGATTTTAGAGCGTTCATGATACTATCCCAGTCGTGGTTTATCATGTTCTTTGTAAAGGTCATGGGAATATGTCCTGTCTGATTTACAAGATGGCCAAATGATCGATGTGGGAACAGATCAAACTGCGAGCTCCCTAGAGAACAGCATCAGCAGTAATGACCGATGTTAAAGACCCTCGCTCTAAAGATATTTGCCATGGACTGACGGCAACTGAACGATAGCCGATCTTCTCGAAGCAGAGAGGCTTACAAAACTAATGGGCCGACCTCAGGAAAAGGCAGTGTTCCGTAATAAACAATCGAATCATGTCGAAACCTGTATGCCACGAACCTTCCCGTCCGACCCTGTCAGTCCTGATCGAACGCTCAATGGACTACGGTAACAATAGCGGCGATCGCTTCGTCTGAATAGGCGGTTTCTTTTCGATGAACTCCACGACTGGTTGGTCAGAAAAGCGGTAGATCAAATTACTCTAATGCCATTCCATTTCTTTCTGTTTGCATCTGCTGTATTCAGTTGCTTTCAATAGTTTTACCTGCCATTTCATTTATTTATCTATCGATCTATCCATCTATCTATCTATCTGTCTTTTTTAGCTGAGTCTGTAATCTACTAATCTATTTCCGTTTTCTACCGCCTTTCTATCTCTCTCTCTCTCTCTCTCTCTCTCTCTCTCTCTCTCTCTCTCTCTATCTCTCTCTCTCTATATATATATATATATATATAAACAGAGTCTGCTATTTCTTTCTAATAGATCGATTTATTTCTATAAAAATTCATCAATTCTAATATTCTTTTTTTTTATTGCCCTATATTTCTATCATTTCGTTGTTTTCCACTTGTCTATCAATCTAAACCTTCTAGGACGGGGTTGTTGAATACTCAACCTTAAAATGTACGGATCAAAGATAAAGTGGAGTAATCCAGGGAAAGGAGAAGTGTCCCTCTACACCTCGGTGTAGTAGATACTGTAAAGGGAGCCTTCGGGTCACCCTCGACAACGGTCGGTACATTTTCTTAATACCGGCCCATTGGGCTTGTGTGTAGAATATTTAGCCCATGACCAGATAGATCGGGATTCAATCCTAGGTTGAGTCATACCAAATACTTAAAAGATGGTCCTTGAAAACACCTTCCTTAACATTCAGCATTATAAGGTAGGGATCAAAATTAGTGAAGCATCCAGGGAAAATAGTGCCCTTCCTTACACCTTAGGGTCGTAGCAAATGAAAATAGAGCCGTTGAGTCGCCCTCGACAGATGTCACCAACTTTATATATATTTCATTTCGTTCCATCTTTCTCTTAGATAATTTTTGTCCTAGTTCGTTCTTTATTTTTGTTTCTTCCGTTTCTTTCATGCTTTCCTTTTTTACTTTCTCTCTATCATAATTCGTTCATTCATTTAATCTCATCACTTCTTTTCTTTCCTTTTCTATCAATCTAACTATCTGTCTATCCATTGATTGACCGATCTATATTTCAGTCAGTCTCTATCTAAGCCAGTAATACCAACCAATCAATCTGTCGATTTTAATTATTCCATCTCTCTCTCTCTCTCTTTCTCTCTCTCTCACCCTCTCTCTCTATATATACCCATCTCTATCTCTTTCTCTCTCTCCCTCTCCCTCCCCCCTCTCTCTCTCTATATATATATATATAAACCTCAATAATAAATTGGAAAATTTTGAAAAAAATCATCAGTACCAAGCAGTTTACAAGGTAAATGTAATTTATGCCTAGATGAAAAAATTAGTATTGTAAAATAGAAACATAGTATTAAGTTATTGAATGAAAGAAAAGAATCTATAGCTAAATGTAGACATGAGAATAAATACATTCTATGATAACATTTAATTTTTATATTCAAATCATGCTTAAGCAATTTATAATTATATATAATTCATATAATAGTTAATATGTTTTACCTAAGATAATTATATGGTTAATTCTCTTACACTTTAGCTACACACAAAGTCCTGATAACAATATAATTAAAAACTTCTTTTCTTAAATTATAAAATCAAAATAATTGAAATTATGAATTAGTAAAAAAATATTTTTATGAACAGAACTAAAACAAATGGTGAATAGAACCTCAAAACCACTAAAATATAAATATGAATATAAATAGAAATGAATAGTTCTTTGAAACAAGTAAACAATTAAGCACATTTGAAAAATTACTAATATATTTAAAAAAGAATTTATTCGAAGTTGTAAAAAATATTTTCCATTTAAAATTAAGTTATCAAAGCACTATATCGCTTTCTAATAATACACATGGTGTAATATAATTGAGGAGGGATTTCGTTTTATATATCTTGCCTTTCGGTTTAGTTAGGCTGAGAACCTTTCACTTAGTGCATGGGTTAGTTAGGTGCACAAATTGAGTGCATGTGTTCACGCGCACGCGGGATGGATGTGACAATCAGAGATGTCACAATAAAAAACCCAGATAGGAAATGTGACCGGGGACATGAATGACGTCATGCCCGGAAGCGCTGAGGATTATGGAATTTGAAAAAAACAACAGTTAATTGAGATTTAAACTCCGAACGAGAGAGTTAAGATTCGAGTCAAGAGAAAGGTAGTCGATTACTGGGGTCTACGAAATGTGCCACACGTTTGTTGAAGAAATTGTGTCTCTATCTTCTCATGTCGAAAAACCTTAAACTCAAAAAGGTGAATAAAAGTTTCGTACCTGAACCAATTTCGAGTGTTTTCGGATTGCTATTTGCGTATGAACATTGTGAACGTTTTCCGTATCGGTATGAACATATGTGCATTTCACATATGAATGGCTATATTACAATTGACCTGAATATAAGATAAACAGGTGCCGGTGGTGTAATGGTTATCGTCGTAGGAATTGGACACGACGATACGAGTTCAAATCCTGGACGAGACTGATTGCATTTCACATAGCACTAATACCCTTGGGAAAGGTATGAATCCAATTATTCTCCCTCCAGCTATGGGTAAATAGTAGGACAGATTAGGTGAGGTGAGGCAACTAGTCTAGGAGAAGGAAAACTGAATTCAAACCAGTTAAACTTCGTGGAGGTGCCCGTGGTGTAATGGTTATCGTCGTAGGAAATGGACACGGCGACACGAGTTCAAATCCTGGACGAGACTGATTACATTTCACATAGCACTAATACCCTGATTACATTTCACATAGCACTAATACCCTTGGGAAAGGTATGAATTATTCTCCCTCCAGCTATGGGTAAATAGTAGCACAAATTAGGTAAGGTGAGGCAACTAGTCTAGGAGAAGGAAAACTCTGAATTGAAACCTGTTAAACTCCGCTTAAAACTTGACCTTGTGTCATATCCTGCCCGAGCGGTAAATATTAATATAAAATAAACAAAATTGATAGGTACAAAAGCCATAAAGAAAAAGGAAAATTCCGAAGCCGTTAATTTTTTTAAGTCAAATAGATCACAACATGATATAATATGAAATATATCGCCGGCGTTTTACGGGAAAAAAAGGAAGAGTATCCAAACTCTGTTTGAATTCCATCTGACGAGCTTGAATAAGCGAAATAGATCGATTATGGAAATGGAACCATCATCATCATCATGTCGCGCTGGTAGCACGGATATCCCTGACCCTCTCTCGCCACTCCTCCCTATCGTTGATCGCCCCAGGCAGGTCTTCAGGACAACATCCTGTATCCTCACATAGCTGCTGAATGTATGTTCGTGCTGGTCGTCCTGCTTTTGCACGGCCATGTGTGGGGGTCCATAAGAGTACATCACTTATGAGTTCGTCCCTGCTTCTCCAGCAGTGTCCTGCATGTCTGGTTGGAATAGTATTTCCAAATTTCTTGTTTTTTTAAACAAACATATATATATATATATATACTCCCCTACCCCATAGTGTTGAGTTCTCTGGCGAAGAATTATTCGTGTTGCTATTAGCGTTCATTGCAAACCTCTTCATATTTGAATTGAGGTCTCGGCAGCCGTTGAACGGATGTATGTAAAGAATATTAATTGTGATTCATAACCGTTTAAAATTTACTTCGCAGCTAATAGCTGCTCGTGGCTGAATGGTTAGCGCCTTCGACTTGGCGTTTGAGTCAAACCGGGTTTCGATCCTAGCTATGGGTAGCTACTGTCTAGCCACACTGATGAGTTCTGATAGAACGAAACAGATCTGTCTGTGGATGATTATTGAGACATTTACTCCCCTACCCCCGTAGGGTTGAGTTCTCTGGCGAAGAAGTAATCGTGTTGCTATTAGCGTTCATTGCAAACCTCTTCGTATTTGAATTGAGGTCTCGGCTGCCGTTGAACGGATGTATGTAAACAATATTAATTGTGATTCATAACCGTTTAAAATTCACTAGCAGCTATTAGCTGCTAGTGGCTGAATGGTCAGAGGCTTCGACTTGGCGTTTGAGTCAACCGGGTTTCGATCCCAGCTATGGGTAGCTACTGTCTTGCCACACTGATGAGTTCTGATAGAACGAAACAGATCTTTCTGTGGATGACTATATATATATATATATATATATATATATTGTGTATCTCGATGTCATTCTGATTTATATTTCAATCATCACTCTCTCTTTTGATCTATCTGATGATAAAATTTTCATTATATTCTCATCTGTTCAATATAATACACATTGTACCTATCAGACACTCAACTATTCCTTTTTTGTCATTTTTTTTATCATACAACGTGTGAAAGCACGTGCGATACTCTGTCCTCATCAGCTGCCAACCAGAGTGATAACACAGTTTCGGTAGCTCAAGGCGGTACTGCCACTCCTGGCGCTATCAATTCCATTTTTGTCATAATTAAATCATTATGAATGCTTTTACGTTTTACTGTCTTACCCTGGCGAGGAGTCTCCATGACCCAGTGGCTAACATATTAGACTGTGAGGTTTAAAAAAGCGAGTTAGAACTCGGTTCCCGCTATAATGTTTACTTTCGGACAAATACATTTGAGAGAGTTAGGATTCCTTTTATTCGTCAAGCTATTATACTTATTCAAAATTCATCTTCATGTAAAATTAAACAAACATTGGCAATAGATATACTATTTTGTCGGTAACAATTTTCTTAATTAGAGACAACTAACAATGTTTCCTTCCTCGTTCTTGCAGCGTTGTACTGTAGTGAAATAATTAGTAGCGCATCTACATTTGTATATACCAATTCATGTCAACTAATCTGTGACGAAATTCACTACAGTCCATATTTTCATCATATGCAATGGATTCTATGCTTTAATCGTTAATTTTATTTACCATCCCCTTCGCTCGGACAGGATATGACAGAAGATCAATTTTTTAAGCGGAGTTTAACACGTTTGAATTCAGAATTTTCCTTCTCCTAGACTAGTTGCCTCGCCAAGGCTGAAGAACCCAGTCTGTCCTACTATTAACACATAACTGGAGGGAGAATATGTGGATTCATACCTTTCCCAAGGGTATTCGTGCTATGTGAAATGCAATCATTCTCGTCCAGGATTTGAACTCGAGTCACCGTGTCCATATCCTAAGACGATAACCATTACACCACGAGGACACCCTCGTGGTGTAATGGTTAAAGCGATGAGCTGCGGAATCGTAGTACGCGAGTTCGTACTCCAGTCGCGCTATTACGTTCACTTTCGGGCAAATACCCTTGGGAAAGGGATGAACCCCCTTATTCTCCCTCCAGCTATGGGTAAATAGTAGGACGGACTAGGTTCTTCAGCCTTGGTGAGGCAACTAGTCTAGGAGAAGGAAAACTCTGAATTCAAAACCTGTTAAACTCCGCTTAAAAATTGACCTTGTGTCATATCCTGCCCGAGCGGAGGGGTTGGTAAATAGTACCATTACACCACGGGCACCTCCTATGTTTTAATCGTTAATGATAAATTAATATTATCTATCTATCTATCTATCTATCTATCTATGTCTGATCATTATGTTCATATCTATCTATTTATCAATCTATGTACGTCTGTCCATATGAATATATCCATATTTACCAACCCCTCCACACGGGCAGGATATGACACAAGGTCAAGTTTTTCGCGGAGTCTAACAGGTATCAATTCAGAGTTTTCCTTCTCCTAGACTAGTTGCCTTACCAAAGCTAAAGAACACAGCCTGCCCTACTATTTACCCATAGCTGGAGGATTGAATGGCCGTATGAATCGATCTTTTAATCTTTTTATTTTAGTACTCATATCTATATATCCTTCTATTTATATCATTATGTTCATATCTACATCTTTTCGTATCTATATTTCTCTCTATTTTAACGCATTCATATCTATTTTGGTAATCTAGGGGACCTGCCGAATGCGCTAGACCATATAGACGAGAAAATCCGTGTTCACGGCACGACATGATGATGATGATGATGATGATGATGATGATATGTATTTATCAATACTAAAAATTACCAGGGTTTGTCCTCGTGGTGCAATGGTTAAAGCGCTGGAGTACAGGATCGTAGAACGCGAGTTCGTACTCCAGTCGCACTATTACGTTCACTTTCGGGCAAATACCCTTGGGAAAGGTATGAACCCCCTTATCCTCCCAGCTATGGGTTTAATAATACAGCTACTGTTCTTCTAGGTGAATAGCTTTGGCATTAAATAATCTACAATGGTTGATATGCCATTAAACAAAGAAACCAAACCTAAAAATTACCATGAAGCTCCTTTGGGTTATGGCATATCAACCTCCATGGGCTATTTAATACCAAAGGCATCTAAGTAGAACAACAGCAGTGATGCTATTTCACCCAGCTATTTTAGTAACTTATTTACTTTTTTCTTTAAGTTACAAAAAAAAAAAAAACAGCCAAGCATTCAAAGTAGAGACCACCATTTTACACTGTTTGAAGTCACCTTTCTGCCAGTTCTTTGACTGTATACTGATACTAGTTCTTGAACTTTGAAGCAAAGAACTCCTTCAATGAAACTTCTACCTCCTCTTGGTTGTTGAAGTGCAGGAAATGAGTCCTAGATCAGAACAAGTAATAAGCTGCGGGAGTTAAGTCCGGACAATATGCTGGGTGAGGCCATCTTTCTGTTAGTTCTTCAATCCCGTGAAGTAAAGAACTCCTTCACTGAAACAGCCACCTCCTCTCAGTTGTTGAGGTGTCACAAGCATAAAAAATGGATAATAGATTGGAACAAGTAATGATACAAGGGAGTTATGTCCAGATTATATGTTGCATGTGACATCAATTAGACTCTCAAGTTCCTGAAGTTTGTTTGAGAAACTAGGGTGTATGCAAATATTACAAAGCTTTTGACTCACCTGAATAATCTATTAAGGTTTAAAAGCTTAATACACCAACCATCTATAGCCTTTTGTTTAATGGAATTATGGGTAAAGAGTATCTGAGGATCAAGATGCTGGGGGATAAAAGGGGTTCATACGATTCATAAGTCTGAAAGTGAATGTAACAGAATGACTGGAGTTCGAACTCGCTTACTTCGAGGCTGTAGTCAAACATTTCAGCCATTACATCATGGGGACTCCTCGGATTATCATTAGTTACTTGAAAACTTACAACTGTGTTTAAACAAATGACTATCATTAAATAGAAATATCAACCGAGACAGACATCAACACGTGACTAGCTATCGATACCCTATCAGGCATATGGAAGTCAGACCTGACCGATAAAATGAAACGCAGTTTTTTCCCAGCAGCGGTCGTGTCGATACTGCTGTAGGGATGCACTATATGGACACTAACTAAACGTATAGAGAAAAAGCTTGACAGCAATTATGCAAGAATGCAGCGATCAATATTGAACAAGTCCTGGAGACACTACCCCACAAAGCAGTAGGTATACGGCCACTAACCACCCATCACGAAAACTATCCAAGTTTGGCGAACCAGACATGTGGGTCACTGCTGGAGAAGTAGGGACGAACTCATAAGTGATCCACTCCTGTGGACCCCTTCATATGTCCGAGCAATAGCTGGACGACCAGCTTGAACCTACATACAGCAGCTCTGTGCTGATACAGGATGTAACTTTGAAGACTTACCGGAAGCAATAGACGGTAGGGAAGGGTGGCAAGAAGGTTCAGGGATATCCGTACTGATTGTGTGACATGATGATATGATGATGATTTTAATATACCGACCTATATGCATAATGGTTTGAGTGTTCGTTAATGGTCAGTCAGATCTGAGTTTAATCCTTGGTTTAGTCATACCAAAGATTCAAAAAATTGTAATTGATGTCAGTCAGCATTATGAGGTACGGACAAGACTAAATGGAGTAATCCAGGGAAAAAATTACCGCCCTCCCAAACAACTCAGTGTTTAACTTATGGAAGGGGAACTCTCGGGTCGCTTTCGACTACGGTTGATCAACTTATCATATTACCGGAACGTTGTTATAATGATCACACCAACGTCTTTATCCACTGTGCCATGTGTCATCCAGTGACATACACAAAGAGTGTGAGTTCAATGCCCGGTGAAGGCAGTGGAGAACTTTCAGAGGGGAAATTAACAGGAGATAACTGATAACTGACATCTATTAAACATGGCTCGTGGAATAGAACAGTCTACCCCGGTAAGCGAATTAAAGGTTTAAGTTTGATAAACCAACCATCTGAAGAAGACCAGAGCGTACAACGGGCGAAACGTCGTGATAAACATTGCGACAAAGATGAGGACAATAGTCCGGAAAATGTAAATAATGTACATAACACCTCATCTCAGAAATATAGATAGTTATAATTCCTCGACTTAAAAAAAAAAAGAAAAATATATCTTTAATATTAGATATGAATATTAAAAATCATTCAACTATTCCTAAATAGTTAAAAAACTATTCAGATATAACTTCCCAATGTGAACAGGAATGTACAAAAAAAAAGTTCTTCCCAAACATTTCAGCCTTAAATAACCCTTACGGCTTGGCATACCGTTAAAATCAAGCAATCAATCGTATCATAAAATAAATTTAGCAATTCGTTTCCATTAAGCGTATGACACCTCTTTCTTCCCAAATGCCTCCTTTGATCTATCATTATTAGCAATGCCTAATCATGAAAACGTTTCCATATATTTCTTTGAAAATAATTACCTCTTCGATGGTAAATCAAAAAAGAAAAAAAAATGTCCCTTTTCCGACTGACCCAATATGTGTCCACGATTTTGTTCTATTTTATTTATTTTTTATTTTTTTATTCTTTTATTTTCATTTTTTGCTTTCCACGGTTGAGAGAACACGGAACTAAAGGCTATTGAACATCTGCCACCTGAAGATCACAAAAAATACCTTTTAGTTGGTCATAGATCAAAGGGAACGGATCTCAATTCAGTGTCCCTTCTAAACAAATAAATGTTTTAGACAAGCGACTTATGACTTTGTAGCTTTATTGAGGGAAATGTGGGCGGAAAAGAAAATAAGCTACTTCCTTTTCTTCAGAGATTCACGAGAGAACCGAGTAGGCGCCTCATTAAGACTTGAAAATATTTTTTGCAGCACTTTTAAAATACATTAAGGAAGTAAATCCCCGAACAGAAAATAGTCACTTGATTGACGTCCAATATTAGGGATTAACTCTTTCACCGATTTCCGGTATATCTCAACACTGCATTTTCAACAGCAAGGTCTTACTAAAAAAGCCTTTTTTATAAGCCACGTATGTAATATTTCATAACCATTACGTTTTTCTAATAACCATTAAATGCATTTGTTGGTTGGTTGTTTGGTTTGTAGGTTAGTTGGTATTTGTGGGATTATATCAAAATATTTTAGGTTATTTACCGCCAAAGTGAACCTTTTTTGGAATTAACAATGGGATTTCCAGTTTCCATGTGTAAAGGAGTACAGCTTGTCTGATCATAACTATTACTGTCTGCTCATATCAATCTATCAATCTACCTACGCGTAAATATTCAGGGAACGTACGGAACGTTATAACTTCGTCCAAAAATTTAAGGGGTAGGACTTTAGGTGACACTTAAATTTCCCGCAAGACTAGGGAAATTGAATCAATTAACTTATCAATGACGTCTAAAATGGAGAGAGAGAGAGAGAGAGAGAGAGAGAGAGAGAGAGAGAGACACACACACACACAGATACAGAGACAGAGAGAGAAACTGGGGATGATCCGACGGAGAACAATCTAATAAGACTATAGCAAATGAAACGCGATATAATTTAAATAGTAGGGATTTTACAAGCACTCAGTAAACCTATCACCAAATATCTGTTGGGGCTGTGTTTTGTCAATCAGAACACAAGCTTTCATTACTGAAGCACTTACCCTCCATTAAACTTTGGCTAGAAATAATGTGATAAGAAAGAAAGCAATAGAATCAAAGGAAAAAGCCAGACTCTTAATATTCCAATGAGGTTTGTCTGAAAAGTAACGAACTGGTACTACAAAAATTGGTTTAATTCCAAATAACAAAGTACATCATTTCCACTTCAAAGTGCCCCCTTCTCTTTCACACTTCCATGTACTGCAGAGAAGGATTCTTCTGGGATGCCCCACAGCTCCATCATTGCAACTTTCTTAATAGTCTTCGCGCATTCAAAACGGTTACCCTTGTTGATCTCCTTGAATTTTGGGGGAAAAAGTCACAGAGAGCAAGATCAGATAAATAGAGATGTTGTTCGAGTACGGCTATATCCCTCTTGGCCGAATAAAACTTGCTGCTCAGCGCATCCAGTTCTGTTACTTTTCAGTCATGCCCAAATCTTCGGTGATAATCTTTCAAACACTGTTCTTTGTATATATATATATATATATATATATATATATATATATATATAGCAAACGGACTTACGATTATTCGAAAAGTCAAACGGCGTACATCACACTCCCACTGTCTTACCCGCTCAACTTGGACCTCATTACTGCTTGTTGAAGACCTACCGCTCCTCTAGTCGTCTTCACTTCTCCGTAAACCCCTTTGAAACTTTTGAGCCTCTCAAAAATATCTGTGTGAAACATAGTGTTATTGACATACTCTGGCTGAAGTATTTTAAGAGCTTGCGAGGAAATTTTCCTGAAACAGAATTATAATTTCAAGTTTATTCATTTTTTTTCCAGCGCTCCCAGCAGAGAGATCTAAAAAAAGGATCTAAACATAGGCTTGTAAAAAATGCAGTGGTTGTGGAAAGCTAAGATGCTCCGAAAATATTATGTTAGATGATAACACAATCCTCTTAGGAGGTGCCCTTGGTGTAATGGTTATCGTTGTAGGAAATGGACACGGCGACACGAGTTCAAATCCATTGCATTTCACATAGCACTAATACCCTTGGAAAAGGTACGAATCCAGCTATGGGTAAATAGTAGGGCAGACTGGATTCTTGAGCCTTCGTAGGAGAAGGAATACTCCGAATTCAAACCTGTTAAACTCCGCTTAAAAATTGACCTTGAGTCATATCCTGCCCGAGCGGAGTGGTTGGTAAATATGATAACACAATCCTCTTATCCCACTTTCGCCCATAGCTCACACTGCAAACACAGTTCCATTTTCAGACGACTTTTGTATGAAAAAGTCTATCGTAAACGTATCTTTAAGAAAAACGAAAAAGCGAACCGGCCTTTGAATGTTGATGCAAAGGGTGTGTGTAAGTGAGTGAGTGTATCTGTTTGTTTAAATGTGCGTGTGTTCATGTATTTACCAACCCCCACTGCACGAGCAGGATGTGACACAAGATCATTTTAGCGAAGTTTAACAAGTTTCAGTTTAGAGTTTTCCTTCTCCTAGAGTGGTTACCTAACTAAGGCTAAATAACACAGCCTGTTTACTTATTTACATACCCATAACTGGAGGGAAAATAATTGGATTCATACCTTTCCCATGAGTATTAGTGCAACGTTAAATACACTCAACCTCGTCCTGGATTTGAACTCTTATCGCCGTGTCTATTTCTTACCACTGTAAACACAACATTAAAAGCACCTTGGTGGGTTTATGTATGTATATATATTTGTTAATATGTGTGAATGAGTGTGTTTATATGCATGTATGTATGCGTGTGTGTGAACGCCCACGCTTGTGAATGAAGCAATCTTTTGAAGATGGGTTTCGTGAGTTCCAAAAGCAAATCAAATACGGTGGCTCTTGGTTCGGTCTGGATTTTGGCAGGGTCACAGATATCAGCCTATCAGTTTCATCAGATCTACTTCGGCAGATATCAGAATACAGTAGTCTGCGTCCAGATATACTGTTGACACACATGAAATAGGAATGTGAAGACACCAGACACTCTTGCAATTACGCAGCAGTGATCAAAAAATCCTATCAGATTTATTTACACCTATATATATGTATAAGAGTTGTCTACAAAAGAAATACACTGTTTAACAAATTTAGTTTTAAAATCATTTTTACATTTTTTAAGAAAAGTTATAATTGTTTTATAAGGATTTACTTTTTCACATCAGTGTTAGCTGATGGTTTTTCAGGGCAGTCTGAGTGATATCAAGTCTCCTCAATTCCCCAGGACTCGTTTCAGTATTCTGGCCGTCCTCAGCAATGCTGTCGTTTGGATAGTCTCTACCCGTCCGCCAACTTCCAAGTCCTCCAAACCCTTTATTAATCCTTTAGTTACTGTGCCGAACGCACCAATCACAATTGGCACAATCGTTACTTTCATGTTCCACACCTTTTTTTTTAATTTTCTGGCAAAGTCGAGGTACTTATCCTTCTTTTCACTTTCCTTCAGATTTATTCTGTAGTCCCCCGGGACAGCAAAGTCGACAATTTTGCAGATTCTCTTTTTTTTTTTTTTGTTGATTATTATGAGTTCTGGTCTTCTGGCTGGGATTAGGTGATCCGTTTGTATGTTAAAGTCCCATAGGAGTTTATGCGAGTCATTTTCTCGGACAGGTGCCGGGTTGTGCATTTTTCATTTTTTTTCATTTTTATTATTATTTTTTTTATTATTATTTTTATATATATATATTTTTTATTATTATTTTTTTTTTTTAATTTTTTACCATCAGCTAACGCTGATGGTCTTCCACAAGAGTTTTAGTGAGAGCAAGTCTCCTTAAGTCTCCAGGACTCTTCTCAGTATTCTGGCCGTTTTCAATTATGCTGTAGTTTGGATGGTCTCCAGTCGTCCGCCTACTTCCAAATCCTGCAGTTCCTTTAGTAATCCTTTAGTTACTGTACCAAAAGCACCAATTACAATTGGTATAATTGTCACTTGCAGGTTCTTTTTTTTTCAATTCCTTAGCAAGGTCGAGGTACTTATCCTTCTTTTCACATTCTTTCAATTTTATTCTGTGGTCAGCCGGGACAGCCAAGTCGACAATCTTGCAATTTCTCTTTTTTTGTTGTTGATTATTATTAGATCTGGTCTTCTGGCCAAGATTGGGTGATCCGTCTGTATGTCAAAGCCCCATAGGAGTTTATGTGTGTTATTTACTACGACAGGTGCTGGGTTGTACATATACCATTTGTTGGTGTGGTCAAATTTTAATTTCTTGCACATCTCTCTGTGTATCATCTTGCCGACCCCGTTGTGTCTAGTCTTCTATTCCTTCTGTGCTAATTTGCTGCATTCTCCTTATTATATGATTCCTGGTTTCATCTCTTTCACTGCATATTATTATTATTATTATTATTATTATTATTATTTATTCATTAGAGTTTTCACATCAGCGTTAGCTGATGGTCTTTCATTGGAGTTTGAGTGACAGCAAGTCTCCCCAAGTCTCCAGGACTCTTCTCAGTATTTTGTCCGTTCTCAATAAAGCTGTAGTTTGGATGGTCTCCAGTCGTCCGTCAACTTCCAAGTCCTATAATCCCTATAGTAATCCTTTCGTTACTGTACCCAAAGTACCAATCACAATTGGTATAATTGTCACCTTCATGTTCCATTTTTTTTTTCAATTCCCTAGCAAGGTCGAGGTACCTATCCTTCTTTTCACATTCTTTCAGTTTTATTCTGTGGTCAGCCGGGACAGCAAAGTCGACAATATTGCAAATTGTCTTCTTTTTTTTTTATTGATTATTATTAGGTCTGGTCTTCTGGCCGAGATTAAGTGATCTGTCTGTGAAACTCCCACGTGAAAACATAAACGTGTGTTAAAACAAACGGTTATTACTAAAGAGAAATGATTACTTGAAACCATATTATTTTTAGGATTAGATAGGAATAATTGAAATTACAAAAGAGTGTTTAATTTTTATAATATATGAATGCTTGATATCATATAGATTTTTTTTGTTTTAAGAAAATTTATTTTAAGTTATTATAGTTTACTAAGGATAAATATTAAATATTTCAAATCATATAATAGAGTAAAAACAAATTACTATAAGTAAATTGAAAACTCTTGGATTTACTTGCAATTACACATACACCACACACACTTTCACACACGCATATATTTTTTTCTACAAAAGAAATATGCAAATAATTTTATTTTTCATGTTGGTTCGTTATTTGTTTTGTTTTACGGCGTATCAACCCTTTCCGGGACATTTAACGCCAAAATAAATTCCAAGCAATTCACTTTAGTATAAGCATAGTTTTTTGTTTACGAACAGTTAAATTTTAAAACAGTGCAGTTAAATGTCAAAACAGGTCTACTTCAAACAATTCAATTTAGCATAAGTACACTGTTTAGTTCTATTTCTCCCATAATTAGGACACTATCAGCTGCTACCACCCTGGACCAGAGTGGACCTGGGAGCGATGGCAATGGAGTGTACTCCGCTTTCCCCAAAGCTTCAGCATTACAGGAGCCTTACAATCAGGACACTTGGGTGGGGGGGTCTTACCCCTCTGTAGAGGTGCAATTGGTGAATTCTACAGCCCCAGGCGACTGGGTAATGGAGAGACGGTCATAGATTGATAAATATATAGATATGAACATAATGTTCAGACTTAGATAGATATGAATATAATGATATCAATATATATATATATATATATATATATATATATATATGAATACTAAAATTGACAGATTGAAAGATAGATTAAAATGGACAGACGTAAATAGATTGATAAATAGATAGATATGAACATAACGATCAGACTTAGATAGAGAGATAAATGATATTAATCTATCTTAAACGATTCCATAGTGGACCTAGGAGCGATGGCAATGAAGAGGTACTCTGCATTCCCCAAAGCTTTAGCATTACAAGAGGGCTACCATCAGATTGTTTTGTCATATCTAGGATACTTGTTGGAGGAGTTTAACCCTTCTACAGAGATGTAGTCGGTGTATTCTACTGTGACAGGCGACATGGTCATTTATCGATTGATCTCTTTTAATTTCTATTATTATCATTATCTTTTGTTTAATGACATATCAACCTTTATAGGTTATTTAATGCCAAAGCCATTCTCCTAGAAGAACAGTAGCGGTACTATTTAACCCATAGCTGGAAGGATAAGAGCGTTCATACCTTTCCCAAGGGTATTTGCCCGAAAGTTAACGTAATAGCGCGACTGGAGGACGAACTCGCGTACTACGATTCCGCAGTCCCTTGCTGTAACCATTACACCACGAGGACACCCCCTTTTTAATTTCTAGTTTGCGTATTGCCATTGATGATGTAATTAAAAGCTTGATTTTTTTTCTTTATAGTACAAGTCATTATCTTAATAATTTCCGTTGTACACCTCATATTGTTTTATGATTGAAGAGCCCCGCTTGATGACCATTGTCAATGAATACGACATTCTCTTACGTTAAAAACAGTTGCAGGTGAGAATATATTTGGTACACTTGAAATAAACAAATGGAATTTGGGGAAATCTTGAACAATCAATTTGTGAGTTGTGTAGAGTAATCACTGAATACAGAAATATCGGTGAGGGCTAATCGTCGAATGACAAAAACACAACTAAACATAAACGTTAGTTCTTTCCTACTTTATTCTTTCTCCGTTCAGTCTCTAGAGCTGTGAAATGAAAATATCTATAAATAGTCTAGAAAAAATAAACTACGAACACACACGATCCATTAAATTAAATGATGACCGAAATGCCCTTTTTCTCCCACATGTTACTTCTCAAACACGCTTTCAATTACAATAAATCCAGCAGATTGTTAGAATCTGCAGTCATTTCCATCAGTAACCGCATTCCACATAGACTAGGATTTTACTAGATTTCACCCTATTTTGAATATATCATCCTACATGAAAATAATATCAAAATAGAAAATGGATTAAAAATTAACAAAAAAGCAGCAAAAAAGTTTTCTCCTACAGAGGCTTCATACTTTTAATTTTCTTTTTTAGTTAGGTATTCCAAAATAGTCAAACATTTTTTTATAAAATAGGATATTTCTAAAGCTCCACCTCTAACACCCAAACATACATATCACATACATACATATCACTTCTCTTCCATTCCTCCTCTTAAGACCTCCTCCTTCCTCACATTATCTCTGTCTTTTCTCACTGAAATAACCACAAAACCAACAATCCCTACCATCATCACTCAATCCAAGGTGTATTTCTCCCTGTTTCATTTTCTGTCTTTTGTCTTTAGACCCTGCCTCCGTTCACATTCATATTTGTACACTTTTATCTATTTCCTTTTTTTTTTTTTTTTTTTTGCTATACTTAAGAAAAAAATTCTCAGTTGAAAATGTTTTAACAATAAAGAAAATAACGAAGTATTCTAAACTGACTCAGTCGTCAGTGTTTTACTACATCCACTTTTCCATTTATTTTTCTTCATATACATATATATATATATATATATATATATATATATATATATATGTGTGTGTGTGTGTGTGCCTATACATACATATATATGTATGGTTTTACGGTATATCATGACTTATATATTATTTAATGACAAGTTTTGTATAAAAAGCTTAAAATACATATTATCTAGTAACAAATCGTTTGTTAGTAATGATTTTTATATGCAGCAAACCTCATTTCTTGGCTCTTATTTTAGAATTCGCAATATATACTGTTTACTAATTGTTTCATTTGCTCACAGTTAAATGATTGCTATTCAATACTGAAGGTTACATTTAACAATATTTATTCGTTTTCACAATCAAATAGTTCCAAATATTCATATGTAATACAAATTATTCACTTTTATATAAAAAATTATCATTGCCTACAGTTAAGTGTTTTCAAGTTTAAAAAATGATTAAACAGTTCTATTTGACACATAGATGGAATTTTAACATGTTCTACTTGTTTGAGTCAGAGCAAACATAGAAGTAAAAGCAATGAAAAGGTTCTCCACATTATCAAGAGCGCCAGGACCAATGCATCATCATCAAAAAGTTTAGAATCATATCCAGGACATTCTTTGTGGGATGGTCTGGGAATTCTTTAAGTGTCAGGGAATACAAAAACATTCTTAGGTCTCCCATGTGTAAACCCTTTAAAAGGTCTAAAATATTCCCCTGAGATCAAGTTGCACATCCACAAGAAAGGAAAAATAAATAAATAAATAAGGCAGGTATCCAGTAAGCTAAGCTCCGGTCTTCAAGGAATGAAGAAAACGAACTGGATCCATGGCTATTATGGCAACCAGAACATTTATTACAAAAAGAAAGATTCTCATGGCATGAAAGGCGAAATGTCCAATCGATTGGGTTTCTTTTAAATGACATGGTGCATGTAACAATTCATTCATAAGGGTATCAAACAGTAAAAGAGTGCGTGAGAACCATATATCTGACTACAAAAGTTAATGAGAAAGATATTCAACACGTGGAGCATCTATTTCAATAAGACAGTTTGGCCTTTTCTGCTTAAGTTGTCCTCGCTGCTCATAACTATTGTTTATACTTTCTTCTCATTTTCAAATGGATCATCAGAGGTTCATTTATTCTCTCTGTACTAAAGCTTATCCACAGCAGCCATGTTTAATGCCAGTTGACATAGGCTGACTCCTTCGCGTGGCTCACCTTAAATGGGTGACGAATTTTAGGCACCTTTTTTATATCATTGCATTCTGACGTTTTCCCCTGTTTTCAATCCCCCGCCTTCTTTAACGACTCCCGTTGGATTTTTCTCAACCAAACACCACCCGTCAGGCTGAATCCTGCAGCCTTTACTTGGGCGCCTACCTGGTGCTACTATGTCTTGGGGTTTGGGATTAATCTCCGTTTCCCTTCCAATTCACTTTTCTCTTGTTGTTTTTATAGCCTTTTTCTCTCTCTGTCTCTGTAATCCTTATAATCGTGCCTCTCTCTCTCTAGTCTTTCTCTTATTCCTTTTCTGAAACAACATATATATATATATATATATATATATATATATATATATATATATATATATATATATCGGTGACTGTTTCAACGCGCGGGCTGCTTCTTTGTTCTTAAAGGAACTGGATCTCATTGTATATTTGATTACTTTCTCGTTCTCCGTTAACAGATATTTATTCCCTTGTATTCCAGCCGGCAAAAGAAAAAAAATGAATCACAAATGTATATATATATATATATATATATATGTATATATATATATATATATATATATGAGCACCACTATGGTTTTATTTATCAAACTAAATAAAGCTAAACATTTACGAAGAAACTTTTAAGATTTTTGATTTATCAAAATGACCCCCTAGGGTCGTTATAGATTCTCAGATTCTCAGCATTCTTTCCACCAAAGACTCGAAGTAGACTAAAGATGATTTTGCCCACCTTCCCAGTAAAAGTTGCCAAACTGGTGGGTCGTTTGGCTCTGACTTTTCGCTCAAGTTCATCCACGCTATTTCAATGAGATTTAAGTTTGCTGATTGAGCCGGTCAAGACATAAGTTGAAGGACGTTCTGTTCGGCATTGATTTTAATGTACCTCTGGCAGAGTTTACTCATAAGTTTTGTGTCGTTTTCTTGCGCGAGTAAGAGCCTTTAAGCTCTAAGCTGCATTCCTCAAGGTATCACGTGATAGTGCTGTGTGCTCGGATAGCCGGTCTGATACACGTTTCCCTTCACTTGGTGAAAAACCCCGACTTTGCAATTAGCAATACCCTCCCCCCAAACACATACATACACACACTCATCATAGCCAAGCTTTCTCTGTGTTTTAGCGTTGGTGTTGTAAAATATACTGATGCAGGGAAATACGAAACACTGACGACTCTCTGTTGTTCATGTACGAAACGTTTATTGACTTTAGTTTTTCGACACGAGGAGAGAGACACACAATTCTTACTATACTGACTGTACTATCTGACCCAACAAACGCGCTGCGCATCCCGTAGCCCCCAGGTGGACTGGCCCGGCCCAGAGTCGGATCTTATCTAACGTCTTTTTCAAAATCACCAAATTCTCAGCCCATCCCTTCCGGGCATGACGTCATTCACATCCCAGTCCATTTCCTATCTGGGGTTTTTATTATGACATTTGTGATTGTCATATCCTCTGCTTGCGAGCGTGAACTGTACTCAATGTGTGTTCACCTGCACTAAGAGCCGAATAGTTCAAAGCCCAACCAAACCGAATGATAAAATATAATTAATGAAAAATGATTAATATAAAAAAAACATTCCGTAATTATATAACAGTGTGATATCAAGTTTTGCAGCTCTTTCGCCAATTGTTCACCGCACAAGACCCTCCTTAATGACCGAAAGATTTGAACTTTAATACGTCAGTCAAAAGAAATTTATTCCACTGCTCTATTGTCCAGTTGTTGTGCGCCTTTGTCGACTGAAACCATTTGACCATTTTTGCTTCCCAACAGTGGTTTCTTGACAGCAATACTGCCATGTAGGCAATCTTCATAGAATCTTCTCACGACACTGCTTCAGTTATGGAGTGATGTTTGCAGCAGTCAGCCTTACGTCATGCAAACTGATGACTCTAATGAACATGTCCTATGCATAGATTAAACAGGTTGTATCTAGCTTGCAGTATTTCAACACAATATAGTATATTGTGAGTTTGAGTGGTGGAATAATGCAACCTTTGGAAAACGTTTTATTAATGCTCAGAACTAAAAAAGAAAAACCCTTTCAAATCAACAGTTCTAAAGACATCTGTTAATACTAAGTTCAGAGTAACTAAGAAAAAAATATATTTAGAATAATATATAAAAAATACTATGCTTATCTTTTACATTAAAATATACATTTTTCAAATGAGAAATAAAAATATTTGAGGCTGGCCAAATATTTTGACTAGTAGTACATTTCAATCATAATTCCTAGATGCATCAAGGAGGTCTTCAGTGTTGTAACTGTCTTCATTGCCGATTTCGGGTTATTTTTGCATCATATCGGCTCCGACAGAAACCCCGGCATGACTCTGGAAGAGCCAAGCCGCCTCCTTGATCGCGACATGCTACGCTCGTGCCTCTACCAAAGCTAAAAAAAATTTTAATAAGGCCGGACTTCGGCCGTTCTTATAGACATCTGTCCTTCAGTAACAGCCAATGAAAAACAGGGCATTCCACACTCCTCTACAATATATAATACCATCTTTACCTCATCCGGTTTCGGCTGACTACTTCCGGATTCGGTACCGAGGTAAGATGGTATTTTCAATACTCGTCCACATATATATACGTGTAACTGAAATTGTACCTATCGGGATGCACAAAATACGTGTTTATGTCTCGTAAATGCAATGAATTCTATAGAGGATTTCTCATTAAATATATTGCAAATACTGTAGCAACACAATATTCTTATCCCCCCATTCAACTTTCCTTTGAAGTAATCTATCTATCTATCTATCTATCTATCTCATTGATATCAATCTGTCTATTAATCAATCGATTGATCTACGCGTGTGTCTGCTGTCTGTCTTTTGAAAGATATACAGCATCTCACCATATTCAAGTAGATATATGTGCGATACACTTGAAAGTTCACTGGTACAAGGTTTTGTCTCTTCAGTAGAGACGCTTGGATGATTTTTTAATTTGGTTCTATTCTATTGGGAGCATTTTAATGATATTCATATTCATTCTCCCGAGAAAAGAAGACAACTTCGTGATGAACATAAATTTTCTTGTATCATAAATATTTAAAAAAATCAAATATTTCATTTTCACTTTTGATATATTTATGATCCTGTGATACGATTTAATGGAGTTTTTTTTTAATTTTCTTTAGACATTTTCTATATATGATAAACTTTATGACCTTTTTTTATCAAATGTATGTTTACCGAATTTTTTTTTTACTATGAGTTGTAATCATCTTCTAAGCTTAGATTAGATTGCCACAAGGCTATGGAGAACTCAGTATGATCAAAATCAATAGAAATTCGTCTTCTAGATTTGTCTCCTATCTATCATACCATATTGGGTGTTTTTTTGTTGGATTGTTTGTTGTTATCGTTTTTTGTTTTCTTGTTTTTAGTTCGTTTTTTTATTGCTTTTTTAAAAATTTTTATTCATTATTAGATAATTTTCATACTTAGCTTTATTTGAACAAGAATCCGATTTGATCAACTGAAATATCATACATTTTGCCAGATCTTCTAGAAGGCATTATGTTATTATGTGCCCGTGGTGTAATGGTTATAGTCGTAGGAAATGGACACGGCGACTTGAGTTCAAATCCTGGACGAGACTGATTGCATTTCACAGAGCACTAATATCCTAGGGGGAGGTATGAATCCAAATATTCTCCCTCCGGTAATGGGTAAATAGTAGGACAGACTGGGTACTTCAGCCTTAGTGAGGCAACTAGTCTAGGAGAAGGAAAACTCTGAATTGAAACCTGTTAAACTCCGCTTAAAAATTAACCTTGTGTCATATCCTGCCCGAGCGGAGGGGTTGGTAAATAGGATTATGTCATTATGTCTAGGATGTTAATGATTTTAAAATCAGCAACATACTAGACATAATGGCGATCGTTGAGAATATAAGATTCAATTTCGTTTCGATCTTGGTTAAAATTACTTTTATATTGATCATTATAATTCTTTATCATATGATATCGTTGCATAATTTCGCACAGAGCTATCAGGTCACTTAAAGTATCAGCTGTTACTAAATTCCCACCCATTTAAGTTCTAAACAGACTCGTCAGTTTCTAACGTCACTCAGCTGTTATTTATTAAGTAAGCGTTGTCCTGTGTTGTACATGTGTATCCATTTTGTTTTGAGTAATTCTAGGAAGGTCACCTATCTAAGTAGTGAAAAGACACATCAATACTTATGGCCCAGCCGGCTGGCACATTAGAATACACGAACTCCATCCTTGCAGAGAAGTAAAACTCCACCAACGAGTGTCCTTGTAATGACACAAAACAATCTGATGTTGAGGCTCTAGTAACGATGGAGTTTTGGGTAATACAGTATACCCCTCTATTGCCATCACTCCTAGGTCCACTCTAGCCCGGAGTGGGAGCATTTGATAGGGTCCTATCTATGGGTCAAATAGAACTAAACAGCGAGATTACACCAAACCGAATTGTTTGAAATAAAACAGTTTTTGACATTTAAACTGTGTACTTATGTTAAACAGAATTGTGTGAAAAGAAACTGTTTTTGGCAATTAAACTGGGTACTTATGAAAAACTGTATTGTTTGAAAGAAGACAGTTCTTGACATTTAAATTGTGTACTCATGCTAAACTGAATTGCTTAAAATAGAACTGTGTTGACATTTAGACTGCGTACATATGCTAAACTGAATTGTTTGAAAAGAAACTGTGTTTAGCAATTAATCTGCGTACTTATGCTAAACTGTATTGTTTGAAAGAGGACAATTCTTGACATTTAAACTGTGTACTTATGCTAAACATAATTCTTTTAAATAGAACGGTTTATATATATATATATATGTATATATATATATATATATATATATATATATATATATATATATATATAAAGGATTTGGCATTAAAAAAAACATTTAAAGGTGGCTATGTCATAAAATTAGACCATCATCGGCTAAGCATTGATTTGTCCGGCACAGAGGCAAAAGGCTGTTTACAGTACTTGCTTTTACTAAGTAGTCACCCATTAAAATACAGAACAGGATCATCAATGCTTAACTTCAGGCATGTCGAACAAAGTTGATATTTAATAAACATAGCTTAGTATGGCATACAGGTAGCTGGTTGCTAACTGTGACTGCTGTTACTAACTTGTCGCCTATCTAAATAGAGAATAGCCTCAACGATGCTTAACTTCAGGCATGCTAATTAAAGTTTCTTTTCATAAGCATTGCTTGGTCCGGCACACAGGTATCAGGTTAATGACAGTACCTGCTGTTGCTAAGAAGTTAATTCTGCTAAGCCCGGTGCAGGATCTTTGTTGCTTAAGCTTGGTGATTTGTCGAGAAACCAATGGTTTCAGCCTGACTTGGCCGTAATTCGGCTCCTGTTTGGTTCTTTGTTAAAGTCTTTTTATTACTTTAATTAGAAGTGTTGTAAAGATACTCAAATGTGATAGTAACAATACAAATTTAGAGACACTTAGTGTCTCGGTTATCTTCGTAGAAAATAGAATTGGAAACATGAGATCAAATCTTGGTTGGGATTAGACATGACTCCATCTGTTCTATCCATAACTATGGCTAAATAGAAGGATAGACTGGGTGGTTTAACATTGATTAGGCGAATAATCTATAATTGTTGGTTTGTTGGGTTTTATGGCACATCCATCATTGTTGGTTGTTTAATGCCAAATACCTATATATTCAATATATGATTTGCAAACACATTTTGTTAATAACATTTTAAAACAAGTCTGAGCTAATTCTGTTTTTGTTAAATTGTTTCATATAGTGTTATGTATCAGTGAAAAATAAATTCCAGTCCTTTGTTTGCTTATGTTTAAATAGATATACAGGATATATAAAAATTAGTTTTTTCCTACCTAGGGCGATGAACGATAGGGAGGAGTGGCGAGAGAGGGTCAGGGATATCCGTGCTACAAGCGCGATATGATGATGATGATTGCTTTAGTTTCTAATTAGTTAAATGTTTTCAGTTATTCCCACTAATAATTCTATTCAATACTAGACATTAGTTTGCACACAGTGAAGTGGTTACAAGTATTGCTATTTCAAACTAATTCATCTGTTCAACACCATTCCTTGGCTCACAGTTAAATATTTCCAAGTGTTGTTTTTTAATATTAATATTTCAATTCAGGCACACAATTATAACAGTAATAATTCTATTAAATATTACTATTTCTTTTGCTCACAGTCAAATGGTTCCAAGTAGGGCTATGTATCTCTAACAATTCCAATAATCAGTCATTTGTTAAACACATTTAAATTATCAAACAGTTCCATTTCAAACAATTTGATTTTGCTTAAGTGATTTTTTATATATAAATTAAAGATCGAACATTTCTCTTTGACTCATAGATAGGACCCAGTCAGCGATGGCAATAAAGGGAATTCCACATTCCCCAAAACTCCAGTATTACTGGAGTCTCAACATCAGCTTGTTTAGAATAATATACTGGACATACGTTGGGAGGGTCTTACCCTCTGCAGAGATGCAGTCGTTGCATTCTACAACCCCAGCCGACTAAACCTTTGATTGTTCGGATTACATTATGGAACCCAATGATATCAACAAAAACGGAAATTCTATGATAAATGAAGATTTTACAGGACCTTTTAATCCGAACGATTTACTTAAAAAACATCTCAGTGTTACACATATTATCGGAAATACGTAATTTGTAACTCGAGTTCAAAACCTGAACAAGGTGGTTTTCTTTTCACTTCATGCTGTTGCTCCTAGAAAAAGCAATAATTCATCTTTTCTCTCTTCAGCTATGATTAAGTAGTAGGACAGACTGATTTCTTTAGTTTTGATACGGCGATCAGTCTAATCAAAAAGAAAAAAAAAACAACTCTGAAATCAAACTAACCGTGCTCTTCTTAAAATGACCTTGTGTCGCGTCTTACGTGAGGCGCAAAAGAAGAATTCATGAGTAAAATAAGACAGTGATTCTTCCCTTATCCATGGATAAATTGTAAGGAAACTGTGTTTTTATGCTTTGGATGGGCAACCATTTTAAGAGAAGTAAAAGGCTGATTTCAAACCAGTTGTATTCCACCTAAAACCTGACATTGTGTCACATCCTACCCGTTGTCGAAGAGTGGGGTTAGTGGAAAAGTATATCTTTCTTTGCATCTATTTTGAACGTGTTCGAAACTCAAGTGAGTTTACCAAACAACCTTTGTTGTTAAGTTATGGATGTGCATTTCTTATTAACGCCAGAGGCCAGTGTTCGAGCCGGATAAAAGCCAATATTTAAAATTGATTTTCAAGATAGACACACCTCACCCAATTGTAAGACTGGTGTAACACAATCTAAATCTCGCAACTGACCTTGGCCTTGTGCTGAACAAAGCTCAGCTTAGTAAATCTTGCCAGTTCACCATTACGTCCTTTGGCTTCGAACTCATTTCTCAATTATATTTCATTTAAAACTTCTCTTCTCACAATGCCTACGAGGAAACGCAACAAAAGAAATGACTGCATCGAATCCAATAAAATTATTAATGTCTCTATACGAGTATTTAAAACCGGTGGGAAATGGTGGTTTGTTTAATTTACTTGGGATAAGCGAAATGAACTGGGGGCCAAAATAGCCACAGGAATCACGGTATGGTTGCTAAAAATGACCAAAGAAATAGCGGGGGTCACTTTTGATTAGAAATATTCGAACAGTAAAGAGTATTTATTACGCGAAATGTCGGCTTTGGTCGTTATTAAATCGGTAAGGGCGCCATCATACGGCAGAAGACGAGATTAGTTGCCGAAATAAAATTGCGTTACATCAATCGTTCAAATAGAGAGGGGTTCGCAATATTTTTTTTTTTTTAAGTCGGCTTTCGAATTCTTGGCATTCTACCGAGGCTTGAACCTAGATAAGCCGTGTAAAAATACTTAAGCCAAGTTACAATGAGTGTTAGTCTTGCAAATTAAAAATGAGGTAAATCTATTCAACCTTAATTTCGAATGAAAATAACAGAGCAAAATCTAAAGTTATCAAGTTGCTTACTGTACCAGTTATTAGTAAGTGGTTACCCATCTATGTACTGAATTATATTATCAATACTTAACTCCAGGGATTATAATTATTTTCATTATTATCATTATTTTACTCTATTGAGAGTTTATCACACCTCTGTTGGTTGATAGTATTTCAAGACAGTTTGTGTGACAGCAAGTCTCCTCAAGTCTCCAGGACTTTTCTCTGTATTCTGGCCGATTTTAATAATGCTGCATTTTGGGTGTTTACCACACGTCCTCCTACTTCCAAGTCCTTCGGTCTCTGTACCAATCCTTTAATGACTGTACCGAGTGCACTAATTACAATTGATAACACCATCACTTTCATGTTTTTTAGTTCTCTAACAAGATCTAGGTATTTATCTCTCTTTTCGATTTTTTTTCAGTTTTACCCTGCCGTCTACTAGGATTGAAAAGTCCACTATTCGGCAGGTTCTCTCTTCCCCTCTTTTGTTTTGTCGAATATCACTAGATATGGTCGACTGGCCGAGATTATATGATTTGCTTGAATCTCAAAATCTCATAGACGTTTGTGCGTTTCATTTTCCATGAGGGATTCTGGGTAGCGTTAACAGCATTTGTTTATATGGTCAAATTTAAACTACTTGTACAATTCCCAGCAGAACACCTTGACTACCTAATGTAACGTAAATAAACAGCTCATAGGAAATTGAATGAATGAATAAAAAAACAAATAAAACAGACAATTTTCGTCAAATAGCAAGGCCGATGCACTCGTGGTAATCAAAAATGACTAAAGAAAACTGGAGTTCCGGAATCTTGTGCGCATGTGCGAGTGGAAACAGATATGGTTCTGCTCCCGACACGACAGGCGGAAGCGATGAAATGACTTGTGTTCTTTCGGAAGTCAACAGCAGGACGCGATAAGGTGAAGACGTCAGTAGTAGACGAGCCACGAAGATGTAAGGGGACGAAATTTTAAGAGCTCCAAATTCAGGGGCATCCCAAAAAGGGCTTGTTAGATTCAGTGGACAAGCATGTTAGAACCAGGAAAAAATCCAAGGTCTGTGTCTGTTCTCTCTTTCCCACTATAATATGTTGTCTCATGTTTCCATATTCCCTTTCTTTCTCTTGGCGACTATTTGCTACATAATATTAAATAAACCTTGATGGATGTTTAACAGAGTTTCGCGTTCGTCAACTTACTGCAACGGCGGGGTCACGAATGAGGTCTAAAGTCTCTTTAGTAATGCTATGGTATAGAATCTTTTACTCTCTTTGCACAAATTCACTGCATTCGTTTATATTGTGATTTATTGTTTTGTCTCTATTATCTTATAATCTACATTTTCTATTTTGTTGAGTCCTATCTATTCACATAATCCCTTATTGCTGTTCCTAAGTGGTAACCCATCTAAGTATTGAACTGGAGTATCAATAGTTAACTTCAAGCATATCTATGATAGCTGTTATTTACTAAGCAATGGTAAGTCTTGCACACACATATGACGTTAAACTCACAGATGATTAGCTATAATCTGTGTATTTAGGAATGTATTTACCAAACCCCAGACAATATGAGACACAAGGTTAAGTGGGTTATACTTAGTCTGATTTGAATGTTCTTTTCTCGTC
>OY757920.1:42143005-42233553 GCA_963585895.1 Sepioteuthis lessoniana
ACGATAAATTATTTATAAGATTCATGTGTTAGAAAAATACTTTTAATGATAAAAAATATGAGAATAACAGTTATATAGAAAAGGATAAAACATGTACGATTTGTGAATACTTTAAACATTGAATTAAAAAAACAGAGGAAAAAAAAGAGAAGAAAACGAAGAATATTGATCGGGAACAAATAACTCTTCTATCAGAACTGTAAAATCCTTCAGTACATTAGTATATAAATTCTTTTGAAAAATGGAAGTTAATTTCCTAATCTCTTGGTATAACCCTAGATAGGTTGTCATGCGTCAACCACCGTTTATTGATCACGATGATTTAATAAAGTTATCACAAAATGTTTTTAAATGTTTTATAGAGTAACTTATACAATAGCCATGATATGGCTATGTGTGAAACTGTTGTATACTCATATGCAGATGACAACGACACAATGAAGACGACGACACAGTCTTTTTAGAAAAAATTACCTCTCACTTTATTTAGAAGGGTTGTGTGTGAGAGGGAGTTGGAGACCGAACAAAGCTGCAACATATTGACCTCCCCACTCTTATGGCCATCAGCGTTGTCTCTTTCTCGCAGTCCAGGGCTGCCCAATCGGAGGCCCGGAGGCCCACTCTGCTGGGTGCTCGCTTCGTCTAGCGCATCTTGTCACCATCGGGTCTGGCCTCCAAAAATAACTGACTTCCTGTCTTCACCGAGTTATATAATAGTTCAATCGCCCACTCAATATCTCCCCATAACTGGCCATCGGAATGTGTCACTTCCGTCGTCTTTTGAATGGCATGTTTGATCGTCATCAAGCAGAAATAAATGTCATGCAGTTCACAGGTCACTCTCTTCCGGTGCATCAGTCTGTGACTGTACCGCGGGTTTTTACCTTGTCCCATATTGTCAGCCAAGCCCGCCAACAAGATTTCTTCCCATAACTGGCCATCGGAATGTGTCACTTCCGCCGTCTTCGGAATGGCATTTTTGGCCATGTCGAAGGTCAATATACAACAAAGCGTACATCGAATGTCCATAAAGATAGAACATAGGAATCTCGAAATTCGAAAAACACGTAATTACTTCTGAGTTCAGTTACGAAACTTTTTTTAGTAACTTTGAGTTTAGAGGTTCTTCGACATAAGGAGAGAGATACTTTTTCATCTGCCCCCTATCTCGTGCGACACCTGCTCAAGGCCTCTGCGAGCAAGAGAAAGTCAACCCTTCTCGTCCGGTATCCACTTCTCAAATCAACTAACTTTCTTGAAAATTCCCAAAATCCTCCGCGCGCTTCCGGTGCGTGACGTCATTTGCACTTGCTAGCCTCGTTTCCTATCTGGGCTATTGTGACATAACGTTCACTCCGCCCGTACGTGAACACCTGCGTTAATGTTGCACCTAAGTAACCCATGCACTGAGCCGAAAGGTTCTCAGCCTAATTAAACCCAAAGGCATAAAACGAAATCCCTCGGCCATTATATTACAAACTGAATCGACAGAAGCATTTTTGAAACTTTTTTACCTGAGGGAATGGTGAAGCTGTGAAACAAGTATGTGACGTTGATAAAAAAAATTGTCGGTGAACTTGGAATGGTCTTCAAAGACATTGAAAAGACACTGGAAGAATTGGAGATCAGTGTAAAAATTGAGACCATTCAAACTACAGCTTTGTGATAAGAGGCTTGAATACTCAGAAGTCTACTTGGAACCGGAAGACATGTGCCGTCACTTCGACTCCAGCGAAAGTCAACCATTTAACGGGAGCCTTACTCTTTTGTTTGTTCATTTATGTTTTATGGCATATCAACCTTTGTGGGTTATTTAAAGTCAAATCCATTTTCATACAAATAATCAGATCTATTTCAAACAATGCTGTTTAATTGTCAAAAATTTTCTATTTCAAGATAATCATTTAAGTCTAACAGTTCGAATTCCAACCTTTACGTTTAGTATAAGTATAGTTTTTTTTACACACAGTTAATTTCAAAACAGTTCTATTTCAAACAATTCAGTTTAGCATAAGTACGCCGTTTGAATATCAAAATAGTTCTATTTCAAGTAATTCGATTTAGTATATGTTCGCAGTGTAGTTCTATTTGAGCCATAGATAGGATCCTAGCAGATGCTTCTACCCCGGGCCAGAGTGGGCCTGGGTGCGATGGCAATGAAGGGGTACTCAGCATTTCGCAATACTCAAGCATTACTGGAGCCACACCATCAGATTGTTCAGTGTCATATCTAGGCAACTCGTTGGGGGGCGGGTCTAACCCCTCTGCAGAAATGCAGTTGGTGTTTTACAGTCCAAGTCGACTGGGCAACATTAATTTTGATATTTTTAAAGTGGTCCGTATTGCTATTCTAGACATTTCTTTTTCATACACAAAAGTTCCTTTCACCCGTTTTCTAAAACATGTTTATGGTTAATTTGAAATGTAATATAATGACCGAGGGATTTTTTTTTATATATCTTGCCTTTTGGGTTTAGTTAGGCTGAGAAACTTTCGGCTCAGTGTATGGGTTAGTTAGGTGCAAACATGAGCGCAGGTGTTCACGCGCGTGCGGAGCGGACGTGTCATACAGAGATGTCACAATAAAAATCCCAGATAGGTGATATGACCAGGGATGTGAGTGACGTCACGCACCGGAAGCGTGGCCTGAGATTTGAGAAAAGTCAGTTAGTTGGGTTCCTGCCTCGGAAGAAGAAGGTTGACTTTCGCTTGCTCACCGAGGCCTTGTGGCGGGTGCCACACGTGATTTGGGGCAGATAGAAAAGTCAGGCGTATCTCTCTCCTCATGTCGAAAAACCTTTAAACTCACTGAAATTAATGTAATATATTACTTTTTTTATTTACAATAATTCTTTTTTTTATTTTTATTTTTACTTCAGTTACGTCGTCTTAATCTTCAACAGGTTTATCTCTCTTTTATGTACTGAAATATTTCGTTTTGTTTGATACAATTTTACTTTAACTTTGGGGGCTTTTTTGTTTTTTGGTTGGGTATTTTTTTTCACTAATTCTTTCTTCTTTGGCTTACTCGCCATTAGTATTTTTATTTAGCTGGCAATATTCTCTGCAGAAGGCAAGGAATTCCTACAGAAATAGGTGTCTTGGGTCTTATATTAAACTGCATCTGATGTTGGGGTTTTAATTCTAGAGATCTGGGAAATATAAAGTGCATTTTTCTTGCCATTACTCCCAGGTCCTCTCAAAACTAGAGTTGGAGTACTTATTAGGGTCACAATAATAATAATCTATTTAAAACCTTTTTTTCTTACACTATAGGATTATTTGATACCTTAGAACTGTGTTAAAAAATCTCTGGCACATAAAAGATATAAATATAACTGTACACAGAGCACGATTTCAAAATCTTTTGATATAAAATAACCCTGAGTGGTTTGATGTGTTGTTAAAACCAATTAATCCTTTTTATTATCCTGCGTCTTCAATTGCTTTTCTGGATGGTCAACATTTTTCAGTGTTTCATCACATTTTTCCTAGTCCAGTCGGCTGGGGCTGTAGAATACGCCTACTGTATCTCGACAGAGGTTAAGAACCACACTCACCCACGACGAGTGTTTTGGATATCACACTGATACTCCTGATGCTGAGACTCCAGTTCTGGAACTTTAGGGAGTGAGAAGTACCCCTTCAATGCCATTACTCCCAGGTCTACTCTGATCTGATGGGGTTGTGCCTGTTAGAATCCTATCTTTGAGTTAAATAGAACAATATGATCATTTACTCTACTTGAGACCGAGTAAATGTGTGCAAACACATGAATAATGTTGAATAGAATTATTAGTGTTATAAAACAATACTTGAAACCATTTAGTGTCCTGGATAGGTCATTAAACTGTATCTGATATTAAGACTTTGTAAAATTATTTTTAGATAATGTTATACACACACACACACACACACATATATATATGTATATATAATATAATGGATATGAATACATACTAACTTTTATATCAGGCAGAAAGAGCTTTTTCTGTTTGATGATTTTCGTATTTGGGCCGCATAAAACCAGTAGTGGCAGATAAGCATCCATGTTTTTAGATATTTATAAAACTAAGGTATATTTATTTATGATTATATTATATGAAAGCTACCTTGGGCACTGGCCCCGGGGCCACTGGCTCTGCGTTGAGAAGTGACCCTAATCAGCCCAGTCAAAGAAGCACGAAAAATTAGGGCTCTGAATATGTGTATCACAACGTGGTGTAAATACGAATATGTGTCCCCAATCTGATGTCAATGATAGCAGTCTGAGTCCCTCGTCCTTTTGTCTCTCACATGTAGCCATTTAGACCCTTTCGTGATTATAAAGAAGAGAGATATCTTTATAAATACAAGGGTTATGGTCTCTTCATTCTAGCTATGCAACAATAAAATTTAATGCAAATTATTTGTACTTGTTAGAAATACTTGACATCATGTAACTGTGAAAAAAAAAACTGCTAAGAAAAACTACATAAAAATGTAAATATAAACGAACGATGAACGTGATTCTGTAATCTCAAGAATGTAGAATATACTCAAGACTGATATCTATGCTGTTAAAATTAGTCCCTCATTTTTTCCATTTAGCCAAAGTTATTATTCTAACCGTTAAGTGTAAATTCTTTATTAACAACAAAGATTATAAAATATTTTTCCTCATTTTTTCCATTTAGCCAAAGTTACTATTCTAACTGTTAAGTGTAAATTCTTTATTAACAACAAAGACTATAAAATATTTTCTTAAAAAAAATAAAATAAAAGTTTTTACTTTTTTTAGATATTTGATTGTGACACCGTATCTGTGATAACTATTTCCAGTTTCGGCCTATACGCCCTTCTGTTTCTTCAGGTTTATCATGTCGAACTCAGAAGATTACACCGTAATTCTAACTGAAACATTTATTTAATCCACGAGGGTAGATTATTCTAATTCCGTTAACTATAACCAGGTATAAATGTTGAGCTAAAGTAAGTATTCTTTGTTATCGTGCCTGTAAGAGGGATTGAACCGGTGACCCCCAGATGATTTCAGTCGGAAGAACATTCAGACCAACACTTTATCCACTGCAACATGGGTCCTGTAGGATGATTCGGAATGAATATTTGGATGTATCGTCTGAAACGTTATGATCATAAAAATGAAGATGAAGACAATAGTCCGAATATTCTGATATAAATCATCGGACTTCATCTCAGGAGTTTAGGCAAATAAAACAAGGAAATATTTGAATAAGAAATATGCAATATTTCTAAAACGTACTCAAATTAACAACGAATTGACCTCTCACCGTTTTTACATCATAATTTGTTCATACATGTAGAATCCTACAGTAAAGTAACGATTTGTAGTACGTTTCCCATTCGTCTTCATGTATGTACACAGTCCAGCAACACCTGGGTGTTTTCCAATATAATTCTTTTATACTTGCCTCTAGAGTTTCATTTTTGTTATAAGTATTTTTTCATACATTGTTTTAGCTTTTTCATATCACATCGCCAGTTGTTTCGTTTCAAGATTTTCATTTGACGTTTTGTTTCTTATTAGTTGCATCCATCAAACCAAATTAGATTAGTAATTATAATCAAATAAAGTTAGTTTAGGTGTGGAACAAGGCCAGAAGTACGTGGGACCTTCAATAAGTTCCATACTTTTCTTGTACAGGCATTTAAAATTGTCGTAGACACTTGAAAGTTCACTATGTTACTGCTATACATCTTATGAGATGACAGACAATTTTTTTATGATTTCAGGTTCAAATGAACAGCTACAGCAGCAATTGGAATACACCCTACTAAAAGCCTGATTGTCACAGCTGGTGAATTTCAAAATTGCAATCTGGACGTGAGGACACTTTAAAAGAACGATATGCAATAAAATTGTGTTTTAAACTTGGAAAAAATGATTCCACAGAAACGTATGGAATACATCAGACTGCTTTTGGAGCATCTTGGATGAATTGAGCATCAGTTTTTGAGTGGCATAAGAGATTCAAGGAAGGCAAGGAGTCTGTGAGGGATGATGAGAGGTGTGGGAGGAGTAAGGAAGTCAATACACCAGAGTTGATTGGGGTTAGGGTTAGTGTTACTATGTTGAGGTTTTAAGGGAGTTCAGGAAGAGATTCCGTCGGAAGAGGCAAGCACTCTTCAAATCGGGTCAGTGGCATTTCCACTAGGACAATACACCAGTCCACAACTCCATCCTTGTCACAGACTATTTGACCAGTGACTTTTGGTTATTCCCTAAGCTCAGAAAAACAAAAACTAAAAAAAAAAAGAAGTACAACAAAAAGTTGATAAATAATTCTTTTTACTCCGGACATATACATTATTCTTTAAAGCAATTCATCTGATATTTCCGTAAAATGTCCTCTTAAATGCTTTTTCTTACCTTCATTTCTGTAATCAAATAATTTAATTTTTTTAAAACATTATTGCGTTTTTTCGATCCGATTAAGTAATTTGTTTAAAATTATCGATCAATCAAGCTTGCTAACAAAACCAGTTAGCTCGCCTTCTATCTTTTAAGTTTTAATTTTCATCATGAATAAAACCTTTGATCTCTTTATTACTATATATATATATATATATATATATATATATATATATATATATATATATATTGTTATACCGTAACTATACACTCAGTGACTCTTTTTTGTATGACACCGGTAAAGATATAAATGGACGGTGTCTGACTACTTCAGGAAAAAAGCGTTAATCGCTCTCTGATAGACTTGCCAACTCTTTTGCTTGTACCTGTGGAATACCTTTATTGTACCAACGATACAACATATATATATATATATATATATATATATATATATATATATATATATAATTTTAAATATATATATATATATATATGGAAGTAAATATGGATCAAAATTTCTAAATATTTCTTTAAAAACGGGAGAACTTTTCTGATCTCTTAAAAATCCAACATCATTTCACGTGCCAAACACGCACTTAATACTTTCAAATAAAGAACACTAAATGTATGTTTATATATCTTTCGTTATAGATATTTTCTTTGCTCTTCTTTTCTCGACAAGTATCCATCGTCCTGATAAAGTTAGAAAAACCGAAACGTTTAACGTTGTCTTTACATCAAAATAAATTCATCTAATTTGGATTATTCTTCAAATATATATATATATATATATATATTTGGGGGGTGTCAGAAAAAATTCTTTTAAAAACGTTATTCAGTTAAGTGTTCAAATACACATATTTACTTTATGACTTAACATTCACACAAAACAAATTCAGATATCAAATAAAACCCCTAAGTCTGTGTTTTTTAAAGGTTTTTTTTTTTTGCGTCGAGGTCACCAATGTGGGGTTTGAAGGCTTTTAGGAGGTCAGGGGCTAAGGGCAAGGCTGTGTTGCCGTAAGATATCTGACTCCATATTTTGGTTATATTATTTTACCCCACGTTGACTGGCCGGCGCAATGCCTTGTCCAAAGAAAGTCCAAAAGAAATATAGAAAAAGAAAAGATAGAAACAGAGAAGAGACGAAAACATTTCTTCCATACTTTCCTTTATTTACTTGGTGAATGGACTAACCAACGCTACGTCCCAAGACGTAGCGTGGTGCCCAAAACACCAGACAGCAAAATGATGTTGTTGTGTTGACGGACACTCCCTGACAAAAAGTTGGTTCACAGAAAACCTAAATATTTATCTCTCTTCACCGGCTCCAAATTCGCCACTCCAAAATCCTTCTGATTTTGGCGCGACCGCTTCCCATTGGCTACTTTACTTTTTATTATTTTTCTTTTTTCTGATTTTAACTGGATGGATGCTTGGAGCCTTATGCGTGGCGACGCGTTTATACATTTTGTATCTGGCAGCCGACGAGTCAACATCCGGTTGGGAGTTTTACTGTTAATTCCTAAATCCCCACAAGTCCAATGTTGCATCTCTTGATTGTGCTTTTTCAATACTTGAAACTTTTAGTAGGAAGCTGACATGAGTTCAGATAAGATACTCGGCTACCACTCACATCATGCAAAGCTCTTCGAACGAATTGAGCACTCTGGTATCCGGTAAGGTATAAATGTAAACAAACGAAAGCTACTACTTAATGCCTTATAATTCCCGAATCCGTTCGTTGGCTGAGCGGTATGAGACTAAGTCTAACGTAAAGTCGGGCGGGTTTCGATCCCAGCTTCAAGCGTCCTACGTGTCTAACCACACTGAAGAGTTATGATACAATGAAACAGTCCGTTTGTGGATGTCAATGTATATAGTTTGCTATATTTATAGATAAACGTCACCTAAATCGAGGTCATACAACAGAAGTACCGGAAGGCTAGGCTGGAAACGTCTCCAGGATTAGGAATCATCGCATGTACAGGACCATACTGCGGGGTGAGATATCCGCCTGCCATAGCGATAGAGGTGCACATAAGAAGCGATATGGAAACTGCTTTAAAACATCCTATTGTGCCTGGCTCCTCGACCATCGCTGATGCTCCACTTTGACTGAGAACTATATTGCCCCACCCTTTGAAAACATCTCTAGGGCCACTCTCAAAGACAATCGGTGCCGTAGGAAGATCCACAATACAATGCCATAAAACTCTAACCAGAATTTCAGCTGATGCCGTTGCAACCGTCCCTGTCTTTCCATCATCAGCATTATCAGCTGCAAACTTTCCTGCTATCCTTGTCGACCACCACCATTTTCATCTTCGTTAACAAAACAATGCTATGATGGTATTTATTATGTAATATGCTATATTTATAAAGAGTATTCAATATTGTAATATATATATGTAATAAGTTATATTCATAAAGAGTAATCGATATCATAAAATATATGTTATATATTATATTTATAAAGAGTACTTGATATCGTAATTATGAGTAGAATGTTAGCTAATGGTCTGGGAGACGGGGTTCAATCCCAAAGTCGAGTCATACCACAGATTCAAAAAATGGTACCTGATGCTGCCTTGCTTAACATTCGGCATCATAAAGAAAGGATCAAGGGTAAAGTGGAGCAATCTAGGAAAAGGACTTGAGCCTTCCTCTACACATCGGTGTTGTAGTTATTGAAAAGGGAGCCTTCGGGTCACCTTAAAATAAAGTCGTCAACTTTACTTACTTACAAAGGGTACCCGATATCGTAATACATATATGTAATGTTATATTCATAGCGAGTACTCGATATCGGTCATAGAGCGTGTATATTTTTAATTTAGGATTGACCCAACGGAAGTGATTATTAGACCAATAAGAACGAGAATGTAACTAAGCACATTTTCTCTATGTCTGCGCTATCCTTACCAATGCACACACACACACACACACTGACACTCACATATGTGTGTGCGTGTATGTCTGTGTGTGTGAGAGAGAGGGAGTCCTACTTCTAATAACTATCTGAACAAATAAACTAATTGCGTGTAATATCTTAGCCTATGCTACTTAAGAACCGGAATGTTAAGCAAGTTATGTGACGATTATCTTAACGAGGTTTGAACTTTATAAAGTTTTGCGGTAATATTAATATTTCCTTTCTAATACAAATAATTTGCACACAGCTGAATGGTTTCAAATATTCTTTTTCTAATACTAATAGTTAATACAATGCCATGGAACTTTAATATTGTAATACTAATAGTTAATACTAATAGTTAAAAGATTTGGCGTAATTAGTTCAGTTTAATGATAAACATTTATTTGCAGAAAGTTACATAGTTTTGAATGAATAAATAAATAAATGATTATGATATTGGGAACGGCGGGAATTTAATAGAAAAGCCGAATGGATAAATAATATAGATATAGAATAACAAAGACTCGAATAATGGCCCAAAGGCGGAAGGTGGATTCACTCAAAGCGATACTAAAAATGCACAAAGGGAATACTTCATGCCCTAATTGCATTCATGGATTCACGTTTTAAAAATTCACTTCCATCCACAACAGACTGTTAATCAAAATGATTAGATGCTAAGAAGAAACGGATGTAGCCCAATGGTTGACGAAAGGAGTGACCGCTCTTATCAAGAAAGACCACTGAAAAGGAACCGCTCCAACAACTACAGACCTATAACGGGCCTACCGATGATGTGGAAATACTAACGGTACAAGTTAGAAAGGGGATTTACATTTCGTTTATCAGGAATAGAAAGGATGCTGTAAGGGAACCAGAAGGTCAAAAGAGCTACAATATATTTATCAACACATCCTCATAGACTACAAAACGAGACGCCTAGATGTTGCTATGGCGCGTATTGATTACGAAAAGGCATACGATATTGTTCCGCAATGGTGTATAATAGACTGTCTTAGAATGTACAAGTTGGCAGAAAAAAAAAAAAAACTCATAAGCTTTATCGATGAAACTATGAAAAACGAAAGAGTAGAATTGACAGCAAGGGGAAAAAAATTAGCTGAGGTGAAGCTTCAAATAGGTATCTTCCTGGGAGAGGCGTTATCACCATTACTATTTGTGATAGCAGTGATGCTACTCTTCCTTATTTACCAACCCCTCCGCTCAGGCAGGATATGACACAAGGTCAATTTTTAAGCGGAGTTTAACAGGTTTGAATTCAGAGTTTTCCTTTTCCTAAACTAGTTGCCTCACCAAGGCTGAAGAACCTAGTCAACCCAAATATTTTACCCATAGCTGGAGAGAGAATAATTGGATTCATACCTTTCCCAAGGGTATAGTGCTATGTGAAATGCAATCGGTCTCGTCCTGGATTTGAATTCGTGTCGCCGTGTCCATTTCTTACGACGATAACCATTACACCACGGGCAGTGATGCTACTTTTCACATACTTAGGAAATACACAGGCAAATACATACTTAATAAATCGCAAGAAAAATGAATCGCCTGATATATATGGACGACATAAACGTGTTTGCTAAAAATGAAAAAGAATTGGAAAGCATAATGCAGGCAGTGAAAATGTACTGTGAGGATATAGGGAGGGAATCTCGTTTAGAAAAAGGCACTATGCTCATAATGCGATGCGGGAAACGATAAATTACAGAAGGAATAGAACTACCAAATCAAGAAAAATCAGAACACTCAGAGAAAAGTACTTGGCAATACTGGAAGCAGATATCATCAAACAGAGATGAAAGAAAAAAAATTTAAAAAATAATATCCCAGAATAACGATAAATATACTCGAAACTAAACTATATAAAAGGAATCTCATCAAAGGAATAAACACCGAAGCTGCCCCCCAAATAAGATACTCAAACCATTCTTTGAATTGGAGGAGGGACGAACTTCAACAGATGGACCAGCGAACGTGAAAACTAATGACAATGCATAAAGTTTTACATCCCTGAACTTATGTTGACTGGTTATATGCTCCTTGAAAAGAGGTAAGAAGAGAAATTGCCGGCATTTAAGATCGCGTCGATGTATCCATACGATGACTAGAAAACTACATAAAAAAAGAAAAAAAAACAAAGAGAGAATTATTGCACTACTAGAAACAACAGAAACAATACAATGATCAACGGTGCAACAATATGTAGAAAAAAAAGAATGGGAAGAAAAAGAAGTATACGGATATTTCAAGCGATAAACAAGCGAAATCTCGCACATGGAGATTTGGATATGGCTAAGAAGGGGAAGCCTTTCGAGAGAAACTGAATCACTTCTAATAGCAGCACAAAACAACGCCGTAATATACCAGTTATGTTAAAACAAGAATAGATTAGAGTTAACAAAAGAAAAGAAACGATCAATTATATAATAATCGAATGCAGCAAGTAAGCGCAAAATAAGACAAGACACAACTGGGTGGGGAAGGTGGTCCACTGGGAATCGTGCAAGAATTTCAAATTTGACCATATGAACAAATGGTATATGAACAATCCGTCCTGAAGAACGAGACACACAAACATTTTAAAAATAAAAACAACTCTCCTAATCTTGGCCAGACGATCAGACCTAGTGATAGTCATCAACGGCAAAAAAAAATTAGAACCTGCCGAATCGTGGACTTTGCGGTTCCGGCAGACCACAAAGTAAAATTGAAAGAAGGCAAACAGAAAGATTAGTACCTATAACTTGCTAAAGAACGATAAAATTATAAGGAACATGAAAGTGACGGTGGCAGCAAAGTTTGGTTAAGGGACTGGAGGCCTTGGAAATACGAAGATAACTGTAGACTATATAAACAACGGCATTATTAAGATTGCCCACAATACTGAGAAGATTCCTGGAGACGAAGAAATTGCTGTCAATCAGAATCCATTGGAAGACGATCAGCTAACGTTGGTGCAAAAAAAATCGCAAGGAGTTACACTAAATATAATCCCGGGCAGAAAACCAGGTTAATTGTTATTTCCCAAATATAAATAGAACCAGCCGAATAGTGAACTTTACTGTTCCGGTGGACTATGAAACGAAAAGAGAGATAAGTACATAGACCTTGCCATAGAACTGAAATAGCTATGGAGCATGAAGGCGACAGTGATATCAATTATAACAGGTGCACTCGGAACGATCCATAAAAAGGTTGGTAAGTTGAGTAGAAGAGCTGGAAATTAGAGGATGAGCCGTGACCATCCAAACTACCGCAGAATGCTGAGAAGAGTCCCGGAGACTTGAGGATACTTGCTGTCATTAAGATTCAAGATAATAATTATGTGAAACGCTCGCAAGGGGTAAAATAATATTTATAATCATCCTACCTCAACAATTATAGCTGCGAATGATTTACAGTTATATGGTTTAAGTATTTCTATTTAATACATATGATTTTGGATAGATATATTTGACCCATAGATTAGATCATAAGAGGTACTACCAGTCCAACATAGTAGACCTGTGAGTAATCATAGTGAAGAAGTATTCCATATTCATTATTTCTCTAGAACTTGACCATCACCATCAGTTTGAGTTTGGTGTCATATCCTGGATATCTTTTTTTCCCGCCTGATATTGCCCATATGTTACGCATATAGTCCTTAATAACGGGGTAGTGAAAAAGGTTTTAGCATATAATAGGATTCCAACATCAATTAAATTGATCAGAGTAGTTCAACATATCTGATGTTGGTCCTATCCTAAATTGTTCATGGTTCCAACTATTACAGACTCTAAAAACAGATTGAGTTTCATGTTCAAATACTTCCTATAAGATAATGCTCAAAGGGTCGACAGACTATAATCACTATAACAATAGCGCGTGACTAAATACTTTTCTTGGTATTTTGCCTGCAATCAAACGTGCTTCTTCTGTAATGTGTATGTTTAAAGGCTGAAAACCTAGAGGTTAGATGTAAATTTTCAATTCAAATACTCATTAGTATATATATATGTGTGTGTGTGTGTGTGTGTGTGTGTGTGTGTGTGTGTGTGTGTGTGTGTGTGTGTGTGTGTGTGCTCACATTGATTTATATATAATAGATAATAGTCATTCAGACCGAACAAATCTATCGAAACAAATTAAATCTTCCTGGCAGAATACACTAGAATAATTATTGCTGCCTTCGTATAAAATAAACATGTGCCTGTTATTCATATGAGTAAATTCGGCAAATTAATTCTTAACGACTATAAAGAAAGACTTGACTGAGTAGGAAAGATTATCCATAGTGAATTGCACAAATTTGCTTGGATTTGACCACTGAAATTTATAATATATTCGATAAAAGGATAGTATGTTTAGAAATGAACAAAGTAAATTTCAACGAGACTTAGTAATTCAAACAAGTTACGTTAAGAAAATCACTGGACGTAACGGTTACCATCGTTGGAAATGGAAACCGCAGCTCGAGTTCAAATCTTGAATTAGGCTGTGTGTGTTTCACTTTGCAGTTATGCTCTTGGGGAAGGCATGAATCCATTTCTTCCTCACCTCGGTAAAGGGTAAATAGTAAGGAAGACTGACCAATTTAGCCATGGTACAATCACCACTCCAGGAGAAAGAAAGTTCTTAATCCAAACCAGAAGTACATCACTTAAAAACTAAACTGTTCTCTTATCCTGTCCTGTTAGGAAGTGTTAGGTAAAGTTCCATGGCACCGTAAATCTGTCAGATGTTAGGAATTACCTCTAAACTGAGGATTTTTGCTGCGAAACTTGGAGTAATGTGTTTTTGGCTTATGTTACAATAGATAGATTATGATTGATACTTTGGCATTAAATTTAAACATTAATTCTGTACACACACACACACACACACACACACTCATATATATATATATATATATATATATATATATGTGTGTGTGTGTGCGTGTACGGGTGCGTGAGTCTGTGTTCCTTTACGTTTGTCTTCGTACCTGTCTGGATCTTTATCTATGGACCGTATCATATGTATAATCTTATTTATATATGTTTGTCTATCTATCTATCTATCTATCTATCTTCCGTACCATATGTATAATTTAATTTGTATATGTCAGCCCCACTGCTTTCATTTCTCTTTCTTTCTCTCTCTCTCCTTCTTTCTCTCTCTATCTATCTCTCTCTCTCTCTCTATATATATATATATATATATATATATATATATATATATATATATATATATATTTCTATTCATATATAATTCTATTTGCATATATTCGTATCTATCTGGGTTTTTTCAATATCTATGAAGAAGAAGAAGAAGAAGAAGAAGAAGAAGAAGAAGAAGAAGAAGAAGAAGAAGAAGAAGAAGAAGAAGAAGAAGAAGATCGAACTATTTACCTCTGTACAGGGAATAAATATTCGTGTAACTTTACTTTCTATCATACACATCAATATCATTCCCATCATTAGAGATCGATATTCTGGTCGCACATACTCCTCCTTCACCTCATATTGTTTTTATTTTGATTTTTTCCTATACCTTTTTGTATTTATCATTTCTTCTTTCCACTTACAACCCAACTACCCTTTTTTTCTTCATGTTCCCCAGCGTCTTTTTTGCAAGAACATTACCACCGAGAGGCAAAGGCGTACATCGATATCGATAATTCCAATCACCTACCACCTTGTTCGATCAACTGAATCCAAGTTTAGATAAAAGAGAGTGACAGAGACACAGAAATAGACAGAGAGAGAGAGAGAGAGAGAGAGAGAGAGAGAAATAGAGAGATATACAGAGAGAGAGTAAGAGAGAGCAAGAGAGTGATATAAAGAAATAGAGATTGAGAGAGAGAGAGAGAGAACTTGAGACAGACATAAAGAGAAATACAGATAGAGAAAAAGTAAAGGAGAAATAGAGAGAGTGAGAGAGAAAAAGAAAGAAATAGAGAGTGAATGAGAGAGAGGAAACAAAGATTGAGTGAGAGAAAGAGAAAGAGGGTGAGAGACGAGAGAGAGAGAGAGATGGAGAGAGAGAGAATGTGAGAGATAAGTAGGGTGTGAGAGGGAAAGAGATAGAGATTGGGAAAGAGAAATTCAGAGTGAGAAAAAGAGAAAGAGAAACAATATGTGTATGTGTGAGAGATATACAGATAGAGAAAGATATATATATATAGAGAGAGAGAGTAGATAGAAGAAAGAGGGCCATTGCAAAGCAGGCTTGTTTGCGACTGTAACAGTCACGTGTTCCTCATTTATTTTTACTTATTTATTTATTTATTTATTTATTGTGCGCTACGTGTTTATTGGGAAAGACTCTCGCGGTTATCGATATTATCAAAGCGGTTCACTGTATGTTTGTTTGCGCTAGTGCCTCTGGGGTCTTCACGTAAAAGAACGAAAGGGTGAGTGAGGCGCACACAGAGGGAGATGTAAAGAGGTGAACGCATGTCCATTTCTGTAATACTCTATCCGACCCGTTTTTTTTTTTATTTGCTTGTTTGTTTTATGTTCATTATCAGAAGAGGAAAATAACGAAGGAAAAAGCTTAATTCTCTAAATGCAAAGATCATATTACCTAAAAGTATTAAACACACTCACACCCGTATATATATATATATATATATATATATATATAAGGTTTGTTCATAAAGTTTTAACACAGAAAGAAGAGACGTAGCTGAACATTTTTGTGGTTATAATACAACTTAGAAAAACTGACAAATTTATATTTCGGTCTTAATTTCTGTGTAGTTGAGGCACATACAAAGGTAAGAAATATGCAGCAAATCTTAGATCTGTGCGAGACTTAGAAATATTCATATATATATATATATATATATATATATATATATAATTTATAATCCTAATGTGACTGTTTTTTTTTTCTTTTGGTGTTCTTGATTTATATCAAAACCCATGACGGGATGGAAATAAATTTATAATCCTAACGTGACCGGTTTTTTTTTCTTAAAGATATATATATATATATATATATATATGTGTGTGTGTGTGTGTGTGTGTGTGTTAACTGGCATAATGTTTGCCTCTTAAACCCTCTTTCATGGGCCCAAACACATGATAAACATTATGCTAATGATGAGGAAGAGAAAACTGCAGTGATGAAGTGGCTCAAAGAACAGTCAAGTGAATTTTACGATGCAGGGATACATGCTGTATTTCGAAGATAGAACATTGCTATTGGGAGAAACGCTGACTATGTTGAGAATAGGGATGTGATCCACAGAGGTCAGCTTCATTTTGATGTATGATACAGATTCCTGTGTCGGTAATTATTCCTATACTAAAGAAAAGATAATTACTTTATAATTCACCCTCGTATATATATATATATATATATATATATATACATGTTTATATATACGCATATATATATATATATATATATATATATATATATATATATATATATATATATATATATTCTAATAGAATTAATGATTGTAAAAATAAATAATTGAGTATTTCAAGGTGCAGATTTTTGTTGATTTCAGCTGTACGTCGTTATCTATATCGGTTTTAGAGCAATCTGCTTTGTCTGTATTCAATTTTTCCCCAATTACTGAAAAAATTTAGAAAATCTATTGTTGAGACACGCCAGATAGCTGCACTCGTTCGTGATACTATCAGTCTCGCGAATTTTTATTAAATGAGCTGATTAAGTTAATTGTGTTCCAATTTAAACGCAGTGATCAAGCACATTGCGATGCAAAGCTGTGTTTACAACATTTCCTTGCGAAAACTCAAAGCTTTTCTGAATTAATTAGTTTGATACCAAATATCTATCTATCTATCTCATTATTTTCCCTTCTATCTATCTATCTATCTATCTATCTATCTATCTATCTATCTATCCAATTATGTTCTCATATCTATCTATCTATCTATCTATCTATCTATCTATTCCATTATGTTCCCATCTATCTATCTATCTATCCAATTATGTTTCCATATCTATCTATATATATATATATATATATATTCCATTATGTTCCCTTCTATCTATCTATCTATCTATCTATCTATCTATCTATCTATCTATCTATTCCTGAGCTTTTTTCTGATAACCTCTGCATCGTCTATATTGCTGAGCTTCTTCCACATATGGTTTATTTCTTGCCTTCCATCATACCTATTTATCTATCTATTTCGTCCCTGTTTGCTTGATCTGTGCCATACACCGTCTGCATCTCTGCAAAGGGTTATGTTTGGTTTGTTTAGTTTTATGGCATATCAACCTTTGTAGGTTATTTAACGCCAAATCCATTTTTATGTAAATAATCTGTTCTATTGAAAACAGTTAAGTACACAGTTTAATTATCAAAAACATTTCCATTTCAAACTATTCAAGCAGTTATATGCAACAATTCAGTTAAGTGTAAATACAGTTTTAATGTCGAAAAACAGTTCTATTTCAGATAATTCAGTTAAGCACAAGCACGCAGTTTAAGTGTAAGTACGGTTTAATTGTCAAAAACGTTTCTATTTCAAGCTATTCAGTTTACTCAATTGATTTTAGCATAAGTATGCTGTTAGTTCTATTTAACCCATAGATAGGGCCCTATCAGGTGCTACCACTCCGGGCCAGAGTGGACCTGGGAGCGATGGCAATGAAGGGGTACTCCACTGCAGAGGGTTAAGATCATCTCCTAACGAGTGTCCTGCAAATGACACAAACAAATCTGATGGTCAGGATCTAGTCCTGGAAATTTTGTTAAGGCGGAGTACCTCTTCATTGCCACTGCTCCTCATTCCACTCTGACCTGGAGTGGTAGCGCCTGATCGGATCCTAATAGTTGGTCAAGTAGAATAGTTTGGCATTTAAACTGTGTGCAAATGAATGACATGCTTATCTGACTTATTAGATATAGAACTGTTTGACCATTTAACTGTGTGTTAACAAATGACTGTCTAATTGTATTGCTACAGTTGCATAGCAACCAATTAACTTTTTACAAACAAAGAATTGATAGTCATTAGAATTATTCGTATTAAATTGAAATACTTGAAACCATTTATCTCTGTGCCAAAAAATGAGCTCTGGCTCATTCAAGAATGTTATCCACAAAATGTCTTTAGAAATCACATATATTTAATAGACATGAATAAATAGGATTGGGCATTAAATCTTTGCAGCGATTGAAATGCCATAAAAAAAAACAACCAAACCAATCCATCTATCTATCTATCTATCTATCTACTTGGTTTGGGGGAAAATCTAAGACGGTATTTCACTTTTGTGGCAGGCATTTTATTTTTTTTTAATTTTTGTAACCTGGACATTTCTTTTAGTAATAGGCTCAGTTACATAACGCGTATAATAATAAATTGAAACCTTGTTTGGGAAATGTCAGGTTGGGTAAAAGAAAACTTTTATTAATATTTTCTTTTTTTTTTACTGTATAAAATCTACGATGAAATTTTCTTTGCGAGAAACAAGTTTCTTCATCTAACACTTTTCCCACTCATCGTGAAATGAAATCAAAACCTAAAAAAGAACGTATTGTTCTGCTTACGTTTGATATTTTGAGTTGTGATCCCCAGGGTGAAAGTATAAAAGTTAACGTCTCGGCTTACAAACAAGCAAGCCTAGTAAAATAATTATACATTAGATAAGCTTTCTCAAAAACATAGCTGTTATATCTGTGTTTATTGCTACAATAAAATGTTGGAGCAGATAAATTCCTTATCATTTCATGTACTTTAAAATACAACTCGGAAGGTCGGTTTATTATAATACATACATACATACATACATACATACATACATACATACACACGGATCAACTAATCCTGGCCAGAAGACCAGACCTGACAACTATCAACAAAAAAAAAAAAGCGAACTTGGAAAATTGTCGACTTTGCTGTCCCGGCTGACCAAAGAATAAAACTAAAAGAATATGAATAAAAGGATAATTACCTCGATCTTGATAGGGAATTGAAAAAAATAGGGAACATGCAGGTGACAATTATGCCAAATGTAATTGGTGCGTTTGGAACAGTAACTAAAGGATAACTGAAGGGACTGGTTGACGTGGAAGTTGGCGGACGAGTGGAGACCATCCAAACCACAGCACAGCATTAATGAGAACGGCCAGAATACTGAGAAGAGTCCTGGAAACTTGAGGAGACTAGCGGAAGACCATCAGCGTTAGCTGATGTGACAAAACTATAATAAATAGTATTATTGTTATTATACTCCTCATTAGAGTTTTTTACATCAGCGTTATTATCATTATTTTTTATAATTATTATTATTATTATCAAATAATGGACGCCCAATTCATTTCCTACAGAGAACTGTTACACTCAAAGCTCTTAAATATAACACATATATATATATATATATATATATATATATATATATATATAGAGAGAGAGAGAGAGAGAGAGAGAGAGAGAGAGGAAGTTAAGGGAGCAAAAGAGATATCGTTCTGGCTCCCTGAGAATCAGCAAAAGAAAATTTAAATAATCAACTAAAAAATGAGAATTTGAAAACTTGTGGATTTTGCTGTCCCGACAGACCACTAAATAAAACTAACAGAATATGAAAAGAGGGATAAGTACCTGGACCTTGCCATGGAATTGAAAAAAAAAAACTATTGAACATGAAAGGGGCAATTATACCAATCTTGATTGGTGCTTTTGGTACAGTCCCCAAAGCATTATTAAAGGGACTGGAGGACTTTGAAATAAGAAGTCAAGTGGAGACCATCCAAACTACTAAATTATTGAGAACGGCAAGAATTCTGATAAAAGTCCAAGAGACTTGGGGAGATTTGCTGTCACTCAAACTCCAGTGAAATACCAGCAGGTAACACTGATGTGAAATTGTCGACTTTGCTGTCGCGGCTGAACACAGAATCAATCTGAAGGAATGTGAAAAGAGGGATAAGTACCTCAACCATGCTAGGGAATTGAAAAAGCTGTGGAACATGAAAGTGACGATTGTAGCAATTGTGATCGGTGCTTTTGGCACAATAATTAAAAGATTATTAAAAGGCCTGGAGGACTTGGAAGTTGGCGGACGGGTAGAAACTATCCAAATGACAGCATTACTGAGAATGGTCAGAATCCTGAGACGAGTCCTGGACACTTGAGGAGACTTGCTGTCACTCAAACTCCGGTGAAAAACCATCAGGTAACACTGATCTGAAAAACTCAAAAGGAATAATAATAATAATAATAATAATAATAATAATAATAATAATAATAATAATAATAATAATAATCACCTTAACAAAAAGAAAGATAACCAGCCGTTTAGTCGACTTTGCCGTCCCAGTGGACTACAGAGTGATAATCAAAAAAGCGAATAGAGAAATTAGAAAGCTGTGGAATGTGAAAGTGACGGTGATACCAATGATAATTAATGCGCTTGGAACGTCCCCCTCAAAGGCTTAGAGAGGGAGCAGAAAGAGTTAGTAATCGGAAGATGGACCGAGACCATTCAAACTACAGCATTGTTTTGATCGGCCTGAATACTGAGAAGAGTCCTGGAGACCTGAAGAGACTCATATTCCAGTGAAAGCTCATCAGCTATAGTTTATGGGATACACATTTTTTCTAGTCTTAAAATAAACAATAAAAACATACTTAAGAACATTCTAGAAATTTGGGATCAAAACCGCATTAGCATTTAAATTACATTTTTATATTTTTCAACCAATCAGCTAAAAACATAGAATAGAACATTCTCAAAAATTAGGATCGGAAGTGAACTAACAGAAAATATTTAGGCTCGAAAATAAAATGGTAAAATACAAATCTGATTAGTCAATAAATGTCTACGCACCAAAATTTTCGGACGATTTTTTGATCCACCGGTAGGATATAAATAACACAGAGTTAGGAAGCCAAACACAGAAGACACAAGCTTACACACAAATGAAGACACAGATGAAGACAAGCCACTAAGCCAGTAAAGCAGTAGCCGATACATTCCGACAAATTCCTTTCCTTCCTCAACTAAAGTTCATGAACTCTCTTCAAATGGCCGAGAATTATATTCAAAAGAAAAACCCGACAGACTTCTTTCATCAACGCGACACGCTGTCGCCACTGTCATAAAACCCGCTATAAACTTAATGTAAGTAAGAACGACTTATTTACGGACTCCGTTAACCTGCACATATCTTTAAACAAATTCATTCTCTTCTTGTCAAACTTTATTTTCCCAAAGGCCATTTATACATCATGTATTTTATTTATTTTCATATTCTGTTATATGCTTATTAAATTGTTTGTTGTTTAATGTTCGTTGTGTTCTATTCCATTTATTTTGCGCGATTGTAAAGTTTTGTGTTGTATTTGTGGTGGGAATAATTTAGAGAGCAATCTACTGAAATAACCAAATTACATACTCCCCCAACAAGTTGATGTAAAAATTTGCAATAATAATAATCATAATAATAATAATAATAGTAGTAGGAATGACTGGATGAGAAAAGTGATTCAATTGGAATTCGACAGTTTGACTTTTTTTTGTTTTTTGCTAATTTTCACAAGGTCCGAACTTCTGGCCTGAATTAAGGGATCCGTTTGTATCTCAAAATCCAATTATTGTTTTTTGTAGTAGTAGTAGTTGTAGTAAATTAAGGGTAGAGGATAATCAGATTGCATGTTTATTGCTAACATTTAAAAAAGCTATATAAAAATAGACTAGACTGGGTCGAGAACACCATTCACTGGGTTGTATGAAAACCACCAGGATTCAACAAAAAGAAACCAATGGTATAAACTGCGTATTACATTAGAAAGAAAACACTCACACACCTTGCCAAAGAATTTAAAATGTTAGAATATCATGACTGTTATATCTATGATTAATGGATCACTCAGAACTGTCCAGTAAATCTTAGTAGGTATTTGTTGAAAAACTGGAAGTCCATGAAAAAATTAATGTTATCTCGACAAGATCATAAATTAAGATCAAACAGGGATTAGAATAACGGAGTATTCATTGAGACGTCCAGTAGGAGTCAGTATTAGTGAGAAAGTCATTATGAAAAATTCATTGATTAATATAACTGGAAGTAACAATTACTCATAATATGTGCGTGTCATGTTAAAAGTGGAAGGAATTTATAGACTAAGTATATTCTAACTCTCTCTATATCAAGGCATTCATTCTTGTACTCCATGGGTTTGCAGGAATTACACTTTCACAAACTTTGTTTATGGTATCCGATATTTCTGAGTAAGCTGTCGCAGCCAATCACTTTTCGCCATGTCCTCACACTTTCACCGAAAAAGAACATGACTCGGCGAAAATTCTCAATTTTAAATTTACATTTAATGATTCTCAGTGGAGCCACAATCGATACCTCTCTCTCCTCTCTTTCTCTCACATTATATATATATATATATATATATATATAAGAATAGCTTGGAGTATTGCTATTATCCTTGTGGAAAATGAATTGGGCGATCCGAGTTGAAATCATAGACGACGCTACGCATTTCATAAAGTGCTAATACCCTTGGAAAGGAATAAATCCTCCTATTCTCCCTCTAACTATGAGTAAACAGTTAAACTCAGTGATTTTTCAACTCAAGAGGCGCATACGATAAGTTTCCAGACTTTTTTCATATAGGCACTTTTATCTATAGTACACACATGAAACTCTAGTCCCCTTCGAAGTAGTCTCCTCCGGCTGCAATGCACTTGTAGTACCGTTCAATAAATTCTGAAAGGCCCCATTGAAGTCCTCTTGCGTGAGTGTGTCATTGACCTTCGTCACAGCCTCTTTCATCTACTCAATTGTCTTATAACGACAGCCTCTGAGCTTAAGGAATAACCAAATGTCATCGGGAGCAAGGTTTTGACGATAGGGAGGGTGAGGAACTGTCTTGATGCCCATCTTCGTCGGATAGTCTGTGACAAGGATGGAGTTGTGGACTGGTGTATTGTCCTGGTCGAAATGCCACTGACCCGATTCGAAGAGTGCTGGCCTCTTCCGACGGAATCTCTCCCTGAACTCCCTTAAGACCTCAACTTAGTAATCCTAACCCTAATCCTTTAGCCAATCAACTCTGGTGTATTGACTTCCTTACTCCTCCCACACCTCTCATCATCTCTCACAGACTCCCTGGCTTCCTTGAATCTTTTATGGCACTAAAAAGTGATGCTCGATTCATGCAAGATTGTCGAAAAGCAGTCTGAAGCATTCCATACGTTTCTTTGGAATCATTTTTTCCAAGTTTAAAAAAGAATTTTTTTGCATATCGTTCTTCTAAATTGTCAGATTGCATTTTTGAAATTCACCAGCTGTGACAACCAGGTTTTTTTAGGGTGTATTCCAATTGCTGCCGTAGCTGTTTATTTGAACTTAAAATCATAAAAAATTGGTCAGTCATCTTGTAAGATGTATAGCAATAACATACTGATTTTTCAAGAGTCTATGACAATTTTAAATACCCATAAAAAAATCTGGAAACTTAACGTATGCACCACGTAGTATAACAAACGCTTTAGAACGAAAACCTTTAATTCAAACCTGACAACTTCCACTAAAAAATGACCTTTGTTGTATTCAAATAGGTTGGTTATAAATGTGTGTGTGTGTGTGTGTGTGTGTGTGTGTGTGTGTGTGTGTGTGTGTGTGTCAAACTGGGATTTTGACGACTGAAAGCCAAGTGTTGAGAAAGTTAGTTACTACATGAAAAGTCACACACATTTCATATAATAGAAAACAATATTGAGATGCTCCTTTATTCCTATTGACATCGTTTTAAGAAATAATTCAGTCAGAAGAGTCTCGGAATCTTCATCTTTTCTTCTCGAAATTCGAGTTCTTGCTTTCTTCTGTCCCCGGACAGATCGCAAAGTACACAGAAAAAATATTGTTTTTAAAGTAATTCACTACCAAAACATTGTACGTATTTTAATGCCCACATACTTGAAAAAATCCCGTCTGTATACATTTAACAGTTAAATTGTCAATTATATACGTTTCCGTTTGTCCCCTAAGTTCAGGGACAAACACAGCTGTACTCGCGCATAAAGGAATTACAGAAGTCAGAATCAATTATAGGTTTATTTTGGCTAATTTGTTTTCAAGGTCAATCAACTCATTCTGTCTTATTTAATGCCGAGCTTTGACCTATTTGCATACGTTTGATCGTTCTCAGCTCAATTGGATGCGACGTTTAAATGATTGTATAAATTACACTAAAATGAAAAAAACACTGACATCTCTCTTTATCCGATATGTTTATCAAAATCATATAAAATAACTTGAATTACTATGGATTGAATTAAATCTAACACATTAACATGGGCTTCAATCATGTCCACCAGACCACGTCGAAATCTCCTGCAAGCTTTTTCAACGTATTTTTTTCTTTAAATTAGTAAATACTCCCGTTATCTTTGCCTTCAGTTTATTTTTTGGTGTTGCACGGATATTTGTTGGTCACTTGCTTAACCATGCCACACGCATTATAATCAAGGGGATTGCAATCTGGGAAGTTAGACGGTACGATGTGTGCGGTGATGTGGTCGAATCAATTTTTGGTCAGCTATGTCGTACTTGTACGACAGGGTGCAGATTCCTGTTGACAGACATAGTGTCTTCCAGCAGTTATTGATCTGGAAGAGCATTACGTTCTTAAGGCACTTTATATAGGCCTACGTGTTGCGTGTGAGACTATTTGATTGATAGTTCGGGTTTTATGGCATATCAACCTTTGTAAGTTTTTTTAATGTCAAATCCATTTTATACAAATAATCAGTTCTATTTAATTCAAACCTGACAACTTCCACTAAAAAATGACCTTTGTTGTATCCAAATAGGTTGGTTATAAATATGTGTGTATGTGTGTGTGTCAAACTGGGATTTTGACGACTGAAAGCCAAGTGTTGAGAAAGTTAGGTACTATATGAAAAGTGACACACATTTCATATAATAGAAAATTCAGTTTAGTATAAGTACGCATTTTAAATGTAAATACACAATTTAATTGTCAAAAACATTTCTATTTCAAGCTATTCAGTTTAGTCCAAAACTTCTAAGCCAAACGATTCAGTTTAATATAAGTATAGATCTTATTTACACACAATTAAACGTCAAAATAGTTCAATTAAAAAAATTCAGTTTAACGTAAGTACAGTTTTAATGTCAAAATCACTTCTATTTCAAACAACTCACTGTAGCACATGTACGCAGTTTAAATATTAAAACAGTTCTTTTTCAGGTAATTTAGTTTAGCATAAGTACGCATATTAGTTCTATTACCCCACAGGCAGGGTTCTACCACTCTTGGCTAAGTGGACCTGGGAGCGATGACAATGAAGTAGTGCTCCATATTTCCCAAAGGTCGAGTTTTACTTGAATCTCGCCATCAGATTGTTTAGTGTCATACCTAGGACTCGCGTTGAGGAGGGGGTATTACCCATCCGCAGAGGTGCTGTCGGTGTATTCTACAACCCTAGCCGACTATGCAATACAGAGTGTCAAATGTAAAAACATTTTTATTTCAGATAATTCAGTTTAGCATACGTACGCAGTTTAGATGCCAAATCAGTTCTTTTTTGAGCAATTTAGTTTAGCATAGGTGCACAGTATAGATGTCAAATCATTTCTATTTGGAACAATTCAGTTTAGCTTAAGTACGCAGTTTAAATGTAAAAACAGTAAAGTCGCGAAACGATGATTTAGTTCTATTTGAGCCACAGATATGACCCTTATCAGGTGTTACTACTCCGGGCCAGAGTGGACCTGGGAGCAATCGCAATAAAGGGTTGCTCCGCATTCCTCAAAGCTCCAGCATTATTGGAACTTATAAGGCCATGTGGGAACATAAATGAAAGTAAAAAGTCATCATTGCTAGTTAACATCCCAAACATAATGTGGACAGGGTCTTTAGTTTTCAAAACAAATATAAATCTGTTTGCTGTTTCATATCTATAAAAATCTGATTAATAAATACCCTGAAATGTTCATGTTCAGTCAGCTAGGGTTGTAAAATATACTGAATGCATCTCTGCCGAGGAGTATTACCCCCCCTACCAACGAGTGTCCTATGACTCTAAACAATCTGATGCTGAAGCTTCAGTAATGCTGTAGCTTTGGGGAATGTGGAGTACCCTATCATTGCCCTCACTTCCAGGTCTCTTCTGACTTGCATTGGTAGCACCTAATAGGGTACTCTCTATGAGTTAAATAGAACTGATTGACATATAAACTGGTTGCAAACAAATGACTGATACGAAATTGAATTATTTGAAACAGAACTGTTTGATAATTTAACTGTCTAAAAACAATTGACTGATGTTTAATGATGAATATCAATACTTAGAACCATTAAGATCTGTGCAAACGATTTAGTAATGTTGAATACAATAATTAAAGTTAAATAGCAATATTTGTAAGCACTTCACTGTGTGCAAACAAAGGATTCATATGGAATAGAATTATTACTGTAAGATAACAGTAATTGAAAATATGTAACTGTCTAAAAACAATAATGATGTATAGTGGCTCGTACTACATAACTTCTGGTATTGCAAATGTATAAAAGACATCATGTCTCTTAAAGAGAAGCAAAAGCAGAATGAGAAGCTGAGAGATAGCTCTGAAAGGACGTTGTAAGCTGAGATAGCTCTGAAAGGACGTTGTAAGCTGAGAGATAGCTCTGAAAGGACGTTGTAAGCTGAGATAGCTCTGAAAGAACGTTGTAAGCTGAGAGATAGCTCTGAAAGGACGTTGTAAGCTGAGAGATAGCTCTGAAAGGACGTTGTAAGCTGAGATAGCTCCGAAAGGACGTTGTAAGCTGGGATAGCTCTGAAAGAACGTTGTAAGCTGAGAGATAGCTCTGAAAGGACGTTGTAAGCTGAGATAGCTCTGAAAGAACGTTGTAAGCTGAGATAGCTCTAAAAGAACGTTGTAAGCTGAGAGATAGCTCTGAAAGGACGTTGTAAAATGAGATAGCTCTGAAAGGACGTTGTAAGCTGAGAGATAGCTCTGAAAAGACGTTGTAAGCTGAGAGATAGCTCTGAAAGGACTTCGGTCAGTAGTAAGATCAACTTGGGACGTAACACCAACAGCACGAGACTTATAATATTAATCAAACTGTACCACTTGAGTTAATTAATAATTAATTCTATTTCACTGTGTATCTTTTTCTTACCACGATACAACAAATAACAATATTTGTATGCAAACAAATTAGTTCCTGCTCGTTTGAAAATGAGATTACCAACAAAGTAATCTCTTACATATCTTACCTATTCAAATCTGTGCAAACGAATGACTGATGTTGAATTGTTACTGTTGCATAGCAGAATTTGAAACCATTTAACCGTCCGCAAACAAATGGGTGATAGTTAACAGAATCATTCGTTTTAGATGGCAATATTTGAAACAATTTTACTGTTTGCAAAAAAACAAAACAAAAAAAAAAAACAACATAAAACAAAAAAATCAGGATCTTTTAAAAATATATCTACCCAATGTGTTTACAGATAACATTTTTTGATATAAAGAAGGTTTCGGCATTAAGCAACCAGCCATGGTCGATATGTCAAAAAATCAAACTAAACCAAATCAAACCTGAAATCTTCGTTAGGGTTTCTCCGGCGTGAATGCCATCTAGGAGTACATGTCGTTTCCAAATTTCTTGAGGAAAGATTTGCATCCTGATGCCATCTAAATGATTCTAGTTTGCTGCTCAGGGAAAAAAAAATCTGAAACAAATAGAGTGATTGCTCAAAAATAAAAATGTTAATTGGAGATAATTTTCCTATCGTATCTTCTATTTTTAATACTCGTTTTCTCTTTTTTTTAACTCGTCTTTATGTATATATATATATATATATATATATATATATATATATATATATACATTCCTTTGCTTGTGTTGTATAGTCTCACAATAACCATGATTAACTATACAAACACATAATACATATATATATATATATCTACATACACATGTACATACAGAATACATATTGACGCAATGAATAAAAACGAGCGAAGACTTCTTTTAGAAAAATATACCTCTCAGTTTACTGTGTCGTTTTTCTTTTGTGAGAGAGTTGAAGACCGAAAAAATACTGCAACATATTGACCTCCCCAGCCCCTCCGGACATCGCCGTGTGTCGTTCTCGTCCCCAAACTGGTCTGGTCCCCAAACCCCATCGGTGGTCTCCAGGTCCCCTTCTGCCGGGTGGGGGTTTTCCCTACTACATCTTCTTTCTTCAACTCATCTGAACTCATACTCATTGACTTCCTGTCCCCACCGAGTTATATAATAATTCAATCGGCCACTCAATCTTTGGAATGGCATGTTTGATCATCATCAAGTGGAAATAACTGTCATGCAGTTCACAGGTGCATCAGTCTATGAGTGTACCATGGGATTTTTACCTTGTCCCATTTTTTCAGCCAAGCCCGTCTACGCGATTTCTTCTCATAACTGCCATCGGAATGTGTCACTTCCCTCTGGTGCATCACCTTGGAATGGCATGTTTGGCCGGGTCGAAGATCAATATACAAGACTTGAACCCAGTTATAAGGCAAAAATGTTCACTTCTAATACAAATAATTTGATCACAGCTGTATAGTTTCTAGTAGTGTTTGTAGACTTCTCTAAGGATTCACGTGTTCCTATCCAATATTAATAATTGTCAGACATATCTATTTGGTATATAGATAGGTAAAACAGGTGCCTTAAGTCCCGATCAGAGTTGACGTAGGAGTGATGTCAATGAAATACGCTACACTCTTTAATGCTCCAAATACCCGAGACACCTCATCCATGGGAAGGAGAGTTTAACGCGTCCGTAGCTGATGCAGTAGGTGTATTTCAAAGCCACCTTCAGGGCTTGTAATAATAATTTGCAACAAATATGTTGTGATACAAGTAAAATTTGTTGAAAAATTCTAATTTATCCATGCATAGAGTCGGTTTATTGGTGTTTTATGGCCTAGAGGGTAGAGTGTTCGCGAATGGTCTGGAAGACCGGGGTTCAATCCCTGGTCGCGTCATACCAAAGACTTTAAAAATGATACTTGATACCTCCCTGTTTAACACTCAGCAATATAAAGTACGTATCAAGGGTAAAGTGGAACAATCCTTGAAAAGGAGTAGCGCCCTCCCCTACACCTTGGTGTAGTAGCTATTGAAAAGGGAGCCTTCTGGTTACCCTCGATTACGGTCACCAACTTTACTTACTTTTTCTTATGGCATATCAGCTCTTGTTGGTTATTTAATGCTAAATATTGTTCTTTTATATATATATATATATATATATATATATATATATATATATATATATATATATATACTTTAAGAAAAACAACGAAACCGGTCACATATGATTATAAATTTATTTCTTTAATTCTTAAAGAATCTATTGTTCTGTATTATTTTTACATTGAGCTCTTTACCAGGAAAATTTAAATATTCACTCACGAATAATTTCTTGTCCTGATGGAATTACTCCCAACTCCGGTTTAACTGGACCAAAGAATACCTATATATATATATAGATAGATAGATAAATAGAGATATAGATATGATATGATAGAAATATGTAGAAGGTTTGATAAATCAAGCACGTAAAAAAGACATAGAAGGTGCGCTATTTCTTTCTGCCTTCTAAACCTGTTTTAAGTGTTTGATTAATCAAACCTTCCACATACTTCTATCATATTATCAGATTGACCACAATATATTATCTCAACACACACACACACACACACACACAGACAGACAGACACACACACACACACGAATATATGTGTTTGCGTGTGTTTGATTTGTGAGTGAATATTTTTAAACGAGTTGTTTTAGCTCATTTGTTTTCCCACTGTTAAATGGCTTCAATTATTACTATCTAACAGAATAAAATCTTTTCAGTATTTAAGATTTTTTTTGTACATGGTTTAATCTTTTCAGTTATTCATATCTAATACAAACAATTCTATTTGATCTTAATCATTTGTTTGCGCACAGTTAAATAGTTTTAAGTATTTTAGATTTGTAGTTCTATTAATCAAGTATTCCTATGTAATATGAATAATTTACCTGCTACTCTATGGTTTGAGATAACCAGTAACAATAACCCTTTGTAAAATGAGTAGTTGATACATTTTTTTACCATTTTCCCACGGAAATCTTTTAAAGAAAAAAAAATCATTGCCCAGAACATATAGGATATTTATGCAATATTAATGTACAGACCAAATTCTATTGAATATTTCATCCAATGATTCCCAAAATGTCTGAATTTATCCAACTTAATCTAAGTACTTCAAATGCTGTTTTTGATCTGATTAGACCATTTGTTCCAAAATTATATTACTCTATTAGCAAAAAAATCAATTGATTTCTCAAGTTAGTTTTGAAAACTGTCATGAAAATATCTAGTTCAAGAAGAAATATCTAGGCAATATTTACACTGATTATTAGCCCATTTGGTTGGGGCTATAGAATACAAAAGAATGCAAAGGGGTAAGACCCCACCCCCTTGACAACGAGTGTTCCAGATATGAGACTAAAAAATCTGATGGTGAGATTCCAGTAATGTTGGAGCTTTGGGAAATGCAGAATACTTCTTCATTGCCATCGCTCCCAGGTCTAGTCTGGCCAGGAGTGGTTGTACCGTATCGGGTCCTATTTAGGGGTCAAATAAAACTAAACTGCGTACTTACGCTAAATTGAATTACTTGAAATAAAACTGTTTTGATATTTAAACTGTGTATATATCGAGGTGCCTTCAATAAGTTTCCAGACTTCTTTTGTAAAGGCATTTAAAATTGTCATAGACTTTTGAAAATTCAGTATGCTATAGCTATAAATATTATGAGATTACTGACCAATTTTTTATGATTTCAGGTTCAAATCAACAGCTACAACAGGAATTGGAATACACCCTACTAAAGCCTGATCCTCACAGCTGGTGAAATTCAAAAATTCAATCTGGACGTGAGGACACATTAGAAGAAAGATATGCAATAAAATTCGGTTTTGAACTTGTATAAATGCCACAAAACATATGGAATGCTTGAGACTGCTTTTCGACCATCTTCCATGAATCAAGAATCAGTTTTTGAGTGGTATAAGAGATTCAAGGAAGGCAGGGTGTTTGTGAGGGATGATGAGAGTTGTTGGAGGAGTAAGGAAGTCAGAACATCAGAGTTGATTTTCCAAATAAAGAATTTCATGGATAAGGACCGCCGTGTGTCTTTAGAGACAATAAGTGCACAGTTTGATGTCAGTGGGGGAACTGTAGACACAATTATTCGCGAGGAACTGAAAGTGCGGAAGATTTGGGTGAAGTTTGTCCCAAGGGTGCTCAGAGAAGATCAGAAAGGAAGACGTTGTCATGACAGCAGGGAGATCGTCGAGCTGATCAATTCAGAATCCGCAGTTCTTGATGCTCTCGTGACCTGCGATGAAAGCTGGATCTACGGCTATGACCCAGAGACAAAGAGACAGAGTTCCCTGTGGAAACATGCTGGCTCTCCCAGATCCAAGACGGCCCGACAGAGCAAATCCACCCACAAACTTTTGATGATCCCTTTCTTTTAACAGCACTGGAGTTAAGTACATGCACTTGGTTCCCACTGAACAAACAGTCACAAGGAATACTATGTTGAGGTTTTAAGGGAGTTCAGGAAGAGATTCCGTCGGAAGAGGCCAGTACTCTTTAAATCGGGTCAGTGGCATTTCCACGAGGACAATACACCAGTCCACAACTCCATCCTTGTCACAGACTATCTGACCAAAATGGGCACCAAAACAGTTCCTCAGCCTCCCTAGAGTCCAGACCTTGCTCCCTGTGACTTTTGATTATTCCGTAAGCTCAAGTAAAAACTTAGAGGCTGTCATTATGAAAGAATTGAGGAGATGAAAGAGGCTGTGACGAAGGTCACTGACACACTCACACAAGAGGACTTCCATGGGGCCTTCCAGAAGTTGGTGGAATGGTACAACAAGTGCATTGAAGCCGAAGGAGATTACTTCGAAGGGGACTAGAGTTTCATGTGTGTACTATCAATAAAAGTGCCCATTCGAAAAAAGTTCGGAAACTTATTTAATGAGCCTTGTATGCTAAAATAAATTTTTTAATGTAAAACTGTTTTTGACATTTAACTATGTGTGGACAAAAAATACTTTTAGTAAACTGAATAGTTAAAATTAGAACTGTTTTACTAAACCAAATAGCTTAATATATATATATACTGCTAACAGAGTAATATTTTTTGAACAAATTGTCTAATCAGATCAAAAACAGCGAAGGAACTATTAAGATTACGTTAGATAAATTCAGAAATAATGGTTAGAAAATGAATTTAACACCTCATTTTTGGGGAAGCGTTGGATGAAGTGTTCAATAGAATTTGATCTTCAGATTAATATTGAATTATTGGTACTTAACATTCATATTGAATTATTGATACGTAACATTAGTAATTCTATCCCAAACAATAATGTCTACACAGATGTGTGGTTTAAAATCATCAATATTAATCAACCAATTTAAATCATTTTACTCCATAGAGGGGTCCATAAGAGATATAATCAATCCACTTTAGATTAAAACTGGGATGAAAGGCAATGAAGAGATACTCCAAATCCCCCATTGCTCCAGGAATCGATCCCTACTGTTAGATGTAGTTAAAGACATATTTAATTTTGTACCGCAACTCAGCTAAGTTCAATAAATAACTATATATTTATGTAACACTGAAACCACACTTATCCCCAAAAGATATCATTGATATTTGTTTCTTTATTAAGGATAATTTTTCCAAACTGAAACTCTTTTGATGTACAAGTCATCTATAATATAAAAACAAACTTTCTGTGTGTGTGTAAAGTCGTGTCTCTTAGGCGTATATATTATCCAAGAATAAACAAACTGCGTCCTCCACGGATGGCTAAGACTCCATCTTTTTAAAAAAAAGGGTGACCCATTTAGAACAGTAAACTTTATCATATGGTGAGATACCCATTTTGAAACTTTAGGAGGTCCTTTGATTACCATTACTCCCAGGCCCAGGAAACTCATTAAGGTCTATTCTACATCCCAGCTGATAGACAGGTCACATATATGTGATATTGTGTAAAATCATGACTCTTAGGCGTATATATTATGGTTCCTACGATATATCACATTATGTAATGGTTAGTAAACAAGATTAGTAGACTATTGTAAGTGAGTTCGATTCTCTGACGACGAGAATTCGGTAATACTCACGAAAACTTATATAGGGTGCAATATTGAATATGGGATGTTTTTTAAAACATTTTTAGTCTTATTTGTCCATTTTTTTTTTAAATAAGAAAGGCAATAAATTTGAATTTTCATGATTAGTAACATCATTCAAGCAGTTTTCTTTATCAAAATTGAGCCCAATATGAATGAGCAAGAAAATAAACCACAAAGAATTTATGAATTAATTAACCCCGAAACAAAGCCAACATTTTTTTCCTGTACACAAAACAATTTTTTTGTAACAAAAAAAGAGCTTTTTAAAGAAAAGGGGAAGTGGAGGATTGGACAACAAACAAAAATAAGGGTTTTTAACTGCTCTCGCTAAGGCAATTAAGGACCCTACAATGTCAAAAGATAAAACACACAAATGAATTAGATATTTATGAGAAAACTAAGGATTGTAATTAAACAAGATCTAAGTCCAGATCTTAAACCCCTTGATTACGTTATATGGGGTGTTTTAGAAAAGAAAACAAATAAAACTTACAATCCCAGTATTGGTTCACTTAAGACTAATATTGAGGAGGAATAGAATAAACTGTCTGAGGAATTTTTTTGAAGGCATACAAATTTTTCCAAGTCTTGAGGATGGTCTACTTGGTTCAACGTACTCGAAAACAGGCAGCTGCTGCTGCTCTCCGCACTACCAGCTTAGTTCTTGGTTAATATCTTCTTTGGGTAAGTCCATTATTCTGGTCATAGGTGAGGTACCTACAACAGTGTGAAACCCATTATTCCTCCAGCTGTGGCTTAAAAAATTACACGACTGTTCTTCTACATGGATATCTTTGACAGTAAATAATCATCGAAGACTAGTTTGCCATTAAAAAACAAACAAACGCAAAACAAAACGAACCAAATCAACAATATGTGATCGATATAGTTATTTCCGACTGCTGCTTTTCCAAGAAGCAGTTGTGTCTATACTACTATATAGATGCACCACATGGACGCTGACCAAGCGCCCAGAGAAAAATATTCATGGTAATTGTTCAAGAATACTACAAATCATATTGAATAATCCTGGAAACAATATCTCACAAAACAGCAGCTGTACAGTCACCTATCTCCAATCTTTAAAACCTTTCAAATCAGACGAACAAGACATACAGGACACAGCTGGAAATTTAAGGCCGAACTCATTAGCGACGTTTCTCTGTGGACTCCTTCACACGGACGAGCAGGTGTTGGGCGTTGGGATAGAACTTATCTACACCAGATCTGTACAGACACAGTAGTCTAGGATACCTGACGAATGTGATGGACGATAAGGACGAATAGAGAGGGAGAGTCGGGGAAATTCTTACTCGCGGTACAACATGATGATGATGATGATGATGATGATGATAATAGTTATTAACAAAACATGCACAAGGTTGAATTTGTCATACTCCCAATGATGATACAATATGCAATAAACGTGGCTTTGAGTGGCTATAATTCTACGCTTATACCGAATTTTAAAAACTTTTGCCAAATCAATCATAGTATGTATTCACCCAACCCATGCACTCAGACAGGATATAACATAAGGTCAGTTGTTTTAGCGGAGTTTAACAGGTTTCAATTCAGAGTTTTCTTTCTCCTAGACTGGCTACCTCTCCAAGGATGAAGAACTCAGTATAACTTTTTACCCATAGCAACAGGGAGAATAATTGGATTCATACCTTTCCCAACAGTATCACTGCCACTTGAAATGCAATCAGTCTCGTCCAGAGTTTGAACCCGTGTCGTCGTGTTCATTTCCTACGACGATAACTATTACACCATGAGGACCTCCTAATCAATCAAGGTAACAAACTGATAACACCTAGTGAGGATGAACTCAGTAACACTGGACAAATAATCACTTATTACTCCACACCTGCACAAATAATTGTGCGTGAATGGTAGCTAGTCAGTAATTATTCAATATTTATTCAAGACAGATGTTCCACACTGAAACTCATACAATATAACACTCATTTTCCGCTCATCTACACAATGAAAACGAACTGTACGTATTTGTGTCTATGCGTGTTTTACAACTTTCATCTAGCATAAAATTGTTAATCTGAGATAAGAATTGGCTATTAAACAACAGAAGTAAGGTCTTCACGGTGGGGATTAGAATACACTGATTCTATCCCCGTACATAAGGGGTTTAATTCTTCCCCCCCCCCAAAAAAAAAGAATATGTGACTAAATTAAATCTTGTAGGGAGGCTCAGGTGCAGAAGAAATTAGGAGTTTTGGGTACCGCTTCATTGCCATTACATCCAGGTCCACAATAATCGATGAGTAAAGGTATCTTGCTTTTTTTTCGTTTGTTTAATTGCAAACCCGTAGTTGAAAGGATGAGGGGATTGATACCTTTCCCAAGAGTATTTATTCAAAATAAACATAATTGCGAAGTTTGAACTCATTTACTAGGGTGTCTCAGTCCAGTACTTTAGCCATTCTTTGACATCTATAGTATGAATGAATTTGATCCATATAAAAATTCTTCGTGTATAAATTGGACAGTTTAAAAAAAAAAGAACTGCATAAAAATATTGCACCATTTGCTGGGGGGTCTAGACTAAACCGACAGCATCCCTGCAGAGATTTAAGAACCTCCTAACGAGTGTTCTGCATATGACACAAAAATCTGGTGGTGAGGTTCCAGTAATACTGGAGCTTTAGGAAATGCGGAGTACTATTTCATTGCCATCGCTCCCAGTTCCATTTTAGCCTGGAGTGGTAGCACATGATAGGATCAAATAGAAGTAAACTGTGTACTTAAGCTAAACTGAATTGTTAGAAATAGAACTGTTTTGGGCATTACACTTAAACAAAAACTATACTTATATAAAACTGAATTGTTTGAATTAGAACTGTTTGACTAAACTGAATAGCTTCAAATAGAAATGTTTTTGTCAATTAAACTGAGTATGTACATTTAAATTGTGTACCTATGCAAAACGGAATTGTCTGAAATAGAACTGTTTATATATATATTATTGATATGGTATAAAATAACCAACAAATGTTGGTATGCCATAAGACTCAAACAAACAAATAAACAAACAAGCATAAAAATATAAATTTTAACGTAAAATATACGCTATTATCTCACCTCAAGGTATGAATTTGATCTATTCCTAGAAATTGAGGTGCTGGTAGTGTAATGGTTATCATCGTTGAAATAGACACGGTGACCCGAATTCAAATTCATGAGCAGGCTGTTGTCATTTCATATTGAATTGATTCTCTTGGAACAGATGAGAATCCATCTACTTTCTCTTCAACTATGGGTAAATGATAGGAGAGCTCCCTGACCTTGTTATGGCAAGGAAGCTGCTGAATATCAAACCTGATGACCTCAGTTTAAATATTGACCTTGTGTCATGTTCGTGCTCAGGGGTAGAGTAAATCATATTTACCAGCCCCTCTGCTCTTTTTTGTTCACTTTCACAAGATCTGGTCATCGGTTAAGATTAGATGTTCGGTTTGTATCTCAAAATCTCACAGAAGTTTGTGCAATTCATTCTCCAGAATGGGTAATTATTATTATTATTATTATTATTATTATTATTATTATTATTATTATTATTATTATTATTATTATTCCCCTACAGTTTTTCACGCCAGCAAACTCTGATGGTTTTTCACTGGTATTTTAGTGAGAGCATGTCTCCTCAAGTCTCCAGGACTCGTCTCAGTATTCTGGCCGTTTTCAACAATGCTGTACTCTGGATGGTCTCTACTCGTCCTCCAACTTTTAAGTCCTTCAGTCCCTTTTATCATATTAACCAACCCCTCCGCTCGAGCAGGATATGACACAAGGTCAATTTTTAAGCGGAGTTTAACAGGTTTGAATTCAGAGTTTTCCTTCTCCTAGACTAGTTGCCTCACCAAGGCTGAAGAACCCAGTCTGCCCTACTATTTACCCATAGCTGGAGGGTGAATAATTGGATTCATACCTTTCCCAAGGGTATTAGTGCTATGTGAAATGCAATCGGTCTCGTCCAGGATTTGAACTCGTATCACCGTATCCATTTCCTACGACGATAACCATTACACCACAGGCATCTCAGGGGTAGAATAAGTGTATAAAATAACCCGAGCCAGGTTGAGATCTCATACAAATCAATTAATCAATCAGTCAACAACAGTAGTGCCTAAAATATGTTTTGTTTGTTCTCCAATAGAGATAATAAAATCAAAGTATGTTTGGTTTAGAAGAAAATTAAGGTTGCATTAAAAACATTTTAAGGGTGTACTTAACTATGGACGATACTTTGTTTGTGTGTGTGTGTGTGTGTGTGTGTGTGTGTGTGTGTGTGTGAAGAAGTAAAAATTGGTAAGCTGGTAAAGGGTAGGATTGGGACGTCTCTATCTTGGGAAATATATTGTTCGTGACAGCTGTTTTTCCCATCATACATTCTAAGAGTTCTCTTTCTTCTTTTTCTGTGTTTGTTTTGTACAAGAAATAAAATAAAAGATGAAAATAGAAATAAAAGAAATTAAAAAAAAAAAACAACAACAACAACCGGAGAGACGCTGGTATAAGGCGGAAATGACGAATGATTAAAAGAAAAAAAAAAGATGAAAAAAGGTAGATGAAAAGAATGGATGAAGTAGATGAAAGTTATTTGGTAAAAAATAAAAACAGATAGGTAAGGGAAAGCATCTCTCTCTCTCTCTCTTTCTCTCTCTCTCTCTCTCTCTCTCTCTCTCTCTTTACATCAGGTAACTTCATCACGCTGATGATCATGGCTCGCCTCAGCTTTCCTTATGTTTAAACTATTCATTGCTATGAATGTTCTTAGGAAAGAAATGCATACCTGTTGCATACTCTAATCTATTGCTATCATTCTTTACTCCTTAAGAGTATTTGACCTCAACGTTAGCTGATGGTCTTTCACTGGAGTTTGAATGATAGCAAGCCTCGTCAATTCTCCAGAACTCTTCTCAGTATTCTGGCCGATCTTAATAATGTTGTAGTCTGGATGGTCTCTACTTGTCCACTTATTTCCAAGTCTTCTCCCTTTACGAATCATTTGGGGATTGGCTCACGTACATCAACTATAATTGATATAATCGTCTCATTCATGTTCCATTGCTTTTTTTAGTTCTCTAGCCAGGTCTAGGTACTTATCTAATTTCCACTTTCTTTTATTTTAACTCTGTGGTCTGATAGGACGGCAAAAACAACTATTCGGCAGGTTCTCTTTTTTGTCCACTTTCACAAGATCTGGTCATCGGTTGAGATTATGTGTTCCGTTTGTATCTCAAAATCTCACCGAAGTTTGTGCAATTCATTCTCCAGAACGGGTTGTTGTTATTATTATTATTATTATTATTATTATTATTATTATTATTATTATTATTCCCCTACAGTTTTTCATACCTGCTAACACTGATGGTCTTTCACTGGAATTTTAGAGACAGCAAGCCTCCTCAAGTCTCCAGGACTCGTCTCAGTATTCTGGCCGTTTTCAACAATGCTGTACTTTGGATGGTCTCTACTCGTCCTCTAACTTTTAAGTCCTTCAGTCCCTTTTATCTTATTTCCCAACCCCTCCGCTCGAGCAGGATATGGCACAAGGTCAATTTTTTAAACAGAGTTTAACAGGTTTGAATTCAGACTTTTCCTTCTCCTAGACTCGTTGCCTCACCAAGGCTAAAGAGCCTAGTTTGCCCTACTATTTACCCATAGCTGGTGGGAGAATAATTGGATTCATACCTTTCCCAAGGGTATTAGTGCTATGTGATTTGAACTCGTGTCGCCGTGTCCATTTCCTGCGACAATAACCATTACACCACGGGCACCTCCAGCCCCTTTTATAGTCCTTTAATTACCGTATCGAATGCACCAATCACGATTGGTATAATCGTCACCTTCATATTCTATGTTTTTTTTAACTCCCGAGTGGCGATGTTGAGGTACATATCTTTCTTTTCATTTCCTTTGAATTTTACTCTGTGGTCAGCGGGGATAGCAACGTTCACATTTCGGCAAGTTCTCTTTTTCTTGTTGATTATTACTTGGTCTGGTCGTCAAGCTGAGATTAGGTGATCAGTTTGTATTTCAAAATCCCCAATGAGTACATGCGTCTCAATCTCCTAGATAGATTCTGGATTTTTCATTATTACTGTCAAAATACGGTTTCTTGTTTACTGGCTCTTCAATCTTGGAGTTCCCTCATCTTTGGGGGAATTGGATTCATGCGTTTTGCTAAGTAGTTAGAGAGAAAACAAGTGAATGCTAACCAATTCGTTTCACCAATTCTAGCTGTCAGGCCAATGACCGTTAGTCTACATCGTATCAACTCCCCATGGTGTAATTGTTTACAAATCGACTAGGAGACCTCCTTTCGTTTTCTGGCAAACTAAGCAAATATTAGTACATGAACCCAAACAGGTAAAGAGAAAGACAAAGCAGAAAAAGAAACAGAGAGAGAGAGAGAGAGAGAGAGAGAGTAAAAACGGCAGAGGACTGTTCGATTGATACTGGTTAATAGATTTTCAGTACATGAAACCTGCGTAGGTTTATTTTATGCCAAAAGGTTAGAGAATACCGTTCATTGTACGTTTATATATAAATTTTCGTGCGATTGTTGTCTTAGAGTATTTTTACACAGTTATAAAATGTCAAGTATTCCTATCTAATACAAATAATTTTCCTAATGTTGTATGGATTCCAGTATCCCCATCTAATCCGATCATATATACACAATTATGCTTTTAAGTAATTATATCTGTTTAATATTAATGATCTGTCTGCACATAGCTATATGGTTTCAAAAACCTAAAAATAACCCTTAGTAAACTATAGTTACTTTCTCATTAAGGGTTTTCGGACTATTGTCTTCACTTTATTGTTATTTCAACAATGTTTTGGCCGATATGTCCTCCGGGCTTCTTCAGGTATTTATCGAACTCGGAAACCTTCACGGAAATTCAAACTAAGGCCTTTATTGAATCCACGGGGGTTGCCTGTTCTGATTCCGTTAGCCATAAAAAAAATCTGAATATGTGTACTGGTTTAAAAATCATACATAATAGTTGTAATTCTAGTCAAGTAAGAACATTAAGTTTATAAGTCCTAGCAGGACACATGGCGTAACGGTTATAGGCGTTGGTTCCCTAAGCTTCAAAGGAGACAATCATCTGGAGGTTGCAGGTTCAATCCTCACTACAGGCGAGTAACAATACAGGAATATTCAACACTTGTACCCGGTCATGGCTAACGGAATCAGAAAAGGTGACCCCCGTGGATTCAATAGAGGACGTGAAGGTTCCCGAGTTCGACAAATACCTCAAAAGGCCGGAGGACATATCGGCCGAAACGTTATGGAAATAACAATAAAGATGAAGACAATTGTCCGAAAACCCTTAATGATAAAAATCAACAAGCTTCGTCTCAGAAATTTAGACAACTAATATCATCATCATCATGTCATGCCGCCATCACGGATATCCCTGACCCTCTCTCGCCACTTTTCCTTATCGTTCATCGCCTCTAGCGGGTCTTCTGGTCTACATCCCGAATCCTCACATAGCTGCTGTATGTATGTTCTAGCTGGTCGTCCTGCTTTAGCTCGTCCATATGTGGGGGTCCATAGGAGTAAATCACTTATGAGCTCGTCCCTGCTCCTCCAGCAGTGTCCTGCGTGCCTGACTCGTCTAACTTGGATAGTTTTCGTATAGTTGGTGTCTTGTGGGGTATTGCCGCCAGGACTTGTTTAATATTGCTCGCAGCATTCTTGTGTAGTTGCCGTCTAGCTTCTTCTCCCGACGTTTAGTTAGCGTCCAAGTGGTGCATCCATACAGCAGTATCGATACGACCGCCGCCTGGAAGAAACTGCGTTTCATTTTATTGGTCAGGTTTGATTCCATATGACCGATAGCTTATCGATAGCTGTCGATGTCTTCGTTAGCTGCGTGTCGATGTCCCTTTCGGTTGATGAGACACTGCTTCCTAGACAGGTGAATTTGTCAACCAGTTTCAGAGAGGTTCCGTCTAGTGTGGAAATGTTTCCTGCTTGAGTAAAGCACATGTATTCAGTTTCGTATGCATTGACATGGAGGCCAATTCCTGCGGCGGCCCGTTCCAAACTATACTGTAGTGTTTCGGTTTGGTTGGGTGTATTCGCCAGTAACGCTACGTCATCGGCGTAGTCGGCGTCGGTAATTGTTTTTGCGGGGTACCTTCTGCTTCAGCTCGAAGCGGTTCTCTCTGATTTTATCGATCGATGTTCTAAGCACGTAGTCTAGACAGATGATAAAGAGGTATGGGGCTAGCGTGTCCCCTTGTAGTACTCCTGACAAGTTACTTTAATTATCCATTCTTGATATAAATAATTTAGTTATATCTTATTAAGAATTCGTATCTGATAAGAATCTTTTTCAAACATATTTTTGACCCAGAAGTAGTAAACTACTTCTACTTGTAAGAATGGACCTTTTGTAACAGCAAACACTCATGAGACTTCGAGAACGGGAGCTTTACCTCAGACGCATTTCAGTCATACTCAAGACACCTCATAACGGAGAGGACCTTTTCCGTTTTCAAATGATACAGTCTCTAATCCTTAGTTGCTATTCATTTGTGAATTATAAATTTTCACCTTGATATAACTAGTCTTCATGGTATTCTTTATCATACTTTTAAAAGAGATTAAGTTTCTCTCTTGAGATTTTCCTTTCTTAACCATGTCCAGGTCATCTAGTTCGGAATCTCGCCAGTTTATCTCCAGAAGAATCCATAATGTTTTTTTTTTCTCTTATTTTCATTTCTAGTTTTGTTATGCTTCTGAATGTCCATACGTTGAAATTAATTTTCCTGGTAACTGTAATTAGTCTTTCTTTTGTCTTTAAGTGTATGCTCAGAGTCCTTGAATTGTTGTATCAACTTAATACTCACTGATGGCAAGTTCTCTTCCTCCTTTTCTTGACACGTACAGTCTTTGTCATCTCTTGGGTGTAAGGCTTTGTCTATAGACATCAATTTTCTTGTTCTTTGGTTCATTAACCTGTGTTCCTCGTTGATTTTAAGAATGATCTACATTATCTAACTTGAAGAACTGCTCAAGTGTTTATTCCTCTGATGAGAATTCTGCTGCTGAGTTTGGTTTCGAGACCTAATCTTGTTCTTCAGATTTAACTTCTTCTTACTTTTTTTTAAATTTTATCTCCGTTTGATGGAGTCCACTTCCAATATTCCTACGTTTTTGTGATTTTAGTTTTCTCCAACTGTTCTGATGTTTTCTTGATTTTGTAATGTTGATTCCCTTTTCTATCCGTTGATTCCTTTTTCCAACTTTTCATTATCAGCATAGCATTTTTTTTCATGCCAAATTCCATTCCTATATCCTGGTTCTATGTTCTTATTGTTTCTATCAGGGCTTCTAGTTCTTTTTCATCAGAAAATCGTGAAACCATGCAAATGAATGCAAACAGAGAATTATTGTTAGAAATGATCCCTTGAAAACATTTCAGTGTGTAACTTTACGTATTGACAGGAAATGAAATTATTTGTATTACGATTAGTTGATGTGTAAACTAACCCAGTCAGCTAGGGTTTATAGAGAAAACTTACGGCATATATGCAGAGGAGTAAGAATCCCCCCCCCAACAAGTGTCCTGGATATGATACTAAACAATATGATGGTGAGACCCAGCCCTGAACCTTTGGAGAATGTGGAGTAACTCTTCATTACCATCGCTTTTAAGGTCCACTCTAGTCCGGAGGGGTAACACCTAATAAGGTCCTATCTAGGAGCCAAATAGAAGTGTTTGACATTTAAACTATGTTCAAACAAATGATGTATACTAAATTGAACTGCTGTAAACAGAACTCTTTGATCATTTAACAGTGTGTTAACAAATGGCTAAATTAAATTGTTAGAAATAGAAATGTTTGATCCTTTTATTGTGTGTATCTACAAAATGTGTTTACAAATCCTATATTTAATATATATTTAGAAAGAGGATTTGGCATTGAATAACCAACGACGGTTGGTATGTCCTAAAACCAAACCAAACCAAATTAGACCTGATATATAACTGTTTGCTTAAATACCTCTTAAGAAACATCTACACAAAAACCTAAATATAAACGTAATTTGAACTGAATTCCCTAACATCTAGACAATTTATGTTTTGACAAAGCAGGTTTTGTGTTAACAACTCATTTTCGAGATTTCACCATTTTCTTTCTTAAATCATAATTTTCATTACCGTAAGATTCCATCAGGTCTTATATGCAGAGCCTATTTGAATTGTGAAAGTCATTTGAAAAATGGATATTCTTTTAATTTATATGTGTAGATCACAAGTTTTAATGGTTTAAAATGTTGAAGTTTTCTCAACAAGTTTTAAAAGATTAACAATCATATGGAACAACAGCTTTTCACAAAAGATAGTGTATTGATTAATATTTTATAAAAACATTCTCTGTACGAATAAATATATACATCTATAAATAGTTATGCAAATATTCATACCACACACACACACACACACACACACATATATATATATAGATATATATATATATATATGAAAGTGTTTCCTGTTTTGCTTATTTTTATATTTAAAGATGTGCTATAAAATCGTTTTCATATGAAATATATTTCCATGAAAAGATGTTGAATGACATGTTTTACTTTTTTGCTTGGATGAAAGGTCTTTTCATGGCAATTCGTTTGATAAAAAATGTTTGGATTTAATCGGCTGGCAGTGAGAACTTTTTTGGCGATTTTTACTGAAATGACAGAGAGATGCGCTCGGGTCGCCATTTGTCAGGTCAAACAGTATAAACAATTGTGAATATTTTAAAAAATCGAATAGCTATTTTAGATATCACATTAAGAATGCTAAACCCCCAAATAATTAACGATTAAATAAAAATAAAATGTTGCTTTTCTGAGAGGTTGTAATGATAATTTGACAAATTATCATTACGAGGAGAAATAAAAAAAATGTAATATACGAGTCTTGTTATGTGTAGGAATTGATATTAGAGGTTGTAATGATTTTTTGCTAGCAACAGCTTTGCTTGATTTTCGTTCGCAAATTCTTTTTATTTCATGGTGGCAATCAAGAAAACTTTATGTGTCGTAAACATGTAGACATGTCGTAAACATGTAGACATGTGTCGTAAACATGTAGACATGTCGTAAACATGTAGACATGTGTCGTAAACATTGCTGAATGACGAATTCCGAGGATTCAACATTGATTTGGTTTGGTTTCTTTGTTAAATGGCATATAAACCTTCGTTGGTTATCTAATAGCATGACGATCTTTGAAGAAGAGTAGTAGTGAAACTCTTTGACTTATAGCTGGAAGGGAAAATGTAGCTCATAGTTTTCTGAAAGTTATTAGTCCGAAAGTGAAGGTAATAGCGCGGTCGGAGTTCGAATTACAACGACGTCGCAGTTTAGAATATTATCTACTATACGACAATGACTCGAACCAGTGTTTAGTAGATTTTGAGTCAGGTACCCGGGATTGTATAATTTCATACTTTTTTGCTTGTATTTTATTTAATTTTAAATCGAGTATTCACTGTGGGTGGAGCGTAGAATCGAACGTGGGTTTAGTAGAAGATTGTGAGTCAGGTACCCGGAATCCTATTATTTTATACTAATTGCTTATATCTTATTTAATTTTAAATCGAGTATTCACTGTAGGTGGAGCGTAGAATACGCTGATTGTATCCGCTACAGAGGGGTAAGACACCCTCAAATGGTGTCCTGGGTATGAATTTTGACTTCATCTGATGATGGATGGTTGGTTGGTTTTGTGGGATTATCCCTATTCTCGATGAACAATGGACTCTCCCAATAAAGATATAACATTAAACTGAAACCCCCTCAGAAAGTTTAGGAGCAAATATCTACACTAACGACATTGTATTACTTGTTTCTGTTATATATAACTTTTATTTTTCTCGCTAAGTACGAGTTTATCTTATTTATTTTATGTCCATTTCCGTGTTTGTTTTCTTTGTTTTCTTTTTACTGCTTATCAGCCTTTTCGAGTCATTTAACGCAGAATTAAGTCATTTCTATAAAAGTTTCAAACAATTCAATTTAGCATGAGTACACAGTTTAAATGTGAAAACATTTCTATTTCAAACATTTCAGTTTAGCATAAATACATTGTTTAGTTCGATTTGACCCATATATAGAATCCTTATATTCAATATAACTGTGAACCAAAAATGATCTGGTTATTTATTACTTTTTTAAAAAAATTGGTTAAAATATTTTACCTTGAGTTGAAAATACCTTAAAAGAATCCGTTAACATGTTCAGATCAGAGTGAATATTTGGATAAGTCTTCATTTTAACTTTTACAAATTTACTTAAGTAAACAAGAGTAACTATCGTTTTAGAAAAGGCTAAAAAATTACGATTAACGAATCTATCACAAAGAAAATTTAGCTCTTTTCGCACCTGCTAACCTTTCCTGTCTGCGCTCCGAGTTAAAAAAAATACCTGGAAATGTAGAATGATGTATTTCAACTGCTATTTAGATCAAAACTCCCGATTCAACATAATTTGAGGAATCTCTCGACCTAACGTTCTTATCTTTTCTTGGGCTTGTTTAGTATCAGTCGTTAAAAATAAACTTTACATAATTGACTTTAAGAGAACATTGTATTTTAGTCATCAATAATTTAGTATTGCAGTCACTTACTGGAATGAGATTGTCAGTTAGTACATCACCAATCTACATAGATTGGTGATGTACTAAGCTTAGCTTAGTACATAATTAAACCTTTTACTTGATCTTTGCGGTACATTATTTAGATATTCTAATGTCTGATTATTAGAATCTTTATTTTCTTAATTTCTTGCCATGTTTTCAACGGACATTTATTTCTGCCGTAAATTAAAAAATATTCAGGATAGATTGTTTTCCACGATGTCTCTGTTCTAAAAGAGCGGTGTCCTCCAAGCGATTGCCCTGTCGGTTGAGGCTGTAGAAAACACCGACTGCACCTCTGCTGAGGGGTAAGACACCCCGACAACGTGTGTCCTGGTATAACACTAAACAATTTGACGGTGAAGTCCCCAGTAATGCTGGAGCTTTGGGGAATGTGGAGTACTCATTCATTGCCATCGCTCCCAGGTCAAGTCTGACCCGGAGTGGTAGCACCTGATAGGGTCCTATCTATGGGTCAGAAAGAAGTAAACTGCGTACTTATGCTAAATTGAATATCTTGAAATAGAACTGTTTTTGACATTGAAACTGTACTTACAATAAACTGAATTGTTTGAAAGTACTATTTTGACATTAAACTGTGTGTGGACAAAATCTATACTAATACGAAACTGAATTGTTTGAATTAGAATTGCTTGACTAAACCGAATCGCTTGAAATAGAAATGTTTTTGACAATTAAAATGTGTACTCATGCTAAACGAAATTGTTTAACACAGAACTCATTATTTGTAAAAAAAAAAATGGATTTGGGGTTAAATAACCTACACAGGTTGATATGCCATAAAACTCAGACAACAAACCAATCAACCCCAAGCAAAATAGCTAATCTGCTGCATTGTAGAAAGCGCGTTCGAAGTCCAGTCGCGCTAATGCATTCACATTCGCACTAATAACCCAGGAAAAAGTTTTTAAAAATCCCTATTCACTCCAGCAGCTTTGGGTTAAATAGAACCACAACTGTTCTTTTACAAAGATGGCTTTGGTTTTACATGCCCCACGAAGGTTGATATGCTATTAAAGAAAAGAAATCGAAGCCAAACTGTTTCTTCATTTCTCCAGCAATTCAAGTAAAGACAAAAGATCAGTTGAAAATTGAAAAAGCCTTCAAAACTCTTAACTTTTACAAATTTTAACTCGGACTAAATGCCAAATTTTTTTTTTTTTTTGAAAATGGTAGCGTTTTGTTAAAGAACATATATACAGTTTTTTTAGATTACTTTCTTTCAATGACATATCAACCTTTTTGGAATATTTATGTCAGAGTCATTCACGTAGAAAAATAGTAGTGCTTCTATCTCCCCAACAACTGGAGGGAATGAGAGAATCGATATCTTTTCTAAGGGTATCAGTTCGAAAATGAACATAATTACCTGACAGAAGTTCGAAGCCAAGTATTTCAATGTCACTATCCAGCATTTTAACCATGACACCAGATCTACGTATAAAAAATGGGATAAACTAAGTTTTAAGACTTTTTGGAATCGGACATAGTGAACAAAGGATTTGGTTTAATGGCACATTAACCGTAGATGGTTATCTAATGCCAAATCCTGATTTTACGAAAATATTAAATATATAATTTATAATCACATTTTGTAAATACACGCAGATAAGTGATTAAACAATTCAATTCTGCATGAGTCAACAAAGTTAAATGATCACTAACAGTTCAATTAAACATCAGTTATTTATATACACCCAGTAAAATGATCAAAGGATTCAATTTCAAAAAAATTCAATTTAGCATCAGCCATTTATCTGCACTCAGTTTAAATGTGAAACAGTTCTTTTTGACCCATTGATAGGACCCTATCGACTGCAATCACTCCAGGTTAGATATGGGAGCGATGGTAATAAATGGGTAACTCCGCATTCCCCAAAGCTCTAGCATTACTGGAGCCTAACCATAAGGTTGTTTAATGTCATATTTAGGACACTCATTGTGGGGATCTTACCCGTCTGCAGAGATGAACTCTGTCTATTCTACAGCTCCAGCCTACGGGGCTGTGCACAAAAGAGAAAACTATGAGTTTTTTATGACTGGTCAAACTACAAGATTTAAAATTAGATAGGAGTTTCTTCACAATTTCTCAAACTCACCTAGCCCAGTCGGCTGGGGCTGCAGAATACACTGCTGATGAAGTCTCTGATTTCCCCGACGACTAGCCTGTATATGACACTAAACAACCCGATGGTGAGGCTTTACGTTGGAGGAATGCGGAGTGACCCTTCATTGCCATCACTCCCAGGTCCACTCTGGTCCGGAGAGGTGGCATCGGATAGGACTTTATCTACATCTATACAAATCTATTTCACGTTTAAATTGTGTACTTATGCTAAACCGAATTGATTGAAATAGAACTGTTTTTACATTATCTGTACGTAAACAAAAAAAGCTGAGTACGTATGCTCTTCGGAATTGTTTGAAATAGAACTGTTAGATTACTTAACTTTGGGTAAACAACTGATTGATGTTTTATTGAATAGTTACTGCATTAGTTGTAACTATTTAATTTTATTGAGTTGGTAAACGGAATTGTTTCAAATAGAACTGTCTGACTCTCCAACTGTGTGTAAACAAATACCTGATGTTTAATTGAATTATTAGTGATTCATAGCAATACTTGAAAACATTAAATGTGTGCAAAAAATGATTAATAGTAAATAAAATTATTCCTAAAAAATAGAAATAATATTATCACTAAAATGTGTTAAGAAATCATATATTTAATATATATGTATAAAAATCATTTGGCATTTAATGACCCAAAATGGTTGGTATGCCATAAAACCAAATGAAAACTTACTAAACCTTTTGAGATTTAGCACCATAGAAACATTAAATGATTAAAAGTTGTAAAAATTCAGTAAATATTTATGTGGATGTATCATAAATATTTTCAATGTTTTTCATAATTTGAACCGGTCCATTGGCCTAACTGTTAGATTTTTCACTGTGGCCTGGGGTTCCATCTCAGGTCGAGTCATACCAAAGACTCAAAAAATGGTACTTGATGCCTCCTAGCTTTACACTCAACATTATAAGGTATGGATCAAAGGTAAAGTAGAGCAATCCAGGGAAAGGAGTTGCGCCCTTTCCAAAACCCTAGTGTAGCAGCTATTGAAAAGGGAGCCTTCAGGTTACCCTCGACTATGGACCACGACTCATAATTTGATATTTTTTTTAAATTGGTAAGAATATTAATTCAAAACTGCCACTGATTGGTTTGGTTTCTTTGTTTTTAATGGCATATCAACCTCCGTGGGTCATTTAATGCAAAATCTATTTTTATTGAAGAACAGCTGTAATATCATTTCGGGCATAGTTAGGAAATAAGGGGGTTCATACTTTTCCCTATGGTATTTGTCTTATATTGAACGTAATATCGCCACTGGACTTCAGACTCGCTTACTTTGAGGCCATAGTTCAGCATTTCTGTAATATATTCACGCCCAAAATACGAGGAAGATATTCACATACATAAAACGTTCATAATGTTCATACGCGTATCGGAATCCGAAAACACTCGAAACACTTGACGACCCTCTTTTCGTTCAGGTACGAAACTTTTATCAACCTTTTTGAGTTTAAGGTTTTCCGACATGAGGAGAGAGAGACACAGTTTCTTACTATGCTGACTTTTCCATATGACCCCACCACGTACGGCACCCCGCCACAAACTACTGGTCTGGCCTCGGCGAGCTCCGGAAAATCAACTATCTTCCTCTAGCGTCGAATCTCAACTAACTGTTTTTCGTTTTTTTTTCAAATCCACAAATCCTCAGTGCATCGCTTCCGGGATTACACGTTCCTGGTCCTATTTCCTATCTGGGGCTTTTATTGTGACATCTGTGGTTGTCACATCCACCCTGCGCGCGCGTAAACACCTGCACTCAGTGTGTGCACCTAACTAACCCATGCACTAAGCCGAAAGGTTCTCAGCCTAACTAAACCGAAAGGCAAGATATATGAAACGAAAAATGATAATATAAAAAAAAATCTTTCCACAATTATATAACATTTCAGCCATGATGCTACTGGGAGATCCCCATTAATACTCTTTTGAAAAGGTATGCAACCCGCCAGTGATTGATTTCTAGGGGACCATCATTATTCAAAATTATGCGGAACGTGTTCGTAAAAGATGTCTACGTAGCCTACAAAAATTCTACACCAAACTGTTTTTTTTTTCTACTCAGATGTCTTTGACATTATCCCACGAAGGTTGATATGCTATTAAAAACAAAGAGACTGAGCCAATTACATTTCAAATTATCATTTCTTTTTTTTTATAAGACTTATTTGAGCATACGCTCTATTTTACAAATTTTTTTTGAAATAATTCTCCGAATCTACAAAGACTTTTAAAAGAAAATATATACCTGTAAATAGGTTAAGTCATAATCAGAATATGAGAGCAGGTAAAAATAACAATGACAATGTTTCACAAAGATGGCGTCCTTTATTTCGTGAATAAATCATCTGTTTAAGTTTTTCTTATTTCTTTCTTTCTTGCAATGTGATAGTATCCTATTTAGGTGTCATAAAAGAGAAATTTTCAATTGGATGGAGGCAGACAATATCTTCATCCAGTGATATCGTCTGGGGACTGCTAGGTAATATCACAAAGATATTTAGAATAAGAGGTGAGAAAATAAGGATAAAAAAAAACACAGGAAACAAAAGAGTTTCCTATATTTATTTTCGTTCCGAAAGTTTTAAGACGAACTGCTTTTTTTGTTGTTTATTTATTTATTTTTTTCTTTTTGGTGGTGGGTGGCTTCAACTATAATGGAAAACAGCATCTATTAAAAACGAGATTTGGAAATCTGATGACTTAGAAATTTGAAGGAAAAGAAATTGAGATCTAGAGAGAAACAAATGTAACCAGTAAAGTCAGAAATGAACTGCTTCCTTTGTTTGTCGAGAAAAATAATTTTTTCAATTTTGAAAAATAAATAAGACACCTAAGTAAGTTTAACCTCGCTTCTGCGAATACAGATAGCAATTGTTCTGCTTGAAAGAGACAAGAAACACGTTTTTTTATGAATAGTAGACAGTTCTGAAACACATGTTTAGCAAGATCTTTCATAAAGGGCACCACCTTACTGCATGTATTTATGAAACCCCTTCCTTATGGACAGGATGTGACACAAGATCAGGATAGGGTTTTTTTTTTGTTTATTGGCATATCAACCTTCGTGGGTTTTTTAATCCCTATTCGATCTCTGTAGATGACCAGCCGTGATACTATTTAACCCATAACTGGGAGGCATAAGAACCTTTCCAAAGGGTATCAGTCAGAAAAGAAACAGTTGCGCGACATCAAGGTTGCAGTCAAGAACTTTAGCCCTTAAGCCACAGGGATTCCCCAAATAGATAGATAGATAGATAGATAAGTACCACTACTGTTCTTCTACAAAGATGGCTTTGGTACACGAAGGTTGATAAGCCATTAAGAAAAATAACCGAGCCGAAGCTATCAAATACCTATAATCTTTATACAATTATATGATTTCAATTTACTACTTCGGTTTACTAATTATTATTCATTTGCTTATATTGCATATAGACCATTGACCAAGACGTCAATTAGAGATTCTCAGCACTGGACGCTCCTGTTAAAATAAGTTAAAGCAGTCACGTGGTTTAACAGAGATGTGTGGATGTTATGGAATGATATATGCAGATACCCACGTGAGATGCAAGCAGTCTCAGTCTTGAGTCAGTCTCAGCTTGCAGCCAGAAGATATTTGGAGCACCAGCAAGTGGCTGGGTACCCTGCTAGGGCAGCGTCCAACAGATGGTCCACAGTGGGTCTCCAGTTAGTACCCTCCGACCGAGAAGCAGAAGAAGCGCTAAGTGGGGCCTTCACTATAACACTGTGGGGTATGGTCAAGAAAAGAAAAAGAAGTTATGGGTCAATATGGCAGACAGTATTCGTCTCCTTCCGTCTTTGTTTGTCTCCGTTTATCTCCGTCTCACTCACTACCGAAGATTGAGACTATGAAAGATATATTCTTATAAGCAAGAATTACGATTCCATAATTTATAATTTTTCTTCATCATGGATATATAACACACAAAACCATATGGTCTTATGGAACTGATAAAAACAATACGAAACAATTCTGAATTCAAGTGACTATTCTAAATCAGCAGGCCCTTTGTTATTGAATTCCACTCACTAAGGGTGTACCATACTCTGGCTTTGAGTCAAAACTAATCTAAGCATTTTTAAGCATGAATAACTAATACCATTTTTTCGGAACCGTAAGCAAGCAAAAAAAAAAAAAAAAAAAGAAGAAAGCTGCCCTCAGTACTAATCGCTTCGGCTGGTTGGTTGGTTGGTTTTATTCTATGTTAACGTTTTCCTAATTTAGTTTATTGTGTGTAATCATGTATTTTCCCCTATCTAACGATAACAAAATGTAAAGAAATTTAGCTTAAAATAAGTTAATTGTCTGAATTTTTTAAATGGACCTTGATTATTTTTATCATTAAGTGTTTTCAGACTATTGTCTTCATCTTTATTGTTATTTCCACAACATTTCAGCCTATGTGTCCTCCGGTCTTCTTCAAGTGTTTGTTGAACTCGATAACCAACACGGAACTTGAACTACGTCGTTTACTGAATTCACGGCGGTCGCCTGCTCTGATTCCGTTAGCCATAACCGGGTACAAGTGTTAAATATTCTAGTATTGTTACTCGCCTGTAGTCAGGATTGAACCACTAGATGATTGTCTGCAGGACACATAGCGTAACGGTTATAGGTGTTAGTTCCTTAAGATTCTAAGGAGACCATCATTTAGTGGTTGCCGGTTCAGTCCTGACTACTGTATGTTTAATATGTATGTTAAAAATGGTTTTGGCAATGAATATCCCACAAAGGTTGATATGCCATAAAATCAAACCACATAAAATCCTATATGTTTAATATGTATGTTAAAACAGGTTTTGGTAATAAATATCACAAAAAGGTTGATATGCCATAAAATCAAACCACATAAAATCCTATAGATTTAATATGTATGTTAAAACAGGTTTTGGTAATGAATATCCCACAAAGATTGATATGCCATAAAATCAAACCAAGTAAAATCCTATAGATTTAATATGTATGTTAAAACAGGTTTTGTTAATGAATATCCCAAAAAGGTTAATATGCCATAAAATCAAACCAAACCAAAATTACTTAAACTAATTTGCACTCAGTTATATGCTATGAAGTATTTCGATCTAAAATGAATTATTTCCGAACGAATCTTTTTGGCCCGTCGATAGGATCACCACAAGTACTACCATTCCGGGAGGGACTGGACCTGGGAGTAATGGCAATGAGAGTTTGACTCTAAACTACCGATAGCTACTGAAATTGAGTCTTACCACCGGAGATATTTCAATGTGATCCTTTCGGCTGCTCTAAGAAGCACTGACTGTGATATAATATTCATGGCGAGTTTTTAAAATCAGCCTTAGCTGATAATCTTTCACTGGAATCTGAGTGACAGTGTGTCTCCTCAAGTCCTTTGGACTCTTCTCGGTATTTTGGCCGATCTTAGTAATAGTGTTTTTTAGGTGGACTCGTCTCGACGTTCGATTTCAAACTTTTCCGGTCTATTTACGATGCTTTTGGGTACCGTTCTGAGTGCACCAATTATAATTGGTATCATCATCACGTTTCATGTTTCTTAGTTTTTTTCGATGGCAAGGTCTAAGTACTTATCTCTCTTTTCGTTTTCATTGATTTTCACTTTATAGTCTGCTAGTAGGATCTTCCTTTTTTTTTTTGGTTATCACTAGGTCTGGTCTTTTGGCCGAGATTATGCGATCTGTCTGCATTATTATTTGTAGTAGTATTATAGAGTTCAGTTTGCAAAACACTTTACGAAATTGAATCATTGTAAACTGACCATTACTTTATGACATCACCACCATACCTTTCCTGACCGATTCGTCTCTGGTATGTCGTTACGACTATGATGAAACAGAGGAATTGAAATTGTAACTAACAATTGTTTTATTTGTAGTCGTCAAAAATTAGTGACAGATATTCACATAGCACTTCAGAAAAAATAGATATATTACTTCATGCAATGTTATCTTCGAGACAGCGTTAAATCAATTTAAAATTAATTTAAATTTCACTACAATTTGCCTACATTTAAAAAGTAAACCTACAAGCATAAGATTTCAAGACTGACAAAATAAAAGAGGAAGGAATTTTAGTACCAATCCATGAATATCAACACTTATTAATAAGCTCTTAAGATTTTTATTCGGCTAAATTATGAAAGGAATTTTCATGAATTTTTAATGGGAAATTGAATATTGTACAATCCATCATAAGAAAAAACCAAAGTGTCCAAAGGAAATGGACATTTTTGCGAAAGTCTTGCCAATTTGAATGCGTTAAATATCCCCTTAATTAGTGTAGCTTAACTTTTTAATTCATAAGGTTTATCTTTACACACACACACACACACACACACACATATATATATATATATATATATATATATATATAAGTTGCTATATTTATATATATTGCTTAATATCACTGAGAGAGTATATCTGTAATATATATATATATATATATATATATATGTGTGTGTGTGTGTGTGAGTGATGTGTTTACACACATCACACTCTATAATACTACTACTGACTGTGTGTGTACAATATCCATATATATATATATATATATATATATATATATATATATATATATATATATATATATATATATTTGTCTATATATAAATGATATCCTTATGCCTAAATATAGTTAGTCTAATCAAAGTATTATCGACGCTTAGAGATTGTCAGTTTCTTGCCTACGCAATTATACATATGTTTGTGTGTAGTCTGATGTATCTATATGGATTATTCCATGTCAAAGACAGAGTATATATATATATATATATATATATACTTGAGACGGAATAACACCAGGTCTCCTTGAGTTGAAAAGTCTCTTCTTAATATTTTGGCAGACCTCAACAATGCTGTAGTCTGGATGATATCGGCTCGTCCTTGCATTTCCACTTTTTCAAGACCCTAACCAAACGTTTGGAGATCCATCTGTGTGAACTAATGGTAACTGCTACCATCATCACCTTCATGTTCCATATCTTTTTTAGTTCTTTGACAAGGTCTAAGCCCTTGTCTCTCTTTTTGCTTTATTTGATTTTTACTTCGGCAAGTTTTCTTTTTTTTTTTTTTTACTATTATGAAGGTCTAGTCTTCTAGCCGGGATTACGTGATCGTCAGTATCTAAAGATCTCATAGAATTTTGCAGGTCTTCTTTTTCCGCTTGGATTAGAGTTTATACATCTACCATTTAGTTGTATGATAAAATTTCAATTTCATGGACGTTTCCCCGTGGATCACCTTCCCAGCCTAGTTACGTCTAGTCTTTTACTCTTTTTGCACTTTAACATAGTTGGTCCTTATTGTGTTATTTTCTGCTGCTATTAACAGATATTCAGTTTCTCGTTTAAGGTTTCCCTTCCGTAGCCATGTTCAAGTCTTCTCGCGTGAAATGTTATCAGTTTCTCGCTTGAAAGAGCCATATATTTGTTTTTCTCCCATTTTCTCTTTTTAAGCTATTGTTTTTATTTCTATTGTTGTCGTTCGCTACTTGTGAGTTTTTCACACACGGGTGAGCTTGGGCTTCTTTACTCGAATCTGGAAGGTGAGTCTATTTATGTCTCCAGAACTCTTCTGAGTATTCTAGCCGTTCTCAGCGATGATGTGATCTGTATATTCTTGATTTTTTCTTTGATTACCAGTTAGTTTTGTCTTTCTTTCAAATCGATAGAAGATCGTTGTAAATGTGCCGATTATCAGTATCACTGTTAAACTGTGTTTTTTTCGCACACTTGCTAAACCCACATAATTATCAATCTGCATTTTTCTATTCATTTTAACAGTTGGGGCAACAAAACCCACTGGATTAGATGCTCTTTTCTTTTTAACTAACATTAGATTATTATTATCACTATTTTACTCCTTGAGAATTTTTCACATCAGTATTAGTGATGGTCATTCACTGGATTTTGAAGGACAGCAAGTCTCTCAAAATCTCTAGGACTCTTCTCAGTATTCTGGCCAATCACAATAATTCTGCAGATTGGAATCTCTCCAACCATCCCGTTATTTCCAAATCATCCAGTCCCTGTACCAATCCTTCGGTGACTGTGCCAAGAGCACCAAGTACAAAATAATTACGAATAATCCAGCTTTTTCAATTCCCTAGCAAGGTTGAGGTACTTATTCCTCTTTTTGCATTCGATTTTACTCTGTGGTCCACTGGAACAGCAAAGACCATAATTCTACTAGTTTTCCTTGTTTTTTGTTGATGATTATTATAACGTCTGATTGACTGGCCTAGATTTGATCATCCGCTTGTATCTAAAAAATTCAGCAGCTTTTGTGCTTCTCATTCTTCAGGAGCGATCCTGAGTTTTGTATATACCATTTGTTCATATGGTCAAACTTCAATTTCTTAAACAATTCTCAGTGGATCACCTTGCCCACAAAACCATGCCTATGATTATATTATTTCTGAGTTAATTTGCTGCATTCACTAGTTTTGTGAGTGATCGTTTCGTCTCTATCACGAAGCAATCTACATCTACTGTTTTGTTGCGTCTTATCTATTCTTGCTTTGATATGGTTGGTCCTTGTGGTTATTGTTTTATGCTGCTATTAGAAGAGATTCCATTTCTCTTTTAAGGTTTCCCTTTCTTAGTCACGACCACGTTTTATCGTGTGAGATGTTGCATGTAAGTCGCTTTAAACGTCCATTGTGTTTTTCTCCCTACTTTAGTTTTCTGATTATTGTCGTTCTGCTGATCCACGTATTATTATTATTATTATCATTATTATTATTATTATAATTATTATTATTATTATAAAACCGGGACATTGGCCCAGCGGTTAGAGTGTTCGCCAATGGCCCGGGAGACCTGGGTTCAATCCCAGGTCGAGTCATACCAAAGACTTTAAAAATGGAACTTGATAGCACCTTGCTTAACACTCAGCATTATAAGGTACGGTTCAAGGGTAAAGTGGAGCAATCCAGGGAATGGAGTAGCGCCCTCCCCTACACCTTGGTGTAGTAGCTATCGAAAAGGGAGCCTTCGGGTCACCCTCGACGATGGTCGATAACTTTACTTACTACTTATTATTATTATTATTATTATTATTTGTGTCGCACCTATAGAACAGCTGGACAAACAACGAAGGGTTCGTTGATATATAGAATTATAATTTATACTTTTATTCCTCGACCGTGACGATTGTGTGCAGTAGGAATACTGTCTGAGAGAGTTCACACATATCTTTCTTTTGTGGCGCCGACCCTTTTGTGAAGTAGTGCCACGGCCGGAGAACACACACGGGGAGCTGACAGGTCTGCTTGAGTGACCTCTCCCCTTTCCTTGAGCGACCAGCGGATCTCTGTCTTCAGTCCAAATTACCGATCTTATATTATCTTTTCAAGTCCCATGTAGAAATATAAAAATCCTCTTCGCCTCACATATTTTTCTATTGATGGCTAGTTATCGGAAGGTACATACTTCCGTTTTTTTTCCGGTAATTTGTTGAACTTATCTGCGAACGGAAATATCGGTCACTCTATCCATAGGCAATAAATCATATTCTCGCCATCATATTTTATATTTTCCTTTCCTGTGAAAACCACTTTGTTGATGTTATTTTGCTACCGCATTGAATCTGCTAAGTTCATCATCGCCAGCTAATCTAGTATATTTCATATGAATATTATCGGATATAACATACAAGGTTCTTACAAAAAGTTCTAAAACTAAGCCAGAAAGAACATGAGAAACGGGATAGTTTTTCACTGTTTTCAAAATAGTCCTCCTTGGTATCAATGCACTTTGTCAAATGATGCTTAACCATTGCAATCCCATCACAGACGAAGGCGTTATCCTGGTCCCTCGAAAACTCCTAAACATAATAATTGACCTTGCCACTCTTTCAAAGACGAGGACAACGCAGGGGGAATTTGAGGTAAGGAATCAAGAAAAATCAGATGGATCAAATTCTGGCGTATAAGAGTGATGGGGTAGCAAATCAGACCCAACCTGAACTTTTTGAACGGGCGCGTTATTCTGGAGCAAGAGCATATCGACACTCAACTTCGCTCAACGTATCGACTTGATTGCTTCTTTTAGTTGTCTTCATTCTTATGCATAGTTCTGTACATAAATATATTCTCCTTTTTCCCGGTTGTTTATCTTGCTTACGTCCTCAGAATAAAAAAAAGCTATCATCTTTCCAACAAAAGCGGCCACCTTGAATTTCATTGGGGTTGGAGAATCAGAGTGCTTTCACTTTTTTCTTTGAATCTTTTATTTAAGCTCGATGTGATGAACGCATTCTTTTTCTTGAGTTATTAATCTGCCGTAGAAATACTTAGTATTAGTCTGCTAGTGAGTCAGCACTGTCCTGAAAATGTCATCACTTTTCTGTATGTGCTCTGGCTTCAGGGTTCTTCGGATCTACCTTAAAAACAACCCGCTGATCTCCAAGTTGAAACATTATGGACTAAACCAGAAGTAATAACAATGAACTTAGCAGTCTTCTGGACAGTAAAACGTCTCTCTTCCCAAACTATACGGTGAATGGCAAAAATTATTCATCATTGGATGAGGTTTTAGGACGACCTGACCGAGTGTAGTATTCTGTGTTGTCTCTGCTCCACTTGAAGAACGGAGCCCAACTCTTCACAGTTTCACACCTGTAAAATGTCTTCATGAATTTTATTATGAGTCATGCCTTTCATTTACATATACTTAATGACTGCACGAACCTCTGCTTTGTCCATTTTTATATTTGTCGCACACTTCCTACCGGCACAGAAATTAATACAAGTAATTTTTCTTGTTTCATGAAAAGTCGTGGTATTTTTTTCAATAAAAAAAATATTTATCTATGACTCTTCGTTCTTGGTGAGGATAAAACAATTGTGAATGAATCTTCTATTAGTGGACTTTTTTTTGCATGTATATAAAGCGAGATATGTCAACGATTTCAATAAAACATAGTTTAATCATTATGAAATATCATAACTCCATGATCTTCATGTAAGTCATAGAGTAGTGTCAGCATCCACAAATTGTAAAAGTTATTGAAATATTACCAATATTAGTATATACTTGTGTAATATAATGGCCGAGGGATTTCGTTTTATATATCTTGCCTTTTGGTTAGGCTGAGAACCTTTCGGCTCCGTGCATGGGTTAGTTAGGTGCAAACTTGAGCGCAGGTGTTAACGCGCGTGCGGGGAGGATGTGTCGTTCACAGATGTCAAAATAAAAATCCAAGAGAGAGGATGTGATCAGGGATGTGAATGACGTCATGCACCGGAAGCGCACGCGGAGGATTTTAGGGGATTTGAAAAAGGTCAGTTTGTTGAGTTGAAAACTAGACTCCGAACGGGAAGGGTCGACTTTCGGGGCTCGCTGAGACCAGACGAATTTGTGCACTACGGGCACTGCACGTGATGGGGTGGGGAGATAGGAAAGTCATCATAGAAAGATTGTGCATCTCTCTTCCTTATGTTGAAACCTTTGACTCAAAGATAATAAAAGGTTTCGTATCTGAACTAGGAAGTCGTTACGTGTTTTTCGTGTTTCGGGATTCATATGTTCTATATATATATGTTATGAACATACTATGTACGTTTCCTATATTCATGTATAGATATGTTACACTTGTCTTTATTTGCACGAGAATACGCTGCCATCTTTCTCGGATAAGTTAACTTGTCCGTGGTGTTAAACTGATAATATACCAGGATGAATTATTTCGACAGCGAAACGAAACAGATAACATTCTAAAACGAATCATGCAACTGTTTTGTTGCTTTCACTATATATCGATTTCTCTTGGGTTATTTAATGTCTAAGTTTGATTTGTTAAACAATTATATTGTTTGGTTTGATTGGGTTTTATGCCATATCAATCATTGTAGGTTATTTAATGCCAAATCGTTACTATACAGGTTTTCTCAAAATAGTGCAACTCATTAATAAGATAATGATTTATTACTGAGACAAGTGCAATGGTGGTGTCATTTGGAACTTGCCCAGTAAAAAAATTCATCTTTGACTTAAAGACACTAAATAAAAATCTTTTTTAAATTCTTATATCAACTTCAAGGATATGCAAATTTTTATGCTTCCTGTCGCATTAATTAATCATTGTTATATTAATAGGTTCCTTCTATTTTGAAACAGTTTTGAATGATTTTGTCTCCAAATAAATAGTGACGCAAAATATTTTTCCTCTCTTGTTCAAGCTGTTGTTATCAATCAGTAATAATTGTTATAGTATACATTTTTAACAATAACAATATCTTTAGCAGAGTTTTTAGTAGTTACATGGGTCACATGTATATTGAGACATCCCTTACATATCCTACATGATTTGTAAACGCATTCATTGTAGATAATATTTTTAAACAAGCCAGGGCTCATTTGTTTGCATACAAATTGGCATCACGTAGTAGACGAGTTATCTTGTTCTTTGTTCTCAATTGACTGCACTTGGTTGATTTTTATGGCATATCAACCTTCGCTGGTTATTTAATATCAAAGTTTGGTTTAGTTTTGTGGCATTCCAACCTTTTTTTGGTTATTCAGTGTCAAATCGTTTTTATACATGTATATTAAGTATATGATTTCTAAAGACATAGAGAAGATAAAATTTTTAAACGAACCATATCTCATTTTTTTGCACGCAGTAAAACGGTTTCATATATTTCTATTGAATACGTGTAAATCTATTAACAATTTATCCTTTGTTTGCACACAGTTAAAAGTTTTCAAGCATTGTTATTTAACAATAACAATTCAATTAAAGATCGGTCATTTGTTTACACACAGTAAAAGGATCAATCCCTTCTATTTCTAATAATTCGTTTTAGCATTTCAACGAAGTAAAATAGTTCCAAGTATTGCTATGTATCACTACCAATTCTATTAAATATCATTCATTTGTTGACACATAGTTAAACGATCAAACAATTCTATTTTATGCAATTCTATTTTATGCAATTCTATTTTATGCAATTCAAATTATGCAATTTTTGCATAATTTCGTCATTTGTTAGCACTCAGTTTGAATGTCAAAGTGCTCAGTTTAAATGTCAAACAGTTCTATTTGATCCATAGATAGGACCCTAACAGGTGCCACCACCCCGAGCCAGAGTGGACTTGGGAGCGATGGTAATGAAGAGTTACTCCGCATTCCCCAAAACTCCAACATTACTGAAGATTCACTATCAGATTGTCTTATGTCATATCAAGGACACTCAATGGGGGAGTCTAACCCCTCAGCAGAGATATAGTCAGTGTATTTTTCAGCCCCAGCCAACTGGGCCATGTCAAGGACAAGTCATGTCATCAGTTGTTCAAAAATGACAGAATACGAGGCCGAATTATTTCGTTCGTGACATGCAAGCGGGTTAAGATTTATGATTCTGAAGTGTTGATTTTAGCCTAAGAAATTTGTTAAAGCCTTCACTGAACGCATCAAACGGCATCTGCGGGATACAAGAGCATTATGTTGGTTGAGATCCTACCACTTCTCTTTGGTGTAACAAAGAGAGAATCAGCCATATTGAATATGAACAAAAGACAGTCAAACACAGGGGATCAGCTTCATTGTTCTGTGTTATCTTCATATTCTCAAATCATTCTGCGAGCGCTTTGTTGTATATTGTCCCCCAGTAGAGTGAATTTAACATTTATATCTTTTCAATTGAAGGAAGCTAAAGATAAAAAGAAACTGACAAAACAAAAATTTATTAGATTTACATTTGTTTGAGGTGTTCAAACGTCTGCAATAGTTTCTCTAAAAGCACAACAAAAGATTTTATATTGAATGAATTAGTATAGTAGCACTAGCTGAAGTATTTGTCAACGTGGGATAAGAGGTCAAATCTTAGAGAAAAGTTGGTTGAAGATACCGTAAATTGATTCCTTAGTACTAATGATTAGTTTATTTGTCCAAATCAAGTTATGTGGGGTTTCGATCCCGGCTTCGAGCGTCCTGCGGGTCTAGCCACACTGAAGAGTTCTGATAGAACGAAACAGTCTGTCTGTGGATGACAATATATATATATATATATATATATATATATATATATATATATATATTAACATGTCTACACTTAGAATCAGCACACTTTTTTTTAAATTCAAGTTTTGTTAAGTTTTAACGAATCCCTTTTAATTTATATAAATTTTCCTGTGGACATATGCAATTATCAAAACCGCCTCTAAACACAGTGACTTTTTCACTTTTGACTTTAGGGGGTTTATAAGTTTCATAGTTTATTTACTATTCATATAATATAACTTTTTACTGTTAGCGTATATAGGAGGTGCTAAGTTTGTGATCATACTTTCAATTTTTCCGATAAAATTCAGTAGTACCAATGTGTACCCTCTTCTCAAAATTCTTGTTATCATTATTCGCATTTTCCTTTATTACACATAAGAAGACTCTTGTGGAGGGCTGTAAAACACTGACTGCTTCTCTGCAGAAGGGTACCCCGCCCCAGAGTGTTCTGTATTTGACACTAAACAATCTGATGAAGAGGTTTCAGTAATGCTGTTACAGCGATGGAGAAAGCAGAGTATCCCTTCATTGTCATCACTCCCAGGCTCAGTCTGGCTGGATGAGGTAGCACTTGATAGGTTCCTATCTATGGGTCAAATAGAACTAAAGTGTGTACTTATGCTAAAGTGAAATGCTTGAAGTAGAACTGTTTTGTATTCTAAACTGAAAATTTTGAAATAAAACTCTTTATATGTTCGTTGTTTGTTTGAATTTTATGGCATATAAACCTTTGTTGGTTATTGAACGCCAAATCGATTTTTTATGCAGATATTCGGTTCTATTTCAAACCATTCACTTTAGCATGAGTACACAGTTTAATTGTCAGAAACAATCTTATTTCAAGCTATTAAATTTATTCAAACCCTTCCAATTCAGTCAACTCAGCCCAGTACTATTACAGACTTTGTTTCCACACGGGTAAATGTCAAAACAGTTCTATATTAAACAATTCAGTTTTGTGTAAGTAGGTAGTTTAAATCGAAGTATAGTTCAATTGTCACAAACATTTCTATTTTGAGCTATTCAGTTTAGTCAAACAATTCTAAATCAAACAATTCAGTTTAGTATAAGTTTGCAGATATTTCTATCTAACCAATTGATAGGGTCCTAGGGTGCTACCATTCTGGGCCAGAATGGACCTGGGAGCGATGGCAATGAAGGGGTACTCCGCATTCCCCAAACCTCCTGCATTTCTGGAACCTCACCATCAAATTATTTACTTTCATTATCAGGACACTCGTTGGCAGTCTTGCTCCTCTGCAGAGAAGCAGTCGGTGTGTTCTGCAGCCCCAGCCGAGTGGGCTGTGTTTATATGTACAAAAATGGATTTGGCTTTAAATAACCTACAATTGTTGATATGCCATAAAACAGAACAAAAAAAATGAAACTTGTCGTCGTTAGATATAGTAACCCGAATTCGAACCTTGGACGAGGCTCTTTGCATTTCGAAGAATACTAATATAAGGATATCTTTTCAACTATTTACACTCAAGCTATAGATAAATAGAAGGGCAGCGTGGCCTCTTTATTCTTGGTATAGCAAACTGTCAAGAAAGAACGCTCTAAATCCTAACCAATTAAACTCTACTTAAGAACTGACCCTGTGTCTCATCCTAAGAAATGCATATATATATATATATATATATATATATATATATATATATATATATATATATATATATATGACATTATAAGTTTTAAATAGATAAATCGTATTAAAACTATCAATGAAAATATATTTTGTATCAAGCTGAAAGTTCTTGAAAATACATAAGCGCATAAGTTCTTAAATCCTCCTTTTTAATCTTAAAATTTTCAATCCAATTACAATTTTTGATCTGATAAGACAATTTGTTCAAAAAACTTATCACCCTATTTGCCAAAAAAAAATTCAATTGGTTAGTTGCTTTGGTATTTTCACACTCTCTTGAGAGTAAATTTCCAGTTCAAGGAGAAATATTTTAAAAATGTCCACCATAGCTAAAAATTCCAATAATCTTTGTGGAATTTTCAAATAGATAACCCATCATTCTTTTTTTCTGGGGAAGTACTTAATGCTTATTTCATAAATCTTTCTCAATAACTGTGACGTTTTACGTTTTTTATTAGTTTTATCACTTTTCTTTGCACATAAATGCACATACACATAGACACACTCTCTCTTTCTCTCTCTCTCTTATATATATATATATATATATATATATATATATATATATATATATATATATATATAATCTTTTTCTTAAATTTGCAATTTCTAAAAATCTAAGATTTGTGGTTTTAATATTAGCATTGATCTATTATATCTCATATTTTGCCCAAAACGTTTACTTATATATATATAGAGAGAGAGGGAGAGAGAGAAAGAGAGAGAGAGAGAGAGAGAGAGAGAGAGTGTGTGTGTGTGTGTGTGTGTGTGTGTGTGTGTGAGAGAGGATATCCAGGGAAAGGAGTAACGCCCTCCCGTACACCGTGGTATTGTAGCTATTGAAAAGGGAGCCTTCTGGTAGCCTTCGACTACGGTCGCCAACTTAACTTAATATATATATATATATATATATATATATATATATATAATATTATATATATATATCCACTACCATCTATCCCTGTCTATTTTTAAATGTATTTAAATGTTTTATTCTCTTTACCCTTCTTTCATACTGTTATCTATTATTTATGTTAAAATGTCGTTTCCAGATATACTTGTTGGTCATTAAATGAATTATATAAATCAATAAAAAAACGAGATATGACTATTTCTATGAATTATATTGAAAAAATTTTCTTGTCATAAATTAAATGAAAAAATCAATGCTCATAATTAATGAGGTTTTATTTGGGTTTATATATTCTAAAAACAACAATTGCCTCCCTTGAAATCATCATTCTAACCTATCTTTTCATTTAGCTTTAATACAAAGACAAGATTTGATTGTCACCTTTAAATACATAATCAAAGCCAACCACGAGATCGCATATATATTTTCCTTTTTTGCTTTCCTTCAGACTTAATTTACACATAACCCTAATGTTTTTCGATCCAATATCCAGTACTTTACATCATATGAATATACCCTGCCCTGTTGGCAGAAAATTGAAAATACACCGAGTGCATCGCTGCAGAAGGTTTAAGACCTCACCGCATCCCTGAAAAATCAAATTGTGAGGCTCCAGTCCTAGAGCTATGGAGAATGTGGAGCAACTCTTCATTGACATTGCTCCTAGGTCAAATCTAATCTGGAGAGACAGCACCAGATAGGGTCCAATCTATGGATCAAATAGAACTTCTTAAGCTTATGCAAACAAATAACCTATGTTAAATTGGATTGTTATAAATAGAACTATTTGATCCTTTAAATGAGTGAAAGAAATGACAGTGTAATTGAATTGATAGTGATACTTAGCAATACTTGAAACCATTATATATGTTCAAATTAATGAGTTATGTTGAATAGAATTATTTGTGTTAAATTGCAATACTTGAAACTCTTTAAATGTTTGCCTAAATTGAATTATTGGCAATATATTGCAATACATGGAAACATTTATCTGTGAGCAAATGAATGAACAGTGTTGAATAGAATAATTAGTGTTAAATAAAAGTGCCTGTAGCTACTTCATTGTCTGTAAACAAATGATAAATATTGAATAGAATTTGTAGTGTTAGATAGCAATAATTGCAACAATATTTTATGTATAGTTTTCCTAGGAACATATGAACAGGAAATAATACACGTGTGGCTATCATATATGAACTAGGCTTTTGTCAGTGAATATTTTACAATTAAGAACTAGTAATCTACAAGACACAATTTTAGTGACAGTGGCTACGTATTACTAACTCCAACACAAATGGTTCCTTTTAGTTTTCTGTGATTTATATTAGGTGTCATCTAATATATATTTCTCTTCATTTGTTTGCTCGTTTAATTTTTTACCGAAAAACGTCTAGGCAAATAAATGTTTGAGAATCGTGAGGAAATTATATCAAATAAAAAAAATTAGTATATAAAATGAATCCTTCTTTACTATTAGTCTAACGCTGTTCTAATCTCAATCTGTGTGTGTGTGTGTGTGTGTGAGTGTGTGTGGGTGAGTGTATGTGCGTGTGTGTGCGTGTGGGTGTGCGTGTGGGTGTGTGAGAGTGTGTGTGTGTGAGTGTATGTGTGTGTGTGAGTGTATGTGTGTGTGTTTGAGTGTGTGAGTGTATGTGCGTGTGAGTGTATGAGCGCGTGTGTGTGTGTGTATGTGTGTGTTGAGTGTGTGTGTGTGTATGTGTGAGTGTGTTTGTGTGAGTGTATGTGTGAGTGTGTGTATGTGAGTGTATGTGCGTGTGTGTGCGTGTGGGTGTGCGTGTGGGTGTGTGAGAGAGTGTGTGTGTGAGTTGTGTGAGTGTATGTGTGTGTGAGTGTATGTGTGTGTGTGTGTGTGTGTTTGAGTGTGTGAGTGTATGTGCGTGTGAGTGTATGAACGTGTTTGTGTGTGTGTGTGTGTGAGTGAGTGAGTGAGTGTGTGTGTGTGTGTGTATGTGTGAGTGTGTGTATGTGAGTGTATGTGCGTGTGTGTGCGTATGGGTGTGCGTGTGGGTGTGTGAGAGAGTGTGTGTGTGAGTGTATGTGTGTGTGAGAGTATGTGTGTGTGTGTTTGAGTGTGTGAGTGTATGTGCGTGTGAGTGTATGAGCGTGTTTGTGTGTGTGTGAGTGTATGTGTGTGTGTGTTTGAGTGTGTGAGTGTATGTGCGTGTGAGTGTATGAGCGTGTTTGTGTGTGTGTGTGTGTGTGTGTGTGAGTGAGTGAGTGTGTGTGTGTGTGTATGTGTGAGTGTGTGTATGTGAGTGTATGTGCGTGTGTGTGCGTGTGGGTGTGTGAGAGAGTGTGTGTGTGAGTGTATGTGTGTGTGAGTGTATGTGTGTGTGTGTGTGTTTGAGTGTGTGAGTGTATGTGCGTGTGAGTGTATGAGCGTGTGTATGTGTGTATGCATGTGTGTGTGAGTGAGTGAGTGAGTGTGTGTGTGTGTGTGAGTGTGTATATGTGAGTGTATGTGCGTGTGTGTGCGTGTGGGTGTGCGTGTGGGTGTGTGAGAGAGTGTGTGTGTGAGTGTATGTGTGTGTGTGAGTGTATGTGTGTGTGTGTGTGTTTGAGTGTGTGAGTGTATGTGCGTGTGAGTGTATGAGCGTGTGTATGTGTGTATGCATGTGTGTGTGAGTGAGTGAGTGAGTGAGTGTGTGTGTGTGTGTGTGTGTGAGTGTGTATATGTGAGTGTATGTGCGTGTGTGTGCGTGTGGGTGTGCGTGTGGGTGTGTGAGAGAGTGTGTGTGTGAGTGTATGTGTGTGTGTGTGTGTGAGGGTATGTGTGTGTGTGTGTCTGAGTGTGTGTGTGTGTCTGAGTGTGTGAGTGTATGTGCGTGTGAGTGTATGAACGTGTGTGTGTGTGTGTATGTGTGTGTGTGGGAGTGAGTATGTGTGTGTGTGTGTGTGTGTGTGTAAAAATAAAAGCAATCCTATTGAGCAAGAAAATTAGTCTTCTCATTTAAAACTGAAATTACCTACAAGCAATTAATTTTTTGAAAGAATTTGTTTAGTTCGTCTTTAGTTCGAACCCAACAATGTTCTCTAATTATTTTGTATCTCCTGTTCTAAAGAATTACCAGCAAAACGAAATAATATTGTTCAAGTGTCAGCATAATGAGTCAGGCAGGTGTGTGTTTTCTAATGACGCCTGTGATAATTGCACAGGTCCAGTAAAAAGTTGAAATTCGAATGCTAATTTTCAGTAAAGACAATACTTCCATATTACAAATCTTCGCAAAGAGTAAATAATCCTATTTTGGTCTTTTAGTTGGCCAGTGTATCTTACGAAGTATACTTCTGCATTGACAAAGAAGGAAAATTTGTTTCTTTTGAATATTAGTCTGCGTGATCTAATACTGCTAAATAAAGACTGTAGACAAGAGACAATATCACAGAATATACATTTTTTTCTCCGATAAATACATGAAAGTTGATTTATCTATTTTCAAATTCATATTTGCACATAGATATGACATATATGGACGAGGCTGTTTGCATTTCTCAGTGTGCTAATAAGCCTGGGAAAGGTATGAATCCAAAAATTCTCCCTACAGCTATAGATAAATCGTTGAGAAAACTGGCTATTTAACCTTAGTATGACAACTAGTCTAGGAGAATAAAACTCTGAATTGAAACATGTTTAAGTCCGCTAAAAACATAATTGACCTCAAGTTGCATCTTACTCGTGCGAAGGTCTTGATAAATAAAGAGATATGATATAAATGAAATACAAAATGACACATATTAACTGATTTTCTTGAGTTAAACATATCTCTAAAAGTAAACAGGTTAGCTCAGGTAAAAAATTTACGATGATTTAAGGTATGTTGAGCAAACGGTGAAAAAGAGTAGAGAATTGTATTAGTAAATACTTTGTCTATATCTATCTAAACCGGCTCATTGGCCGAGTGGGTAGAGTGTTGGCCATTGGACTGGGAGACCTGGGTTCAATCCCAGGTCGCATCATACTAAAGACTTTAAAAATGGTACTTGATACCTCCTTGCTTAACACTCAGCAATATAAGGTACGAATCAAGGGTAAAGTGGAGCAATCCAGGGAAAAGATTAGCGCCCTCCGCTACACTTCAGTGTAGTAGCTATTGAAAATGGGGCCTTCGGGTCGCCCTCGACTACGGTCGTCAACTTAAATCTATCTATATTTCTATCTATCTTAGTCTGCTTATATCTCTCTTTTTATCAACCGATCCATGTATTTGTGTCTTCTCAGTCTCTCTCTCTCTCTCTCTCTCTCTCTTACACACACACACACACACACACATATATATATATATATATATATATATTCTTTTAGATTCATTTACCTCTTATTTTATACTCTATCAACTCGACGTTATATTCACATGTGTAAGCAGAAATTCCTCTGACCTCTAATCAATCCATCGGGCTGTTAATAATTATTCATATCTATCTATCTTTTTATCTATCTCAATCCTTTACTCTCCAAATAATCTCATTGGTAGCATAGTTGCTTCTATTTCAAATCCAAGTAAAGAAGCATCGCTTTACATAACACACACATACACACACACACACACACACACACACATATATATATATATATACAGAGTAAGAGAGAGAGAGAGAGAGAAAGAGAGGGAGGGGAGATGTGTGTCTGCGTATTATATAAAGCAAGATATAATTCCCTACCTCTCTCGCCCCCCCTCTCTCTCTCCTCTCTCTCTCTCTCTGTGTAACTGCCTGTTTCTTTCTCTCTCTAAATTTATGTATAGTTTTCCTGGGAACCTATGAACAGGGAATAATACATATGTGGCTATCATATATGAACTAGGCTTTTGACAGTGAATAATTTACAATTCAGAACTAGCAATCTACAAGACACAATTCTTGTAACAGTGGCTACGTATTACTAAGTCCAACACAAATGGTTCCTTATAGTTTTCTGTGACTTATATATTTTCGGTGTTATCTAATATATAATTCTCTTCATTTGTTTGCTCGATTCATTTTTTTACCAAAAATCGTCTAGGCTAATAAATGTTTGAGAATCGTGCGGAAATTATATTAAATAAAAAGATTTCTTATATAACATGAATGCTTTTTCACTATAACATCTCTCTCACTCGCTTTCTCTGTCTCTGTCTCTGTCTCACTCTGTTTATATATAGATAACTATGGAACTTGTGAATATGTCATAGTATATAAATTGGCTTTCATATAGCGACTAGGGATTTCACTGTCAGTAAATAATTCACAATTCAGTACAAGCAATCTACAAGACATGCATGAAATGACAGCGGTGACGTTTATCTCACTCCAACATATATGTTTCCTTAAAGGAAGTGCGCTCAGCACTACGGTTATCATCGTAGAAAATGGAGTCCTAGACACGAGTACAAATCCTGGACGAGTGTGCGTTTCACTACGCGTTAATTTCCTTAAGATAGGCATGAATCCATCTCCAATACCCCAACTCTGGATAGATAATGTAGACCTTATTTTAGCCTCGGTAAGTCTTGTGGATTGAAAATTCTATGATCAATCAGATTCAATCCGCTTTAAATTTGACCTTGTGACCTGAGTGTTACTCAAAGTTGAATCTGGTAGTGAGACTGCAGATCTGAAAATGGAATACATCTTCATTGTCATTACTCCCAGATTTGTTCTTAACCGAAGTGGTATTTCTTTTTAGGGTCCCATATATAGGTCAAATAGATCTGTTTGTGAGAAAGTCCTCGAAGCGTATCGGCTAATATGATGGATTGTGACATCGTATTAATCGAGTTCCAACTCTGGTCACGCTATTACGTTCACTTTCGGACTCATACACTTGGCAAAGGTGTGGATTCTCTTACAATGGTACCACTATTGTCTTTCTACAAGTTTGGCTTTGGCATTAGATTACTCAAGAAGGGTTGAAGTACCATTAAGTAAAGAAACAAAACCAATCCAAATCTGTTTCCAAATTAGATAAAACGTGATTTCTTATAACCATGCGAACAATACTTAACGGAGGGGTGTCCTCGTGGTGTAAAGGTTAAAGCGATGGACTGTGAAATCGTTGTAAGCGAGTTCGAATTCCAGTCTCGCTATTACTTTCAACAAATACCCTTGGGAAAGTTATGAACCTCCTTATCCTCCCATCTACGGGTTAAATAGTACCACTACTGTTCTTCTTGGAGAATGGCTGCAAAGGTTGATATGCCTTTAAACAAAGAAACCAAACTAAATCAAACCAAACTACTTAACATCCGTCAGTTCGGATTGTTGAATATACGAACTGCATCTCTTCAGAGAGGTAAGACCCCACCGACGAAGAAGCAAAATGATAGCCATTGGTGGTGACACGTAATATCTAAGGACGATATGCTGGTGGCTGAATTGTCCATTACCAGGGTACTAAGATGTCACGTGTCCTGCAACACATCAATTTACTTACTACCTGGGTCAGACGGGCACCTCGGGTGGTGTAATGGTTAGCAAGCTAGACTAGCAAACCTTCACGAGTGAGTTCGAGTCTCATTGGGTGCCCCATTCATATGGCCTTGTGCCACATCTGAGCAAAATGTTCAGTAAGTTACTATTAACTGGGTTAGACAATTAGTCAGAGAGGCCTGATCTTATCAATCGGCTAATTTCATCAAGCCGTCGTCTCGACAGTTATCTACAAACAAACAGCCAGCTTTTTTATCATAGTAGTACTATAAAGCGGAGGCCAAGGGTCAACCACGTCGATGGAAAAAGTTAATAAAAATTATTTCTATTAATATATTACATATATTTAAAGTTAATGAAAATTATTTCGACTAATATACTAATACGCATAAAATTATATACAAAAACAAAAGATTAGGCTTTGAATAACCCACAAGAATCAAACAGGCGACATCTCCACACTAGACAGAACCCCTCTGAAACTAGTAGACAAATTCACCTACATAGGAAGCATCGTCTCATCAACCGAAAAAGATATCGACACACGACTTAAGAAGGCATGGACAGCTATCGATAGGCTTTCGATCATTTGGAAATCAGACCTGACCGATAAAATGAAACGCAGTTTCTTCCAGGCAGCTGTCGTATCGATACTGCTATATGGATGCACTACTTGGACGCTAACTAAACGGCTGGAGAAGCTTGACGGCAATTACACGAGAATGTTGCGAGCAATATTGAACAAGGCCTGGCGGCAACACCCCACAAGGCACCAACTATACGGCCACCTGCCTCCCATTACGAAAACCATCCAAGTTAGACGAACCAGACATGCAGGACACTGCTGGAGAAGCAGGGACGAGCTCATAAGTGATGTACTCTTATGGACTCCCACATATGGCCTAGCAAAAGCAGGACGACCAGCTCGAACATACATACAGCAGCTACGTGAGGATACGGGATGTAGCCCTGAAGACCTACCAGATGTGATGAATGATAGTGAGAAGTGGCGAGAGAGGGTCAGGGATATCCGTGCTAGCGGCATGACATGATGATGATGATGATTAAACTAAAACCAATAACCAAAAACATAAGAAAATACACAAAAATATAAATAAAATTGTACGTGTATCTAACATCAGTCTATGTTAATGAGCGTTTAAACAACTTTGGAATATTTTGGTTTAAAATTGATGAACAAAGACTTATACGTTAAAAAATATTGAATCAGCATCCACTGTACGGTCCCGACAGGATATGTTGCGGGGTTTTTGTGAAGAAAATTAATAACAAACAACACATTTATACAGAAAGGAAATATAATTTATACCATAGGCGCGGAAGTCTAAATTAATTCAGGAAATATACACTTTATTTTTAAATGTATATCCTCTGTCCTCAAAACTTATATTAGTGAAATGATTCGGCCTAAATACAGATTACTTGATAGGTCTGAGATTTTGAAAATTCATTTATTTGTATATATTCATGATAAAAGAGAAATTTTTCTATTGGAAATGTAATTTTAAAGTGTTGGTATAGTATGTCCCAAAATATAGATGTCAGTGAAGAGAATCTTCAAAATCATTTTGTTCATAAGGTCTGACTTCCATATGACCGATAGTCTATCGATAGCAGTCCATGCCTTTGTTAGTTGCGTGTCGATGTCATTTTCAGACCTGACGATACAATGAAACGCAGTTTCTTCCAAGCAGCGGGTGTGCCGATACTGCTATATGGATGCACTACATGGACGCTAACGAAAAAGCATGGCGAAAAAACTTTATGGTAACTACACAAGAATGCTGCGAGCAATATTAAACAAGTCCTGGAGGCAACAAACCACAAATCAGCAGTTGTACGGCCACCTACCACCCATCACAAAAACTATCAACGTTAGACAAACCAGACATGCAGGACACCGCTGCAGAAGCAGGGGTTAGCTCATAAGTGATGTTCTCCTGTTCGAGGAGGACACATAGGCCGAAACATTGCGGAAATAACAATAAAGAAAGATAATAGTCCGAAAACTCTTTATGATATGTATATATATATATATATATATATATATATGTGTGTGTGTGTGTGTGTGTGTGTGTGTGTGTGTGTGTGTGTGTGTGTTGAAGAACAAAACTTTGACGTCAAGTTGGCTGGGGCTGTAGAATACACTGACAACATCTCAGCAGAGGGGTAAGTCCCTCCCCAAACGAATGTCCTGGATAAGATATCAACCAATCTGATGGTGAGAATTTTAAGTTACTATTGCATATCGGGGTGGGGAGAATAAGTCTTTTAACGTAAAATTCTTTTGACTATATCTTTTCGACTTTTTCTATATCTCCAAAATCTCACGTTTTATCTCTGAGGATTTCCGTCTTATGATGTACATGAAACCAATAATCGCAGATAAGAATCCATGTTATCAGATATATATATATATATATATATATATATATATATATATATATATATATAAACATATATATATATATATATATATATATATATATATATATACATATATATATATATATATATACAAATATATATATATATATATATACATATATATATACACACATATATATATACATATATATATACACACATATATATATATATATATATATAGCGGTTAGAGTATATATATATAGCGGTTAGAGTGTTCGCCAATGGCCCGGGAGACCTGGGTTCAATCCAAGGTCGAGTCATACCAAAGACTCAAAAAATGGTACTTGATGCCTCCTTGCTTAACACTCAGCATTATAAGGTACGAATCAAGGGTAAAGTGGAGCAATCCAGGAAAGGAGTAGCGCCCTCCCCTACACCTTGGTGTAGTAAGCAATCGAAAAGGTAGCCTTCGGGTCACCCTCGACTATGGTCGCCAACTTATATATATATATTTATATATATGTTTCATTATTACTATTATTATATATTAGCTCTATCACAGATATATTGAGCTCTCTCCAAATTATACCGCATTTCGTCTACCCCTAACCCACTAAATGAGATTGTGATAACCATAATCTGTTGTAATATATATATATCTATATCTATATATATATATATATATAACTCTTGCGCAGAAGGAGTAAGCGACGCGAGGTGAGTTTTTAAGGTTTAATTTCAAAGTTTTCTTTCTCCTAAACTGGTTGCCATAGCAAGATTTAAAAAGTCAGTCAGCAAGCATCCCTCTCTAGGATTTGAATTTAGATTGTCGTGTCCATTTCTGACGATAGTTAGCAGTACACCGTGATTTCGCATATACATGTATACATATGTTCGTTTGTGTGTGTGTGTGTGTGTGTGCTGGATTATTTGCTTGAGTTGATGCTTAACGTCTTTTCATCTCTCTCTTTTTGACTAGCTCATAAACTTTCTCAATAAGCAAACAGCTTTAAACGGCTAGTCTATTTGTATCACGCACGAACAAAAACAACCAGAAAGACCTATGATTATCTCCCTTGATTGCGTACCCGTTTCCAGTCCGGCCCTTCACCATCACACGCAAGGCGAGGCGAGGCAAGGCGGCTTCATTAATAGTGAATTAATGGCTATCGATCCGAAAATCAAGAAACAATGAAGTATTATTTAATTTGATTGTCATTTTTCAAGGAAATAAAATCACACTGAAATTTAATTACAATGGAATTTTTTTTCTGTAAAATGTATAAACAGTAATCAGCACTCGGCATCGCCACACGCACAGCCATCACCGAACACATACAAATACGTCACACTATCAACTTCCTTTCTCTTTCTCTTTCTCTCTCTCTCTCTCTCTCTCTCTCTCTAATTTCCTTTCTTTCTTGTCACTTTTGCTCTTTCTCCTATGTATGTATTCATCCAACTTATCCGCCATGGGAAAGATGTAACACAAGGTCATTTTAAGTGGTATAGATCTGGTTTGAATGAGCTTTCCTTCTCTTAGACTGGTTGCCTTACAAGGTTATAGGACCTACACTATGTGTTTGATGGTCAGAAGCAAACGACGACAAAGTAATAGACAAACTTAAATTTGTGTTTGTTTGTTTGTTTGGGTTTTATGGCATATCAACTTTTGTTGGTTATTTACTGCGAAATCAATTTTTATACAAAAATTAATTCAACAAATAAGTTTAGTATAAGTATATTTTTTGTTTACACTTAGTTAAATGTCAAAACAATTCTATTACGAACAATTCAGTTTAACGTGAGTACAGTTTTAAAAACAGTTCTATCTCAAAAAAGTTCAGTTTAGCGTAAGTTTTAATGTCCAAAAGTGTTCTATATCAAAGAATACAGTTTAGCAGACAAAAATAGTTCCATTCAGAAAAAAAATCACTTTAGTATATGTATGCAGTTTATATGTCAAAACAATTCTATTTCAAGCAGTTCAGTTTAGCATAACTATGCAGTTTAGCGTAAGTACAGTTTTAATGTCCAAAAGTGTTCTATCTCAAAGAATACAGTTTAGCAAACAAAAATAGTTCCATTCAGAAAAAAAAATCAGTTTAGTATATGTATGCAGTTTATATGTCAAAACAATTCTATTTCAAGCAATTCAGTCTAGCATAAGTAAACAGTTTAGTTATATTTGACCCATAGATAGGACCCTATCAGGTGCTACCACTCTGGGTCAGAGTGGACCTGACAATAATGGCAATGAAAAGTAGTCGGTGTATTCTACAGCCCTAGCCGTTTGGGCAATTAAATTTGCGTTCAAGATTTGTGTGCTGTTATAGAGTTAAAGGTTAATCTTATGAAGTTTTTGTTTGAGTATAAGAAATTATAATCGGTTATATTTTATAAAAATTAGTTTGATTATTTATCTTTCCAAAAGAAATTCATAGCACATTTGAGAATGAAGATAGTATTTGGCACAGTCTGTATTGCGTGCTTGTGAAAATTGGGAGCCATGTTTCTGAAATTCTGGAATGGATTCATAGTTGAGAAACCAATTAATAAAATGGCGAATTTAATATGTTTCAGCTTCTAAGCACATATTCTTAGAGACGCCTACTTTTATGAATATCAAAGTTTGCATCATGGCTGTAGTCGTTACGTATCTCTTACTGTTAATGCCAAGGTAAACTGCTAAGACTTCGTATGCCAAAACACGCATATTGTAAGAATTAAAATTCCCCCAAATCATGGTATTGATTGACCAAAAATTATCAAACACAGGCACGCACGAACGCATATATATATATATATATATATATGTGTGTGTGTGTGTGGGTGTGGGTGTGGGTGTGGGTGTGTCTGCGTTTGTGTCCTTGTCGTAACTGTTTTCGTCTAAGGAAATGGACGCGGAGAAAGAAAACTGCAAATTCAAACCTGATAAACACCGTTATACATTGACATTGTTTCGCATCCTGCTCCTAAGCTTGGATTGGATAAACACACACACATGCATATACACACACTCACACACACATACACACACTTATATATATATATATATATCGTTTACGCAAAGTAGCCGAATTACTGCTGTATGGCTACACCACTTGGACTCTATTGAAAATCTTGGTAAAAAAAGCTGGATGGGAAATACACAAATATACTGCATGTTATTTTGAACAAATCCTGGGTGCAGCAACCTACAAAACAGCAGATTTGAAGCAATTCTCACAAAAAAAATCCTTTTTAGGTTTTAAAGGATTTCAGTCATCCGATGCCTCAGTATTCTCAAATCATCACAATGACTAATGCCACCATTTCATGGCAACTCACTCGGTGTAACGGCTAGTAGTTTAGATTAACAGACGATTATTAATGAGTTTGATTCTCACTGAAAGCCTCACACTTCTCCCTTGAGTCCCAACTAAGCAAAGCCTAGTAAATTACTCCAGTCACGATTTCGAATCCTTAGGCAAACTAAAACTGATCAATATGTTGACGATTTCGATTTCTTCATTGTTTTTAGGGCATGTCAAACATTTTGGGGTTATTTAATGCTGTTGCATATTGGCCTCTGGCCGAACTGTCAAAATAAGAAATGCACCTGTGTAAATAACAGGTGCTTCCGGTCGAAAATTTCAGGGGATAACCTTGACTGTCGACGGGTTGAATTGAGTGCAAATGTGACGCTCGCAAGAAGTAGGTAGACGTGAAATTATTATATAACCCCAGCGACAGGAAGTTCAGATCAATTGGAGAGAAGAATGCTGGAATGAGAACCATGTCCCAGCAGAGTCTGGACCTCCAGGCCCCAGATTGAGCCGCCCAGGTGAATGGGAAAGAAATGCTGGGGGTCACTATGCAGCAGTTCTGTTCCGTCTCCAACTCACCTCTCACAAACAACCCTTTCAATAAAGTGAGAGGTATATATTTTTCTAAAGGACCGTGTCCGCTCGTCTTTATTGTGTTGTCATTATGTTTCTGCATGTATATGTGTGTAGTTGGTCATGGCTATACAACAATGCAATCCCCTTGTTTTTATAGGGTTTTTTGTAACTAATACTTATAGTAATTTATTAACATTTTTGTTTTGCTTCAAGAAACTATTCATATTGCACCATTACATCAAATAGAGGTTTGTAACACTGTTGTTCAAATGGACGCTTGTTCTGGTAAACACTAAGTAGATTTTTAAAACTACTACTACTAGACCACATAGCCATTTCCACCACCATGTGTCGATTGGGTTTCCAGCTACCTATGGGTTAAATAGTATCTTAACTGTTCTTCAATGAAAATGACTTCAAATGATATGCCATTAAAAAGAAACCAAACCAGACCTTATTTTAGAAACTTTTTTAGAACATTTCTAAAAAAAATATCTTCACAAAACCTTTTTCTCCTGATAATGACATAAGGACACAGCTTGTTGCTAACAATCAAAAAATAAATCCTACAGAAGAAATATTCCTATTTGTCTTATCACTTTTGATCATATATATATGTATATATATATATAAGCTTTATGATGTTTTATTTTAAAAATTAGAATTTTGATTATAAATGAAGACATTCATTGTTCAGCAAGTTGTATGGTGATATCTACAGATAGAGAGGAATCAATGCTAACTTTTTAAAAGATTTTGAGGTTTGTCTGGTAATATTTTTGGAACAGCGATTTTTAGTGAAACACAAGCTTTAGCAAGTGCAGCAAGCTCCCTATCCACCAGACCAAGCTTCATCTGACTTTTCATTGTTTTCTAAAATAGAAACTCACTGCAAAAGTAAGATTTGAGGACATGCATGTAGCACTACGTCTTAAATGATAGTAGGATCCCTGTTTTAATCTTGCCGTGAGAAAAACTGACGAAGACACACACACAAAAAAAAAGCACGTCTTAGTGAGTTAATACCAAAGTTTATTCGCTACTACACCTTTTAGTGGTCGTCGAGAAGAGAGAAACACGGCATGAAAACTGAGCCGACCGTGTTGGCAAGAGAAAAAAGAAAGAAAATGTCATGAGCATAGAGAAAGCGGGATACCAGACACAGACCTTGACAACGTGACTTTAGAGAAATAATCAGATAAATGATAAGAACGAAGTAAAGATTAGAAAAGAGATAGATGCTGGCCAATTGGCGAGTAAAGAGCCATATAATATAGATCGACCGTTAAATACCAATATATCTATTTGTCTTATAAATGGGGTTCTAATTGGCACTTATCCTCCAGATCAGAGTGGACTCGGGAGTTATGGCATCAAAAGCGAGACTTCACTCTCACTTGAGCAGCAGTATTGGAGCCTCATCCCGGATTCAGTTTATAAAAGTATGTATTTACCAACCCTACGCATGAGCAGGAAGTAGTTGTTTTGTTGGGTTTTATGACAAATCAACATTTGTTGGTTATTTAACGCCCAATCAATTTTTATGTAAACAATTCAGTTTAGCATGAGTACACATTTTAATTGTCAAAAAAATTTCTATTTTAAACTATTCAAGCTGTTATATATAACAATTCAGTTTAGTGTAAATACAATTTCAATGTCAAAGCACAGTTCTTTCAAATATTTGCATAAGCACGCAATTTAAATGTAAGTACGTTTTAATTGTCAAAAACCTTTCTATTTAAAGCTATTCAGTTTAATTAAACAATTCAGAGTTCTATTTAACCCATAGATAGGGCCCTATGTGCTACCACGCCGGGTCAGAGTGGACTTGGGAGCAATGGCAATGAAGGGGTGTTCCATATTCCCCGAAGCCGCAGCATTACTGGGACCTAACCATCAGACAGTTTAGTGTCATATCCAGGACACGCAGGGAGTTGTGTTTAACATGGTTGAATTCAAAATGTCCTTCACCACGACTGGTCGCCTAACAAAGGCTAAGAACCCTAGTCAGTCCTACTATTCCCCCATAGCTGGAGGGTGAATAATTAGATTCCTTCTTTTTCCAAGGGTTTTAGTGTTATGGGAAATTCAATTAGTCTCGACCAGGATTTGAATTCGTGTCACCGTGTCCATTTCCTACAACAACTACGAACAGCTCTTGTTTTTATTACTATATCATGTTATTTGTTTATACGTAGTCAAACTAGCTGCAAAAAGTTCAGAAAAGATATTTTTGTGTTCTGGTGGAGTGTGAAGTTGTGTATGTTTGCCTATGGCAATCAATGTCTGTAGGCATTGGTAGTACGAAGCAAATATCTTACCAAAGAAAGATGCGTATGATGGAGGTGAATGGAGCATGACGGTTATAGTCGTTGGAAATAGAATCGGTGATCCAAATTAAAATCCTGGACGTGGTTGTTTTCCTTTGCTCTAATGCTATTGGAAAAGGCATGAATCCTAACGTTTTTTCTTCTAGCTATCCGTAAATAGAAAGATTGACTTGCGAAGGCAACCAGTGTAGTGGAAGAAAAAAATGAATTCAAATCAACAGTACTACAAAAAAATTACCTTATGTCTCATTCTGCCAGTGGGGGAGATTTGAGTAAATATATACATTCAACTCTTCAATGTACTTGCAGGTTTCGTAACGGCTATGCTCGTAGGAAATGGAATCGGTGGTCGGAGTTCAAATCCAGGGCGGGGCGGATTGCGTTTCATTTTGCGCTAAGTCCTTTTAAAAATGCATTAATACGTCTCCTCCCCATGCTAATCAATACAGAAATAGAATCGCATGATGTCTCTTTTTTTATTACTGCAAGCAGTCAACGAGAAGGAAAAAACAGGATTCAAAATTGTATCCCGCGTATTAATTGACTTTGTGTCTGACCCTATTCATAAAGACAGAGGGACTGGATAAACATGTAACGCCCTGCACATATATACACCGTCAGAAAATAAAATTTCATCGCCCTAAATATCTTGCTGTTTCCCTCAGGGTTGAACGTACTCTTAAACTTGGAACGTCCGATCAGCTTACTGAATCCCCTGCTGAGGATTCTTCTAACAAAAGGTTTCCTGGGTATGACATTAACTTCCATCTAGTGGTTATGATCTATCTCCGAAGCTCCTGAGAGTATGAACCTGTCTTAATATTGAAGTTGGTATTATTTCCAGGTTTCCACTTTCCCGGAGTGATGGTACCTGTAAATGTCTCAAATGAGTAGAGTGTTCGCCAATAGTCCGGTTCAATCCCAGGTCGAGTCATACCAAAGACTCAAAAATGGTACTTGATGCTGTCTTGCTAAGCTCTCATCACTATAAAGTGAAGATCAAGGGTAAAGTGGAGTCATCCTGGGAATGGAGTAGCGCCTTCCCCTACACTTGGGTGTAGTTGCTATTAAAAAGAGAGCCTTGGGGTCATTCTCGACTAAGGTCACAAACTTTACTTATATGAAACGTATTTGAACTTGATACGAATAGATTTCATAAGACTGTGAGTAAATTATTTGTATTAAGAATAGTTACTTGAAGTTAGTATTGCTAATAGGTGAAATATATTGGTTACTTGAAGCCATTGAGCTCTATGCAGACTAATGAGTATTATTAGATAGTAATCATTACTTCAAGAGAATGGGGGTAAAGCCTCTATACGAGTATCCAAGATATGACACTAAACTGCATCTGATTGTAAGACTCCGGTTCTGAAGCTCTAGAGAATGTGGAACATGCCTTCATTGCCATTTATCCTTTGTCTACTCTTGTCTAAAAATGTTGTATCTGTTGGAGTCCTTCCTAGGAGTCAAATATAGCTGTTTTACTATTTAACTGTGTGCAAATGAATGACTGATATTGAATTGAATTGTTTGTGTCCCATTGCATTATGTGAAAATCATGTAACATTGTCCAAATGAATAATATGAAATTGGTTGGTTGTATGGCTTTTATGGCATATCAACCTTTGTAGGTTATTAAACGCCAAATCCATTTTTATACAAATAATCATTTCTATTTCAAACTGTTCAGTTTAGCTTGAGTACAGTTTGTCAGGAGCATTTTTATTTCAAGCTATTTAGCCAATCACTTCTAATTTTAATAATTCATATTAGTATAAGTATAGATTTTCTTTATAAACAGTTAAATGTCAAAACAGTTCTATATTAAACAATTCAGTTTAGCGTAAGTACAGTTTCAATATCAAAGACAGTTCCATTTCCAATAATTCAGTTTAGCTTAAATACGCAGTTTAAATATAAGTAGACAGTTTAATTATCATAAACATTTCTTTTTCATGCTAAGCAGTAAAGTCAAATAGTTCTAATTAAAGCAATTCAATTTATCAGTAGTACGCAGTTTAGTTCTATTTAACCCATTGATAGAATCCTGTCAGGTGCTACCACTCCGGTCCGGAGTGGACCTGGGTGTGATGGCAATGAAGGGATGCTCCGCATTCTCCAAATCTCCAGCAGCATTACTGAAACCTAATCATCAGATTGTTTAGTGTCATTTCCAGGACATTCGTTGAGGGTGGGGTCTTACCTCTCTGCAGAGGTACTGTCGGTGGATTCTACTGGACAAGAGTAATATGAAATCGAATTACTGATAAATAGCTCAACTTGAAACCATTTAACTGTATGCAAACAAATGAGTTCTGGCTTGTTTAAAATGTTACCTGCAAACTATTCCTAAACAAATCCTATATATTTAATATATATATATATATATATATATATATATATATATATATATATATATATATATATATATTTAAAATAAACCGATAACAAACAAGATATGAGATGATTTTCTTCGTGAAAGAAGCATTGTCTTTTAACAGTCATTACACTCTACCCTCACTCAATAATGTTGGTGGTTTCGCTTAGGCCGCAAATACTTCTAAAATATCTTCAACTTTTGAACCAACTTGAACTTTTCGAATCGCCAAATTCTCCCGTTTCTGTATCCACGAGCGTTTATGTAATTTACCTTTAGACCTCTACCTGAAAACCACCCCCAACATATTAAGGCACGGTGGGTTTTGGAAATGGAGAAGAGCCGTATGACAATATTTCATATAGTACTAAAAAAGAGATGTATCAACATACTTAAAGCCATATAAACACTCTGCATAATTTCCTTGTATGTTAATAGAAACACACACACACACACACACACACACACACACACACACACACACACACACATATATATATATATATATATATATATATATATATATATAAGGAGGAAAAAACCAAATTCAGACCGATTAAAGCTCGTTTAAAGATTGACCTTGTGTGACATTCTGTTTGTGCGGAGGGGTGAGGTGGCTACTGAAATTCGGTGATAAATTATTCCGGCTTGGATATCGGTTATTCCTTAGCATGTACATTCCGTACTCAGAAAACAATCGGCATTGCACTTATTTTTCTTTTCCCGATATATATATATATATATATATATATATATATATATATATATATATATATAGGGGGTATGTCTGTGTCTTGGGAACTTGTCTTTTTTTCTAATTACGATCAACAAAAAAGAAACGTTGGCGATTTCTTTGTTTCATGGTCTAGACGCAAGCTGTTTACGTGTCCGGCCCTATCTACCAGACTCACTACCCCTACCCCATCCAATCTCAACATTTGACTTATCCTATCGTTTTTAATTATTGATTGCTGCTTATCGATTATATTGTCCGACTTTTAAAACGCGGAGAAGCGCAGTTTTCTTTTGCTTTTGTTTTTTTGCTTGCTTACTTACTTTATCGAATATTCTCCAAAACATTTTGTCTAATCAAATTCGGGTGAAAAGAAAATTAAAAAAAGTTAAATAAATAAAAGTTTCAGCAAAAAAAAAAAAAAAAACAAAAAAAAAACAACAGAATCCAATTTGTGTAAAATTTTGTACTTAAAACTTATTTTCACTGATTTGCTTAATAGCAGATTAAAACAAATATAATTAATCTTAATTTCATTGAAACCAATTAAGAAAATGCGTTTTAATTTTGAAAAATAGTTGAATGAAGTTGTGAACTTTGTCTTCCATAATTTTCCTTTTAATCATTTATTTATTATATTTGCGACAACGGTTTTATCATTGGTTCTTATCTGAAAGCTTCGATTTTGCCCGTAAGTATCTTGGTTATTCTATGTTGAAATCCCATAACCTTTCAAATCTTTGAGGTGTTGTAATGAGTTTTCCCTTCATCTCTCGAGGCGACGGAAGGGTTAGCTGTAGGTGTCTGACATTTCTATCACGTTAAAACTAGTTACATGGAATTGGTATCGACAGACGATCCCTGAACTATTTAGCTGGTTTCAAATTAAATGTTTTCCTTCGCCTACACCTGTGATCCATCAAGGCAAAAGAGTTTAGAGCGTTTCATTGGTTATCATCTTCGATTCTTGCATATATAATTTAGAGTAATATATTGTGGTCACATACAAGTTTCAGGCTGTCAACTTTTTATAATGCATTATTGTTATATAGTCATCTACAGCATCATGCAGCTTCATAACGACGCAATAATAGACAAACGCACGATGATAAAGACGCAGTAATAAACCACGCACACAGATATACTTCTTTATAAAATATTTTATCTCTCACTTTATTTGTAAGGTTTCGAAAAGGGTTACTCAAAGCTTGCGTGTGAGAGGGAGCTTGAGACCGAACATAACTGAAATATTTTGACCCCGAAGTTGTGGTCGTCAGCGTTGTGTCTTTCTTGTTCTCCATGGCTGCTCAACCGGAGCCCTGGAATCCACTGTCCTGGGTGCTGGCTTTCCCTACTACATCTCGTCCTACTCCACTCCAACTTTCTCGCTTCAACTCGCCTACTGGCTCGTTGAACTCAACTGTCCTCTGTTCAATTCTTCGGCCTTATATTACCTTAAAACTCCACGCAGTGATATGGACACGCCTCCTCAACTTCTTCCGATATCTAGCGACCGGGATGTGTCACTTCCGCTAACTTTGGAATGGCCTTTGTGATCGTCATCGAGCGGAAATAACTGTCATCCAGTTCAGAGGTCACTCTCTTCCGGTGCGTCAGTCTATGAGAGTATAATGGATTCGTCCCATTTCATCAGCCAATTTCCGCCCACGCGATTTCCTCTCATAACTGCCATTAGAATGTGTCACATCCTTCTGGTGCATCACCTTGAACTGCATTTTTGGCCGGGTCAACAGGTCAAAACATAACATTATTATTCTTTGAGAGCATACTATTCGTTAACAAGTCGCGAATTGTTACCGGACGAACAGAAAGGATGCCACAAAGGATCCAGAGGCACAGCAGAATTACTCTTCATAGATCAACACATCCTAAATGAGAGCAAGACAAGACGGAAAAATCTAGCTATGGCCTTGATTGACTACAAGAAGGCATATGATATGCTCACACAAAGCTGGATATTACACTGTCTCAAAATGTACAAAATATCACATGAAGTCATAAACTTCATCGAACAGACCATGAAGACCTGGAGAGTGGAATTGACAGCAGGAGCAAGAAGCATAGCTGAAACAAAGATCCAAAGAGGCACCTTCCAAGGAGATGCACTATCGCCCTTACTATTCATAAGAGCCATGATGCCACTGAACCACATACTCAGAAAATGCACTGCCGGATACAAATTCACAGATCGCAAGAGAAGATCAACCACCTAATGTACATGGATGACATCAAATTATTTGCAAAAAATGAAAGAGAACTGGAAAGTCTCATACACACAGTTAGAATTTATAGTCAGGATATAGGAATGGAATTTGGCATAGAAAAATGTGCCATGCTCGTCATGAAAAATGGAAAATGACATATGACTGACGGAATGGTACTACCAAATCACGACAGAATTAGGACGCTCGAAGAAAATGAAACCTACAAATACTTGGACATCTTGGAGGCTGACACCATCAAACAATTGCAAATGAAAGACATGATCCGAAAAGAATATCTCAGGAGAACGCGAAAACTACTCGAGTCAAAACTCTCCAGCAGAAAGCTCATCAAAGGAATAAATACTTGGGCTGTGCCACTAGTCAGATACTCGGGACCCTTTCTCAAGTGGACCAGAGAGGAACTTAAACAAATGGACCAAAGGACAAGAAAACTAATGACCATGCATAAGGCATTACACCCCAGAGATGACGTTGACAGACTATATGTTTCTAGAAAACAGGGAGGAAGAGGACTTGCCAGCATCGAAGACACCGTTGACGCATCCATACAAAGGCTCGAAGACTACATAGAAAAACACGAACTAGGACTAATTACAACCATCAGAGTCGATACGGACAACACGATAAACGAAAAAAGGACAACAACTAGGAAACAAAAATGGGAAGGAAAACAACTCTATGGCCACGTTAAGCGTCTAATAAACAACATCTCACACCAGGAAATCTGGACCTGGCTAAGAGAAGGAAACCTTAAGAAAGAAACGGAATCCCTCCTAATAGCAGCACAGGACAACGCCATAAGAACCAATCATATCAAAGCGAGAATAGATAAGACGCAACAAAACCGTAAATGTAGGCTATGCGGTGACAGAGACAAAACAATCAATCACATTATAAGCGAATGCAGCAAATTAGCACAGAAGGAGTACAAGGCGAGACACGACTGGGTCGGCAAGGTAATCCGCTCGGAAATGTGCAGGAAATTTCAATTCGACCATACAAACAAATGGTATATGCACAAACCGGCACATGTCCTAGAAAATGACTCGCATGAACTCCTATGGGACTTTAACATACAAACGGATCACCTAATCCCAGCCAGAAGACCAGACCTCATAATAATAAACATAAGAAAGAGAATCTGCAAAATTGTTGACTTTGCTGTCCCGGTGGACCACAGAATAAATCTGAAGGAAAGTGAAAAGAAAGATAAGTACCTCGACCATGTTAGAGAATTGAGAAAACTGTGGAACATGAAAGTAACGATTGTGCCATTTGTGATTGGCGCGTTAGGCACAGTAACTAAAGAATTATTAAAGGACCTGGAGGACTTGGAAGTTGGCGGACGGGTAGAGACTATCCAAACGACAGCATTGCTGAGGACGGTCAGAATTCTGAGACGAGCCCTGGAGACTTGAGGAGATTTGCTGTCACTCAAACTCTAGTGAAAAACCATCAACTAATACTGATGTGAAAAACTCTAGAGGAATAATAATAATAATAATAATAATAACACAAAGGAGGACTAATTAAACTATCAAAAACGATAATGATAACACGGTGACCAATAGAATGACAATAATAAGGAAACAAAAATGGGAAGAAAAAGCTCTTTAATCGACTAATAAACGACATCTCGCACGAGAAAACCTGGACGTGGCTAAGAAAAGGAAACTTTAAGAAAGAAACAGAATCTCTCCTAATAGCTGCACATAACAACGCCATAAGAACCAATCAAATCATAGAGAGAATATATAAGATGCAACCAAATAGAATATGTAAGCTATGTGATGATAGAGGCGAAACCATTAATCGGATAATAAGCTAATGCAGCAAATTAGCCTAGAAGGAATATAAAACTACACAACGACTGGGTAGGCAAGGTGATCCACTTGGAGATGTGAAAGAAATCTAAATTTGACCATACGAACAAATGGTATGTGCACAATCTAGAAATGGTCCTGGAGAATGACACACATACTCCAATAGGACTTTAGCGTACAAGCGGATCACCTAATCTTTGTTATTAGACCAGACCTTATAGTAATCAACAAAAAAAGAGAACTTGCAAAGTTGTAGACTTTGCTGTCCCGAATAAAATTGAAAGAAAGTGAAAAGAAGGATGAGTACCTCGATCTTGCTAGGGAATTAGAAAAAAAACTATGGAACAGGAAGGTGACGATTTTACCAGTTGTGATTGGTGTTTTGGTACAGTAAGTAAAGGATTATAAAAGAGACTGGAGGGCTTGGATGTTGGAGAACAAGTGGAGACCATCCAAACTACGGCATTGTTTAGAATATATACATGGGTTGTGTACGAATGTTTTCAGAGCTAGTCCTTTTTTCTATCTAAAAGCCTCAAATCGGAAACATAGACGATTTACTTAATAGTCTAAATGAAAGCTGTTTACGTATCCAGCCCTATCAAGTTCAAGTTCGCTCAATACCAAGCAATCCAATCTCAGCATTTCAGTGATCTTATCCTTTGTTTTTATTGATTTCTATTCCTGATTATATTGCCAACTTATATTCTCGGTTGGATCAAGTTAAATGTTTCTGTTAGCAGAGGACAATACCTGAACTATTCAATTGGTTTCAAATTTAAAGTTTATATTTATATATTTATATATATGGAATAGCGTCTAATGCTCTTGGTTGCGATATCTTAGAAAGCAAGTTTATTTACTTTTGAATATATCCATCCCTCAGCTATAAGCTAAATGGTACTACCACATTTTTTTACAAGCATTTCTTTGCCATTAGATTACTCTCAAATGCTGATATGCCACTAAACAAACCAAACCAAACTATATATATCATCATCATCATCATGTCGCGCCGCCAGCGCGGATATCCCTGACCCTCTCTCGCCATTTCTCCCTATCATTCATCGCCTCCGGCAGGTCTTCAGGGTTACATCCTGTGTCCTCACATAGTTGCTGTATGTAAGTTCGTGCTGGTTCGTCCTACTTTTGCACATCCATATGTGGGGGTCCACAGGAGTACATCGCTTATGAGCTCGTCCTTGCTTCTCCAGCAGTGTCCCGAGTGTCTGGTTCGTCTGACTTGTATAGTTTTCGTGATGGGGGGCAAGTGTCCGTATAGTTGGAGTCTCGTGGGGTGTTGTCGCCAGGACTTGTTTAATACTGCTCTCAATATTCTTGTGTAATTTCCATCTAGTTTCCTCTCCAGCCGCTTCGTTTGCGTCCATGTGGTGCATCCATATAGCAGTATCGACACAACCACTGCCTGGAAGAAACTGCGTTTCATTTTATCAGTTAGGTCCGACTTCCTATCGAGAGCCTATCGATAGCTGTCCATGCCTTCGTCAGTCGTGTGTCGATGTCTTTTTCGGTTGATGAGACGCTACTTCCTAGGTAGGTGAATTTGTCTACTAGTTTCAGAGAGGCTCCGTCTAGTGTGGCATATATATATATATATATATATATATATATGTGTGTGTGTGTGTGTGTGTGTGTGTGTGTGTGCCTTTTTAAAGAAATTTCAACATTTCTAGATACATTATGTATTTTATATCTTATATCATTTTGTAAGATTGTGTTTCTTTTCTACCACAATTTCATATTCACTTGTTATAAAATGCAATCCGATTTAAATAGAAATTTCTAGAAGGAATTTGTTAAATACATTCTAACTTCTATTCTCCTCATGAGTTAGTATTTACTAATCTTTATTTCCTCAGCCACTAATGTTCGAAGCTTTTTGGTTACTCAAGTCAATAATTTGCTTTCTTGCTATGTTCAGCAATCGACCAGATGCATTGAAAAGTGTTTGCCAAAATGGCGATTCTTTCAGCTGGTATTTCTCAGTTGTTATCAAGATGTCGGCATGGTCGTTTCAATGGCTAGCTGGTAAACAATTCAAATGAGCGAGACAAATTGAATTGGGAATCTATTATTGTGTAGTTGGGCTTACGGGTCCACTCATCGCGTAAACAGAAGGAATCGGTTTGATCTAATGACGGAACAGACGACGTCAGACCAATGGAAGATCATGCTTCCATCCCGCTTGTTTAGTCAAGGAGTTGGATTATTCATAATTCAATAATAAAGACTTGTTTTCATCGGCATTCTGATAAACTGAGACAAATCTGAACATTTAACATCAACTGCAATTTTGTATTTATTGTCAAACTTTTATCCATTTAGAAAAGCCCGACATTTATAATAATAATAATAATGATAATAACAATAATAATAATAACGACTGGGTCAGCAAGGTGGTCCACTGGGAAATATGCAGGAAATCTCAATTCGACCAAACAAACAAATGGTATATGGACAACCCAGCACCTGCCCTAGAAAATGACACGCATGAACTCCTATGGGACTTTAACATACGAACGGATCACTTGATCCCGGCAAGGAGACCAGACCTCATAATAATCAACAAAAAAAAAAAAAAGAAAATTTGTAAAATTGTCGACTTTGCTGTCCCGGCGGACCACAGAATAATTCTGAAGGAAAGTGAAAAGAAAGATAAGTACCTTGACCTTGCTAGAGAATTGAAAAAAGCTGTGGAACATGAAAGTAACGATTATGCCAATTTTGATTGGTGCCTTAGGCACAATAACTAAAGGATTATTAAAAGGCCTGGAAGACTTGGAAATTAGCGGACGGATAGAGACTATCCAAACGACCGCATTGCTAAGAACGGCCAGAATCCGGAGACGAGTCCTGGAGACTTGAGGAGACTTGCTGTCACTCAAACTCCAGTGTAAAACCATCAGTTAACGCTGATGTGAAAAACTCTAAAAGAGTATATAATAATAATAACAATAATAATAATAACGGAAAGAAAACACAGTATGGAGATTTAAAGCGACCACCAAGCGAAATCTGCCAGGAAAACTCGGACGTGGCTAAAAAAAGGGAAACCTTTAGACAGAACGTGAATCTTTTCTTATAGCAATACAAAACAAGACCATCAGGACTAATTATATCAAATCAAGAATAGACAAAGCGCAAGAAAATAGCAGATATACAGTATGCGGTCACAGAGACAAAACGATCAATCACATAATAAGCAGTAAATTAACGTAAAAAGGGTATAAGACTAGACACGACTGTATGGGCAAGATGATCCACGGGAATTGTGCAAGAAGTTTATATTTGAAAATCCAAACAAATGATATATGCACAACCCGGAATCTATCCCTGAAGAATGAGATG
>OY757920.1:42233753-42376253 GCA_963585895.1 Sepioteuthis lessoniana
GGCCTAATTATTGGTGTAATCAATGAAAACTGAACTTTTAATTGTTTTTAGTTGGTTATGGGTTTTCATATGAATGTCGGTCATACCCCTTCTTATCAACTTGGCCTTGCGCCATACATGTTCTCTGACCAGGCATCAAGCTGGAAACATACGAGTTTATAAAACAATTCTAAAAATAAAAATCCCTCTGTGCTCCTACTCATTTTAAAACATTTTTATTCTCTCTTTAAACCTACAGTAATTTTTTTTGCACACACATACGTATACACACACATACATACATACATATATATATATATATATATATATATATATACATACATGTGTGTGGGTTTGTAGACTTACATATTTTTGTATTTATAGATACACACACACACACACATTTATATATATATATTTATATAAATATATAGAGTTATAGATATATATGTACACACACACACACACACACACACACATATATATATATATATATACTTACGTGTATATATGGATACGCATAGTTAAATATATATATATATATATATATATTTATTGATACACACACACACACACACACATATATATATATATATATATATATATATATACACACATATATGTACATTAAATATATATATATATACATATATATATATATATATAAATAGATAATGTGTGCATTTATATATGTATGTATAGATACACTCACACACACATAGATAGATAGATAGATAGATAGATAGATGTAGACAGTCAATGTCACTTGGTACGTGTCATTGTCTTTCATTGAATAATTAGGCCAATGACTGGTTTTTGGAGATCTCAGAGACGTGAAAATGACAATTACCAAACGCTGTGGTCTCTGAATCTTCGATATTCTAACTTAGACCTTCATATAATCTGTTATGATTTTGAGCCCTCCTTTTTATAAGTAAAGCTAAAATATAAATACATTATACATATATATATGTATATATATATATATATATATATATATATATATATATATATATATATGTGTGTGTGTGTGCATGTGTAAGGAGAGAAAGAAATGAGAGAAAAAGAGAGAGGGTAAACTTCGAACGTACTCTAAAATTAGCAACAGAAGTTCGATGACGTGGAACTCCAAACTTGAGCAGTTTTAATAGACATATGTCTTTATTTCTATGCTAAAAGATTACCTGAACTTTCGTATATCAATCAATGTTAAATCTTTACCTATGTTGCAACTGTTTTATACCTAATATACCACTTTAATCGACCGGTGAACTTACAAAATTCAATTATATATATATTGTCATCCACAGACAGTTCTATTTCGTTCTCTCAAATCTCATCAGTGTGGCTTGACAGGCTAGGTTCCCGAAACTGGGATCGAAACTCGGCTGATTCAAACGCCAATCTATCAATTCTACCACTCAGCCACGAGGAAGCCAGCACCAGCGAATTAAATCTAAACGGTTATGAACCACAATTGTTATTGTTTACATATATCCGCTTAACGGCTACCGAGAGCTCGATTAATATGAAAAGCCTTGCATAAACACTAATGGCAACACAATATATATATATATATATATATATATATATATATATATATATATATATAAGTGCATATATTGAATGGCTCTATCTATGCAGGAGTGGTTTTTTGCCGGGGCAAAGTAAATGAAACTGAGGGATAGTGTTGTAGTTGAAGATTCAGTTACCACCTTTCATTTTTGTTTGCTTATCGTTTGCTCAATCAAACGAATATTTTGCTAAGATATCTGCTAATGAGACATAGCACAGGGAATTATGCAGTTATGTCTTTCTCCAGAGAACTTGTGTAAACTGAACATAACCAATCCGAGAACAATTTCAAACTTTTCAATTTTCCAGTTGGAAATCATTGCTCCAACATTGCCTTCCAGCAATCACAAATATATATATATATAGATATATATATATATATATATATATATGTGTGTGTGTGTGTGTGTGTGTGTGAGAGAGAGAGAGAATGAGAGGGAGACAGAGAGGTTGTGCGTGCATGAGTGTGTTCCTTTCCTTAGACTTGCTTTTTGATGTGTGACGTAGTCTTGACAAAAGGCATAACATTTAAGTGTTACTTAACTGATTCATGTACTGACTCAAATAGAGTTTAGGTAAAAAGCTCAAAATGTACAGTAATCAAAAAAGTAACCCCACAAGAAAGGCAAGACGAAACTCATTACGAAAAATCCTTTAAAAAATCTCAGTAGACAGGTAAACAACTTTTGGCGTAGATAGAACAATACCAGGGGGAGCGTCTTTCTATGGAAGACGAAAATGAACTTAGATTTGGGTTCAGAAAGAACATCGCAGGTCTTATATGAAAATAGCAGACATTATATTAGCAATTACCTTTGCATATATATTTGCAACAATGCATAAATAAATCTTACTCTTAATCTATTGACTAATTACTATTGGTATTTATCTGAAAAAACTAACACAAAAAAACTCAACATTCCCTTTCGCTTAAATGATGTAATATTTACATTTAAGCTTCAACTTGATCAACATTACATTAAGCGACCCAATATTTACAGCATTTTATAATATTTGTCTACCAATCAAACAACATCATATTAACTACAAAAGTATTCACTTTAACTTAAACCCTCCAATTTTTACAACATGTAAACATCATTTACTTTAAGTTGAAGGGCGCTAAATAAACGAATGAAATAAATAAAAACTTAAACTATTACATTAATTTAATTAATATTATATATATATATATATATATATGTATGTGTGTGTGTTGCGCGTGTGTGCGTGGATGTATATATATATATATATAGGCAATTATGGATATATATACATATATATATACATACGCAATTTTATATATATATATATATATATATATATATGCAATTATGAATATATATACATATATATATAAATATGCAATTATATATATATATATATATATATATATATATATATAATAAAAAAAGACACAATGAAAATTTTCGACGGTTACACCCTATTCACACCTCTAATAAATAAATGGGTCAATTTCATTTTGAGTGTGAAGAAAGAAGGAGAAAACGAACACACTGCAAGTTAGAAAGGAAAATAAAGCAAACGTGTGAAAGAAAGAAAGAAAGAAAGAAAGAAAGAAAGAAAGAACAAGTAAAAAAAATCGACCAACATCGCCTTCGGACAGGCTGGGTGTCTATTTTCACTTGGCGCCAGATGAGAAAAAAAATGGCAGCTACCAGTTCAGAAATCTTAAAGACGGCGTTGGGTGTGATGTAAGGTTGAAGTATGAAAACAATATACAAACCTGGAAGAAATAAAAAGTTCCGTTAAAAACTTACTGAAAGTGACAGACATCTTATAAATACCAAAGACATTATCATCTTTTGTGATTAATGCAGCAAAGACAAAGAAGAAAAATCAATGCTTATTACGGAAAAGTGTTTGTCTACTTGTCCTTTTGATGACTAAACAGTTTGATGTCGAGCTACAAAACTTGGCATGCATGTTTGTTGCCCTTAGAGTATGTTAGAATAATGTCTTTGTTGTTTCACAGGAGGTTCTCTAAAAACAATCAATAATTATCAGAAAGTTATGTCGACGTGATCGTATGATATTAGAATTTTTAAACATCATCGATTTCAAACGATTGAAAAGCTAAATGTAATGAGACGTGCTCACTATACCTTTAAAAAAAACTTCCAGAATTATACAACAACGGTTTATAAACATTAATGATTTTAGAGATGAAAAATTGCAGCCATTTACTTAACTGGGCATATAAATCTTTGGTGAAGTAACTTATCACTGAAAAATATTTACTCAGAAAACTCAGTTCAAGTCCTGAATAAGGATGTTTGCGTTTGATTGTAAATGCTATCTGAGAATGCAAAAATATGTCTCTTCTTACGTCATTATGGGTAAATATGATAAAAATAGGTGAATGATATACCCTTTTATTTCAATGGAGTAACTTTTTTCAGTGGTGTAATGGTTATTGTTGAATGAAGTGGAAACGGCGACACGAATTTAAATCCAGGACGAGGATATATATACATATATATATACAGTTCCTTTGGAAAGATGAGCATCTAATTATTCAACCTTCATATCTAAAGAAATTGCATGGTAGACTGGGCTTGTTAACATTGGTATACCAAACGGTCTAAGAGAAGAAAATCTTTGAACTCAAACCTGTTGCAGAAATCTAGCAGGTGACTAGATTCGCGCACCAATTCCCCAAAAATCTATTCGGGAATAAAGACGTGGTGCTAGTTTAAACCACACTCACACACACACACACATACACACACACACTTACAAATGCATATACGCACACACGAATGCATACACATACACAATATATATATATATATATATATATATATATATATATGTGTGTGTGTGTGTGTGTGTGTGTGTGTGTGTGTGTGTTATTTGTCGCTGCCTCCCACCAGACAGGACTCGGCAGAAGGTCATTGACCCGACGGTCGATTATAGTGGGAATTTAGGGGAAGGGAAGGTCGGGCACGAGCTGAGGCTCGAGTCCTGCAAGTCTATGTTAGTCATCGACCCACTGAGTGCAATAGAGGCCTGAAGAACCGAGTTGGTCTTGGACCCAAATCTGGGTCCAGACACGTCTGCCTTTTTATAGCTTAAACTGGAGAGCAAGGGGGACAAAGGTGTCAATGATGCAGCTCGCCCAGCCGAAGATGGCCCAGCCGAAGCCGGGGGCCTTTCGGCCTCGAATCTGTCATTAGTTTCGATACCCCTTATATATATATATATATATGTGTGTGTGTGTGTGTGTGTGTGTGTGTGTGTGTGTATAGAATACCTAATTTTACTATAGTTAGTTTGATAACCACCTTAACTTATTTCCTGAGGTAATTCTGTCGGTGTCATTTTTCTTTTGGCTTATCATCGCAGTACTGGTTGATCATTTTCAAGCAGTACGGATGTTTAGTCTTTTCTTTTTTTTAATGTATTTTTCCAGATGTCGGTTTGCAATATATTTTTTTCATTTACAAATTGCTTTATCAGTTTTTTTACGCTTTTAGAGTTATAGTAATAGTTATAAAAGTAATATATATATATATGTATATATGGAAAATCAACTGATCTCGTTTTTTAAAAAAGCGTAAATTTTTGCGCAAAAGAGAACCTGAAAAATTTGTAACTTTATTTTGAATTTATAGATCAATCAACATGTACCTGCAAGTTTTAAATTTTCTTTGAGACTTATTGACGAAAACATTTCACTTGCTGCAAAAAGTTTCAAGGATCAAATTATAAAATTATCTAATAAATCTTTTACCTTCTGGATTCTTTAAAAATAAATTTACAATCATATATGAATATTTTAACGTAACTTTGAGCCTTCTTCTGTCATAAAAATAAGCAAAGAAAAAATAACTATTCCAAATATATGACTAATCATGTTCTTACGCGACTATCTTTATTTTTTTCCTATTCTTATGGACGTTTACTTCATTGTTTTACCGGTAAAAATTATCTTGTTTTAATTCCAAATGCTGCAGAAATCACCGACTGTATCACTGCAAAGACGCAATACTTCTTCAACGAGTGGCCCAGACAGCTGGGGCAATAGAATACACCAACTGCATCTCTGCAAAAAGGAAAAGATATTCCCCAACGAGTGTCCTGGCTACGACACAAAACAATCTAATGGTGAGGCTCCAGTAATGCTGGATCCTAAGGGAATACGGAGTGCCCCTTTATTCCCATCGCTCCCATGTCCACTCTGACCCAGATTGGTAGCATCTGATAGAGTCCTATCAATGGTTCAAATAAAACTAAGCATGTTCTTTTTCTAAACTGAATAGTTAGAAAGAGCATTGTTTTTGACATTTAAACTGTATTTATGCTAAACTGAATTGTTTTAAATAGAACTGCTTTTACACTTAAGAAAAATGATGGCACAAAAGCATTGGATGTTATCAATCTATCTATCTATCCTTTTTTTTGTTGGTCCAATGAAAGAAAAAAGTAAATAAATTTAAATGAATAAATTCGGTAGTGGTTATTAATTGATTTATTTATTTTTGATTCTTCACGTGTTTCTGATTTTTAACTTCCTGAAGACGACTATAAACGTTAAAAACACGTGTAGAAACAAAAAAAACCCCAGAAAACAAAATCAATTGCAGACATATTTATTTTCAAGTAAATATATATATATATATATATACACGCACATACATATATATACACACACGTGAGTATATATATATATATATATGCTCACACACTCACACAAACATCCCTATAAATATATATATATATATTTATATATATAAATACAGACATATATATATATATATATATACTTACAAATACGCATATATACAAACATATATATACTCACACACTCATATACACAAACGCACACACATATCAACACACACACACACACACACACATACACATATATATATATATACACACACACTCATATTCACAAACACACACACATATAAACACATACACACACACACACACACACACATATATATATAGAGAGAGAGAGAAAGAGAGATAGGGAAAGAGAGGGAGAAATAGAAACTGAGTATTTGTAAGATAGAGAGAGAGAAAGAGAGAGCGAGAGAGAGAATCACCTTATCATTTTTACTATGTCCTTTGAAATTGATGTACAATAGGATTTCCTCTTCAGATTTCAAGGAGGAAGAAACCTGCGATTTTGTTTAAGAAGTCAGACTGTTTCAATCAAGTCCAATTAAATGGGGATCAGCTGACTGACCCGAGATTACATCAAGATGTTTAACATTTCCTGGCTATTGATAAATCACTGCAAGATATAATGGTGTACACAGTGTTTTAGATGGTAAGATAATTCTCCTGGAAGAAGCAACAGAAAAGTCATACCTATTTTCGACAAACAACACAGACAGTTATTTTTGATATATGCCTGAAGTGGACTTATCTCTGACTGGATCTCATCGAGTATCAACGAAGCCAAAATATGCAACAAACTATAGATCAATTTAGGTATGGGACCAATCCCATAGTTACACGGTGATCAGCACCGGATTAAAACACTAGAATACGTTCCACGTGTGGAAGGGAGGTTAATCGATTGTATTTTCAGAGACACTACTTAACATAGCTTTATCAGAAAGGCTTAGAATTTAGTGCCTGAAAACTCTGCAATCGGAAGAGGCCCTCTCAAAAGAATCTATTGTTTGGTTTTGTTTTGTTTTATGGCGTATGAACCCTATTTGGTTATTCAATACCAAATCCTCTTTATCATCATCATCATGTCGTGCTGATAGCATGGATATCCCTGACCCTCTCTCGCCACTTTTCCCTATCGTTCATCGCCTCAGGCAGGTCTTCTGGACAACATCCCGTATCCTCACATAGTTGCTAAATGTATGTTCGTGCTGGTCGTCCTTCTTTTGCACGGCCATGTGTGAGGGTCATAAGAGTACATCACTTATGAGTTCACCCCTGCTTCTCCAGCAGTGTCCTGCATGTCTGGTTCGTCTAACTTGAATAGTTTTCGTGATAGGAGTCAGGTGGCCGTACAGTTGGTGTCTTGTGGAGTGTTGCCGCCAGGACTTGTTCAAGATTGCTCGCAGCATTCTTGTGTAATTGCCGTCGAGCTTCTTCTCCAGCCGTTTTGTTAGAGTCCATGTAGTGCATCGATGCGACTGCTGCCTGGAAGAAACTGCGTTTCATTTTATAGGTTAGGTCTGATTTCCATATAATTGATAGCCTATCGATAGCTTTTCATGCTTTCGTTAAGCTCGTGTCGATGTCCTTTTTGGTTGATGCGACGCTGCTTCCTAGGTAAGTGAATTTGTCTACTAGTTTAAGAGGGGTTCCGTCTCGAGTGGAGATGTCTTCCGTTTGATTATAGCACATATATTCCGTTTTGTGTGCATTGACATAGAGGCCTATGCCTGCGGCTGCTCGTTCCAAACTATGCAGTAGTGTTTCGGCTTGGTTGGGTGTATTTGCCAGTATCGCTATGTCATCGGCGTAGTCGGCGTCGGTAATTGTTTTTACGGGGTACCTTCTGCTTCTTTTCTTTGTCAGCTCGAAGCCGTTCTCTCTGATTTTGTCAATCGATGTTCTAAGTACGTAGTCTAGACAAATGATAAAGAGGTACGGAGCCAGCGTCTCCCCTTGTAGTACTCCTGCTAAAATGTCGAAGTATTCTGTGTCTCCATCTGGTGATCGTACTTTTACTTTGTTGTTTCTATAGAGAATCGTTATTGCTGCTACGGTTTCTTTAGGTATGCCGTATGCTAGTAGGATTTGTTCCATCTTTCCTCTGTGAATGGAATCGAAGGCCTTGGTAAAGTGGACAAATATTAATGTCGCTTGTAGGTTTTTTACCCGTACACCTTCAAGGATTCTACGGATGGTTAATATTTGTGAGGTCGTATACATATATGTTGAATATATAAGATTTGGTTTATTTAAGTTTAATAGTATAGCAACCATTTTAGGTTATTAACAACCAAATCCTCTTTATGTATATATATCAAATATATAGGATTTGGTTTGGTTAAGTTTTATGGGGTATCAGCCACTTAGTTTATCTAATAGCAAATTCTCTTTATACATATGAGATAGATATATTATATTAGATAGATATAATTTGATTTGGTTGGGTTTAATGGTATATCAACCATTTTAGGTTATTGAATGCCAAATCCTCCTTATACATATATATTAGATATATATGATTTGTATACACATTTTCTTGATAAGATTTTAAAACGAGCCTGAGACGTTTTTTCGGACATGTTTAAATGGTTCCAAGCATCGTTAACTGACAATTTAATTAAACATCAGTCATTTGTTTACACACAGTTAAACGATCAGTCTGTTGAATTCAAACAATTCAATTCAGTGTAAGCCAACGTTTACTGGTTCCAAGTATTGCTATATATTCAATTAATCATTTTTTTTATTCGCAGTTAAATGAGCAGTTCGATTTCTAAAAATTACTATTTAGCGAAGTTGTTTTTTTTGCATTCAGTTAAAATGTCATACAGTTGTACTTTACCCATTGATAGGACCTTATCAGGTGCTACTTCTCCGAGTCACAGTGGACCTGGGAGTAATTGCAGTGAAGGGATATCCCACATTTCCTTAGGCACTTGAACTGGAACCCCACTATCAGATTGTTTAGTATCATATCCGCGAAACTCGTTGTTGGGGTCTTACCCCTCTGCAGTGGTGTAGTCGGCGTATTCTGCAGAGTTGCTTTTTCCCTCATCTAAATGGCGATCTCTCTCTCTCTCTCTCTCTCTCTCTATATATATATATATATATATATATAGAGAGAGAGAGAGAGACAGATAGATAGATAGATAGATAGATACATACATACATACATACATACATACATACATACATACAGTCATTAAAGTAATCATTTCTGGAAATTCATTTAGTAAACGAATGAAAACTTTATAAGAATTTTTCTAAAAGTATTTTTAGATATTTCATTAGATTAATGTTTACATTTCTGTCAAAGAAATAAGATAGGGAATTGGGTTTTATTTTCTTGCTACTTAATCTTATGTAGGCTTTTGTTGGTTTGTTGATTTTACGGTACATTAAACCTTGTTGGATTATTTCAATCCGAAGCCAATTTAACAATTAAGCTTTCCAATTACATACACTACAAAAAAGTATCACAACAATCATTTTCAACGGATAACAAAATTAGCGTTTTAGTATCAGTATGTTCAGAGTCAAAGTATTAAACGAAGTATTGAATAATACATCAGCCATATCTATTTGTCTTATTGACAGGATCCTTATAGTTATAAATTCACCATTTTTAGCTTAGTTTAACATTTACTGGTACTAAAAGTAAACTAAGAAATAAATTAAAAAATCATCTACAGGGTTTTCTTTTTCTCCATCTTAAGTATTTTTGTCTCCCTATAGATAAACATTCAATGTTCACTATACTGGTCACTATGGAAGTTCCGTGGATTAATGGTTATCGTCGATTGAAATGGACCCGACGAGACGAGTTCAAAACCTGGACAAGGCTGACTGCATCTAGGAAAGGTATAAATTTTCCCGCCATCCATGGATAGATAGTGGGACACTCTAGGTTTTTTAGCAATGGTAAGGCAACTAGTCTATGTGAGGGAAAACTCTGAATTCAAATTCGGTTAATAATTTAACTTGAGTCACATCCTGCCAGTGCGGAGAAGTTGGTAAATAAATACAATGTTAACTACCTTTCAAGTTTAAACCACGTAATGAATATATTTTAAAACGTTGCAACTATATAGTATTTTATTACGTAAATACGGCCCAAATGAGTCCCTTCTGGTGTAAAGGCTGAAGTATGGGATTTAAAGTGAGCGAAATCAAACTCTTGTCCCATCATTAGGTTCATTTTCGAACAAATACATTTTGGGACGGTATGAGCACTCTTATAATCCTACTTATGAGTTTAACTATACGACCACCTGCCTCCCATCACGAAAACTATCCAAACATGCAGGACACTGCTGGAGAAGCAGGGACGAGCTCATAAGTGATGTACTCCTATGGACCCCCACATATGGCCAGGCAAAAGCAGGACGGCCATCTCGAACATACATACAGCAGCTATGGGAGGATACGGGATGTAGCCCAGTAGACCTGCCAGAGGCGATGAACGATAGGGAGAAGTGGCGAGAGAGGGTCAGGGATATCCATGCTAGCAGCAAGACATGATGATGATGATGATGAGGAGGAGGAGGAGTTAAACTGAATAATTGCACTTCCAATGGAATATCAACCATTGTTGCTTATTTAAAGTCAGATCAAGTTTATTCATTATGATGATATAGTCCTTGACGTCAATGCATGGACCCTCCCCGACATTATGAATAGTGATTGGCTTGATAAACAAAGCAAGCGATTCTAGTCAGTTACTAGTAACATTTACAGTCTGTATTTCCATGAATATATAACTGTAAAACTTAGATCACATCTTTTTGTGTCATTCATTTCTGATCGTTCAAGCCCACAGTATATATATATATATATATATATATATACATATATATATAGGAGTAAGACACATATTGCATCTACTTGTGAGGATCCAGTTCTGGAGCTTTTGGCAGTGTCAAGTCACTTCTTCGTTGACATTACTCCCAAGTCCTTTCGAAATTGGCGTAGAAGACCCTGCTCAGCTCCAATATAGATCTGCTTGCAAAAAATATTTCTATTTTTTTGTTTGTCCGGGTTTTATGCAATATTAACCTTTATAGGTTATTTAATCCCAAATCCATTTTTATAGAAATAGACAGTTCCATTTCAAATAATTCAGTATAGCATAAGTATATAGTTTAATAGTCAAAAACATTTCTATTTCAAGCTATTCAGTTTAGATAAACAGTTCTAATTCAAACAATTCATTTTAGTATAAGTAAAGTCTTTTAAATATTAAAACAGATATATTTTAAACAATCTAGATTTACATAAATACGCAGTGTAATTATCCAAACAGATTTATTTCATGTTATTCAGTTTAGCTTAAATACGCAGATTAGTTCTATTGACCCATAGATGGGGCCCGATCAGGTGCTACCACTCCGGGTCAGAGTGGAGCTGGGTGCAATGGCAGTGAAGGGGTACTCCGCATTTCCCAAAGCTCCAGCATCTCTTGGACCTCAGCATTAGATTGTCGTGTCATATATAGGACACTTGTTTTGGGGACTTAACCCTCTGCAGAGAAGCTGTCGGTGTATTCTGCAGCCCCAACCGACTAGGCAATATTTGTATTAGATAGTAATACTTGATACCATACAACTGCATGTAAATTATTTGTATTAGATGGGAATACTTGATCTATTAGCCCAGTCGTCTGGAATTGAAGAATTCACCGACATCATCTATGCAGAACACTAAGACAACTCAGTGTGAGTATCCTGGATATTAAACAATACACGATTCCCTAACTACTCGTCATAGAAATACCCGAGATGGATTTATATTCTGTCAAAATCAACCAATTGCGATCTTCATCATAAGATCACACACACACACACACACACACACACACATACACAAACAAATAAACACTGACATGAGATGGTTGATGAAAAAGTTCTAAACCTCACCCAGATTTTAGATTTGTCAAGCACTTCACACCTTTTCATGATCTTCGTCTGCACAAAAATTAAGACAGAACTCTAAATTAGTCTTTTTTAAAGTTTTATATGAAGTAGTATTATGTTGCCACAACAAAATGCTCTGCTACGGCTATTCTTTCTTTTAAAAGGCCTCCTTTAGGCACACAGAAACACACTCGGATACAAATACAGATAAACAAGTATACACGCTGAGACATCGAGAGCTAAACACAAACGAAAACATCTTGAGCCACTTACACAGTCACACACAGATACACAAAGAAGAATTTCTGATTGTAATGTAAAGTTGGCGACCGTAGTCGAGGGTGACGCTAAGGCTCCCTTTTCGATAGCTATTACACCAAGGTGTAGGGAAGGGCACCACTCATTTTCCTGAATTACCCTTGATCCTTACCTCATCATCCTTAATGTAATGCAAGGAGGCATTAAGTACCATTTCTTTAGTCTTTGGTATCACTTGACCTGGGATTGAACCCAGATCTCCCGGGCCTTTGGCGAACACTCTAACCATCATGCCAATGCCCGGTACTGATTGTAATATTAAATGTTTAAAATAGCTATCGATGACTGGTCGGTAGGTTCCTATCTACTAAACTTAAAAAACAGAAGGGAACAAGTAATAATTTAAAGGAGCAACAGTAGCCTCACCCACTCTGCATACATCTGAAAATGTAACTCGTTGTGCATTTGTTTGTGTTTCAGCTTGTGTAAACTGAGATAGAATCAAGCAATCTCTCTCTCTCTCTCTCTCTCTTCTCTCTCTCTCTCTCTCTCTCTGCCAGAATGCACTCATTGAGAATTGAACTCATTCATTATGATCAACTGGACTAGCTTGTCAACCATTATCTCACGAAAGGCAGAATACATTTATCATCATCATCATCATTATCATCATCAAGTCGTGCTGATTGCCTAATCGGATGCGGCTGTAAAATACTTCGGTGGCTTTTCTGCGGAGGGGTTAACTCCCCACCTAAAAGTGTCCTGGATATGACACTAAACAATCAGATGGTGAGGTTCCAGTAGTACTGGAGCTTTGGGAACTGTGGAATACCCCTCCTTTGCCATCGCTCCCAAGTCTTCTTTGGCTCAGAGTGGTAACACCTGATAGGGTCCTATCTATGTGTTAAATAGAACTAAACTGTGTACTTATACTAAACTGAATTGCTTGAAATAGAACTGTTTTGACATTAGAACTGTGTACTTATGCTAAACTGAATTTTTTTGAAGTGGAACTGTTTTTGTAAGCTAAGTTGCATTGTTTGAAATAGAACTGTTTTTGACATTGAAACTGTACTTTCGCTAAACTGAATTATTTGAATTAGAACTGTATGACTAAACTGAATAGCTAGAAAAAGAGAAATGTTTTTGACAACTAAACTATTTACTTATGCTAAACTGAACTGCTTGAAATAGAACTGTTATTTGTATAAAAATGGGTTTGGCATTAAATAACCAATAAAGGTTGATGTGCCATAAAACCCAGGCAAACAAACAAACAAGTCGTGCTGACAGCCTTGACTCACTTGACTCCCCCCTCGCTCTCTCTCTCTCTCTCTCTCTCTCTCTCTCTCTCTCTCTCTCTCTTAGTCTCTATCGTTCATCCAAACCGACAGATCTTCTAGACTGCATCCAGTTTCCACACAGAGTTGAAGACTTTCTTTTTCAGCAGTGCCCAGATCTAACTTGGATGGTTTGTGTGATGGGAAGTAGATGGCTGTACAGCTGTTGTTCTATGGGTTGCTACTTTAAAGTCGTGTTGTTCCATTCTAACTTTCTCTCAAGGGGTTTACCTTGAGCCACGATGGTACAACCATACAGTAGTATTGGAATTCTAAACAGATACTCCCTGCTTCGAATTTTATTCCTGTTCAAATCTCCTTATAATGTAAAACACAAGTGTAGCGTTCTGTGTGTACATCTGTGTGTCCGTATACATAATATTTAAAAAAGAAAGAAAGAAAGAAAGAAAGAAAGAATGGAAGGTGAGACCTCTGAAGTTTTTGTTGTAATCTTTAAACAAATAAAAAATTAAAGTGAAAGAGAAAGAAAGAAAGAACGAAGCTGTAGCTTGCCTCATCCAAAGAGAGAGAGAAAAAAAAGCAGACAAATTGTCGTGAAAGCAGGCTGACGTCACAACGAAACGGTTGCTTCAGCTTTTGAAATTGTCTGCTTAGCACTATCTTTTGAATCAACATTGGCAGCAACAAGGAAAAGAAAGAAAAGTGAGAGAGTCTTCATTTATCAACAATTTGATTTCTCCGATAATTTTAAATTTACTACATGAAAGTTGGGTCTTTTTTTTATTTCAACAACATACGAGATGATTTTCAAATATTGATTTATTCTTTTTTAATTCTGAAATCTTTTTAATTAGGATTATAAAAAAAATATTTTATATAAAAATCAACCGTCATTATTGACGGGTATATTCTAGTCAATAAATAATTGCTTTACCATAACTTTTTAATTTGTTTTCATCAATAAATTATGCATTTAAAATGCTTATATTATAATCTCTTTACATTTTACCTTATTTCTATTTTTGTCTTAGGGTGACGACATTTTAGAACAACAAAGGTGGGCTGAAAAGTTTATATGATTATATAACATCTTTGAACAATGGGATTCAAGGACTGTGACAGCGATCGAAGAAGTGAGTTGACCACAAGGGGTACAATACTGATAAACACACTTCTCTTGCTCACATTCCGTGAGAGTATCTTGGTCAGCTAATGAACTTTTCAGTGGACCCTCGTTAAATTCTTTTTTTTATTACAATCTCAGTACTAAACTATTTCATTCCAGAATAACTCGATTAAGGAATCAATTTCAGTATTATTATTATCATTATTATTATATGTGTTTCAGAATTTAATTTCCGAGTTTTATTTTGATTATCTGGCAATATCTATTAAAGGTAATTTCTTTTATATATCCCAGTACTCAAAAGCAGGCAAACAGATTGGAATAAAAGTAAAATTAATTTAGACCTCATCTTCTTACGATCGATTCATTAAACTTTAAACTTTAAAATTTCTTCAGACGATTTTTTTCTCTATTCTATAGAAGTCGTATAAATTATAGTAAGAAGATGAGATCTTAATTACTTTTACTCAATATATATATATTTATATATATAAATATATATATATATATATATATATATATATATATATATATATATATATATATATATATATATATATATATATACAATTTTTGTTCCATTTAGCACGATCATCATATATACATATATATATATATATATATATATATATATATATATATATATATATATATATATATATATTGCCAAATTTGTCCCATTTAACATGGTCATCAAACATGTATCTTTGAAATTTTTTATATTTTAAAATTTTGATATATTTTTTTAAAAAAATTCGCTGCTAAATTTTCCAGAGGAAAGTTGTTATGATTGACACGACGTGGAGATAGACACATTCAGGTCCTTGTTTCTGTCACAAGAGGAGCCGGTTCTCCGCCAGGGGGCTATCTGGCCCCACTCCACTTAACTTGTCTACTGGATGACAGCTCTCCGAATGACTGACCGCCTGACATTCTATAGTCGAAAATTATTTTCTGGACGCCCACAAACATATCTCTCTCGTTTGTTGTTTACCTTGAGGTACTAATGTAACCTCCAGTTTACGAAATCCACAATAACCGACTGTCGAGGGTAACACCAGCAGAGGTTGCAACCAGTGTATTCTCTGCCTGGCTAACGACGAAATATTAAGTTGCACCACCGAATTACAGTTAATCAAAGACATTTCCACAATTTTTATACATGAAAGCCGAACAAGTACACCCACTCCGGGTCAAAATCAACCTGGGAGTAACGAAAATAAGGGGTATACGATATACTCCGGAACTAGAGCCTAGTCAGCAAGCTAAACACACTTTTTTATGATTGCTCAGTCGGTTGGGGCAATAGAATACACCGACTGCATCTCTGGAGAGGGGTAAGACTCCCCCAATGAGTGTCCTGGATATGACACTGAACAATCTGATGGTGAGGTTTCAGTAATGCTTGAGTTTTGGGGTATGTGGAGTGCCCCTTCATTGCTACTATTCTCTGGTCCACTCTGGCGCTAAGTGGTAGCGCTTAATAGGGTTCTATCAATGAATCAAAAAGACGTAAGCTGTTTATTCATGGTAAAATGAATTGTGTGTAATAAAACTGATTTAAATTTAAGTAAATTGTGTACTTATGCTAAACTGAATTGTTTGAAATTTAATTCGATGCTAAATGACCCAGAAAGGGTTGATATGCCGTAAAATAAAGCAACTAACCAATCACAATCTGCATCTGTAAATCCCCATCGCTGTTCTACTAAATTTTGTTTTTCTCTCTGTTTAATAAATATTTATTTCTCACTATAGTCGGACACACTGGGTTTTTTTTTTGTTTTGTTTTCCCTCTGAAGCAAGAACAATATTATAACAATTAGAAGATGTTATATTTTCTTTGCAGATTCCTCAGTCTAAAACTTACGAATACTGATTTATAACTTACTATTACTAATTATATAACTGTCGTGTATAATGCACACGACAGTTATATAATTAATGTTTTCCAGACCACACTACTCACCGTATTCGTGATAAGATACTCGAAAGTAAATTAATGTGTTACAGAAAATACACGCGAATATATGTTTCTAATTTTGGTTCTCTAAATTTAAGCTTATTTTGGTCGCCATCTTGTTGCATTTCTTGGTGAACATGTCCGTGTATTTTCTCTAAATACCGTATTTGACGCCATATAAGGCGCACTTATTTAAGCAAAATATCTCTTAAAATTCCCTTGCGACTTATATACCATATGAAGTTATAAAATTCACGATCATCACCATCATCATGTCGTGCCGCTAGCACGGATATCCCTGACCCTCTCTCGTCTTCAGGGCTATATCCCGTATCTTCACATAGATGCTGAATGTATGTTCGAGCTGGTCGTCCTGCTTTTGCCCGGCCATATGTGGGGGTCCATAGGAGTTAATCACTTATGAGTTCATCCCTGCTTCTCTAACAGTGTCCTGCATGTCTGGTTCGTCTAACTTGTATAGTTTTCGTGACGGGAGGCAGTTGGCCGTATAGTTGATGCCTTGTGGGGTGTTGCCGCCAGGACTTGTTCAGTATTTCTCGCAGCATTTGAAATTAGCTACCTAGAAACTTCTCGAGTACATCGGGTGGAGTAATGGTTAATAAAATAGACTAGCAAACCTCCATGCATGAGTTCGAGTCTCATTGGTTGCCCCATTCATACGGCCTTGTACCACATCTGAACAAAACGGTTTGTAAACTTCTACTTGGCAAATCCTATTAGCTTAGACTTTAGAGAAACTTTTATATACCTATTGTCATTATTTAAAAGGCTTTTTATGCAGATTAAGAGTGTTATCAATGATAATATTCAATTATATCAATTTTATCATGTTTAATATTAGTATAACTTTGTAACGTTTATGTTTTAACACAAAATGTAAATTAAATAAATTCTTATTTTTAGTAAGTACGAACCAATAAGAATTTGAATGAAAGCTAAATTTTGGTTAAATTCTAAAAGGTCAGGGCGTATTATAGACGAGGATTTTCTTATGGCGACACAGACTACTTCGAGATTGTAGCAGGTGTACTGCAAGGAGACACATTAGCCCCACACCTCTTCATCATCTGTCTACACTACGCGCTTAGAACATCTATTGATTAACTGAAAGAAAATGGTTTCAAACTAACAAAGGAAAGAAGCTGAATATACCCCAGACAAACAATTACCGACACCGACTACCCCGATGACATAGCGCCTCTGGCAAATGCGTCCGCCGAGCTGAAACCCTGCTACATAGTCTGGAACAACTGCTGCAGGCATGGGCTTCCATGTCAATGCACAAAAGACGGAATACGTGTGCTTTAATCAAAGACACGACATCTCCACAGTAAACAGTAGCTCTCTGAAACTAGCTGACAAGTTGACCTACCTAGGAAGCAGTGTCTCATCAGCCGAGACAGACATTAACCAGCGACTAGCAAAAGTGTGGACAGCTATCGGTCATATGGAAGTCAGACCTGACCGATAAAATAAAATGCAGTTTCTTCCAAGCTGCGGTCGTGTCGATACTGCTATATAGATGCACAACGTGGATGTTAACTAAACGAATGATGAAAAAGCTTGATGGCAACTACACAAGAATGCTGCGAGCAATACTGAACAAGTCCAGGAGGTAGCACCCACAAAGCAGCTGCTCTTCGGCCACCTACTACCTATCATGAAAATTATCAAAGTTATACGAACCACACGTGTTGGACACTGCTGGAGAAGAAGGGACGAGCTCATAAGGGATTTACTCCTGTGGACCCCTTCATATGGACGAGCAAAAGCAGGATGACCAGCTAGAACATACATAGGTCAGGGATATCCATGCTGATTGCGTGACGTGATGATTATTAGAGGTGAATATTATACACGAGAGTGTGTAAGACAAGTAAATAAGGTATGGAGTTAATTTCATTTTAGTTGGTGTGATATTTGTATATTCTTATAGTCTGTAAAATAGTCTGTAAATTTTGTTCTTTTTCTTTCTCATTAATGGCCAATATATTAATAGCATACATATACATAAATGATTTATCTTTTTCCGCGACTTTGTAAATTCATTGCCAACTGTGCACTTTATAAACATATTGCAATAACAAACAGTACTGGAGGTGCCCGTGGTATAATGGTTATCGTCGTAGGAAATGAACACGGCGACACGAGTTCAAATCCTGGACGAGACTGATTGCATTTCACATAGCACTAATACCCTTGGGAAAGGTATGAATCCAATTATTCTCCTTCCAGCTATGGGTAAATAGTAGGACAGACTGTGTTCTTCAGCCTTGATGAGGCAACTAGTCTAGGAGAAGGAAAACTCTGAATTCAAACCTTTTAAACTCCGCTTAAAAATTGACCTTGTGTCATATCCTGCCCGAGCGGAGGGGTTGGGTAAATAGGATAACAAACAGCAGTGGCGAATGTGTGCCTCTCAGGAAAATTACTCTTTGGAATATCACTCATGTAGAGTTTTTCGCACCACCTTTGCTAATCATCTTTCCATGGATTCCGAATGACAGCAAGTCTCTTCAGGTTTCTGGGACTCTTCTCAGCTTTCTTGCCAATCTTAACAATCTCTGGATGATCTCGATTCTTCCTCTGATTTCTACTTCCTCTAGTCTTTTTCTAAGCCTTTGTGGACCCTTCCAGGTGCTCTTATTACCTATGGTATCATCGCCATTTTCCTATTTTGCAGCTTTTTTAGTTCTTTGGTAATATCAAAATATTTGTCTATCTTATCATTTTCTAACATTTTTACAGTGAGATCCTCCAGAACGGTAAAACGAGACAGCCAGGTATTTTTTTCTCTTGTTATTTAACACTAAATCAAAGTTTCTGGCCGCGATTTGGTGATTTTTTTTAAACCTCTGTCTCCTTATAACCTACACTTACTATACAGGTGAGTAGTATCAATCTTCGATTTTATATTATTTGACTTGATCTTAATGTTTTGTGCTGATGTTAACTGAGGGTCAGTTTTATATTTATAATTATTTTTATATTTTTTAGATATTTTCACACCAGCATTAGCCGATGTTTTTTTTTTTTTTTTTTTTTTTTTTTTTGTTTTCGCTGGAGTGTGAGTGACAGCGAGTCTCCTCAAGTCGCCCAAAACTCTTCTCAGTATTCAAGCCTATCTCAACAATGCTGGAGTTTCGATGGTCTCCTCTCGTCCGCTTATTTTCAAGTCCTCCAGTCCTACTACCAAACTTTTTATACCAGCGTTAGCTAATGTTCTTTTTATGGAATCTAAGTGACAGTAAATCTTCTTAGGTCTCCAGGACTCTTCTCAGCTTTCTGGCCAATCTCAATAATGCTGCCGTCCGGATGGTCTCGATTCGTCCGCTAATTTCCAAATATTCCAGTCCACTTTCCACCCCTTTTGGGGAATATTGTAAATGCACCAGTTACATTTGGTATCAATGTCACCCTTATGTTTCTTAGCTCGCTCGATTCTCGGGGAGGATCTAAGTATGTGTCTCTGTTTTTACTTTCTTTGATTTAAACTCTCTGATCCGCCTAGACGACAAAATCCACTATTCAGAAGTTTTTCTTTTTTGCTACTCATCACCAATTCTAGTGTCTGGATAATATTAGGGGAACTGTTTGTATATCTTTTTATTTGTTCTGTGGCAAGGTCTAAGTACTTATGACTCTTTGAGTTTTTCTTGATTTTCCGTTTATTTTTATTCCTTTGAGTGTTTTTTACACAAGCTGATGACTTTTAGTATTCTGGTCAATCTTAATAATACTGTAGTCTGGATGGTCTCTACTTGTCTAATATTCTAGTCACTTAATTAATCCTTTTGGGATTGTTCCAGATCAACCGATTGAAATTGATATCACCGTCACTTTAATGTTCCTTAGTTTATTTTAGTTCCCATGCAAGTTCTAGATATCTATATCTCTTTTTACTTTCTTTCAATTTTACTTTGTGGTCCATCGGAACCGTAATGTCTGCTCTTCAACAGGTGTTCATTTTTTTTTTTTTACTATGATCGTCTGGTCGATATTAAGTGATTTCTTTCTATTTCAAAATCCCAAAGAAGTTTGTGCGAGTCATTCTTCTTAACATATTCTGGGTTGTGCATATACCACTTGTTCGAAAGGTCAAATTTAAATTTATTGCACAATTCCTAAAGGATAACCTTTCCCACCCAGTCGTGTTTAGTCTTATACTCTTTCTATACTAGTTTGCTGCTTTTGCTTATGTGATTGATTATTTTGTTGCTATCACCACATTATCTACATATGCTAATTTTTTGGCGTCTTATCAATTTTTGCTTTTACGTAGTTTGTCTTTATGTCGTTCTTTTTTAGTGTGCTGCTATTAGGAGCGATACAATTCCTCTCTTAAGGTTTCCCTTTCTTAGCTACGTCCAAGTCAGATGTCTCTTTTTTGCCGCTTGAAATATCTATGCTATTGCTTCTCTTCATGTATTTGTTTTCTAGTTGTTTTTGTTCTTTGGATTTTTGTGTTATTTATGGTTGCTGCGATTCGCCATTTTCCTCTTTTTCATGTAGCTTTCAAGTTGTTGTGTTGATGTATCGACGCTATCTTTAATGCTGGCGAATCTTCTTATTTCTCCTTTTCTTCACTCATATGGACTGTCTGTGTAATATCTGGAATGTAAGGCCCTATGCATTGACAATGGTTTTCTTGTCAAGTCTATTTATTTAAGTTCCTCCCTCGTACACTTCAAGAATTGTCCTGAGTTTCTTATAGGGGAATGACCCAGGAGTTTATCCCTTTGATGAGGTTTTAGTTAGATAGTTTGGTTTTGCGTGATTTTCTCGTTCTACATAGATACAGTTTTTTTTTCTTTTATCACCTCTTCTTTGTTAGTGTACGTTTCAAATATTCCTAATTGTTTATAAGCTTCTTTTTCTCGTAGTGTACATTTTTTTTCTTTATTTGGTAGTTCTATGGTTGTAATTATTTAATTTTTCGTGTCCCACTTCTCATTAATTGTATGACGCATTTTTCTTTGTAAAATACATCCCTATGTCCTAACTGTATATTTTCACTGCCTTGTATTAGAGTTTCCAATTCTTGATCATTTTGGGTGAACAGTTTGATTTCACCTATGTACATTAGATGGTTTATAACTTCTTGCTATTTATGAAGTTTGTAGGCGCCTGTGCAGTTCCTTATTATGATGATGTGTGGCATCATCGCTATCACATATTGTAATCTTTTTACTCCTTGAGAGTTTTTCACACCATTGCCAATGGTCTTTCACTGGAGTTTGAGTAACAAGTCTCTTCAAGTTTCAAGGACACTTCTCTCTATTCTGGCCGATCTCAATAATGCTGTAGTTTGGATTGTCTCCACTTATCTCTTATTGCCAAATCCTCCTGTCCCTTTAACAAACCTTTGGTGACTGTACCAAAAGCACCAATTACGACTGATATAACCGTCACTTGCATGCTCCACAGTTTTTCAATACCCTAGCAAGGTCAAGGTACTTATCCTTCTTTTTGGTTTCTTTCAACTTTACTCTGTGGTCAGCTGAGACAGCAAAGTCCACTATTCTGCAAGTTCTCTTCTTTTTGTTTTTGTTGATTATTTTAAGGTCTGGTCGTCTGGCCGAGATTAGATGACACGTTTGTATCTCAAAATCCCAGAGGATTTTGTTTTTCTTATTATCCAGCGCAGATTCCGAGTTGTGCATATACCATTTCTCCGTATGGTCGAATTTAGATTTCTTGCACAGTTACCAGTGGATCACCTATCCAACCCAGTCGTGCCTAGTCCTATTCTTTATTACTATTATTACTATTATTATTATTATTATTTAGAGTTTTTCACATCAGTGTTACCTGATGGTGTTTCACTGGAGTTTGAGTGACAGCTAGTCTCCTCAAGTCTGCTGGACTCGTCTCAGGATTCTGGCCGTTCTTAGCAGTGCTGTCGTTTGGATAGTCTCTACCCGTCCACCAATTTCCAAGTCCTCCAGGCATTTTAATAATCCTTTAGTTATTGTGCCTAAGGCACCAATCACGATTGGCACAATCGTTACATTCATGTTCCACAGCTTTTTCAATTCTCTAGCAAGGTCGAGGTACTTTTCCTTCTTTTCACTTTCCTTCAGATTTATTCTGTTGTCCGCCGGGACAGCAAAGTCGACAGAGAATCAAATCTCGCAATATCTTGCAGATTCTCCTGAAAGTGTAGCCAGTTTAGGCATTTTGAGATTAGAACAGCCTCAATTATTTTCCAATTCTCCCAATCTTCAAGAAGAGTCATAAGTTGTAATTGTGCCAGTGTCTCCTTCCAGGTATTTAACCCCATTGTTCTTTTCCTTTAATTTTTCTCAGATTTTTGCTTTGGCGGTGAAGTCCGCTGGATGACAAGTACATATCAATTAGAAGAAGGACTTTTATGCGATCACTTTTCACCTTCAATTCCCAAGGAATTGCCTGTACTTCATCTCACAAAAGTCTTTTGATCTTAATATGTACCATTGGACTGTATGAACGAAACTCAGTTGAAACACGAGTGACTCAAATTCGCCATCCAGCTTTCTCTGCTCTTGCACTTCCGGTTGAGCGCATTCATCTATAATTATAATTACTAGCAGTAGCCGGAGAATAAACTTAAAACTAAACACGAGGAAGCTTCGTAGGAAATGGAAACGGCGAATTGAGTTCAAATCCTGGATCAGGCTGTCTGCATTGAATATAGAGCTAATCGCTTTGGGAAATATATGAATCCAGCTATTCTCCCTTAAGCTATGAGTAAATAGTAAGGCAGTCATGGCTCTTTAATCTTGGCTTGGCAACTGGTCTACAAGAAAGAAGAGTCTTTTTCAAACCTGTTGAACACCGCGAAAGAATGATCTTGTGTCGCATTTTGCTCGTGAAGGGAGGTTCTTAATTACATTAGATGTAGTCAGAGGAATAGTAATATTCATTTGAGAAAATACTGTTTGATCTCAGGAGCTATCGATCTACGACAAGGGGGGTAATAAAAAGGAAAACGATCTTCTTTAATTATTTTCCCAAAAATTTCATTAATACCGACAACTTGAGGGCATACTTATTGCTTTCCATTAACAGCCAAAGTGAAAGGTAATACTCAAAAACATTTATTTATACATGAAAGTTTATTTATCGTTAAAAAAGTTGTTTTAATGTTGAATTTTATGTTTTAGAATTTCTAAAATATGTTACTCTACATGTGACAACTAATTTTGAGAAATACAAAAAATAAAATTTTAAAAGAATCTCACATATTTTACTCGCAATCGAAGTACACAGGAAATAACGTTTTGGTTCAGTAAAATTGGTTATTTAAAATATACGTATATATACATATGAAAATAACTGTTCCTACATATGTATATAAGCATCTATGCATGCATATATATATATATGCGTGTGTGTGTGTGTGTGTGTGTGCGGACGCGCACGTTTGTTGCTTACATAAGCGAGAAATTGTCACTAATTACTTTTGATTCTACGTGTACACAATCCTATCTTTCTATCTCTCTATCTATCTATATTGGACACACACACAAACACACACACACACAAACACAGACACGCACACACACACACACACACACACACATATATATATATATCATCATCATGTCGTACCGCTGCACGGATATCGCTGACCCTCTCTCGCCACTTCTCCCTATTATTCAGCGCCTCTGGTAGGTCTTCAGGGTTACATCCTGTGTCCTCACATAGCTGCTGTATGTATGTTCGAGCTGGTCGTCCTGCTTTTGCTTGGCCATATGTGGGGGTCCATATATATATATATATATATATGTATTGAGAGAGAAACAGACAGAGGAATAAATAAATAAACCGATAGAGAGACAGAGAAAGATGTTCATATATGGATAAACATAGATGTTTTCCGTACCCATATGCGTACAAATGTGCACGCACAAATGCATGGTGGGCTTGTTATGGAACCATAACAACTGGTATACATACATACTAACATACATATATATATATATATATATATATATATATATATATAAATATATAAATGATTTCAAAGCTTTTATGCAGGGGTATAACTTTATTCCATATTTTCTGCAGCACGATCTTCCAAAGATCAGTTCTCGTCTGGCAGAGTTTGTACTTTGGCTGAGTGGTAAGTTTCTTTTATATAAGGATAGTTTTGATAGGTTGTTTTGATTTTGTTTAATTTTAAATTTTGCATCAGGGATTTTCCAATTGAAGTCAATTAATTATCCGCAAAGATTTTTAACTGTTTTGCTTATGAACTTTTTTGTTCTTTTCCTTCTCCCTATCTCTAGCCCCTATTTTTTTTTTATATATCCGTATATGTATTTGTGTGAGTGTGCTCATATAAATATCTATATTTATTTACACTAATGTTTACCTACTCCCAAATATATTCAAGCGCGCAAGGAGGGTTTAATGTATGTGAGAATGTATTTGTCCCCATACATAGATGTGTTTTACGCTAGTCTTTGCGTGTATATATATTTCTTAAAAAAATACAAAAATCGGTCACATGAAGATTATGGGTATTGATAAATGGATAAATTAAAATTTTAATTTATCTATTGGATCAGAAGAAGTCCTATTTTCTTTGGTGTTATTGATATTTATTAATACCCCTAACAAGATGGAAATAAATTTATAATCCTAATGTGACCGATTTTTTTTCCTAAAAAAATTATTGCTCTGTGATGTTACTCACATTGAGCTGTTTACCAGGGAAATTTTAAATGTTCTAGTGGAATGAATTTGTCCTGACGGAATTATTCCCGACTCCTGCTTATCTGGACTGAATATATATATATATATATATATATATATATATATATATATATATATATATATATATATATATATATATATATCCAGCACCTAAAACAAGTCATAAACTAAATTAGTTTATATACATAGAGTCATGAACAGATAGACTGTTTAGTAGTACCACAACTCTTCTGTGTGGTTAGACGCGCAATATTCTAGAAGTTGGGATCGAAACCCGGCTCATTCATACACCAACATAAGATGCTACCGCACAGCCATAAGGAAACTAGCATAAGCGAAGGAATTATAAATTGTTATGTATCACATTTGTTTTATTTACATATAACCGCTTAACGGCTACCGAGAGCTCAATTCATTCGAAGATCCTTGCCTTACATGAGTGGCAACCATTACTTCCTTCGCTAAAGAGGACTACCCCACAGATGTAATGGAACATATATTGTCATTCACAAACAGACTGTTTCGTTATAACACAGCTCTTCTGTGTGGCTAGACATGCGAGATTTTCGAAGCTAGGATCGAAACCCGATTCACTCATACGCCAACATAAGATTCTACCGCACATCCACGTGGGAGCATATATGTTATGTTTTGACCTTTTGACCCGGCCAAAAATGTCATTCAAGGTGATGCACCGGAAGGAAGTGACACATTCCAATGGCAGTTATGTGAGGAAATCGCGTGGGCGGAAATTGGCTGATGAAATGGGACGAGCTAAAAATTCCCATGGTACACTCATAGACTGATGCACCAGAAGAGAGTGACCTCTGAACGGCATGACAATTATTTCCGCTTGATGACGATTAAACAATCGATTTCAAAGATCGAGTGGGCGTCGAACGATTATTTAATTCAGTTCGACGAGCCAGTTGGGTTGCAGTCAGAGCTCCAGACAGTTGGAGACGAGACGTGGTCGGGAAAGCCACACCCGACCGAGGGGGCCCTCGGGAACCCCGATGGAGTTTGAGGTCCAGAGAAGATGCTGATAAGATGCAGTAAAGAAAACCATCTCCCAGTAGAGTGGCCTCTGGACCTCCGGTTGAGCATCAAGAGAAAGACACAACATGACGGCCATAAGAGTGAGGGGTCAAAATATTGCAGTTATGTTCGATCTCCAGCTCCCTCTCACAGTAAAACCCCACACAACCTTTTCGAACCCTTGCAATAAAGTGAGAGGTAAATATCCTTATAAAGAAGTCTTCCTGCGTCGTTTATTACTGCGTCTTTATCATTGCGTCGGTATGTATCCTGCATGAACATGCATATGTGTATATAAGCATATTTATTATGTGAGTATATAACATATATTGTCATCCACGCATGTGTGTGTATCATGAATTTTATATATATGTTTGTGCGTGTACCTATGTTGTGTATTCGTGTGTGTGTGTGTGCGCGCACGCGCAGATATATATTTGTGTTTATTAACACCAATGTTTATATAAACTCATTTTTATTCAAGAGCACTGGGTAGGTTTAATGTATATGGGAATGTATTTGTCCAAATACATAGATGTGTTTTCACGCTAGTCTTCGCATATATATATATATATATATATATATATATATATATATATATATTGGCAGTATTTCTTCATTGATAGAAATTTGATTGAATATAACACACATTTTTGGTTTAGCTATTTTTTGTTAACCCTTTCGAATTGCCGTATCGATCTTAAGATATTCGGCGGGAATTGGTTGATAAACCATCCATAATTAGTTATTTTCCAAGTACTTTCTGCCCAACCTTGTGTCGTCATCAAGGGAGTATGTATTATAGAAGTGATGTAATTTTTGAACGTACATTACTACTTGGTAAGAATGAGCGTTTATACTATTGTATTGAGTAGCGTTTATTGTTATTAAAACTGATCTTCTCCTCCAAAACGATGTTTTATATAGAGGTAGAAAACAGATTTCATCAATAACGGGTTCCCTAACTATCTTGTTGATGAACAAATTAAATATATGATTAAAAATGTTAGCCATTATATATATATATATATATATATGTATAATAACAGTGGTGGTTGTCACTAAATCTCTTTGTGGGTTAGTGGCGAACCAAGTGCAATAAAATATGGAGAGTGCTCAATATCTAGGATAGAGCTATTATATATTAATAATAATAATAATAATATATATATATATATATATATATATATATATATATATATATAATTCATGGAATTTAGACTGTGATCCTGGGGTTTCACAGAGTTTTTTTTTTCAAAATAACAATCATCAGGCAGTTAAGAAATGAAATGAATAGATAATCGAAAAAAATACAGTCAATATATATATATATATATATATATATATATATATATATATATATATATATATATATATGAGTAATTATGCTAGCTTTTCTTGTATATAGGGTGAATATTTTTGTTTAAACTGTCGTTTTGTTGAACCAATTTTGACACAAAATGGAAGCACCTACGAAAAAGCAAACTCGCAACGCAAAACCAAATTTCTAAATTTTATAGCAATTTACAAAACTTAGCGAAGTTGTGACACCAGGCTAGATGTATGAAGCACCCAGTGAAAAACGAATTCACTTAATCTCCTAATCTATCATGCTAACCATCACAACACGAGAGTTGGCCAAAACATTATAACATGACGTGATGATTAATTCAAGTTTTGTTTGTGTAATCGAGTCGGGAGAGTTGGGACTGTACAGTTTCCTGGAGAAAAATGTCCTGTAAACAAAAAATAAAAAATAAATAACCGTTTTTTTTCCAGCCTTGTTTGCATTATTCTGTGGGCTTTTAAAAATATTTGTTGACATTTCAAGTCACCACAACTCTAGTATATTTATGCTTCTTTTGAAATCCCAAATGTCAATAATAACTATAGTAAATTCAAAAAGATAAGTGGGTGAATGTCTGTTATTATTATTTTCTTTTCATCCATTGTTATTTTCCTCTCCTTTACTGCTCGGGTATTTCATTAACATTTCAATTGTCATTGCTCTTCAGTGGACACTCAAGGATCTGCGGTAAAATACTGAAGATATTAGAAAACAATTTGTTTCCCTTTTTTTGTTTTTGAGTTGATTGTGCCTTGAAATGCAGGAAGACATTGCCTATTGAAATAGAAGCCAATATTTTTGTAAAAAAATTGGAGAAAAGAATTAAATACGGATCTTCTATGCTTAATTTCGTCTGGCTAAATACGTAAAAAATATTTGTCTAAGGATATGATGAAAAGAAGAAATAATTCTGAAATAATGATAATGGCCAATATTCATGTTTTTAAGTTTGTTTTTTTTCATCATGTCAGTTTTTAAAAAGTAAAGAAAAAAATCGATGTCGAATTAGACGAATCCTTTTCAATTTTTTTTTTTTTGTGACCACCCATTATTGTAAGAGTTGTTTGTATTTTATTTTCTTAATAATCGCATAATTATTTCGTATTGTTTTGCTTTGTCTTTATCATATTTACCAACCCCTCCGCTCGGGCAGGATCATCAATTTTTTAACGGAGATTAACAGGCTTCAATTCAGAGTTTTCCTTCTCCTAGACTAGTTGCCTCACCAAGGCTGAAGAACCAAGTCTGCCCTACTATTTGCCCATAGCTGGAGGGAGAATCCTTATATTCATACCTTTCCCAAGGGTATTTGTGCTATGTGAAATGCAATCAATCTTGTCCAGGATTTGAACTCGTGTCGCCGTGTCCATTTCCTACGACGATAACATTACACCATTGCTTTCTCTTTATGATTGCATAGTTTTCTTAATAAAAGCGTAGGTATGTTTTGATCATCCTTTTTTTTTAAATATTAGTTTGAATTTTCTCAATGATTGTATCATTTTCGTTTGGTTTGGTTTGCTTTGATTTTTGTGACACATGAACCATTGTAGGTTATTTAATGCCAAATCTATTTTCCACACATAAAGACTTCTATTTAAAACAATTCAGTTTAGCATGAGTACAGATTTTAGTTTACACATACTTAAAATTAAAACAGTTCTATTTCAAACAATTCAGTTTCGCGTAAGTACACAATTTAGTTCTAGTCAAACCATAAACAGGGCCCTATCAGGTGCTAATAAACTGAGACAGAGTGGATCTGGGAGCGATGGCAATAAAGGGTTACCTCACATTCCCCAAGGTCTCACCATCAGATTGTTTAGTGCCAAATCTAGGACCCTCTTTGGAGGAGTCTTACCCATCGGCAGAGATGCAGTCGGTGTATTCTACATCCATAGCCGACTGGACCAGGTTTAATAAGTTGTTAATTATTTTTGTTTTGGGGTTTATTCAGCAAGGAGAGTAAGATCTCTCTGGATTTTATCATGATCCACTAGAAAAATAAACTCATCAAATTAATTTAGAGGAAATACCCAATAGAATATGTTTTAATGTATTATTCTATGTTGCGTTAATTCTACCATCAGGGGAATGCCGGGTAATCTTTTTTAGTGTGTGTGTGTGTGTGTGTGTGTGTGTGTGTGCGTGTGTATGTGTGTGTGTGTGTGTGTTCCCTTTGTGGGCAGCGCTAAGAATACGCTGACTGCATCCCCTGCAGATTAATAAGTCTCCACAAAAGTGATGTCCTAAAATTCATCAGATTGTAAAGGCTCCAGCCCTGGATATCTAGTGAGTGTAATCTTTCAGTGACATTACTCCCAAATCCATTTTCTACACATAAAGACTTCTATTTAAAACAATTCAGTTTAGCATAAGTACAAATTATAGTTACCTTACGGTGCGGCCTTGGGGAATGTGGGGTACCCCTTTACAGTTAAATGATTTCAAGTATTGCTATGAATCCATAACAATTCAATTAAAATCAGTCATTTGTTTACACCCTTAAATGATCATATAGTTCTAGTTCTAACAATTATATTTAGTATAAGGCATTTGTTCGGACACAGTTTAAATGTCAAACAGGTTTTATTTTTATTTACCCATAGATAGGACTCTATCAAGTGCTACTACTCCGGGGCAGAATGGACATAGGAACAATGGCAATGAAAGGGTACTCCATATTCCCAAGAGCTTCAGGTCTTGAGCCTAACCATCGGATGGTTTATCATCATATCCTGGAACCTTTTTTTGGATGGGTGGGGTCGAACCCCTTCTGCAGAGATGCCGTTGGTGTATTCTACAGCCCCATTTGACTGGGCTACCTGAGTACTTGTAAATAAGCGTAAATATTTAATGCACCTTATTGCATCTGACTAACGTTAACTGCATTAATGTGTCTTCATCTGATGGGAATTTGATAGATTTATATTTTAGCAGCATGGTAACCCTTTGCAGTGATTCAATGAAGAAATAATTTATGTGCAGAGGTTTTGTACCAGCCCAATAGTTTAGGGCTGTAGAATACATCAACTGCATCTTGGCTGACGGGTCAGACTGCCCACCAACGATCGTCCGGAAAATGACTCAAAACTATCAGACTCAAGTAGCTTTAAGGAATGAGGAATACCCCTTCACTGCCATTACTCCCAGGTCTATTTTGACTTGGATTGGTAGTACTTGTAAAGGTCTCAGCAGTGGATCAAATAAAACTGTTCAATCTTTTAATTTGGGGCAAACAAATGACTAATATAAAATTAAATTGTTTGTGTTGGATGGCAGTACGTGAAACCATTTAACTGTGTGCAAATAAATCATTAATAGGAAGTAAAATTATCCGTGTTAAAAAGGAATAGTTGAAACTATTTAACTGTGCGCAAAGACATGAGTACTGGTTCGTGCAAAAACGTTATTTACAACTATTGGTTTACAAATCACTTATATATATATATATATATATATATATGTATGTATGTATATAAGAAAATTTGTCATTAAATAACTTACAAAGGTTGATATGCCATAAAACTCAACTTTCCAACCAGTTATCTACGGTCCAGAAATTTAAAAAAGATCATAATTATTTTAAACATTATCTCCAAAAATCTATTTGACCTCAAAATTTGACTCTAACGGAGACTGTTTTTCCGGTCAGATTGGAGCTATGAACAATGATAATGACAGTGGAACTCCTATCTCCTCTAACTACCAGAAATGGATCTTCGCTATTTTATATAGTTTAATGCGATATCAAGAAGAAAAAAATTGTATGAATGTAAATATTTTTGTCAAAATTTTGACGCACCCCTAAAAAGAATGAAAGCTGCAGACAAAGCTCATATAATAATTATTTTGTCTACATTTGATAGAAGTAAAAGTATTTATGAAAAGTGAAAGTGAAAGATGTTTACTCGTAAAAAGAAAGCAGAAAATAATTTTTCAAAAAAAGTAACTTGGCTCAAATGAGTCTTAGTTTTAAATCTACAGAAAATAATCTACGATAAGTAAATAGATAAATAAAAAAAGAAAGAAAGAAAGAAAGAAAGAAAGAAAGAAATGACTATTACGCTGATTTGTTGAATCATGAAATGAATAAGGGGAAAAAAAGAGAAAAACTGGTAAGAATGAATGAAAAAAAATGTAAAGCAATTGATTTATTGAATGAAAGAAAAAGAAAAAGAAAGAAAAATACTTGGTAAATATTTGAAAGAAAGAAAGAAAGAAAGAAAGACAGAAAAAACAACAGGTATGCAAAAAGAGAAGAGCGCAATTGAAATACAAATCATAAAAAGTTTTAAAAATCATAAGTTCGGAATAAAAACCCAAAAAGAAGAATGAAAAAGAAAAGAAATCGAAAAAAGAAAGAAAGAAAATTACTGAAAAGTTTGTAGGGAATAAATAAATAAATATAAAAAAAGCTAATTGAATTAAAAAAGAAAATTATTGAAATATTCAGAAACTCCCAGAGACCTCTGACAGGAAAAAGGGGTGACGCATGCGTAAAAAAAAAGACTTTCTGACAAAAGGCGGAAGCACATTTTCTTTCGGCAGTGACCGGCGAATTGACAGCATCTCAATCTCCTGACGGCTAGTGGAAGCCAATATGGCCGCATTAAGGCGCCACGTTTGGCTAACCTTTCACTAGTAGCACTCGTCTCGGTTAACAGTATGCCAAAATACAAAAGCTACAAAATGGACCCCACACGAACTACGAACTAAAACACTGCACTTGGACAAACTCCCAAAAGCGACTGACACATTGTTAAAGCTTTAAAATACCAAATGAGGACACACATATACCAAGAAACGATTAACGTATTTTTAAACACCTTGACAGGGGGATTCAACCATTTCAATTGTATTCAAGGAAAATTCCCTCACCCATTGAATGGTTGTTGAACCCAGGAAATAAAAGCAAAACTTTAAAAAAAAAAAAACGTCTTTGTCTCATATATGTTGCTGTCTTCTTTCGTATAATTCTTTTTGGGCCTTCTTGTTCAAGGAGTTACATCAACAAGACAACGTGTGGTAAAAATACAATAACATCAGAATGGAGTCAGATAAAAAAAAACAAACCATAATACAGCTTGCCCTTGATCTTGGCCTGACCCCACACTGGTGATCCCAACGTGATTGTTGAACACCCAGGATAAAGAAGCTATCCCAATATAAAAGAAAAAACTTTTGCGTGGCTCAAAATATACGAAAATAAAAGCAAACAACTAAAACGAGCATTGAACACGCAAAAAATAAAAAAAATGATGTTGAAGTTAAGATTAAAAAGATATGGAAGAGCTAAACATAAAGAAAATACCAGACCACGTGTTCAAGAAAGGAGATAAAAAAAAAAAAAACCAACAAAAAACGAAAACATCCTAAACTATAAACAGACAACTTTCCATGTGGTACAAAAAATGTGTTAACACGGAAATAAACAACATACCCACGTGGAAATGACGTCCTCCTCAAAGTGACTTATCAAAAAAATTCCAGCAAATACAAGCGACTGAAAAGAAGTTATCCAAGCAAATGTCATTCCACCCTTTTTTCCACCACCATAAGAAAAGGAGTTTACTACTATAGAAAGTACAACGCTCAAAAAGCGAGCAAACGCAAAAAAAAAAAAACAGTTATAAAAGAAAATGTGAGCGACTGACTTTCTTATTTTTGTTTTGAGAATAAAATTCCCGAATATTAAAAGAAAAATTCACAGGGAAGGGCAAAAAAGGTAATGAAGAATAATACTCCTCAAACCACACGATTAAATTCAACAACTTTACTCCCTACCAAAATTCATCCACATAAAAAAAAGGAAATAAAATCCGTCATACCCAACGTGTCCTCGTTTCCAGCCACACTAAACAAAATAAATAAACTAATAAAAAATTGCCAAGAAGATAAAAGAACTTGATAAATGAACCCTCCTAAAATATAGGGACAGTCACCAAATCAATCCTTAAAAAAAAAGGCCTGTATACAGTGGGAAGACACATGCATACAAAAGTTAGTTTCCAACCACCTTAACAAAACATAACCAACGAAAAACAAGACGAATTTTTAAAAAAAATGATTAAGTAAAATTTACAAATAAGATACAAGAATTTGATAAACAATCCTCCTAAAAATAGGGCAGTTATAAATCAATTCAGTCTTTATGCAAAAAAGTGGGGCTGGACATGGAGAGAAAACACAAACAAATAAAAAAGAAAGAAAAAAAATTAAAGGGAACCAAAACACCTTTACAAAATATTTATTTCTCAAATAAATCCTAGCGTTGCTCCGCTACTTAGGTGGGGACACGTGTAGGGAATAAATGAATACATATAAAAAAAAATTAAATTGAATTAAAGAAGAAAATTATTAAAATATGCAGAAACTCCCAGAGGCCTCTGACAGGAAAAGTGGGCAACGCATGCGTAAAGAAAAAGGGACCTCCCGACAAAAGGCGGAAGCACATTTTCTTTCAGCAGTGACCGGCGAATTGACAACATCTCAGGCTCCCGACTGCTAGTGGATGTCAACGTGGCCGCACTAAGGTCCCACGTTGGGCTAACCTTTCACCAGTAGCACTCGTCTCGGTTAACAGTATGCCAAAATACAAAAGCTACAAAATGGACCCCATACGAACTACGAACTAAAACACTGCACTTGGACAAACTCCCAAAAGCGACTGACTCGTTGTTAAATCTTAAAAATTCCAAATGAGGACACACATATACCAAAAAACGATTAACGTATTTTTAAACATCTTGACTGGGGGATTCATCCATTTCAATTGTATTCAGGGAAAATTCCCTCACTCATTGAAAGGTTGTTGAACCCATAAAATAAAAAGAAAATTTAAATAAAAGTGTTTTCGTCTCCTATCTGTTGCTGTCTTCTTTCGTATAATTCTTTTCGGGCCTTCTTGTTCAAGGAGTTACATCAACAAGGTAACGTGTGGTAAAAATAGAATAACCTCAGAATGGAGTCAGATTAAAAAAAAACGGTAACACAGCTTGCCCTTGACCTCGGTCTGACCCCACAAGTTATGTAAGCCTGGAAAAATAGATTCAGCAAAATAAGATGAGTTGAAAACGAAAGGAAAGAATAAACAAGAAGGAAAGCATTATTCAGAAATGAATAGAAATAAAAAGAAAAACAAAATTGAGTTATTATGTGGAGAAACGATTGAAATACAGGTCGGATACCAAGAAGAAAGGAAGGGGACGAATATCAACGGAAAAGAGAAAAAGAAAAAGTAAATAAATAAAATTAGAAATAAAAAAGGAAAAAATCCGAATAAGTTAGAAATAATATTTTGAATATGAAATAAGGGAAAAATATTCAGAAACAAAATTATCATATTTGAAATTTGACAAGAAATAGTTCTATCAATGTCGCCTTTATTTATCAAACAAGAGGCACACAGGCTTGTGCATGCATTCATCAAACCACTTCAATATTGGCTTGGATGTGAAGAAGATCGACTTTTTAGCCGAGTACAACTGGTGTAAATTGAGTGTTTATCTTCTCCAAGACTGGTTGCCTGATCAAGGTGAAAAAATTCTGTGTTACTATTTTTATTTACCTAAAAGGGGGGACTGAGGAATTAACGACTCTCTCAAGGCAATATGAAAAGCCAGCAACCTCGTCAATAACTAACTCTGGTCACCGATTTTATTTCCAACAATGATTAGTGAAATGCTAAGTGCGTCTCTGCATATTATAAAGTAATCAGACTCCCACCGTTAGGCTGCTATAAAAATGAAGAACCTGCTTTGTCTCTACATTTTCTCTGACTCCCTCTCTTTTTAAATGAATGTACAGACTGGATGCAATCAGTGGCCTCAGATAAGTATCCATTAAATATATATAAAAAACCTAATATATATTATTATATTGCTCTATCATAGATATTGAGTACTCTCCAAATTATACCGCTTTTGGTCTGCCAGTAACCAACCTAGTGAGACAGTGACAAACATACGGTTGCAATATATATACACATATATGGTCATCCACAGACATACTATTTTGTTGTATCATAACACTTCAGTTAGGCTAGGCAGGCTAGATTCCCAAAGCTGGAGATCGAAACCCGGCAATCTCAAATACCAATCCAAGATTCTACCACTCAGCCACGAGTAAACTAGTGCAAGCGAAGGAAATTTAAACGCCTATGTATCACATTTGTTTTGTTTACAAATATATGGTTGACGGCTACCGAGAGTTCAATTCATTTGAAGAGCTAGTGGCAATCATTACTTTCCTCGCTAGAGAGATCAACCCCACAGAGGTAGGGGACCATATATATATATATCAGTCGTGTTTTCTTCAGAGAGAAGACAAATAATCATATAAAAAAAACGATGGTCTTAGTAATTACAACCTTGCAGGGTATTTTATCCGGCTTAGTATTAGAATATAGTTTGTGTACTTGTATGTTTGGTTTGATTTGATGGTGCATCAACCATTGTTGTTTATTTTATGCCAAATCCATTTTTATGCATGTGTTAGGTTAGTAAAATGGTAATTCTTGTTTATGTAGAGAGTAAGGGAGAGGCTTTCTGTGATTGTATATACTGATCCCGTGATGAACCCAGAAGTTTTGGCGCAAAATAAAAAAAATCCAATCAGACTAGTTCCAACAGATGTTCCGTGAAGCGGGGACGATAAAAGCTCACAGACAATCCTAAGATACCAGATATCTTCTTCAGCGCGCCGGTAAGTCCATTAAGCTTAACTCTATACACCAGGGAGACTGTAAATCTACACATGATCATAGAAGCATTTAGCACTTGAGAATAATTCTTACAACTTCAATATTTGGTAAATGTTTTCGATTGGCTATCGATCATATGGAAGTCGGACCTGACCGATAAAATGAAACGCAGTTTCTTCCAGGCAGTGGTCCAATCGATACTGCTGTATGGATGCACTACTTGGACGCTAACTAAACGGCTGGAGAAGAAGCTAGACGGCAATTACACAAGAATGCTGCGAGCAATATTGAATAAGTCCAACACCCCACAAGGCACCAACTATTCGGCCACCTGCCTCCCATCACGAAAACTATCCTAGTTAGACGAACCAGACATGCTGGACACTCCTGGAGAAGCAGGGACGAGCTCATTAGTGATATACTCCTATAGACCCCCACATATGGCCGGGCAAAAGCAGAACGACCTCCTCGAACATACATACAACAGCTATGTGAGGATACGGGATGTAGCCCTGAAGGTCTGCCAGAGGCGATGAACGACAGGGAGAAGTTGCGAGAGAGGGTCAGGGATATCCGTGCTGGCGGCATGACATGATGATATATATATATATATATATATATATATATATATATATATATATATATATATATATATATATATATATATATATCGTTCTTTCCGAGTTATATCGCAGAGTCGGGAGTGGAAATTACCTTAACGTACGATGGGTTACTTGATTTTCGTCGCGCGTCACAGATGAAAAAGTTTGCATCGTGACGTCGTTGGGTGGAGTTTTGTATCGTGAATTTTATATTGTATTATTAAACTGAATGGTGTCTCTAATTGATTATTTTATCAATTTATTATCATTTTCATGATAAAAGCAATTATTCTGTCATAAATTACTTTAAAGCGATCAACAATTAACTTTAGATAGATTTATTTCTTAAAAAATAAGCCAACTCTATCAGACCAGAACAAATAATATCTGATGTGAAAGTGATTCGCATTTAAACAAATGAATAGATATAATATGGCTCTTTACCATATCTCCAGTTTATTTGATTTATAAACTGCATTAAACAATATAAAAATATCAAATGTGGTTAAAATATTTCAAAGAACGAACATAATTGAAATTAGATTAATTTGAATAGAAAATTGTCTGGATTTTCTTTTGGTTTTGATAAACATCGTCTTCCTACGGAATAATTATTAATTATGTACACTATATTTTCAACAGTTAAATAGAATAATCGACACAGTATTGGCTCACCCTTTATCAGAACAGTGAAACATATATACATAAAGATGGTTCTTGTAGGTCCAAAGAAAGAATAAGGATATATTTTAAAAGAAGAAAGTCCACGAAGAGATTTGTATTTTTTGAAATTATTCATTTTGTTCTTATTTACGTGTCATATATATGTATGTTTTAAGCTTGTTGCTTTTGTCAGAGCACATATGTGGCACAAGGCCTTTTTAATGGGGTACTCAATGAGACTTGAACTCACTCTTATTTCCAGTATATATATATACATATATATATATATATATATATATATATATGTGTGTGTGTGTGTGTGTGTGTGTGTGTGTGTGTGTTAAAAATATTTGATTAAACAGTATAGACATCTTTTGTCTATAAATTTTTGTGGTGATCATTTCAAGTAGGTCTATGAATGTTATAGTATCCGGCCCGAATTGGCTAATGAACCTTCCGTAATTAGTTGGTTCCCTAGAACTTTCGGACCATCTTTGGCCATCCTCAGGGTGTATGTATATTGCAAAAGCGATACAACCTTTGCAAGAACATTAAAACTTTGTAAGAATTAAGCGTATATTGTTTATACTGTTCTGATGGTTATTGAACCAAATTTTGCCATACGAAGGTTAATGAAGCCGTCCACCCAACTATTTATCGATAGCTGGAGGAAGAATAATGGGATAAATACCTTTCTGAGGCGAATGAGCGCTCAGTGGAAATCCAAACAGTCTAATCCTCGAAGCATCCTTTAGCCGGGTAGATAGAAACTTTCAAAGCTTTGACCAATAAGGGGCAGGCACACTAAGGCAAGTATATCCAATAAACTTACTTTCATCTTACAACCAGACTAAGTACCCGTCATTGGAAGAATATGAGGATATTTTTTTTACCGTAAGTTGACAAATGAACTAAAACAATCTGATTACATCAATGAGATTTTTCTACGTAATAGACTAAGCTTTCCATAATTGAATACCTAAAAGACGTCCCGTGGGGTTCCGATTCCGGAGCTCTGGGAGTGTGGAGACATTTTTTCATTGCGCTAACTACCAAATTCAATCTGACCAAATTAGTTTTATTCCGTTTGGTTTGGTTTATGACATATCAACTATTGTACGTTATTTAATGCCAAATCCATTTTTATACATACATATTATATATGATTTATAAACACATTTTGTAGATAAATCACTCATTTGTTTACACACAGTTAAACGTAAAAACAGTTCGATTTTAACCAATGAAGTTTAGCATAAGTATACGGTTTAATTCTATTTGACTAATAGATATGACCCTATCAGGTGCTATTACTTCGAGCCATAATAGATCTGGGAGTGATGGCAATAAAGGGGTACTCTGTGTTCCCCAAAGCTCCAGCATTACTGAAGCCTCTCCATCAAATTGTTTAGTGTCATATCAGGAGACTCGATAGGTAAGTCTTACTCATCTACAGAGATGCAGTTGGTGTATTCTACAGTTGCAGCCGACTGATTCAGAATCTGACTTATGGCTGTTGTAACTGGTTAGGATCCATTTATTGGTCAAATTCATCCGTTTGAAAATTATTTGTATAAGATAGAAATACTTGAAACGATGAGACTGTGTGCAATTTATTTGTATTTAGAATGGTTTACTATAAGCGTCAGCTGGGGCTCTTTCAATGGAGACTGAGAGACAGCAAGTCTATTCAGATCTCCCGGACTCTTCTGAATATTCCAGACGATCTTAATAATACTGTGTGCTGTATGGTCTCGATATTTCCTCTGAGTTCTACTTGCTCCACACTCTTTTCCAAACCAAATGGGGATTGTTCCGAGCGTGTCAACTATTTTAGTATCACGTAACCCTCATTTCCACATTGTTTTAAGCTCACTGGTAAGAACCAAGTATTTGTCTCTATTTTTGCTTTCTTTCATTTAATTCTTGGAAGAGTGCCCTTGACGTAATGGGTAAGGTTCTCGAAACCAAATCACATTATAATGTTCTCATTCAAACTAATACTCTTGGGAAACTATTGTTGGATATTGAATTGAAGTTCCCGTTGACATCTCTCAATGCAGCTGAAGGGGTCGGACACAGGGAACAAGAATAACGGGGAACAAAACTAAGGTGTTCTTGGTGGAAATGCTGCGAAACTTACATAGGTAGCATACGAGAAGGTGTTATAATCACGTGCATTGTGTCGGTGGCTGGCTGGAAGTGTGACAAGAATTTGCGTGGGCGTCCAGGATATCATATAACCAAGAAGGTTTTGATCTAAAGCAGAAGAGGTTTCACCCAAGATTCGTACATCGTGTTATACAACGGCATAAAATGATGGACTATAACACTTTCCCGTGGTGTAATGGTTATCATCGCAGGACATGAACACGGCGACACGAGTTCAAATCCTGGACCTGACTGATTGCATTTCACATAGCACTAATACCCTTGGGAAAGGTATCAATCCAAATATTCTCCCTCCAGCTATGGGTAAATAGTAGGGCAGACTAGGTTCTTCAGCCTTGGTGAGGCAAGTAGTCTAGGAGAAGGAAAACTCTGAATTCAAACCTGTTAAACTCCGCTTAAAAAATTGACCTTGTGTCATATCCTGCCCGAGCGGAGGGGTTGGTAAATATGATAACACTTTCCTTTACAAAAATATAACTCTCCCATCTTTATTTCTCGAATAGGTGAAACTCTGTAGACGTTTAAGATAGAGACAGAGGAATTCAATATTAACCCTTGACTTATTAACCACGCTCTGCTTCCATACTTAGGGCCCCACTTAGCTCTTTTTTTAGCTTCTCGGTCGGTGGACCACTGACCACTTCTGGGCGATTTCCAAACTTCTTGAATGCTCGAATCTCTTCTGACTCCTGATTGCAAGACTGACTGTGGGTGTCTGCATATGTCATTTAACAAAGCCATGCCTTTCCGGTTTTCAACCTACGTGACCCGCTTCCAGCTATCAATCCGCGTGATCTGCCTACACCCGCATATTGCTGTCTTCCTGTTAACACAGCTGGAATATGACGGCTCTGTCAAAGGTCAAGATGGAACACTCGGCCCCTGTGTATGTAGTTCAGCCGTCCTTGTCTCTCTCGTACTCTACCCATCAGTATATTTTGGGTTATAAAAAAAAGAATGGAAGTAGATTAAATTTCTATTCATCTGAGTTCTTGCCGTTCTCTGCTATACAACAGTATGAACGTCCTTATCTTCCAGCTATGTGTTAAATAGTACCACACAAGTTTTTCTACAAGGATGGTTTTGGCATTAGATAATTCACCAAGTTTGACACTTCATTAAAAGCAAAGAAAAAAAGAAACAAAAAATACTTTAAACTTTACTGCCCACCGGATTTGCAAAATCCACCGTATTGCATCTATATTGTTGTTATTTACTACTGATCTTTCTAAAGATGAGGCGCAACTTTTAACCGGCACATTGGCTTAGTGGTAGAGTGTTTTCCAATGGTCCAGGAGATCAGGGTTCAATCTCAGGTCGAGTCATAACAAAGACTCAAAAAGTGGTACGTGATACCTCCTGGCTTACCACTCAGCATTTTAAGGTACGTTTCAAGGGTAAAGTGGAGTAGCTTTTGAAAAAGGAGCTTTAGGATAGACCTCGACTGCTGTTGCCAACTTTACGTACTACTTTTTATAAATACTCGAACAATTTGATATGAATGTTGGAAACTGTATAAGTGTATGCAAATTATTTTTATTTGATAAGTGTAGATATTATATAACGACAATCAAATTGTATTAAAAAGGGTTATTTGAACTAATAAAAGTTCTGTAATAAATGAAAAATAATGTTGATATACTTTAAAATCAACGAACCAATCAAACTGCCAATCATACAAAAAAAAATCATTGAAACTTAACACTGGGTATTCAATCTTCAAAATCTACCTCCTCACTGATATGAAAGAAGACGTCATCAGTGATTTTAATATACGCTTTTCTGTATGTATTGATTGTTTTTCTTTTTGTGAACTTTTTCCCCCTCATGGTATTTGTCCCAGTTGATTATATCCTTCCTTCTCTCTCTCTCTCTCTCTCCCTCTCTCTCTCACACACACACCTAGGGAATCCAAACGAGTTTTGTCACCCATCGACTCCATTCTCAAAACAAACAAACAAAAAAAAAAAAAACAATCAAAAAACTAAAATCCGCTAGCCACCGCTTGACTCGTCCGTCAACTTCTTTCCCATAAATGACATTTAGGGCGCTCCCGGGTTCATTCAAAAGTTTTCATTTTTCAGATTATAAAAACTTGCATCGTTTTTAATTAAACGCTTATCTTGCCCACGTCAGGTGCTTATTTCTATATATCGTCTCCTGTCCTTGTCTTGATGTGTAAGGGAACACAGCAGGGAGTGGCGCTAAGGTATCAATGTGAAATCGGCCAGAGAGTGCTGCTCGCTGTGCCGGCACTGATAGAGCTAATATTGAGCGAAAAAAAAAAAAATAATTTAAAAGAAAAAAAAATTCCAGGCCCATGGATATCGAACGAGATATTGCTCGCTGATACGCTTTAATGAAAAGTCTTTTTTTTATATCGCATTCGTTGTGATTGCCGGGGTGGGGCACAACGACAGGACTTGATACGTTCTGCTCTACCTGCCTCATTATTTTACAGTGTTTCTGATCAGTCTGATTATCGCAAATCAGTGTAATTTTTTTTTTTTTTTTTTTTTTTTTTCGTTTTTATTTGCTTTTACTGTTATTTTTCTTTTTAATTTGTATTCTTTGGAGAAGTACATTACATTGCACGTTTTCTTATTTGGATCATATGTAATCTCTGATCCTCACTCTCTCTTTCCATATATATATATATATATATATATATATATATATATATATAAATATATATATATATATATATTCATTCGGCCAGTAGGGCTTAGAATACGCTAACTTTATGCCCGCCAGAGATAATACTCCACTTCAAAAACGGGTATCCTTAGCATCGCACTAAAGATGCTGGATTTTAGTTTCTCTGTTTGATGGCATATCAACCTTTGTGGGTTATTTAATACCAAAGCCATCGTAGTAGAAGATCCGTAGTGGTACAAATTATCCAATAGCTGAGAGTATAAGTTGGTTTCTACATTTCGTATGGTTATTAATTAGAAAGTGAACCTAATAGCATGACTTAAATTCAAACTCGCTCACTACGATTTCGCAGTTCATTACTTTAAATATTACGCCCCGCTGACTCCCCGAACATTAAAAATGAATCTGATTCAAATTCTATAGATTTGGAGACCCTGTAGCACCCCTTCATTGTCACTGCTCCCAGCTCTACTTTGACCCGGAGTGGTAGGACCTGTGAGTAAAATAAAGAAATTTTTTGGACCGTATGCAAAAAAGAAAAAAAAAACACCTATTAAGAAACTATACAAAAATATGTATCAGAATGTACACTGAGTGCGGTTTCCTAACTTCTCGGCATAAAATAACCCAAGATCACAACAGAGTTGTTTTATTGCTGATAACTTTTGTCTGAACTGCTAAGATGAATGTCTACTATTTTACATTCTTTTTATTGTTATGACTCTTCATCTCTATTATTCTTTACCCAGAGTTCCAATTAGGAACAGCGGGCGATTCATTTTACCTGATAATAGTAGTTTTGAATCAATGTCGGATAGTAGCAACGTCTAATCTCAGGATTGCTCGAAGTTATAGCTACAGAAAAATGTTTTCATTAGATTAACAAGAGTAGGAAACTGGCATGAACGAATCAATGTATAATAGTAACGATACTTTTTCATGAAACTGAGACTAAAAAAGAATATTTTCTTATTTTGAGCCCAGCGGCCGATGAATCCGGTTTTCTGTGGCGATCTGTAGAAAGAGATTTAAAAGGCAAGACATTATTCAAAGAATTATTTTACTTTTTATTCAGGATTGCATAAAAGCCATGTTGCAAAAAATAAATATATAAATAAATAAATAAATAACGATTCAGTGGCATATGATCGTCTTTTCATTTTTTTTCATTCTTTTTAAAAAAAAAAAAAATGACAGCCCTGCCGTCGATGCTTAGGGACGTACGATGAACGGGGTTCTAAAAAATAACCCAAGACAGGTTTACAAGTCATTAAATCGATCAACCAATCAATCAATGTTTTCTTTCGAGAACTTAGGCAACTGGATACCTTTATTAATTTTAGATCACGTCTTACATTTGGGGGTTAGACACTAGTTCTCCGGATCTGAAGAGTGTAAAGTAGACTCTGACGATATACCCCTGCTAAGGAGTAAAATCCTGCTCAAAAGGAATGTCATGGGTCTGAAATTTATCTGCATCTGATAGGGACGTTCACATTCTGAATATCTGAAGAATATTTAGTATCTCTACATTGTCCACTCTAACCAGGAGGGGTAGTTCACTTTTGGGTTTTATCTGTGGATCCAAAAGGTATGTTTAAAAATGATTCCTCTTCAATTCAACGGTGAGCTAAAAATCTGTTAAGAAACAATCACGCTGAAAATGTAAATACGACGATGATTGAATAAGTTTACAGACTTTTTTTCGTATGGGCACTTTTATTGATAATACACACATGAAACTCTAGTTCCCTTCGAAGTAATCTCCTCCGGCTGCAATGCACTTGTTGTATCGTTCCAAAAACTTCTGGAAGGCTCCATGGAAGTCCTCTTGTGTGAGCGTGTCAATGACCTTCGTCACAGCCTCTTTCATCTCCTCAATTGTCTCATAACGACAGCCTCTGAGTCTAGGGAATAACCAAAAGTCACAGGGAGCAAGGTCTGGACTATAGGGAGGGAGAGGAAGTGTCTTGATGCCAATCTTGGTCAAATAGTCTGTGGTAAGGATAGAGTTGTAGACTGGTGTACTGTCCTGGTGGAAATGCCGCTGACCCGATTTGAAGTGTGCTAGCCTCTTTCGATGGAATCTCTTCTTGAACTTCCTTAAAACCTCAACATAGTAACCCTAACCCTAAGCCTTTAGCTAATCAACTCTGGTGGTTTGACTTCCTTACTACTCTCACACCTTTCATCATCCCTCACAGACGTCCTGCCTTCCTCGAATCTCTTATGCCACTCAAAAATCGATTCATGCAAGATGGTCCAAAAGCAGTCTGAAGCATTCCATACGTTTCTGTGGATTTTTTCCAAGCTTAAAACACAATTTTATTGCATCTCGTTCTTCTAAAGTGTCAGATTGCATTTTTGAAATTCACCGGCTGTGAAAATCAGGCTTTAGTAGGGTGTATTCCAATTGCTGCTGTAGCTGTTCATAAGAACCTGAAATCATAAAAATTGGTCTGTCATCTCATAAGATGTATAGCAATAATATACTGAATATTCAAGGGTCTACAGCAATTTTAAATGCCCGTTCAAAAAAAGTCTGGAAACTTATTGAAAGCCCCATGTATGTACGTACAATGCACGTGATTCACAAACCTCGCAGCATAGACTGATTCACATGCCGTTAAAATCTATTAATCAACAAAACAAGCTTTGAAAATTATCAAGTTTATCTTTAGAAAGCTTTTTTTTATTTTTAGCGGTCTTTCATGATTATTTTCTTTCATTAATTCTCTACCTCTTTTCCTATTTGCATATTTAAAACAGGACGATCATACAATAGATATCTTCCGGAATCTTCTGCGACTGGAGAAATTCACATTATTATATTTTGGGGGTCTTCAAAAGTTCTGGAAGAAATATCGAAAGAAAGAGACGGAGAGGTCGACACTTTTTTTTCCATATCTATATAAAAAGAATCTAAGTAAAGTTGGCGACCGTAGTCAAGGACGACCTGAAGGCTCCCTTTTCAATAGCTACTACACTGAGGTGTAGGGGAGGGCGCTACTCCATTCCCTGGTTTGCTCCATTTTACCCTTGATCCGTATCTTTTAATGCTGAGTACTATGCAAGGCAGCATCAAGTACCATTTTTAAAGTCTTCGGTATGACTCGACCTGGAGATTGAACCCAGGTTTCCCGGACCATTGGCAAAACTCTATCCAATAATTCATCCTTTTTTCAGATATTTCAGATTTTTCAAAATAGTAAGAATGATATGAAAACACGAGGAACTGTTTTCTTTGCCAGTGAAGAAATACTTTTGTTCCTTTTTGATTCGATCCCATCCTGACAGGGGATCCAGTTTCGTTAAACTCAAATTATTCATTATTACTTTTCCGGTCTGAACTCGCTTTGTACTTCTTCTCGTCACTAAAATGAGAGTTTACGTGATTATATTTTTGACCACATCTTGTGGGTCAGGTCCAAAGTAACTGAATGTTGATGTCATTGTCGAGGTGTTTATCAGGTTTATCTAAAAAAAAGATTTACCGAAACGCTGACATTTTGTTGTAAAAATATAAATGTCAGTGTCATTTTTCTTGTGCTTGCTTTTACTGACAATGCAATAGCCTTATTATTAAGTTTGTAATAAGGTGAACATTAACACAGCGATACGGAGACTGTTAATTTACGATACACCGTAAATTGATTTTATGATTGAGTGGATGAGCGTGCATCACTCTCCGCCCCCCTCTACTGAGAAATATATTCGATTTATTCGGAAAAATCATCAGCAAAAATGTAAAGAATTAAAGGAAAAAATTTTAGTCGACAATGAACGAAATAGTGAAAAATCTTCTTGTGGATATTGCTGTTAAATTTAAATCAGACTCGTTTAATGTTGCTATATGTTGTGTTATTAAAGGAGTTAAACGCTGGAATGCACCATCGAGGATTAAAGTAAGCAAAAAAAAAAAAAAAAAAAAAAAAAGGCCGGTCTTAGCGCCTTTGATCCACGGCATTGCCAACGTCACAAAACTCATTGACAAATCAGGCTGTGGTCGATTTAATACGATATGGAAACTGGAGATATTTCTTACTAAAGTCATCACTTATGTGTTCGTCCAAGGAAAATGACATATGACTTGATACTTGAATAAGGTTAGCGAATGATACAATTGCAGAACAGGTTGGAGTCACCCTTTCATTGACATTAGAATATTTATGAATTTCGATCTTTCCTACCAGGTGTCAGGCGTGGATGATTTTCGAAACATTTAAATCTGTTTTTAAGAAAGTTTTCAGAATTTTATAATTTCTAAAGGCTTTCGGGTGTTTTGCCCTGCGCAGCTCAAAATCAAGCTTTATTTAAAACATTACAGAAATGTTTTAGGGCATAGATTCACATTTCATTAGACCTTCGGGTTTGGTAAACCTATGACCAAGACTGATACCTCCCCGTTCCCCCATCAAACCCACACTATAAAAAGACCTTGTGTCAAATCCTGCCCGGTTGGAGGCATGGATAAATAAGGACTTTATATACCTCTGTTTCTTTCTCAGGTTTATTCTATTTATCTATTCATATGTATGTATGCATGTATGTATGCATGTATGTGTACAACGTCTCCTCCATAGTCAGGGTAGCTCAGTCATTTGGGGCTGTAGAATGCACATATTGCTTCACTGCAAGACCCCCTCTCGCAACGAGTGTCCTGCTTATGACACTAAACATTCTCATGGTGAGGTTCCAGTAATGCTGGAGCTTTGGGGATACGGAGTACCCCTTCATTGCCACTGCACCCTAGTCCACTCTGGCCCGGAGTGGTAGCACCAGATAGGGTCCCATCTATCGGTAAAATAGAACTAAACTGTGTACTTATGCTAAACTGAACTGCTCGAAATAGAACTCTTTTGACTGGTAAACTGCATTTTCATGCAAAACTGAATTGTTTGAAATAGAACTGTTCTGACATTTAAGTATGTGTGAACAGAAATTATACAAATACTTAAGTGAATTGTTTGAATTAGAACTGTTTGACTAAACTGAATAACTTGAAATAGAAATGATTTTGACAATTAGACTGTGTATTAATGCTAAATTGAATTGTTTGAAATAGAATTGTTCATTTATATAATAAATGAATTTGGCATTAAATAAATTACAAAGGATGATATTCCATAAAAACCAAGCAAATCAAATCAATCCATGGTCAAGCTCCTAGACAAAGTTAATTCATTAGCGGAGTACCGCTGGTTTAAACTCAGAGTTTTGCTTCTCTTAGACTGCAGGTTAACCTTGTCTGTACAGCTATTTACTTGAATTCCTAGCATAGAAAAAACCAACAAGTGTTGTCATGCCTAAAATCAAGCAGCTTATTTATTAATAGATTTTCTCAGTATCATATTTTTAAAAAAAATCAAATTTCTCGTCTTTTTCATTTATTTCTTCTTTTTTCTTTTCATCTTTTTTCTTCTTTCCGTTCATTCTTTTTTCTTTTACACTTCTTTATTGTCTTCCTTTATTCGTTCACTGACAAAGTTTTCTTCTTTTTATTTTTATTTTCTTACTTTCCTAGTTTTTCTTTCATTTTCCTTCATGATGTATTTCTTGCTTTTCTTTCTTTTTTTCTTATTACTTGTTTTAGCTTTCTCGTCTCTCTTTCACCATGTTTTTTGTCTTCTCTCCCAAATTTCTTTCCTTCTTTTATCACCCCTGTTTAACTACCCTCTCTGACTATAAATTATATCCTGAAGGTCAAGACCCCGTGATATAAGGTCTTACATGCTGAATTTTGGCATCGTAGTAAGCAAATTGGAACTCATGTCTCGCCATGATGTTCACAATCGGACTAATACCCCTGGAAAAGGTATGGACCCCTAAAGAGCTGTGTGAAAATTGTTCTTATTACATATGAATACTTGATAATAGAACGACAAATGTTGCATAGCAACACTTGAAACTATTTAAACTGTGAGCAAACAGATTATTGATATTAAAGATAATCATTAGAGTTAGATAGCAATAATTGACTCTCTTTAAATTGCGTGCAACTGATGATTAATAGAGATATTAGTATTAGATTACACTACTTAAAACCATTTAACAGTATGCAAACAAATAAACTTTAACTGTGTGTAAAAAAACATTGGCGTTAAATAGCAATAGTTGAAGCCGTTTAAGTGTGTGCCAACAAATAATTAATTCTAAATAGTATTATTCGTGTTAGAAAAGAATGCTTGAAGCCATTTAACTGTGTGCAAAAGCTGAATTATTTGTATTACAAAGCAATACTTGGAACTATTTTTCTGTGTGCAAATGAAGGAATAAAGCTGAAGAGAATATTTTTGTTAGATTGCAGTACTTGAAACAATTTCCATAAGTGCGAACAATTGCTCTACTGAAGTGTGTGCAAACAAATTAGTTGTAACATTTTTAAAAATAAAGATACTAACAACTATCCCCGCACATATACGTGTATAACTTTTTAATGGTATGCAAAAAAACGATTGGTTTTAAATCAAACTATTAGTGTTATATAGCAATACTTCAGACCATTTAACCTTTTGTAAAGAAATAATATATGGCTCGTTTAATGTCATGAACAATCTATGCGTTTACAATTCATATTTGTTTAATTTATTATTAAACAGGATTTGGCATGAAATGATATACAATGGTTGATATGCCATAAAACACAACCAACTAAGCAACAAATGAGATTTAACTCTTTTAAAAATAAAGTTGCCAACAAAGTATTCGCTTACAATCAATATATATATATATATATATATATATATATATATATATATATATATATATAAATTTTCAAATAATGTATATATATAAATATTTTCAAAATAATATATATATATATATAAAGTAAAAGTAAAGTTGGCGACCATAGTCGAGAGTAAACCGAAGGCTCCCTTTTCGATAGCTACTACACCAATGTGTAGGGGAGGGCGCTACTCCTTCCCTGGATTGCTCTACTTTACCCTTGATCGGTACCTTATAATGCTGAGTGTTAAGCAAGGAGGCATCAAGTACCATTTTTTGAGTCTTTGGTATGACTCGACCTGGGATTGAACCCAGGTCTCCCGGGCCATTGGCGTAGAATACAGCGACTGCACCTCCGCATAGGGTAAGAACCTTCCAACGAGTGTCCTGCTTATGACACTAAACAATCTGATGGTGAGGTTCCAGCAATGCTGGAGCTTTGGGGAACGCGGAGTACCCCTTTATTGCCATTGCTCCCAGGTTCACTCTGGTCCGGAGTGGTAGCACCTGATAGGGCCCTATCTATGGGTTAAATAGAACTAACAGCATACTTATGCTAGATTGAATTGTTTGATTAAACTGAATGGCTTGAAATAGAAATGTTTTTGACAATTACACCGTACTTACCTTTAAACTGAATAGTTATATGTAACTACTTGAATAGTTTGAAATAAAAATGTGTTTGACAAACTGTGTACTCATGCTAAACTGAATTGTTTTAAATGGAACAGATTATCTAAAAAATGGATTTGGCGTTAATAACCTACAAAGATTGATATGCCATAAAACCCAACAAGCCCAAAACCATCAAAATAATCTGGTCTCTACATTAATTTGTTTTGTAGATTTATTTGCATTGAGATCTTGACCGGGACTACTTAAATTTAGTATTTTATATTTGAATATCTAAATTGCCCTGCTTGGAATTGTTCCCTACTCCGGATTTACTGGATTTAATACTGTCTTATATATATATATATATATATATATATATATATATATATATATATATATATAAAGGAATTATCATTGAATAAAGCAGAAATGTTTGTATCCCATAAACAACCAACAAACCGACAAGTATCTCCATTTTGTCGTTCTTATTCCCACGATAAATTTCTGATTTGATTTAATATCGTTTTTAAACTCTCTATTTTCGTTTAATCTTTGTTTATCTTTTAAAATATCTTTACAATCTTTACAAAAATCTCCGATTTTTCACCTTTCATTCAAAGCTCTCTTCATTCATGTCATCTATTTTATCCCATTAGACTTATCTAACAAACGTTTTTTTAAATCTGTGTTGACTGAACCCTGTCGGCGTCGGTCAATCCTAAATCAGCGAGTGAACAATCCAGATTCTTAACATCTTAAATAAAACCACTCTACTCAGTTAATTTATTCTACATTACACTGCGGGAAACCAAATAAAAATACTTTAAATCTTTTTAATATGAAAAAGCAACAACAACCCCTCGGCGTGGTGTAATTGTTAGGGAGTAATTCCAGAGGTTGTTACTACTGGGAGGTGTGTTCTATCCTCTGTGGGCGCCCTGCATGTCTTATTTTCGAGATCCGCAGAGAGTAATAAGAAATGGAAACGGTAAACTGAGTTCAAACCCAGGTTAAGGCTGACTATATTTCCCCTCGTGCTAATTCTCTTAGAAAAGACATAATACTTTTTGTTCCTCCCAACTATGAGAAAAAATTGGATCGACTGAGCTCTTTAATGGGGCAACCGGTCTATTACTGATTGACTAAGGTTATTCTATCCTTAGAGATTAGACAATCAAGATCATTGTTCGTTTATAATTATTATTGATCAGTTGTTCCATGAGAAAGTTTTTGTATACAGTTAGATTATATAATTTATTTTTATCTCATACAGATGATTGTATGTTTTCAATAATTCTTGTCAAATATTTATCATTCATACAGAATCATGTGGTTTCAAGTAATTATTTTTATCCAATAATAATTTGTTGTATGGTCCGAGGTAAGTAATAGATATAATCCTTAGCAAACAACAAGTCTCAAGTAAGTATTAGTAATAAAAATCATTAACAGTAATATGGTATCAAGGATTCTTATCTAATACTAGTAATGTTCAAATATATTTATATGATTAATTAATGGAGCACTAACAGGTGCTACCACTACAGTTCACATTAGACTAGAGAGTAGTAATTAGTAAGCGTTTGGCTCAAATGTGGCACAAAGCCGTATGAATTGGGCTACCAATGAGACTCAAATTCAATCGTGAAAGTTTGCCAATCTAGTTTGCAAACCATTACACCATCCGAAGCGCTCTCATTGGACCAGAGCGGTGAAGTAGTACTCTACATTTCTAGGGGCTTCAAAACTAGAGCCACTTCATAAGATGAAGTCTAGTTTCATACCCAGGACACCCATTTTTGATGGGATCTTACTTCTTTGCAGAGGACACTGTCAGCGTGATACAGGTCTGAGAGAAATAAATTAATGAATTCAAACGAGTTTTATTTCGTTTAAAAATTGACATTGTGTCGCTTCCTGCTCCTGGAGGAAAGGTTAGCTAATTACATACACTTGGAATTAAAAACCCGTTTAATATAACACTAATAAAAGTTTATTCCAAGAAAACATACCCGGATACCTCAATGTAGCGTAATGGTTAGGAAGTTAATATTATAGTTCAGGAACAAACAAATAGTGAATTGGATTCTCATTGAGATCGCTACACTTTAGGCTTTGGGCTGAATTCAACTAACCTTAGTAAATGACAGCAATAGCTTGATGTCTTTCCAGTGTTTAATGGTTACCTTGTTATGTTAATATATTGCTGTCCATGGAATTCGATTTCTAAAGGGAAATCCTTCTTCTGTGGCCTTCTGACTGACGTTGATAAGATGAGTAAACACACGGACTACTTATATAAAATCCAGTCACGTGTATTAACGACCCTTAATTAATGCTAACAAAATCATTAATTATCTATTTTAAAAAGGTTTATGTTGTTACTCAATCCTCCCTATTATTCCGAAATTTCAACTTTACTGAATTCTTATTCTTTTTTTTTCTAGTATTTCCCTTCCCCGCCAACGGTACGAAGAAACCTTCTCAATATTTTTATTTTCTGAGACTGATTAACTTACCAAAACGAAGGAAACCAGTATGCCCGATTATTTATCCATTGTTGGAGAAGAACAGATGGATTCATGCCTTATTAATAAAGCCTTAATATTTTGCTTAAAATCAAAATCTTCCAAATGGGTGAGTCCGCTGGGCCAGCAGAATACTCACACTGCTTCTCTGCTGAAGGATAAGACTCTACCAACGTGTATCCTAGATATGACACTAAACAATCTAATGGTGAGTTTCCAGTAAAGCTGGAGCTTTGGGAAATGCGGCGTATTCTTTTATTGCCATTTATCTCAGGTCCACTCTAGCCCAGAGTAGTAACACCTGATAGGGTCCTATCTATCGGTGAAATAGTACTAAACAGTGTACTTCTGTAAAACTGAATTGTTTGAAAAAGAAATGTTTATATGTATACAATGTTTTTAGCATTAAATAACCAACAATGTTTGATATGCCATAAAACCAGACTAAACGAAACCAAAAATGTTCAGAATTCCACGTAGATACAAGTATATATGGACTGCCGCAACAATACCAAGTTACCTCGTCTACACAACATTTGGTAATGTATGGTAGGTTCAATCCTTACTGTGTACCTCACATTAAGAGTCCTGTGTCTGACTTAACTAAGTTTGTAAATACTTATTACGAAATTAGCTGAATATAACAGCAAGAGGTCATAGTTAACGAGCTTGTCTATCTGGGCCTTACTACTGAGAATTTAATTCTACATAGGTGTTCCTCGGTAATCATCTTGTATCAATTTAAACTTATCTTTGCATCCGCAGTTGGATTTTTTGAGTTGAGGCACAAGATAGAAGTGACCCTGGCTTACATTCACCGATCACAATTAGCAATTCTCTCCTGCCGTGACATGCGTAACATTTCTGAGTTTGTTTTGTCAGTTCATCCCTACCGGGTATCAAGTGCAGAATTAATGATGGGGAAAGGAAAGGCATTAATGAGGGTTCAGCATGACTTTGAAATTCTCGAATATTGAACAAAGATTTGACCGACCGCCTACAATGAACACAAGTGTATTGATGAGAGCGTTAGATTTGCTCAATATGACACAACACGAAACTGAGACACAAGAATAGTAATTTTTGTATATTATTTAAGCACTGTTTAGTTGTCTCACAAATCTAGCAATAATAGAACTCAGTGAGAATCGAACTCACTAACAATGGTCGGCTAATCTAGCTTACTAACCACGTTCGGTGCCCTGACGAATTTGTATTTTATTCAATTTCAAAATGAGGAGTGATATATACGTAGATGTGCTGAAATTTTCATTGGCTGAAAATTTTATATGAGGATGCCATATCTGTTGCCGCTGATTTTTTTACCGATTGGGCGCAAACATTGAAACACCTAAGGTAAAAGTTTGTGGAACACAAACGGGAATATTCTTTTAAAGATAAAACCACATTTGGTCATATTCTATGAGAGTATCTTAGTGAGTCTATAAACTTTTTAGTCGACTCTCGTACACACAATTCAAGAAAGACGTCACTTTGTTCATTATGATTTCAGTGATTGAAAAGGGCTTAAATGTTACTCTTTTGCCTTAGCAGGAGCTCCTAGGAAGGTCTAAAAAGTTCATAGGATGAAAGATTTATATGGTAACATATCTGCTGTTGATGTGTTTTTGACTAATGGAATGCAAGCATTACGATACCTCTGGTAGAAGTGAGTTGACTGAAAGAGGGATGATGGTGAAAAATAAACGCAATTTGGTCATATTCTATGAGACTAGCTTTTTAAGTCAATGAACTTTTCATCCGACTTCCATACCACGAAAATCATCATTAAAAGTCCCGTATTTCTATTTGTGTTCGAAAAACTATTTCAAGCGCTGCTGGGAAAGACGCTTTTATCTCCATAAGGACTAAAATCGGATAGATTTGTATTGTTTTATTTCATGTTATAGCTGATGGTTGGTTGGCTTCTTTATTTAATGGCATATCAGCCTTTGTGGGTTAATAAAGGCCGAAACCATCCTCGTAAAATAACAGTATTGTAATAACTTAGACAATAAGTAAGGGGAGAAAGAGGGTTAATATGTTTCCAAAGGGTATTAGTTTGAAAGGAAATTTCATAGCACGACTATAGTTCGAACATGCCGACTACAATGTTACATTGTAGTACATTAGCCACTACTCTACGAAGACTCTCCATCTTACTGCTGAGGTATATTGATATTGTCCTGCATTTGTACTGTTGGAGAAGCAAGGATGAATACATAAACGGCGTTCGCTTGTGGAAAAATGCTCATTAACATCCTAGTTTTGGCCGACCATCAAACAGTTTCATCTGTTCTGTAGGGACACAGGATACAATCAAGAAAACATACCAGGAGCGATGGACAGCAGAGATAGATGTCGAGAGATAATCGAGCTACTCTCTTGCTGTAAGCGCGACTGGATAATAAGGATAATTGTATATATACATATATATATATATATATATATAGGACAATATCATAGAGGCCCTCATGATGTAACGGTTACTGTTGTAGGAAATGGACACATTTATCTCAGTTCAAATTCTGAACGATGCTGTTTGCATTTTACGTAGCGTAAATATATTTGGGGATAGGTATGAATCATATTAATCTCCCTCCATTCATGAGTAAGGCAGATCGAGCTATTCAAACGTGGCATGTCAACCGGTATAGGAGAAGTGAAACTCAGCATTATACCCTTTTAAACTCCCATAAAGAATTGACTTTGTATTGAATCCTGTTCATTTTTGGAGGGGCTATATATATATATATATATATATACGTATGTATATATATACGTATGTATATGTATACTTATGGATCCCCACACATGGCCGCGCAAAAGCAGGACGACCAGCTCGAACGTACATTCAGCAGCTATGTGAGGATACAGGCTGTTGTCCTGAAGACCTACCTAGGGCGATGAACGATAGGGAGGAGTAGCGAGAGAGGGTCAGGGATATCCGTGCTACCAGCGCGAGATGATGATGATGATGATGATGATGATATGTATACTCACACATACAATCTTAGAACAACTGAAACATTATAACACCGCTTCTAAACTGAGAAACGTTCGTGCTTTCTAGTTGATAACGTTACCGAAGCTTTCCTGTATCTTGTATTAACATTCATACATGTGCACTTGTTGAAACAGTCTTCAGAAATACATACATTAACTAAGGTGCCCATATGTATTGAAGGTCTTAATATCTTATCAGAAATGTATTTTCTGTTATTTTCAAGTTAGGTAATAAAATGATATTTACTAAGGTGTAAAGAAAAATTGATAACAAGGTAATCTAAGTAGAAGGAGAGATTTATTGAGTAGCAAAGTCGACACTATTGCGTTTCGGTTCTAATAAACCATCATCAGGACAATGAAGGATGATATTAGTGATGTTAAATCAACGATGGATTTGTAAAAAGTGCCAAATATAGAAACCTAGGGAAAATTTGTAAAACAAGAAAAAGTTGGCCATTTATGACAAGAAAAAGTTAATTAATTAATGAATCAGCGTTTTTTATTCTAAATTACGTCATTTGATTTATTAGAATTATTGTGTAGAATTTACGTTCCGTTTGTTTATCGAGAAAGATTTCGAATCAGTCCTTGTTTTCGACGAAGTTCTAATCCTGTAAGTCTGGCTTTTTCAAGTGTATGTGCCTCGGAAAAATTTTAAATCACGAATAGAAGTTTAAGGTGTAGAAGTATATAATCCGGGGAAATATTTTGGGATGGACGAAGAACGCTGGACACACTGATTGGTATGATTTTTCGTTGTATGTAGTTGGTTTGAAAAGTCTTCCTGTTTTTGAAGGAATGGTCAGTGATGAGTAGGTCTTTACATCTATGAACCATCTTGATGCCATCCATATGAAATATCGGAGTGGAAGAATGGGTTTGGATCTTGGTAGTAAATAGGACAGAATGGAAGTAAATAATGGATTGTAATCCGACAATGTGTAAAGAAAAATTGATAACAAGGTAATCCAAGTAAAAGCTGAAATTTATTGAGAAGCAAAGTCGACACTATAGCGTTTCGGTTCTAATCCTATTTACCAACCCCTCCGCTCGGGCAGGATATGACACAAAGTCAATTTTTAAGCGGAGTTTAACAGGTTTGAATTCAGAGTTTTCCTTCTTCTAGACTAGTTGCCTAACCAAGGCTGAAGAACCTAGTCTGTCCTACTATTTACCCATAGCTGGAAGGAGAATAATTGGATTCATACCTTTCCCAAGGGTATTAGTGCTATGTGAAATGCAATCAGTCAGGTCGAGGATTTGAACTCGTGTCGCCGTGTTCATTTCCTATGACGATAACAATTACACCACGGTCACCTCCTTTCGGTTCTAATAAACCATCATCAGGTCTATGAAGGATGATATTAGTGATGTTAAATCAACGATGGATGTGTAAAAAGAGCAAAATATAAAAACCAAGGTGTACAAGTATATTGAAAGTTTTGATATATTTGAAATGTATTTCTTGTCATTGTAAACTCAAACAATAAAACGCTATTGAAGTCTCAAATATTAAGCTCGTAGATTAATCCTGGTCCTCAGAACCAAGATGATTTAGAAAAGATGTAACCAGAAGCAACGTGACATCGTACCATTACTAAGACTATCCAAAACTGCACGGATAATGAAATTGGGACAATCTCTGAACTCACTTGAAGAAACTTAGAGAAATGTGAGAAATTACGAGACAATAATTTTTCAAATACTTCAATTAAGAAATTGAAAAATAGAAGGATTGCCACCTAATTGAAAACAAATTTCAATACAAAAATATAATTTCTAATAGAAAAACCAACTACATATTCTACCAAATCTGTTCTTGACGATCATAATTGAAAGAAATAAGGAATTTAAAAATGAAATGAAATAAATTAGAAGATAATAAGAAAACGCTGTCGTGAATTTTTTTTTTATTCCAGCTCGTCCATGCATTTAAGAGTTTGCTTTCAGTGGGCATCCAGCCCAGTCTTACTTGCGCTTAGTCTAAAAATACAACACTCAGATTAATAGACTGATGTCTGAAATGCCTCTCAAGGGCATGGGATGTCAGGGAAGACTAAGCAACTTTTTACAATGACTGGTCGGCCAATCATGTGCAGGAGAGACACACACCTAAAAATGTGCGAAAGTCACCGTTGTGTACTGGTTAAGATACTGGACTGAGACATCATTGTTGGCTAGTTTGAACTCCAATCGCACAGTTGCATTCAGGTTCGGTCAACTATCCTCGGAAAACATATGAACCTCACTTCAGCCTGAGGTAGTAAGCACTATTACTGTTTTTAAACAAGGATAGCTTTGGCCTTAAATAACACAAGATGCCATTATGCAAAGATATGTAATAAGCAAAGTAAATTTGGCGACCGTACTCTAGGGCAACCCGAAAGTTCCCTTTTCAATAGCTACTACACCGAGGTGTTGGTGAAGGCGCTACTCCTTTCTCTGGATTGCTCCACTTTACTCTTAATACCTACCTTACACTGCTGAGTGTTAAGCAAGAAGGTATCAAGTACTATTTTTTAAGTCTTTGGTCTGATGCGACCGGAGATTGAACCCAGGTCCCCCGGACCATTGGTAAACACTCTACCGACTACTCTAAATTTTTGAACTCCTACATGTGGTTGGTGCGGGATTAGGTAAATAACAGCGCCATGATAAGACGTTGGAAGCTAACTCATACCTGAATAAGAAGAGTCTCGTTCTTGCTTGGGTTCGTGTCTATCGGGGCGACCTTAAACTGTTTCTTGGTATTTTGGGGAGGCTCAGAGCTCTCCAATTTGATGATGACTAGGACGTAGTTGTTGCGAAATTTCAAATCAGAAGAGATACTTTTACCAGAGAGTATATGTCCTTCACCTCAAGTTGGTTGTTCATCCTATCGGTGGGGCTTAGAATAAGCTGACTATACAATGGTAGCAAACTCAACAATAAAGGGTAGGCTGCATATGACACTAAACACACCATGATATATATATATATATATATATATATATATATATATATATATATATATATATATAAAGAGGGAGAGAGAGGGATTGCATATAAGTCCTAGAATAGACTTATAGAAAATAAATCATATAGAATATATAATATCAATATAATCTAATTACGTGCTCAATGTATGGCTAATATATATATATATATATATATATATATATATGTTTGTGTGTGTGTGTGTGTGAAAATGATAGATTTTGGTGAATCTGACAAGAAGATAAAGTTATTTGAAAAATTATTTCTTGATTAAAGAATGAAATATGAGTACTAAACCCGTTTTTCGTGTTTGATTTGTCCACTTTCCCACTTATTTTTATCACATATTTATTTATCTATATATGTATATATATATATATATATGTATATATATATATTGCATTTCACATAGCACCAATAACCTTGGGAAAGGTCTGAATCCAATTATTCTCCCTCCAGCTACGGGTAAATAGTAGGGCAGACTAGTTTCTTCAGCCTTGGCGAGGCAAATAGTCTAGGAGAAGGAAAACTCTGAATTAAACCTGTTAAATTCCGCTTAAAATTGACCTTGTGTCATATCCATCCCGAGCAGATGGTATATATATATATATATATATATATTGTCATCCACAGACAGACTGTTTCATGGTATTGAAACTCTTCAGAGTGGCTCCACACGTAGGATGCTTGAAGCCTATCGGCTACCAGAGTGCTCAATTCTTTCGAATAGCTTTGCATTATGTGAGCGGCAGCCGAAAATTCCTTCACCAATGCTCAAACCCCATGGGGGAGCGTATATATTGTCATCCAGAGACAGACTGTTTCGTTGTATAACAACTCATCAGTGTGGCTAGACACGTAGGACGCTTGAAGCCGGGATTGAAACTCGCCCAACTTTTCGTTAGACTTAGAATTAGACCGCTCGGCCAACAAGCTCACGACGTTGGCTAAGGAATTATAAGGTATTTTCCTCTGGAATTACGGTTACCTTTCACTGAAAATCTTTCGCCATTGGAGGAAAAGATCTGTGCAAACAGATTGTTGAAATGGATTTATTATGGATTTCATCTATTGAGTTTTACTTGATCATCATCATCATCATCATGTCGCGCCGCCTGCGCGGATATCCCTGACCGTCTCTCGCCATTTCTCCCTATCATTCATCGCCTCCGGCAGGTCTTCAGGGTTACATCCCGTGTCCTCACACAGCTGCTGTATGTAGGTTCGTGCTGGTCGTCCCACTCTTGCACATCCATGTGTGGGGGTCCACAGGAGTACATCGCTTATGAGCTCGTCCTTGCTTCTCCAGCAGTGTCCTGCGTGTCTGGTTCGTCGAACTTGTATAGTTTTTGTGATGGGGGGCAAGTGTCCGTATAGTTGGAGTCTCGTGGGGTGTTGTCGCCAGGACTTGTTTAATACTGCTCTCAACATTCTTGTATAATTTCCGTCCAGCCTCCTTTCCAGCCGCTTCGTAAGCGTCCATGTGGTGCATCCATATAGCAGTATCGACACAACCGCTGCCTGGAAGAAACTGCGTTTCATTCTATCAGTTAGGTCCGACTTCCATATGATCGAGAGCCTATCGATAGCTGTCCATGCCTTCGTCAGTCGTGTGTCGATGTCTTTCTCGGTTGATGAGACGCTGCTTCCTAGGTAGGTGAATTTGTTGACTAGATTCAGAGAGGCTCCGTCTAGTGTGGCAATGTTGCCCGTTTGGTTGTAACACATATATTCGGTTTTGTTTGCATTGACATGGAGGCCAATGCCAGCTGCGGCTCGTTCCAGACTATGCAGTAGTGTCTCTGCTTGATTAGGCGTATTCGCTAGTAACGCCAAGTCATCAGCGTAGTCGGCGTCCGTGATTGTTTTTGCGGGGTACCTTTTGCTTCTTCTCTTAGTCAGCTCGAAGCCATTTTCTCTGATTTTGTCGATCGATGTCCTAAGCACATAGTCTAGACAGATGATAAAGAGGTACGGGGCTAGTGTGTCTCCTTGTAGTACTCCTGCAACTATGTCGAAGTATTCCGTGTCTCCATCTGGTGAACGTACTTTCACTTTGGTGTTTCTGTAGAGAATCATTATCGCTGCTACGGTTTCTTTTGGTAGGCCGTTTGCTAGTAGGATTTGCTCCATCTTCCCTCTGTGTATGGAATCGAATGCCTTGGTAAAGTCGACAAATAGTAATGTCGCCTGTAAGTTTTTTGCCCGAACGCCTTCCAGGATTCTACGGATGGTCAGTATTTGTGAGGTCGTGGATCTATTTCTCCGGAAGCCATTTTGGTTTTTCCTAAGGATGTTGTCTATTTTGGGTTCTATGCGGTTTCGTAGTAGGGCATTGTAGATTTTGGCTGCTATGGATGTAAGTGTTATCCCTCGGTAGTTCTTGGCTAGTCCGAGGTCGCCTTTTTTAGGGAATGGAAGGATGCATCCCTTCGTCCATCGTTCTATCCTATTTTGACTATAGACTGCGTTGCATTGCCGGAGCAGTATATCGTCGAATTGTCTCGTCTTCCACACTTCTGGGGGGATCTCGTCTAGCCCCGCCGCTTTCCTATTTTTAATTCTTCTGAGAATCGAGTCTAGTTCTTCTTTGGTGAAAGGACCTAGTTTTACGTCTAATTGCTTACTAATAATTCTGGTGATCGGTTCATCCGTTATTTCCGGTGGGTTTCCTAGTAGATTTTTGAAATGCTGTTCCCACAGTTTTACTCTTTCTTGTTGGCTTGCAGCTTTCAATTTTGCTTTGGCTCTGCTCTTCCTTCCACTTACTTCGTTTATTGTTTGCCAGGCTATCCTGGATTGCCTATCTTCCACCGAGTCTCTAATCTTATCTATCTGATTTTGTACGTATTCTGCCTGTTCTTTTAGGTATATTCCTGTTAATTGATGTTGTGCCTTTTCTAGTTTTCGTGCATTTGTGTTTGTTGGGTTCTTTCGATAGCTTTTGGAGGCAGTCTTCACAAGTGCACGTTTTTCTCTAGCCGCTAGCGTTTCCCAAGGGACTCTATATTTAGTTCTAGGCTTTGTTGGAATACACTTTTCTGCCGCCTCCAGGTGTGCTTCTACAAAATTTTCATATTCGTCATTTGGGGTGCCTATTTCTGCCTTCTCTTGTAGTGCTTCGAATCTGTTTCTTAATTCTAATGCATACTTATCTCTAATATCTCTGTTGTTGAGTAGGGCCCAGTCATAGTGCTTGGTCGTCGCTTTACGTGTGGCGTTTTTTCTTAGGCTTAGTCGTACTTTGGCCGTAACTATTCGATGATCGGAGGACACACCCTCGAAAGAGGAGTATGCCTCGCAATTCATCGCACTGTTTTTCCATTTCCTGTTTATAAGGACGTAGTCTATCTGTGCTTTACTCTTATTCGCGTATGTGTAGGTCCATAATTTCCCCTCCCTTTTTTGAAAGTTTGTATTGAGGCATGTTAATCTATTTTCTATCATGAAATCTATTAAATGCTGTCCATTCCTGTTAGACGCGCAGTGTAGGCTGTATTTGTTGTGTCTGTTTTTCCCGATTTGTGCATTCATATCTCCGCCAATGACTAGCAGGTTGTGTTTCGGAATGCTACGTACTAGGGAGGATAGATCTTCGTAGAAGGTGGCTATTTCGTTGTCTTCGCTAACATTGGTAGGGCTGTAGCAGGAGATAATTGTTGCTTTGGGGTTGCCATTAAACGTTGCGGCCATCATCCTAGGTTGTATTCTCTCAATGCTGTTCAGTGTTTTTAACGCTCTTGGCCCTAGAAGTATTCCCACCCCTCCTACCGATGCATTGACCGAGTTTTTCCATGCCGATACAGTCACCAGCATCCATCCATTACCAGTTTCGTGATACTTGATATCTTCGGTGTGCGTGTATCGGTGCTCTTGTATGCAAATTATATCTATCTTATGTTCTACGGCTGATGCAGTTAGCTCTGATAGTTGACCTATTCTATTTAGGGTTCTCACGTTAAATGTCGCTATCTGTATTGTTTGTTTGCATTTTAGTAGTTTTTGTTTGAGTTTGAGCTCTGTAGCTGATTTTTCGAACACTGAGGCCAGGGCTCCAACCTCAGCAGGACGCGCCCCTTTTTTACCCGCGCGAAGAGCGATGCGGTTTGTGGATCTGGTTTGAGTACGAGTCATGGTTATCTTTCGATGGCTGTTTTTGTTCTCATCTATAGAAGCCACTCTTATAGATGAGCAGCAGTAGTTCCCCGATCGAACTGACAATCTTGAGCGTTAAGCCGCAAGACTCACACGTACATCATGCTGCTTCCCATGTGTACGCGGTAGTAAAAAAAAAAAAAGAAAAAAAAAAAAAAAAAAAATTTTTTATCTCAAGTTTTAACTTAGTTAAAGTCCAGGACTGCTGGATGTTAAAATTCAAAGAAATTTTGGGGTATATTACATGGTCATCTAGTGGTGGAGAGAGAGAGAGAGAGAGAGAGACATACAGAGAGAGAGAGAGAAAGAAAGAGAGAGGAGGAGTCAACTCTTTTATGGCTTTCGTCTTTAGCACGTGTTAGACTATATTTGAGGTGTTTTGGATTTTTTTTTCCTTTCTTTTCAGGGGGGGGGGCAATTTTGGCGGTTTTCTTTAGCAAATTTAGAAGTTCGTCTTCCAAAAGTAAAGTTTTTCCTGAAAATTAAGTCGCATAAGTCTTCATTCTTCATTTAAACAACACATAATACAGCTGAGATTCAAGACATTACTATTTTAAATCAAATGTGCATTTTTAAATGAATAGTTTAGTAGAATAAATTTACTGACCTCTGTGAAAAATCTTCTGGAAACGGAAACGTACGTACGTTTTTACTTGATATCAATTATATATATATATATATATATATTCAGGCCAATATCAGACATAAGATTGAAATGTTATAGTTAGCGTGAAAGGAATTGGACTCATTGACCAGAGTCCAAATCCTGGACAAGATGGTTTGAATTTCCCGTGATGGTAATCCGCTTGGAAATGGTACGAATCCTTTTATTCTTCCTCCTGCTATTGAACAATACTAATGTAAACCTAACTTTTTAACTGGGGTATTGCAGCTGGTCTGGGCGTAGGAAAGTTCCGAATTAAGAATCTTTAAACACCTTTCACAATTGACATTAGTCAACTTGACTGTATCACTTACAAAGGGGGTAAATCCACCCAAAAAATATTCAGTGAATAAAGATTAACTGCATCTGATGGCAAAGCTCCAATTCTGGAGATCTAAGGTGTGTTGAGTACCCCTTTGCTGGATTACACTCAAATCTACACTGACCCGGAATGATAGTACCTGCTAGGATTCCATCAATATGGCAAAAATAATGGTTTGAGAATTATTAGAATTAGACAGGAATGCTTGATACCAAGTAGTTGTGTATAAATTACTTGTATTAAGAACACTTACTTAAAGCTATAATTTTTTAATAAAAATTGTAAAGATTTTTTTTGCTTTTCCAAACCGTTTTATGCAAATTAATGATTATTACCAAATAGAAATGATTACTTGAACCCATATAATTGAGTATGAATAATTAATATGGTTTGGTTTGGTTTGGTTGGGTTGGGTTTTATGCCATATCAAACTTTATAGGTTATTTAATACCAAATGCATTTATGTATATATAGTTCTATTTCAAACAATTCAATTTAGGATAAATACGCAGTTAACATGTCAAAACCGTTCGATTTCACACAATTCAGTTCAGAATACGCACACAGTTTAGCTCAATTTGACCCATAGATAAGACTCTATCAGGCTCTACCACTCCAGGCCCGTGTACAGTTTCAATGTCAAAAACATTTCTATTTCAAACAATTCAGTTTAGCATACAATAACAGTTCCATTTCGAACAATTCAGTTTTGCAGAAGTATGTAATTTACTCGTCAAAGCAGTTCAATTTCAAGCAATTATTTTTAGCATAAGTACGCGGTTTACATCTATTTGACCCATATATATGATCCTATCAGATGCTACCACTCCGAGCCAGAGTGGACCTGGGAGCGATGTCAATGAAAGGGTACTCCGAATTCCCCGAATCTCCCAGATTACCGGAATTTCACCATGAGATCGTATTGTATCATATCAGGATACTCGTTGGGGAGTCTTACTCCTCTTCAGAGAAGCAGTCGGAGTGTTCTACAACCCCAGCCAACTGGGCAATTAATATGAGGTAGGAATACAATAAACAATGAAACTGTGTGTAAACTATTTGCATAAGATATGGATATATGATATCATATAAACAAAAATTATCAGGAAGCAACTGCATATTTTTAACTACAAACTTACAATAAACTTTATTATGTAAGTTCTAAGCTTAAAATAAGACTTCAGCCGTTGACATGCCGTTAAAATGAATTAATCAATCTATTAGGATGGTTGTCATCTTAAGTCGGTTGATGATATTCCCCATCATCATTTAGCTTCGTTGTCTTGGACTAAAGAATACAGTGGCAGCGTCTCTACAAAGGAGTAAGACTCCCTCAACGGGTGTCCTTGATAGGACACTGAACAATCCAATGGTGAAGCTCCAGTAATGAAGGTGCCTTGGCGAATGCAGGGAAACCTTTCATTGACATAAGCCCCAGGTCAACACTGGTTCGGGGTAGTAGAGCCTGAAATTGTTCTAACTTGGACCAAATAGAAATATTTGACTTTTAAACTGGGTGCGAACAAATGATATGCTAAACTTAATTGTTGGAAATACAACTATTTGTTCATTCAACTGTGTGTAAACAAGTGAATGATTTTTAATTAAATTGTTAGTGATAGATAACAATACTTGGAACCATTTATCTGTGTGCAAATGACCTCTAAGTGTTGAATAGAACAATTAATGCAAAATTGCATTACTTGTAACTATTTCATTTTTTACGAACTAAAGATTGATATTGAATAGAATCATAATTGTTTGATTGTAATAACTGAAACGATTCATGTAGAAGCAATAGGAATTACGAGTACACCTATTTAAATGTGTGCAAACAAATGACAGGTTACCCAGTCAGCTGGGGCTGTAGAATATATTGACTGCATCTCTGTAGACGGGAAAGATCCCCCAACAAGTACCCTGGATATGACACAAAATAATCAGTTGGTAAGATTCCAGTAATGCTGGAGATTTGGGAATTCAGAGTACCCCTTAATTGCCATTGCTCGAAGTGGTAGCACCTGATAGAGTCCCACCTATGGGTCAAATAGAACTAAACTGTGTACTTGTATAAAAATGGACTTGGCATTAAATAACCTACGAAGATTGATACGACACAAAACCCAAACAAACAAACCAACAAATGACAGATTTTAAATTGTGACTATTCTATAGCAATACTAGAAACTATGTGTTTGAGTGCAAAAAATGAGCTCAGGCTCGTTTAAACATGTTATCAAAAAAGTGTGTTTACAAATCATATATATCTAATATATATGAATGGACAGGATTTTGCATTAAATACCCTAAATAATGATTGATATGCCATAAACAAACCATCGCCATTATTCAGGTTTCTTCCTTGGTAAAGAATTGGAACTACAAGGAAAACCCGACTAGTTTTACGTTGTCTGTGATAATGGAATGCTTATTTCTTCTTCCAATGCCTTCTCATTCCTTGTTCCAAATTAAAAGCAGCCATGTCGATGCTCTCGAAATATCTGGGGAAGAAGGGAGTATTGTTTAACTTTAGCGCGTGCCACGTTGCATCACCTTTAGTCATCTTCCATTCAAAGGTGTGTTCTAAAATGACCGGCTCAGACTATATTATATTTTCTCAACACATTTTTGAACACGATCGCATTAGGAGGGTGCCACTATTGATAGAATTCGCTGCAAGTGTCCTAGGTCGTGTACGTAGCTATTTATGTAAGCAGAGAGAAAGAATGTCATATTTATTAAAGTGCCTGATTTCGGGAAGGGCTTTTTTTTATGGCTTTACTTCTTTATTGGTTGTTGATTTCTTTGTTTGGGTAAAAATTTTATGAGGGTATCAATTGACCGGGTTTTACAGATTATGCATTTTTTATGTAGGTTAATTGTTTAATTTTTTGGGGGGAAATGGCATACCAACACTTGTAGGTTATTTAATGCTAAATTATATATATATATATATATATATATATATATATATATATATATATATATATATATATAGCATTTGTAAACGCATACCTAATAGATAACATTTTCAGACAAACTGAAAACACCTGCTTGGAGTAATTTTCTAAGCGTTTTGCTAAGATGTAGCGCAAGGCCAAATGAATGGGGCACCCAATGAGATTCAATCTCACTCTAGCCGGATTGCTGGTCAAACTTGCTAACCATTGTGCCCTAAATCATCTGCTTGCACACAGTTCAATGGTGTCAAGCATTGCAATATAATATAGATAATTCCTTTTAGTATTAATCATTTGTTTGCACTCAGTTAAATGCTTTGCACATAAATATGAGTTGCTCGCCCGGGACACCAGGGTTCAATCCCAGGTCGAGTCATACCAAAGACTCAAAAAATGGTACTTGATGCCTCCTTGCTTAACACTCAGCATTATAAGGTACGGATCAAGGGTAAAGTAGAGCAATCCAGGGAAGGAGTAGCGCCCCCTCCCTACACCATGGTGTAGTAGCTATCGAAAAGGGAGCCTTCGGGTTACCCTCGACTATGGTCGCCAACTTTACTTTACTTATTAATTGGAACAGTTACGTGGTTTAAAGTATTGCGCTCTTACGCCAATGATTCTATTTAATTTTAATCAGTTGTTATCCCACAGCAAAGTGGTTATAAGAATTCCTAGTGAAGACAAATAGTTATATTCAATGGTTGGTTGGTTGATTGGTTGGTTGGTTGGGTTTTTAAGGTCTATCAACATTTGTAGGTTATTTAATGCCAAATCCATTTTTAAACAAATAATCAATTCTATTTCCAATAATTCAGTTTAGCATAAGTGCACAGTTTTAAAAAAAATCTATTTCAAGCTATTCAGTTGAGTCTAACAGTTCTAATTCAACTAATTTAGCTTAGTATTTGTACAGATTTTCTTTACAAAAAGTCAAATGACAAAACAGTTCTATATTAAACAATTCATTTTAGCGTGAGCACAGTTTCAATATCAAAACAGTTCCATTTCAAACAATTCAGTTTAGCATGAGTACGCAGTTTAAATGTAAGTTTCCAGTTTAATTATGTAAAACATTTCAATTTCAAGCCATTCAGTTTAATCAAACAGTTCTAATTCAAACAATTCAGTTTAGCATAAGTATGCAGTTTATTTCTATCTAACCCATAGATAAGGCCCTATCAGGTGCTACCATTCCGAGGCAGAGTGGACCTGGGGGAAATGGCAATGAAGGGGTGCTTTGTATTCCCCAAAGCTCCAACATCACTGAAGCCTCACCATCATATTGTTTAGTGTCACATCCAGGACACTCGTTTGGGAGGTCTTATTCCTCTGCAGAGATGCAGTTGTGGTATTTTACAGCCCCAGTCGACTGGGCAATTCTATTTAAGACTAGTCATTTATTTGTACACAGTCAAATTGTTTCAAGTATTGCTGCGTAATTCCAGTAAGCTAATTTTTGTCCATAGTTAAAAGTTATTAAGTATACTGCATTAATAGTCTTGTTTGTACACAATCAAATGGTTCAAAGTATTGTCATGTAATACCAATTATTCAATTTTTGCACATAGTTAAAGAGTTTGAAGTATTTTTATGTAACACTAATAAGTCTATTCCACATTACTCAATAGTTTGCATATAGTTAAATGTTTTCAAATATTGGTAACACTAACAATCCAATTTAACATCAGTCATTTGCTTGCATGCACACTTGATTTGTTAAGGAATATTTTGCAGGTAACATCTTAAACAAGCAAGAGGTTATTTGTTTGCATACTGTTAATTGAAGTTAAGTATTCCTATTAGAAAAGCCGACTCATTTGCCAAGTGGGAGAGTGTTCGTCAGTGGTCCGGGAGACCTGGGTTCAATCCCAAGTCGCGTCGTACCAAAGACTTTAAAAATGGTACAGGATACCCCCTTGCTTAACACTCAACAATATAAGGTACGTATCGAGGGTATAGGGGAGCAATTCAGGGAGAGGAGTAGCGCCATCCCCTCCACCTTGGTGTAGTAGCTATTGAAAAAGGAGCCTTCTGCTCACCATCGACTACGGTCGCCAACTTTACTTACTTTTATTCCAATTAGATGTGAATAATTCTATTTGATATCAATTATTTCTTTGTACAGTTAAATGATTTCCAGTATTGCTATCTAGCACTGATATTTTATTGCACACAGTAAAACAATTTTAGTATTGCTTTGTAACACTAACAATTCATCATCAGTCATTGTTTTGCTCAAAATTTAACGGTTAAACAGTTTTATTTGACCCATTAATGGAACATTAACAGGGTAAACCACTCCGGATCAGAGTGGACCTGGGAGTAATGGCAATGAAGGTCCACTCTATCTCCTTAAAACTTCTAAGACGTGAACTTTATCATCAGGTACAGATTGGTGTCATGTACTGGGCACTAGTTCTATTTGGCCTATACCTGGGAACCTAACAGGGACTATAACTCTGGGTCAGAATTGATCTGGATTCGGGTTCTTTGTTTAATAGCATATCAACCTTTGTGTGTTATTTAATGCCAAAACCAGCTTTCCAGTATAACAGCTGAGAGGATAAGAGGTTTCATACATTTCCAAAAGGTATTTGTTCATAAGTGAAAGAAATAGGCGACTCGCTTACTACGATTTCGCAGTCCATCGCTTTAACCATTACACGTCATGGACACCCCAGAATGGATCTGGGAATGACAGCAATGAAGCAGTTCTTCACATTCCCCCGATTTCCAAAACTGGACTCTTAACATCGGATGAAATTCAGTGTCACTTCAATATACTCGTTTGTGAAGGTGTTGCAGAGATGCACTCGGCGTATTTCACAGCCACAGTCTAGAGGGCTGGATAACACTTAGTGAAAGATATGTGAAGGGCTTGCGATTAAAAGCGCCCGCTTCCACTTGCTTTATTGTTTTTATGTAATAATTATGTAGAAGATCCAGGTATCATTTGTTGCTCTTTGAAGAGAGATTTGTGCCAGTTTAATCACTGTAACTATAAAGAAATACCGCCTGTTTTCAAGTGATTTTCAGAAGGTTATTGTCACAAGATGTTGCAGAAGACGCCTCAGGGTATTGTGTTTAATGTAATGGGCGGCGACATTGTAGTAAGTGAGTTTGAACTCTAGTCACGCTGTTACGTTTACATTCGGACACATACTATTCAGAAAATATAAACTTTCTTATTCCCCTAGCTATTGGTTAAATAGTACTACTACTGTTCTTCAACAAGGATTGATTTAGCTCTAAATAACGCACAAAGGGTGATATGCCATTAAACAAAGAAACCAAACCAAGCTCCTTTCTCTTTGATTCGTAGTTTATCATCATCAGGGTATGTCAACAGCAAAGATTCTGTTGAATCTCTCCCGTGATCCATCCGTTTTGGCAATCGATCTTAGTAAGTCATCTAGGCGGTACTCAGTATTTGCATAGTGTTGATGAAATTAAGCTTCTACTTAGTCGGCCAGTACTGTTGTGCCTGAGAGTCGGAGTCCACAAGATAAGTTCGTCCTTGAACCCTCAGCAGTATCCAGCATGTAGTGTTTTTCTGATTTGAATTGTTTTAGAAGTTTAAGTAAAATTGGCAACCGTAGTCGACGGTGACACAAAGGCTCCCTTTTTATGCCAATACTGGGACATAATTCTGTCTTTTGCTCGATTGGAATACGTTTTGTAAGTATGATAACGCCAAATTCTTGCTAGCCATTATTCTTACTCTGGTTTCTCCACTGGTTCGTCAATCCATGACGGTGTGGTCTCCACTGACACCTTAGGAGAGTAAGGCCCCCATCAAAAGTAATGTTCTGGGTATAACGCATCTGGTACTGAGGCTCCAGTTCAGCAAAACCAAGGAACGTCGAATACCACTTCATTATCATTACTCCCAGGCCTACTCTGATCCATACTAGTAATATGCGTTAGGATCTAATCTATGGGTCAAATATCATCATCATCATTATTATGTCGCGCCGCCAGCGCGGATATCCCTGACCCTCTCTCGCCATTTCTCCCTATCATTCATCGCCTCCGGCAGGTCCTCAGAGCTACATCCCGTGTCCTCACATAGTTGCTGTATGTAAGTTCGTGCTGGTCGTCCTACTTTTGCACATCCATATGTGGGGGTCCACAGGAGTACATCGCTTATGAGCTCGTCCTTGCTTCTCCAGCAGTGTCCCGCGTGTCTGGTTCGTCTGACTTGTATAGTTTTCGTGATGGGGGGCAAGTGTCCGTATAGTTGGAGTCTCGTGGGGTGTTGTCGCCAGGACTTGTTTAATACTGCTCTCAACATTCTTGTGTAATTTCCGTCTAGTTTCCTCTCCAGCCGCTTCGTTAGCGTCCATGTGGTGCATCCATATAGCAGTATCGACACAACCGCTGCCTGGAAGAAACTGCGTTTCCTTTTATCAGTTAGGTCCGACTTCCATATGATCGAGAGCCTAATAATTTTTAGTATGAGATAGGAATACTTGATATTCTATAACCATGAGCAAATATCTGGAAATCAACACGATGTCAATTTAGACGGACAATTTATACAATTCGTAAACATTTTAGCATGGAATAACCCTTGATGGTTGGGCATGCCGTTAAAATCAAATAACCAAACTATCAATCAACTGTCCGAATATTGTAAGTTTTGTGTTAAGGGGACATACTTAAAGTAATGGTTTACCGTCTAGTTCAGCACGCAATTATTTATAGTTCTTTTAAGTGTTACGATACCAGAAATGGATTTACTCTTATCCCAATTGAAGACTCTTCTAGTTGCATGTTTAACTTCTGTTGCAACTTTCAATATTAACATATACATATAGGAAAACATATTTAATTGAAAGTAATGGACGAGGCACGTCTAATCATTTTATTCGACGGGTTTTCTTGCAAAGAATTATCAATACGTGTTAATAGAGGGTAAGCGCTCTTTTAGATTCAAGTGTTTTCTCTTGCCATCGTCAAAAATTAGTTGTTGGTGACCTCAGTCGATGGGGACGTGAAGGCTCCCTTTTCAATAGCTACCACACCGAGGTGTTGGGGAGGGCGCTACCCCATTATCTGGATTGCTCCTCTTTACCCTTGATTCTTTCCTCATAATGCTGAGTGTTAAGCAAGAAGGCATTAAGTACCATTTTTAAAGTCTCTGGTATGACTCGACCTGGGATTGAACCCCACTCACCTGGACCATCGGGGAACACTCTACTCATTAGGCTAAACAATAGAACAGAATATAAATATTAGTGTCTCAAGATAATGGAACATTGGACTGTCATCTCGGACGCTATATCTCGAACACACACACACACACACACACACACATATATATATATATATATATATATATATATATATATTAATAACGGAGTTACAGGGTTTGCTATGTTTATAAAGAAAGAGTTTTCAATAAAAGTTATGGAGTACATCGACTATTGATTGCATAGGCAAAAAACTGACTGTTACCAAACGTCATTAACTCTGTAGGTATACTATTGAAACTTATATATATGTGAGGTTTCACAATTATCCAGCTCACAATATGTTTTCCTCTACTTTTCTTCAAATGGTATATTAGAAAAAGCTGAAAAGTTCTCAATCCAGCCATTGAGGAAATGTCCCAGAGTCTCCGAGCTATTTCATATATTCATCGTTTACTTCATCTTGCACTTCATCCTACACTCCAGCAGGCAGTTTCTCAAATATTTCAGCCCTAACAAAGTCAATAAAAATTCATTAAATACCAATTCCCTCCTTGGTTTGTCTGGGAATGCTTCAGCATCCCTTCTCATGATCTGCTTCATAAAGACACAACTTTAAAAGTATTACTAATACGTAAACCAATTTATGATTCGATAATTGTAAAATAGCGCGCAAGTACGCTTCTTTCGAGAAGTGTACGCAGAATTTGAGCCGGGGTTAAAGAACTTTAGCCTTTCGATTCCTGGAAGAATTCCCATCCACTAATAAGAGCCATTTCTCTTGAAAGTCAATAATCAGAGTCTCAGGAGAGATGCAAGCAGACAAGGACAACATTTGATGTATTTTGAATGATGTTAAGTCGTTTACTCAAGAGCATTATAGCAAAATTTCTTTTCCTCGCGAGGATTTGAAATCTGTCAGACGTGAGTCTTGGACTAACACCAGAACAGACAGACCATTTCCAGTAATCCGAAGCCTCTCTGAAAGGTTGAACTTTAAAAACAGCAAGATCAAGGCACTTTGATTTTTCAGACGTTTTGGCCAGCTTCTCAGAGACAGAACAATTGAATATGATAATTAAATTAAGTTAACCAATAAATATAGCAGATAATCAGGGTACACTTCTGGATACTTCAAGGAATTATCTTGGTTGTCGTTGTTTTCTTGACAGTTGCGCATTAGCTCACCAGATTATCTTGTTCCGTTACACTTTCTAGGATTACCGTTTTTTTTATTACGGTTAATAATCTAAATTTTTTAAATAACAGAGATAGGTATAAAAAGAATTAAATTAATTCTTTTACTTTTTCCTAGATATAAGAATCATCATGGACTGCATTTAAAATTTGAACCCAACGTGTTCATGAGTTGTCTAGTGAACTTTAATGCCCTCTCGGTGATAATTATAAATACTTACTGAATACTCCGCATGCAGGTTACACCACCCCCGAAACGGGGTTTCCCTTATATGGATCTAAAATGCATAAGGTGGTGAGACTCCTGCTCTGGATCTCTGAGGTTGGGGGTGGAATACTCTTTCATCGACCAAACTCCCACAATTTTCGCTATTTCTACCTGATACTAATAATTTTCAAAGAAATCTATTTAAGCCCTTTATGGACCCCTTGACTGGTGGGGAAAGAAATTATTATCGACCAAGTATTGCTATTGTTTTTTTTTAGAAAAATGCCATAGTTATATTTGTATTTATGATGGTAAACTTTCATCTACCGAAAATGACATCAATACGCGACTGACAAAGTCATGGACTGATATCGATTGGCTATCGGTCATATGGAAGTTAGACCTATCTGATACTACTCTATCGATGCAACAATTGAACGCTGACTAAGCGTACTGAGAAAAAGCTTGACAGCTATAGCACAATGATACTTCGAGCTATATTAAACACATCCTGGACGAAAAATCCATCAAAACAGCAGCTGTACGCGCACCAACCTCCCATCTTGAAGATCATCCAAATTAGACGAACAAGACATGCAGGACACATAATGTAATAAAATCAAGATGAATTTTGAATGATAGATTTTTTTTTAAATCATAATTAGAAGACCAGTTTTAGTTCTAGTAGTAAACAGCGAAACGATTTTGCATTGATGATTATATTTAGAAAGGATTCAACTTAAAAACTGATAGCTATCTCCATAGAGATTTTAGATAATTTAACTCTAAAATTCAGATCAAATAAAATCGATACAATATTGAACTTGAAACTACTTTATTCTCCCAGAATATATATTGTTCTAGCAAAATTCGTGCAATGCTTGCCAATTTTTTACATGGAACGACAATGCTTAATAATATAAATTCCACAAGACGCGATTCTATGTCATATTTGGTCTAATTTGGAAAGTAATTCTTGGAAACGAGATGGAGAAATTGGTTGGTGTGCTAATGTTCTCTCGTTGGTCATATTAGTTGGGGTTGCCTTGTGGTGTTGTGGATAACGGGCTGGAATCAACATTGTAGCAAACGAGCTCAAGCTTCTGTTGTATTCTTACAATGATTTTTGAACTAATAACCTTTGATAAGAATGAGAACCCTCCCTGATCCTCCAAGCTGCGTGATATATAGTTCTAATACTGTCGTTCTATAACTGTGACTTTGGCATAAAATAACCCACGGAGGCCGGTATGCCATTTAACAAAGAAATCAAAGAAACTAAAGACTATATGATCAGTAATTAATAAGGTGATATATTTGTATGTAATGTCTGGTAATGTTCGCTGAGGGATTCGACACGATCTTCGTGATGTCTGCTATTCGAAACGGAAATTCTTTGCCTGTAGCTGTCATTCACAAATACTAAAACGCGGGTGTAAACGTACCAGAGATTCCTTTCTGCTTGCATCTGTCTATCTTTCTTGACTATGTATATATAAATGAGACCACATATATATTTGGATTTATAGACATAATTATGTCAGTTTGATTATCTCTATGAGTTTATTCATAAATATGCACACGATAAGAGAATAGACTGAAATGACACACACACACACACACGTATATACATATATTTCTCTCTGTGTGTGTGTGTGTGTGTGTGTGTGTGTGTGTGTGTGTGTGTGTGTGTGTGTGTTATAAGTAAGAGAATAATCCGCGTGCAAACATATTTTTTGTTTTATTTCTTTGATGATTTTTAATAGCGTCAACTTTTGTTGATTATTTAATGCTAGATTCATCGTTAAATATATATATATATATATATATATATATATATATATAGAGAGAGAGAGAGAAAGAATGCAGAACTACTCTCTCTCTCTCTCTCTATATATATATATATATATATATATATATATAAAGTTCTGTTAACTACCACGGACTGCCTCCTTTTTTTTATCTCCAAGTAAAGACGTTCAAGTTTTCTTACGATTCATCGTATTTCCATGTCGAGATGGTGGGGAAAAAAAACCTATATTAGCTCAATCGCTTTCGACTATTTTGCAGTTCATCTTAAGGCGTAGTATTAAATCGTTTGTTGTTTGAAAAGTTGTGAGTTTTTATATATATATATATATATATATATATATATATATATATATATATATATGTATATATATATATATAAACTCTAGTTATAGCTCTGAAGAGTTTTAATTTTATTCATGATAAATAAATTTTGTTTTATTAAAGGTTATATATATATATATATATATATATATATATATATATATATGAGTTCCCGCAGCATAGTAGCTACTATGCTTCACTATGACATAAGAAAGTTTTGACCGAGAACACGCTATTCCGTTAGAAAAGTTAGATGGCCCTTTCCCCCCACCACCTATCGATTAACTCTTACTGCTACTGTTCTTCTCAATGGATGGCTTTTTTCATTCAATAACCAAAGAAGATCGATACATTATTTTATAAAGAAACAAAACCACACACACACACACATACATACATACATATATATATATATATATATATATATATATATAGAATTAATCAAAAACCTTAAATACTGAAAATAATATTCTAAAAATCTAAAACAACATTTTGCGTAAGGAAATTCTTTATGAGTGCCATAGTTTCACATAAGAACTATTGTATATTCGAGGGCCATTTAATAAACAATTTGTTTATTTAAAGCAAAATACACTGTTTTACAGAACCTTTTTGATAAATATAAACCATGCAGGGAATTGATTTAAATGAAAAATTATTTTCACTTTGCAAAAATATTTGGTTTGAGGCATTTCGAATTGGAGGCAGATAACACAGTGTGCTCTAGACTTAAACAAAATTCTATAACTAGAATTTTGGTAACTAAGAAATGTACACCATGTGAAATTTACGGAAGAACAAGTGCTGTCTACAGAGAAGCAAATTTTAGTGGGGTTTGTCACTACAAGTCTGAGTCGATGACAAACACACTGACTTAGGGGTAAATAAAAAGTTACAGGTGCTGCAGCCAATAAAGAAGGTCATGTTGAGAGTCCTCTGAAATATGAAAGAACCCATATTTCCTAACTTCCTTGAAATAAAAGCAAAAGCAAGCGATGCTTCTTATTGCCAACTCCTTAGTGAAAATTCCCGTAATTTATTGAAAATCCCTAGCTAGTTAGCTAGCTAACTAGCTAGCTAGATAGATAGTAAGATTATTCATTCGAATAACGGATATGCCATGGCAAATGTACCTTCTATATCGATTTTCGCATAGCATACCCACTTCTTGAAAAAAGTCTTTAAAAACTTTCCGGAAAAATATATTTTTTTCACAAAAACCTTTTTTTCGTTTCACAGACGATGATTTTATGTTATATCAAGTTGAGCACAATAAAAAATGAACAACATAAGAGCAATATTCCTATTTGTCGTTTCGATTTGGCTCATTTCGAATATATATATATATATATATATATATATATATATTGCATATCAGATATATTGTTTTCACATCATGTAGACATTTCGGTCACCTGAATTTTATTGATAGCCGTTCTGATTTGGTAATGGTAAATTCTTCTTCATCTGGTCCTTTCAGCAGATAGATTTGATCCGTGTTCTATGGAATTCACTTAATCCAGTCCTCTGATGATGAAATGAAAACAGAGCATTATTTACAATTCAGTAATTATAATATACTATACTATATAATGTACAAAAGCTTCATAGACACTGTCTTTTGGAGTCAAAGTAAATTTATTTCTCAATTATATTTTTGAAATGGTTAAACGTTGTCTATGTCTCACTCTATGATATGTTGGGTATCATTGTTGATCTGATACCGGTAAACTTATCAAAACTTTCGTGAGTGGTGTCATCAATATTAAATTGGTATTCATCCGTAGACTGACACAGGGTGACAGTTTTCCTAGGGCTTATTTTGAGACCGAAATATTTACCGGATTTGTTTGAAGCAACTCATTAGTGGTGGAAATTGATCGGCCGTAGAATTCACAAAGCTGATACTGTCTGCATTATGGTTCTATCTATAATATATATATTTGGTTATTCGTAATGTCAGATATCTTAAAAGAGAAAGGCGAATACTACATCCATTAGGATGAAAAATAAATTAAAGACAGACGATTCGTTAGAAAATGAGAAAAATCAAGGATTTAGCATATATGAATTTGCGTTGAGACCTAATGAGGAAATAGTCATCGTCGTAGAAAATGTAAAAGGAGAACCGAGTTCAAATGAGGTTGTTTGTAGGAGATAAGATCAGTGAATTCAAAGATCCACCAACAGAAGTTAACCTGTATTTTTCATTTCTGAATGAACGTAAATAAACTGTTAATTTTCTTCTATACAATTCCGTTTTAGTTTATACCTACCAAATTTCTACTGGTCGATGCAGCCCTCTAAGATTCCACTTTTGAAATATTCTGAGGCTTTGCTGTTCTGTTTATTCTAATTTTCTCTGCGTTCTCAAATATTTGTCTAGAGATGGATTTTCAGGTAAAAAGAAGATAAAACGTCACTCGGAGCTAGTTTTGGTGAGGTTACTGTACTTTATAGTCCTGTTTTTCAATGAAGAATACTCGTTAAAAAATGGTTGAGTGTTGGATCAGACTTTTTCTGAAAGAGTGTTAAGTTGAAGTCTAAATATCATCACTTTTATTTATACAGGTTGAGTTGCTGTTCATAGTTCACCAGGCATACGCAGTTAAAGTTTAAAAATTAAAGAATTCACAATTCTATTTGCGCATTAATTATCTTCTTTTCAGTTGGTATAGACACTTTTATCTTATATAATACAACAGCAATGCATGTGTACTTTAAAAAGTAAATGTCCTTTAAAATGTACTTTAAAATAGTAGAATATATAGGTTTCTATAAAGACTGGATGTAGTGCACAAAACAAACTACAAGTGAGAAGAGGCCATCAACGAAAGCGGTTGAAAAGAGTTTCTTTATGTATGAAAGTAAGCTAAGGTCATTAAGCACAATTTTTTGGGGTCAAAATGAAAGGTTCCTTAGTTGTTAGTTGAGTGAAATTATTAAATATGCTGGTTTGAATGAAAGTAAACTTAATTGACTGTTTTCTTTCTTTGAAGGGATGGTTTTGATATGAAATAACCCCTGAATGTTGATATGTCATTAAACAATGGAACCAAATAAAATAGATTGTTTTTTGAGAGTTGAGTTTTGTTGGTTTTGAGGAATTATTAAATATACCTGCCAGTAGGAAACAGTGTCTCATCAACCGAAAAAGATATAGACACACAGCTAACGAAGGCATGGACTGCTATCGATAAACTATTGGTCATATGGAAATCAGACCTGACCGATAAAATGAAACGCAGTTTCTTCCAAGCAGCGGTCGTATCGATACTGCTGTATGGATGCACCACTTGGACGCAAACAAAACGGCTGGGGAAGAAGCTAGACGGCAACTACACAAGAATGTTGCAGCAATATTAAGCAACTCCTGGTGGCAACACCCCACAAAACACCAACTATACGGCCACTTGCCTTCCATCACGAAAACTATGCAAGTTAGACGAACCGGCCACGCAGGATACTGCTGGAGGAGTAGGGACGAGCTCATTAGTGATGTACTCTTATGGACCCCCACATATGGCCGAGCTAAAGTAGGACAACCAGCTAGAACATACATATAGCAGCTGTGTGAGGATACGGGATGTAGCTCAGAAGACCTGCCAGAGGCGATGAACGATCGGGAAAAGTGGCGAGAGGGGGTCAGGGATATTCGTGCTGGCGACACGACATGTTGATGATGATTATTATTATAGTGAGTTTACAGATTAGTATGCATGGTATAATTTTGTATTGTCGATTACATAGTGCCTCGAAGTCTATTAACTAAGACCGTCCATCACCCACATAGCTGAAACAGTTTATCGATGCTAGCGTATTCTGTGAAAAAGATAGTGAGATATTGGCGCCTTTTTCTTTAATACTTAACTCTATTTCAACAGTGTCGCCATCTAGTGATCATTAGTTCTTTAGTAGACGTGGGAGATAGTCCCATTTACTACTACTGGAATATTGATTGATCTTAAATGACATCATCCTGTGATCTATATTCCCTGATTATTTTTGTAGCGAAAGAGAATTTTCAGTTATATCTGATTTCTTTATTTTTCCAAAATTTACTTCTTTATCTAAAGCCAATCTATTGGACAGCTTTTTGAATTTATATTAAGTCAGATTATGTGAATAGTTTGCGATAAAATCTTTTATACAAGCAATCAATTTAGCATTATCACAATTCTCTGTGGACAGGCCATCTGATTCTGTCAACACTGAATATGATAATTAGTTCTTATTATGATATATTCTAATTTCAGTGAGAAATGAATTTAAAGTTAGTGTTATTTGGAAGACTTTTCTTAAAAAAATCTTCCTCGAAAAGTGAATTATTTTCCGCACTAACTAATATTTTATGTCTCATCTTCCTTTTATTTATTCCTATATTCATTATTTATCTTCTCTGAGTTAAAATTTTTGGGGTTGGGTCTGTTCTTGTGCCGACGCTTGAGTGGTGCCTTCAGGTCAATAGGAAAATTTTCTCTTCAACTCAGAGTTACTAATCAAAGTAAGTTTTTTTGCAGTCAAACTTTTACGCTTATTTACATTGGTGACACTGTAAACTTTCCAATTATCACCAGGAAGATTGCGAAAGAATTAGAGCATATACTATTAAATGCAACAATAAATAAGAAAGATAATTACTTACATCTTAAATGATAACTTTTTCTATATAAAAGTGTCGGCTTAACACTTAATGTGATTGATTGATTGGTTGATTTTGATTGCATCACAACCTCGAATGTGTGATTTTATCATATTTACCAACCCCTCCGCTCGGGCAGGATATGACACAAGGTCAATTTTTAGCGGAGTTTAACAGGTTTCAATTCAGCGTTTTCCTTTCCCTAGACTAGTGGCCTCACCAAGGCTGAAGAACCTAGTCTGTCCTACTATTTACCCATAGCAGGAGGGAGAATAATTGGATTCATACCTTTCCCAAGGGTATTAGTGCTATGTGAAATGCTATCAGTCTCGTCCAGGATTTGAACTCGTGATGCCGTGTCCATTTCCTACGACGATAACCATTACACTACGGACACCTCCTAATGTGTTATTTTATGTCATAAAGTTTGAAAGTCACGTTTATGGAGTTTATATTTTCGGTTGTTGTTTTTATCTGATTCCGTTTTGAATTTTTCTTTTCTTACCCCTGTTATTTTGCATGGGATTCTTTTCTTGGTCTATGAAAGCTATGAAGAAATTACTGTAGAAAAGAAGACAGAGATAGAAGATAGAAGGCCAAGTTATCTTATATGTTTTATTTTATTTCTGGGTTTAATAACCATTCAGTGGATTAGGAAATTATTTCTGAATCCAAATGAAATGATTGCGTCTCTCAGACAAAGTGTAAAAATGTGTTAGTCGTTTTTGGGTATATATGTCCAAATTTGGTATTTAAGGCGTTAACAATGTGTTAGACGCATTTGGGGTGATGTGTGTTTTTAGATCATAGTTCGATAAGTCCATTTGATACTTCTTACATTTTGGCCGCTGTTAACCGAGACGGCTGTTACTAGTGATAGGTTAATCCACGTGCCGCTTTAAAACGGTCACATGGCTTTCCTCAAACAGCAAGGAAGATTGAAGTGTTTACACTTCGCCGTTCACTGCTGAAAAGATGAAGAGATTCCTTCTTTTACCAGGACGATTCCTTTTCGTTTGACACGTGCACAGCCCATATTTCTTCTCAGGGGTTTCTAGAAGTTTCTGAAGTGTTTTAATATTTATTTTTTAATTTAATTTAATTTTTTTCATTTTTTTATTCCACATGTTAACTGTACGTGCAAATTTGTATTTTCGGTGCAGCTGTTTCTCAAGAGGGTTTTTATTTTGCGCATGGTCCAATCGAATATGTATATTTTTTAAACTGATCTATTTGACGTATAAATGACACTCTAAGACGTAATAAAACTCAAGGTTAGGGGGAACCTAAGCTTAATGACTACGAAGGGTTACTCCACACTTCCCAGATCTACAGAGAGAACTAGAGCCTCACCATCTGATGCAGTTTTTTGTCAAACACAGAACACCTTTTTTTTATGGGTAGGTAAGTGCTTACCTCTCTGCAGGGGATAAAGTCTGTGTATTCTAAGCCGGGCTGACAGGGGAGTTATTCTTATCGATTTTTAAGCAACTAAAATGTATAAAAGTTTTTAAGTTGCCAAAATTTCTAAGGCAAGACATTTCCATTATCGAAATGTTTTATTAGTTTATTTATGTTATATTACTGCTGTTTTTTATGATAATGATCTGGATATATTCGAAAAAAAAAGTGTTACTGGCTGTTGCGTGATGGTTATCGCTATAGGAGGTGAAACACGGTGACCCGAGTTCAAATTCCGGACGAGGCTTTTTGTATTTTCACATAGCGCAGATACCGTTGAAAAATGTAGCATACAATTATTCTACCTCTCTCTATAGGTAAATAGTTGGGCAGACTGGACTGTGTAGCCTTACTATTGCAACATGTCCTGGAGAAAGAAGACTTTGGATTCGAATCAATAAAATTCCGCTTAAAAATGATTTTTATCACATTCTGCCTGTGTGTGGTGTTGGGTAAATGTATATTTTTGAAAACTAAATAAATAGTGGCCCAGGAGATTTTTTTTAATTTAAAAAAGTTAACAATAACTCTCAGAAGAGCGATGGTGAACACTTAATGGATATGATGAGCCTAGTTTAATCCTGTATTAGTCTCTAAATGATTCACATCACGTTATATTTAACACCCTTGGAAAAGGCATAGATCCTTTTCTTCTCCCCTCCTAACTATAGGTGATAAGTAGGAGGATAAGCTTGGCTCTTAGCCTTGAATAAGTAATCATTCTAGAAAGAAAACTAATTTAAATCAGGCTACATTCCTAGTTACTGGTATCATGTATCACGCTGTAACGTGATACATGTTACACAGAGAAAAAATGGTCATTTCTAAATAATCCTAATATTGTAGAGAAAAATGCCGTGTAGAGGAAATACTCAGCATGGCACAATGACGTCCTTAAACGTATATGTGAATAAAAAATGATACATGACACCAGCAAAATGACGTGGGTTAAAAATTGTCTCCACATTGGCACTAATAAAAATGAGCTGTTGGGGATATGAATTTGAAAAGAAGCAGCCATGCTATTTCAATGTTCATAATGGTCTAGAACATTAAATATCTTGCGGTTGTCATTGATGTAGTTTCTTGGTATATCAATCTTTGTGGGGTTTTTGTAATGCCAAATTCATTCTTTTGAAGAAAAGCAGAGATACTATTTAACCCATTGCAGGCGGATAAAAGGGTTCGTAGCTTTTCAAAAGTGAAGTTTTTTAATGCCAAATTCATTTTTTGAAGAAAGTTAGAGATACTATTTAACCCATTGCAGGCGGATAAAAGGATTCGTAGCTTTTCAAAAGTTATTAATCCAAAAGTTAACATAATAGACTGATTTGAACTCGACCCCACTTTACGGCCATAGTTCGGCTTTTTAGCCATTTCGCTACGGGGATATAATGAGTAAAGCATATTCCAAAAATGGAAATTATTATTGCATCATGTAAGTGGAAAACGAGACGAGCGCCCCAGAACTCCAGTTTGAAGCTTCAAGAGAATATTGGAGGTGCAGGCAAAACTTTGAACATAATAACCTTCAATACAAAGTGATGAAAATAAGAAAATGTGATAATATTTTTCTTATAGTCAATGTAGATTTTGAATAGGATATATGTTGTTTTTATTGATGTTCCAAACCCGAGAGCTCATTCTACCGAAGCGTGTACAATCTGCGAATTCTGGGTCAGATTATTACGTGTACTAAGTGAACCCGTCTCAAATTTTACGGTTTAATTGATATATATAAAGAGATATGATATTTAGATACAGATGACGAGAGCTCCGAAAGAAACGTTTTCTAATTATTTCCATTTAATCAACGCGATGAACAAAAACATCGTTGGATAAAAGATAGCTTGATGTACTCCCCCACTTCCCAAAAAATGATGGTGTGTAATTCTTTTATACTTCTTTAAAGTGTCTTTTTAGTAAGTAAATTCAGAAATTTTTTTGGATTTTTAAAAAATGTTCACAAGAAAAAGAGAAGAAACAAGAAAACATAATTATAGGAATGGGGTAGAATGTGATGCAGTACAAACATGTTGTTTATATCTAAAATAGTAAAAATGTAATGACAACCATGTTCAATAAGAAGAGAATTGGCTTACATTTCGCAAAAAATCATTTAACCTCTATGGTTGTCTAAAATCTATCACGTAAAAGAGATGACCAACAAATAAAGTATGCTGCACCCGGAGACAGAAAGGAAACCTTGACAAATTCAGCAAAAGAGTTCAAATCGCGTGAAACCTATCTCAAAGAATAACCACGAAGCAGTGAAAAGGGAATAAAATGAGTCAAAATAATGTGCTAAGAACCATTTTTTAAGAAAAAATAATGTCCAAGACAGTTTGCATTTTTCCGCAGAATTTTGTAATTCTTTTGATTGAGACGATTGAGAGCTTAATACGGACAGAGGAGATATTCTCTTTAAAGGGAAAATTCAACACGTTATCTTAAAGAGATTCAAGGAAAAATTATTGACTGGATTTCTGAAAACAAAGAATGAGTATGGAAATAGTGAAATAATTGCGAGGAGTTCTTTCTCTGTCAACATTTCGTCACCTTTTAGAAATTTTTACAAACTTAAAATAAAACTCTTTTTAAGGAAGATAATCTTTCAAATGTCTTATTTCAAAACGTTTAAAAAAGAGAGAAAAAGAGAAAAAAACAAAGGAAAAGGAGGAGATGTCTTGATTAAAATCGCTCTTAAATTAGACAGCCATGAATCAGGTTTGTTATTTGGTTAGTTATATGTTTAACTCTTGTGAGTAATTTAAAGGCAAATCTTTCTTGTATATAAGATTTCATGCGTATAAATTTATTGGCAGTAATAATTTTGATTAATGTCAAGTGTATTTATAAACTAATTTGATTAGGTTTGATTATTGTTTAATGTTATATCAACCCTTATGTGCTATTCAATGCCGAATCGTGTTTCTTTTTATATATGATTTGTATGTATTTACCAGCTCTGCATAAGCAAGATACGATTCAGAGTATACTTTTGGGCGTTTTGAGGGAGTTTCCTTCTCTAAAACTCGTTGCCGTACCAAGGCTAGAACTCAGCCTGCCTTACTATTTTACCAAAAGATGTGGGAAAAATAGTTGAATTCATACGTTTTCTAAGGGTAGGAGTACAATGTAAAATGCAATCAGCCTCGTCAAGGATTTGAACCAGGGTCATTGCGTCCATTTCCTTCGACGATATCTGTAACACCACGAGCGTCTTATATATGATTTGTTAGCGAATACTTTGTAAGTAATATAGTTCTGGGAAAGAGAGATCTGTTAAGATAACATAAAAGCAATAAAATTTGCTACTGCGGTATTAGGGTCATTGGGTTCAGAAAAGGATGCTGGGCAAGCCAAGTATAATAATACAATAATACAATAATAACACAGATTCCACTCTCTATCGTTGCTAGGTAACTAGTCTAGTAAAACACATCTAAATTCAAAACCAATGGCAAGCAACTCTTAACGGACCTCTTGTGCAGTTTCGACTAAAGACGAGAAACTGACAAAAATGATTCAACTCATGCAGCAGTTGGTCATCTGAGATATCTAGAGACAGCAGAATTTAAATAAATAAAGGCTTTTTCTTTCCCTTCGTTTATTTTTTTTCCAATCCGACAAGGAAATTAAGAATGGTTTGTTTAGACTGTTATTTAATCAAATTTCCAAAAATGATAAGGAAATAAGTTTTCACCTGATCGTCAAAGATAATGTTCTAGATTAATACAATAAAAGCAAAATCTTGACACATCATTGGATGATTGTGTATTCTATTCTACAAAAGTCATATAGACTTAAATTAATGAACGTATAGTAAGAAAGTGAGATCCGATAACCTAGGACTTGAGCAATTTTAATCAATCAAATGCCTTTTTTTTTAAATTATTTATTCGTATCAATTTTAATCATCAGTTCCCCAGTTACCAACGATTGATTTTCTCGGGAAAGTTGCAATAGAAAGGTGCCTTAGGATTTATTCTAGAATTTATTTTTGTTGATTATAAACCTATTTAAACCGGCTCATTAGTATAGTGGGTAGAGTGTTCGCCAATGATCTGATAGACCTAGGTTCAATCTTAGGTTGGGTCATACCAAAGACTTTAAAAATGGTACTTGATACCCCCTTGTTTAACACTCAGCAATAAAAGGTACATATCAAGGGTAAAGTTGAGCAATCCTGGGAAAGGAGTAGCGCCCTCTCCTACATATCGGTGTTGTAGCTATTGAAAAGGGAACTTCCAGATCGCCCTCGACTACGGTCGCCACCTTCTTCACTTCATAAACCCATTTCTTATTACGATCATTTCTCCATTCCTTTTTAATTTTGTACTCCAACTTATTCATTTGGAGAAATGGTAGATTTTGGTGAATCTGACAAGAATCATCTTGTCAGATTCACAAAAATAAGTGGAAGAATGAATAAATCCGAGCAATTACAACGGGTTTAATGGTACCATTTCTTTCTTTATCCACAAGTTATTCTGAGAATAAAGAAAGAAATATTACCACTAAATCTGTTGTAAGTGTTTGTGTTATATTCATACTGACGCAATGATAACAGACGAGCGAAGAATTCTTTAACAAAATATATGTACCTCTCACTTTATTGCAAGGGTTCGAAAGGGTTATTCAAGGTTTGCGTGTGAGAGGGAGCTGGAGACCGAACATAACTGAAATATTTTGACCCCAAACTTATGGCCGTCAGCGTTGTGTCTTTGTCATTCTCTAGATGCACAACCGGAGGCCCAGACGCCACTCTGCTGGGTGATGGCTTTCTTTACGGCATCTTATCAGCATCTTCTCCGGACCTCAACTCATCAGGCTTCCCTACCACATCTCGTCCACCTCCGCCTCCAACTGTCTGCAACTCAACTGGCACTGGCCGTCGAACTCAACTGGAACCGGAACTCAACTGTCTTGACTTCTGTCTTGACTGAGCTATATAATAGTTCAACGCCCACTAGATCGCCCACTCGATCTTTGAAATCGCATGTTTAATCGTCATCAAGCGGAAATAACTGTCATGCAGTTCAGAGGTCACGCTCTTCCGGTGCGTCAGTCTATGAGAGTATCATGGGATTTTTTAGCTCGTCCCATTTCATCAGCCAATTTCCGTCCACGTGATTTCCTCTCTTATCTGCCATTAGAATAAATCACTTCCTTCCGGTGCATCACCTTGGAATGGCATTTTTGGCTGGGTCAAAAGGTCAAAATATAACATTTGGACTTATCCAATTTTCCACTTATTATCACACACACACACGCACACATACGCGCACACACACACACGCATATATATATATATATATATATATATATATATATATATATATATATATATATATATATATATATCAGTTTATAAATATATAATTAACAGCATGCAAGCTTGTCTGCTACCACAGGTTTCATGATGTTCACTGCCTAATGATTGCCGTTTATAAGACGTTATGAAACCTGTGGCCACAGACAAGCTTCCATGCTATTAAATATATATAAAAGCTAATATATATTTACTTATTATTTTTATATAATGGCTCTATTACAGATATTGAGCAGTCTCCAAATTATCGCATTTGGTCTGCAACAAACCCACAAACTTGAATAGTGAGAACAAACACTGTTATAATAACACACACACACACACACACACACACACATATATATATATATATATATATATATATTTATGTGTGTGTGTGTGTTTCGTTGGAAGATGTTTGCATTCAAGAGATTGTATTTGATTGCATTCATATATGAATGATCAAGTGCGTATATTTGTGGACATGTAATTTTCCTAATGATTAATAAACAGAAAATATGTTAAAAATGTAACCTAAAATGAAATTAAAATGTGTATTATAGTGTCGTTCGTTTTGCAGTAGGACACGCAGACTGTAGCCTGATATCTCGTGACCAATAACAACAATACTAAGAGGTCTTTGTAAGAAAGATTTAAAAGAAAAGAAAAAGAAAAGACATCGGTAAGTAAAGAGCCAAAAATAAAAATGGAATCAGTAGTTGAGAAACGGAAAGATTGAGATGCTGTGGGAGGGGCTGTGAATGTAACCGCCATGTTCTTCTGCGTCGTCTGTTTTTTTGATTTGCTCTGTGTGTCATACGATTCATGTCAGATGTCGAAAATACGATAAAAATATGAGACAAAAATAAAATGAAAAGGACTAACTTAGTCACGATGAGATTGAAAAATCTTTGCAGATGAGACAAAAAAAAATGGGGACAAACCACAAAGAAAGAAAAAATAAAATTCAAAGAAACATGGTAAAGATAGGTAATGTACGAGATTATACATAGATAGATAGAGAGACAGAGATAGAGAGAGACAGAGAAAGATTTCTAAATGAAACAAGTACAGAGAAATTATCTATATACTCAAATGCACACACATAGATAGATAGATAGATAGATTTCTAACCGAAATTGAAACACAATTCAAGAAACTTGGGTTGTCATAATGAGATAGATATCCAAAGAAGTATATGGAATCAATAAACTTTAGTTGAGATAGATAAATAGATAGGTTTCTAATCAAAACAGAATCACAGAAATTTAAATAGCTCTTTCTTTATCTATCTATATATATATATATATATATATATATATATATATATATATATATATATATATATATAACTCTTTTGCACGATCACGATGCGATACATGGTTAGTTTGTCTATCAAACTTTAACAGGTTTAAATTTAGAGTTTTCCTTCGCCAGGTTCTGTTGCCATTGAAAGCATGAAGAGCCTATTCTTCCCTATTTACTTTTAGATGGAGAAAAATAGCTTGATTCATATATATATATATATATATATATATATATATATATGTGTGTGTGTGTGTGTGTTTGTGTGTGTGTGTGTGTGTGTGTGTGTGTGTATGTACGAATATATATATATATATATATAGAGAGAGAGAGATTGGGATAGAGAGAGAGAGAGAGACTGACAGACAGGTAAATAGATAGCTTGATGGATTTCGAATCGAAGCAAATAACAAGTAGTTAAAAAAAGTAGGATGCTAGCAAGCAATTTAGATTCTAACTTACATTAAGACTGAGATGTAATTTAAATAATTAGAGACCATTTAATTAAATTAATATTTAAAAAATGATAAAAATAATTTTTAAGATTAGTGTTTACAGCTGGAAAATAGTGAGATTCTTAGAAATTAGAAAACGGGGATAGTTTTTCAAAAGAATACATTTTTGATTTTGACACGGCAGTTTAATAAAAATGCTTCCGTCTGTTATAATTTACTAAAATTCAAAAGCTGATAAAGCAAGCTCAGACTTTAGATCTTACAGTGATTTATAAAGAAAACTTTTTAAAAAATAATAAGTTTTCATGGTTCATTACTGGATAAGTCTACTTTAGAATTATACATTATTATCTTTTGAAAAGACAATATGGTAAATTAAATTGACATTTTCAACGAGAAATGAAATTTATTTATAAACATAAAAGCAAATAAAATTCTACAAGGCAAAAACAAAAAGCAATTCTTATCGCAAAACATCGTAAAATGTAAAACGAAAGTTAATACCAAATTCCCGAGCTGACGTTGGGTCGTCGAAATTACTGAGCGGTATGTTATAGGTCAAACATAAAGATAGGCGGATTTCGATCCCAATTTGAAGCTTCTCGTATGTCCACATTGAAGAATTTTAATGCAACGAAACAGTCTGTCTGTGGATGACTATATATATATATATATATCATCATCATCATCATGTCGAGCTGGTAGCACGGATATCCCTGACCCTCTCTCGCCACTTTTCCCTATCGTTCATCGCCTCAGGCAGGTCTTCTGGACCACATCCCGTATCCTCACATAGTTGCTGAATGTATGTTCGTGCTGGTCGTCCTGCTTTTGCACGGCCATGTGTGGGGGTCCATAATAATACATCACTTATGAGCTCGTCCCTGCTTCTCCAGCAGTATCCTGCATGTCTGGTTCGTCTAACTTGAATAGTTTTCGTGATAGGAGGCAGGTGGCCGTACAGTTAGTGTCTTGTGGGGTGTTGCCGCCAGGACATGTTCAAGATTGCTCGCAGCATTATAGTGTAATTGCCGTCTCGCTTCTTCTCCAGCCGTTTTGTTAGAGTCCATGTAGTGCATCCAAATAGCAATATCGATGCGACCGCTGCCTGGAAGAAACTGCGTTTCATTTTATCGGTTAGGTATATATATATATATATATAATGTTGATAATATAGTTTGTTGTATTTTGAAATAAAGAGTGCTTAATGTAATTGACAGAACGTCGTAGATGTAGAGTCAACGACGCGTTGGAACAAACGATTTCCAAATGAAAACACAAAAACAAATTTCTACTATTCTACCTGAAAGCTAATGATTGCAAAGGCTAAAAAGACTAATTGATGAATAAATGAAATGAATACAATAAACAAATGAATGAAAAATGAAGAAAAGGATCAGATAAAGAAATAAACAAGTGTTAGAATAAAAGAAAAAATGCGTAAGAAGCAAAATTTACCAATGACACAGGAAAAAAGAAGCAATAAACAGCATAATGTTTGATAGTGACGAGTGGATAATTTGGTTGGTTGGTTGGTTGGTTGGGTTTTTATGGCATATCAACTTTTGCAGTTTTTTTTTTTTTTTCACGCCAAATCCGTTTTTATTCAAATAATTAGTTCTATTTCAAAGAACTCAGTTTAGCTTGAGTACACAGTTTAATTATAAAAAAAAACATTTCTATTTCAAACTCTTCAGTTCATTCAAACAGTTCTAATTCAGCTAGTAAAGTTTAGTGTATGTACATATTTTGTTTACACAGTAAAATGTCAAAACTGTTCTATATTGAACTCTTCAATTTAGTGTAAGTACAGTTTCAATGTCAAAAACATTTCAAACGATTCAGTTTAACATAAGCATGCAGTTTAAATCTGAGTACAGTTTAATTGTGAAAAACATTTCTATTTCAAGCTATTCAGTTTAGTCAAACAATTTAGTTTAGCATAAGTATGCCGATAAGGCCCTATCAGGTGATACCACGCCAGGCCAGAGTGAACCTGGGAGCAATGGCAATGAAGGGGTAATGCGCATTCCCGAAATCCCCAGCATTACTGGAACCTTACCATCAGATTGTTTTGTGTCATAAACAGGACTCTCATGGGGGGGGTCTTACCCCTCTAGAGAGGTGCAGTCAGTGTATCCAACAGCCCCAGCCAGCACGACATGATGATGATGATGATGATGATATAATTATTGGAATTAGATAGGAATGCTTGAAACCACATAATTGCATATGAATAATTTCCATTATAAAGGAAAACAGAATGGTAAGTCTCTCCCATAAAAAGGTTTGGTGGGTATGATTGAAAACTGTATCCGTTGGTGAAACATAAGTTCTACTGCTCTGAAGAGTATGGAGTTCAATCTTCATTGCCATAATACTCAGTTCCACATTGATTCAGAGTGGTAGTATCTTTTGGATCCCAGAGTTAAACTCAAGTAATTTTTTTCAAATTATTTGTATTAGATAAAAATAGTTTATTACAAATAATTGTATAATTGGAGGTGCCCGTGGTGTAATGGTTATCGTCGTAGGAAATGGACACGGCGACACGAGTTCAAATCCTGGACGAGACTAATTGCATTTCACATAGCACTAATATCCTTAGGAAAGGTATGAATCCAATTATTCTCGCTCCAGCTATGGGTAAATAGTAGGGCAGACTAGGTTCTTCAGCCTTGGTGAGGCAACTAGTCTAGCAGAAGGAAAACTCTGAATTGAAACCTGTTAAACACCCCTTAAAAATTGACCTTGTGTCATATCCTACTCGAGCGGAGGGGTCGGTAAATAGGATAACATATAATTGTAAATTAGGCTGGCTCATTGCTTGTTAACTTTTATGCCAAATCAACCCTATTAGGTTATTTAATGGCAAATTCTGTTTATATATATATATATATATATATATATATATATATACTTTGTTAACTTATAGTTTGTAGATGGCATTTTAAACAAGCGAAAGCTCATTTGTTGACTCACAGTTTTATGATTTCATATATTGCTATCGAACACTAATTATTCTATTCATTATGATTCATTTCGTGATTAAATCCTCTCAAGTTTTGCTATGTAACACTAACAATTAAGTTTAAAATCAGTCATTTCCATTTGATCCATAAGTTGGATCCTAATTGTCAGAGTAGACCTTGGACTTATAGCAGTGAAGGAGTACTTTAAATTCTCTAAAGTTCCAGGACTGGAGTGTCACCATCTGATTGTTTTGTGTCAATTCCAAAACACTAGTTGGAGCGAGTCTTACTCTTCTTCCAAAATGCAGTCATCGCATTCAACAGCCTTAGCAGACTGGGCTGTTGTTTATAATTTTCATGACTGGAAACTATAATTGTTTATTAGGGGTTATAATTACTTATTTTCAGGGAAAGGAGTCGCGCCCCACCCTACACTTCGGTGTTGTAGCGATTGAAAAGGGAGCTTTCGGGTAGCCCTCAACTACGGTCGCAACTTTTTACTTACTTGAAATCATATGACTATGTTCGAACGAATGGTTATTATTGAATAGAGATCATTACTTGAACCCAACTAATTATTTGTATTAGAAAGGAATACTTGAAACCATATTACGGCGTAATATTTGAAACAAGCTGAGTCTCATTTTTGCGCTTTGTTAATTATTTGTATTTAAAGCAAACAGTGCAGGAATCATTTGTATTGGCTGGGTATGCTTAATATTATCTAAATGAGTCTAAAGAAGTTATAAGAAAACACAACGCAAAATTATATATATATAAAAATCGACTTTATCGAGGGTGACCCGAAGGCTCCCTTTTCAATGTCTACTACACCGAGGTGTAGGGGATGGTTGTACTGCTTTCCCTTTATTGCTCAACTTTACTCTTGATCCTTACCTTATAATGCTGAGTGTTAAGCAAGGCAACATCAAGTATTATTTTTGAGTCTTTTGTATGACTCGACCTGGGATTGAACCCTGGTCTCCCGGACCATTGGCGAACATTCTACTCTTGAAGCCAATAGCCCAGTTAAAAATAAATTAATGTTCATTAATTATATTGATCAACATGAATAATTACACGGGTAGGTAATGGTAGTATAGGTGTGGTTTGGTTTTATGGCATATCCTAGAAAACAACAACTGTGAGCTCCCCATTAGCTCATCCCTAAAAACATTTTTAAAAAAACGGTCAAGACATGCAGGACACAATTGGAGAAGTAAGGACGAACTCATATACGACTTTCTCATATGGACCCCTACACACGAACGTGTAAGTATTGGACGACTAACAAGAACTAATGAACAACAGCTCTGTATAGACAGAAGATGTCGTCTAGAGGACCAGCCAGAAGCGATGGATAATAGAGACGAATGATAAGAGAGAGTCAGGGCAATCCGTGCCAACAGTACGAGATGATATATATATATACATATATATATAGAGAGAGAGAGACATACGTAGCAAGTCAAGAATTCAGTGGCCCAAGGGTAATCAGATAGCTACATGGACAAACTTAGACCAGGAGCTTTCTTTTTTGCTTACCGCCATTCTTAAGGGTCCCATTGATCAACAAATTACATCTTTCCGAAGAATTATATATGAGGTTTATCTGGCGTAGTTGGGTGCATTAATGCATTAAAAAGATAAAACCGAAGAAAAACGATTGAATAGTCGACAGATACAGAGGGAAAGTTAAGATTGGAACAGAGAATGCGGAAGCGCCGTTTCACAACGGTCCATTATGCATCAAGTTGGATTTGGTCAAGAGCGAAAAGTCTTCAGCATGAATGAAATGCATGCAGAACCACCATTCCCGCGTGAATACGTAACATTAAGAAACGGTTACTGTAAGCGCGTAATGACATCAATGGCTGAAAGTAAATGCGTTTTTAAAAATCACAAACTGCACTAAAAATGAAGATGAACGTAAAATGTAATCACTTCTTTTAGTTGATCTGGCGTAATTATTTTAAATACGCTGTCCGGTGGCAAAAGCTGCTTAGTTGCGCCAGGAGCGGCAGTACAGTCTTGAGCTACCGAAACTGTGTTATCACCCCAGGTTGGCGGCTAATGAGGGCAGAGTATTGCACGTGCTTTCACACGTTGTGTGATGAAAAAAATATATTAGCAGTAAGGACCACCAAAGTATCCTAAGATATATGAAAAAGAATTCAACCTGAGTCCAGATTTCCCACAGCCACAGAACTGGAGCCTTACTGTTGGATCAAATTCAGAGTCATGTCCTGGATACGTTATTTTTTTAATTGGTGGGCATCTAGAATGGGTTCTTTCCTTTCTACAAAATTTGCAGATGGGATATACAAAGCCTTATGAAGCGATAGAAGTAATGGATTTTCTGACATGGATCCTTATCACAAAAAGATCAGAACTGAGTCACCTGTTAATAAAAAAAAGTCGTTTTAATTTGTGCTACAACAAACGAAAAACGTAGTTTTTTTCTTAGATTTGTTGACAGTATCAATTTTAAGTTTTACTGTAAAGAAATAAAAATAAATGTCCACTTTTCTTTTCTTTTTCTTTTTTTTCTGGTGGGGGTGGAATTTATTCTTTGTTATCCGTCTAAGAATATAAAAAATACTCGACGAAGGAATGAATGAAAGTATCTATAATTAATTCGACCATATTTTTATATGATGCGTCAAAAAAGGCGTAGAAAGCGATCATTCACCGTCACAACCAAGACGTTCAGAGACAATCTTCTATTATTTTTCTCCGCTGGGCGTAAACGAACACACGCGTGGCACATAGTACATTTTACGCTCGGCTTTTGATAAACAATATACTAGATTCCTTTCTTCATTTATATTGAATAAGGCGTTTCATATATATATATATATATATATATATATATATATATATATATATATCATTATAATTATTTTACTCCTTTGAGAGTTTTTTTCATATCAGTGTTAGATAATAGTCTTTCACTGAAGTTTGAGTGACAGCATGTCTCCTCAGTTCTTTCGGACTCTTCTCAGTATTCTGGCCGATCTCAATAATGCTGTAGTTTGGATAGTCTCCACTTGTCCACTTATTTACACGTCCACCAGGCCTTTTATCAATACTACAGTTGGTATCACAGTCACTTTCATGTTACATAGTTTTTTCAGTTCACAAGCAAGGTCTCAGTAATCTTCTTACTTTTCGCTTTCTTTTCAAGTTTTACGCTAGGATCAACGCCAAAGTCAACTATTTGGTGGGTTCTCTTTTTTGTTGACTATCACTTGGTTTAGCAGAAATGAGGTGATCAGTTTGTATATCAAACTTCAAGAGAACATTGTGTGTCTAATTCTGTAGGAGGAATTTCCGGTTGTGCATATACCATTATGTTGTATTGCCATAATGAGGGATGTATATAGATGAAAAATGATCATAACACTGTTTTATAAAAATGTAACTCTCACACTTTATTCCTAAAAGGGAAATCTTTGGTGTGTGAGAGACAGACAGAGACAGGGACTGACTTAAACAGATTGCTATAGTGACCGATAACTTCTCTTGACCATAGCACGCTGGGATATCTTCAAGAACCCACTTAGCACTTCTTCAGCATCTCGGCCGGGGTTGCTCAAGCGGGGCACTCTCACTGTCTGCATGCTGGCTCCCACTCTGCCCTTCACTGTCTCTCATTCAAACTGATTCAACTGCCGCGGGCATCTGCACATATTATGTCATAACGCTCAAAAACTTCCGATTAGATCACGTGAACTTCTTCAGCTCATTTACACAGGTGGGTCTCTGATTGACGGCTCGGTCAAGGGTCACTATGTAACAATTTGTTTGTAATGGTCAAATTTAAATTTCTGGAATAATTCTCACTGGATCCCCTTCCCTACGCAGGCGTATCTAGATGTATACTCTTTTTTTTTTTTTTGCTAATTTACTGCATTCGCTTATTTTGTGATTGATCGTTTGGTCTCTATCACCCCATAATCAATATTTGCTATTTTGTTGCATCTTATCTATTCTTACTATGGTATAATTGTTCTTTATGGTGTTGTTTTGGGCTGCGATTTGAAGAGATTCGGTCCTTTCTTAAGATTGCTCTTTTTTAGTCACATCCAAGATTTCTTGGTTGAGAATTCGCTTGTTTGTCGCCTGAAATGTCCATTCAGTTGTTTTTCTTCCCATTTCTGTCTTGTAGTTATATTTGTTCTGTTGATCTTTTCGTTAACGAGATTGTTTCTAGTCACTGTAATCAGAATTCCTTCGTGCTTTTTTATGCAGTCGTTGAATCGTTGTATCGATGAATGGACGCTATCTTAAATGCTGGCAACTATTTTTCCCCTTTCATTTCTGGAATCATACAGTCTCTTTACGTCATCTCTGGGATGTAAGGCATTATCCATGATCATGAGTTTTCTTGCTTTCTGGTCTATTTGTTGAAGTTCTTCTTTGGTCATCTAAAAATCGTTCCAAGTATCTTACTGGGTAAACAGCCCAGATTTCTGCAATGTAGTTTACAGCGTATCTGCCTGGAAGATTCCCCTCCGTTATTTCCCTCCTCTCTTGTTTTCCATGGTATTTTTGATAAACTTTATGACTTCGCCGGACGTCTTGTACATTTTGGGACAGTCAATTATCCAGTTTTGCTGGACCATAACACATGCCTTTTTGTAGAACATCCACGTCAATGCTAGGTATTTCCGACTTGTCTTGCTATCCTTGAAGATGTGTTGATCAATATATAGTAACTATGTGGTACCCCTGGTCCACTGTCGGCATCCTTTCTGTTCCTCGGGGAACAGTCCGTTGCTTATTAGCGAATTACGTATCTCCTCCCTAATTGAGCCGTTATATTTTTCTCATCATCGTGGGTGATTCTTTTTTTGGGGCCTTTTAGGATCTGGGGGTTCTTTTCTTTTGTCATCCATTGGGCTATGTATGTTTCTTATAGGCATCTATTCATTTTAATTGCTAGTCTTTCATGGATGGAAGGGAATTTCGTAAACCAGTATCCATTTATGCCACTAGGTCCTGGCGTTTTCTAATTTGGTACGTTTTTGATTGTTGTTCTGAGTGAATCGAGGTGTAGTTTTGCTGTAGCTACTTCTTCAGGTCCTTCTAAATCTTTGTAAGACTCAAAGAAAATATTATTATCATTATTATTATTGAAATCCTTTTTAATTGGAGACGTTTTTATTTACTTATTGTTCAGTCTATATTGACATTATTTCTTTTGTCGTTGACCTTATTTGTCATTGACCTTATTTCTTTTGTCATTGACCTTATTTTTCATTGACCTTATTTCTTTTTGTCATTGATCTTATTTCTTTTGTCATTCAGACAAAAGTTACACCGATTTTGTCATCGGCGTATTTTTTCTGGAATAGGATTCACTGCATTTTTTTTTTATCTAAACCATTTCGTATTAAAGTAAATCACAAGTAATCAGGTACCCTGCGTTAAGCAGGATTTAAAACATAAGTCGAATATAGATAAATCTTTAAATTCAGTTAATCACGAATTAAGAAAAATGATCAGATACATTACTTGCAGTTTAGTACTAAAGCAGACTTGGTCCTTTTTTAATTGTTAGACTATATGGTCTATGAGAAAGAAAAAAACGCCAGCCCATAGCAATCTCCATATTGTTTCTAACAACATGCTTTTGTCTCGCTAAGATATTTTCTCTTACCTATTAGGTTCTTTTTTTTTTTCCAAATGAAAAGGTGCTGAAAATCACGTTCCTTTTTCTCCAGACAAAACATTACTGCTGACTGCGTCTAAAAAATACTTTTTTGTTTTCTCTAGATATATAACACTATCCCAGCTAAAATTCAAAGGATTCAATTTTTTTTAGATTTCTTTTGGTCCTATAGTGGCTTTTTCCGTGGAAATAACTATGTAACAGATAAAATAAAATTGCATCACTCGATTTTCTGTTTCAATTTAGTCCAGATAAAACACACAGATAAAACACCAAGATTTCAGTAAACAACCCTATGAACAAACAAGAAAAAACTGAACAGTAAGTACAGAGCTTCCAAAATCAGGGGTGTATCCAACTGTAGGCACATGCTATAATATATCAAGATATTGTCATTCATGGAATGGCAATTTCACTTTAGTATATTATCAGTAATTATATATGTATTTAACAAACCCTCCATTCGAGCAGAAAGTGGTTCAAGGTCATTTTTTCTTTGGTGTTTGACAGGTTCGAATTTTGGGTTTTTCTTTCTTCTAGATAACTGTTTGCATTTTGCATAGTGCTAATTCCTTTGGGAAAGATGTTTAGCATAGGCTGCTATTAGCAGTTCGGAACTTAGAAGACACGTGCTCTTCCCACAAACAGCAGTGAGAGAAACAGATTCTTTCAGACGAGGTGATAAAAGCTAAATGAGAGAGTTTCTCTTTGGCACTAGGAAGCCCTTCTTTTTAGCATACTCCAGGGAAACTTACTTTTTGCATTTATTTTTATTTCTATTTTATCTCCACAAACTGATACTGAGTTTTTCTAATGAGTGTTATATGTTGTTTTTGTTTTATTTTTGTGGAATTAGTTTATTTATACATAAGTTCAGATGTTTAGGTATATTTAGTCTCTTTCCCCAAAACGGGACACGTGAAAGGGAATACTAGAAAGGATATGATATACGTACTATTTTTAAATTGTCTAAGTTTTAATTTAGCATATGTTAACATAACACTCGGTTTCCAAATCAAGTTTAATGGATTGGTCTTTCATCCTAATACTACTTCTCTTCAGTTGCTGTCCTATTGTGACCATTATTTAGTCATACTTCGTATCTGAATACTCAGATGAAAGCTAACCATCTGTGTTTCAACTTTTTATTTATTCTTGGGGATAGCGAAAAATTACATTTCAAAATGTTCTTACCCAAGTAAGGGGACAGGAGCATGAAGGGTTTCTTGTTTACTTCATTTAATTTTAAGCTATTGAGACGAATTCAAAATCTAACTCAAATTTTGATTCTCTAAAAAATACTCTCAGTTCATCTCGAAAACAGAGGGGTAATTTCTAATAAAATGAGAAAACCGATTATACAAACAAGAGATTTAACAAAAAAATTCTTAGCATTTTATGAGTTTTCGAATAATCTCCTAAGCTCAGATTTTGATATATGTGTATTTACTTTTTATTTAAAAATTAAAAGTATATATACATGTTGACAGAGCAAAAACTCACATATATAATGCTAGTTATATATATATACATTAAAAAGGCATATATATATTCTCAATCTCTTCCTCTTTCTCTCTCTCTCTCTCTCTATTTATATTGATGACAGAGATACTCACAAGAACAACAAATCCTTTATTATACACACACACACACACACACACACATATATATATATATATATATATATATATATAATATTGACTGAGCAATACTAAAGCTCAGATAGACTACGTCCTTATAAACAAGAAATGGAAAAATAGTGCAATGAATTGCGAGGCATACTCCTCTTTTGAGGGTGTATCCACCGATCACCGAATAGTCACAGCGAAAATACGGTTAAGCCTACGAAAAAACGCCAAACGAACAGAGACCACCAAACACTATGACTGGGCCCTTTTGAACAACAGAAATATACGAGATAAATACGTATTAGAATTAAGAAACAGATTCGAAACACTACAAGAAAAGACGGAAAAAAGTACACCAAACGACGAATATGAAAATTTCGTCAATGCACACCGCGAGGCAGCAGCGAAATACATTCCAACAAAACTCGAAACTAAATATAGAGTCCCTTGGGAAACATTAGCAGTGAGAGAAAAACGTGCACTAGTGAAAACAGCCTCCAAAAACTATCGAAAAAACCCAACAAACACAAATGCCTTAAAACTAAAAACGGCACAATATCAATTAGCAGGCGTATATATAAAGGAACAGACAGAATACATTCAAAATCAGATAGATACGATTAGAGACACGGTGGAATATAGACAATCTAGGATAGCCTGGCAAACAATAAACGAAGTGAGTAGAAGAAAGAACACAGCCAAAGCAAAACTAAAAGCTGCAAACCAACAAGAAAGAATAAAACTGTGGAAACAGCACTTCGAAAACTTACTAGGAAACCCACCGAAAATAACACATGAACCAATCACCAGAATAATTAGCAAACAATTAGACATTAAACTAGGACCGTTCACACAAGAAGAACTCGACTCGGTTCTCAGAAAAATTAAAAATAGGAAAGCTGCAGGGCTGGACGAGATTCCCCCGGAAGTATGGAAGACCAGACAATTCGACGACATACTGCTCCGACACTGCAACGCAGTATACAATAAAATCCGATAGATAGATGGATAAAAGGATGCATACTCCCCTTCCCTAAAAAGGGGGACCTCGGATTAGCCAAAAACTACCGAGGGATAACACTTACATCCATAGCAGCCAAAATCTACAATGCCCTACTACGAAACCGCATAGAACCCGAAATCGACAACATACTTAGAAAAAACCAAAATGGCTTCCGAAGAAATAGATCCACGACCTCACAAATATTAACCATCCGTAGAATCCTTGAAGGTGTACGGGCAAAAAACCTACAAGCGACATTATTCTTTGTTGACTTTACCAAGGCTTTCGATTCCATTCACAGAGGAAAGATGGAACAAATTCTACTAGCATACGGCATACCTAAAGAAACCGTAGCGGCAGTAACGATTCTCTATAGAAACACTAAAGTAAAAGTACGATCACCAGGTGGAGACACAGAATACTTTGACATTGTAGCAGGAGTACTACAGGGGGACACGCTGGCCCCGTACCTCTTTATCATTTGTCTAGACTACGTACTTAGAACATCGATTGACAAAATCAAAGAGAATGGCTTTGAACTGACGAAGAAAAGAAGCAGAAGGTACCCCGCAACAACAATTACCGACGCCGACTACGCCGATGACATAGCGATACTGGCAAATACACCTGACCAAGCCGAAACACTACTGCATAGTTTGGAACGAGCAGCAGCAAACATAGGCCTCTATGTTAATGCACACAAAATGGAATATATGAGCTATAACCAAACGTGGGACATCTCCACTCTTGAAGGAACCCCTCTTAAACTAGTAGACAAATTCACTTACCTTGGAAGCAGCGTCGAATCAACCGAAAAGGACATCGAAACGAGGTTAGCGAAAACATGAACAGCTATCAATAGGTTATCGATTATTTGGAAATCAGACCTAACCGATAAGATAAAACGCAGTTTCTTCCAGGCAGCGGTCACATCGATACTGCTATATGGCTGCATTACATGGACACTAACAAAACGGCTGGAGAAGAAGCTAGACGGCAATTACACAAGAATGCTACGTGCAATCTTAAACAAGTCCTGGCGGCAACACCACACAAGACACCAACTGTACGGCCACCTATCCCCTATCACGAAAACTATTCAAGTTAGACGAGCCAGACATGCAGGGACGAACTCATAAGTGATGTACTCTTATGGACCCCCACACATGGCCGTGCAAAAGCAGGACGACCAGCACGAACATACATTCAGCAGCTATGTGAGGATACGGGATGTTGTCCTGAAGACCTACCTAGGGCGATGAATGATAGGGTGGAGTGGTGAGAGAGGCTCAGGGATATCCGTGCTACCAGCGCGATATGATGATGATATATTCATAAACAGACAGACAGTCAGACAGAGAGAAAAAATTGAGTGTTAGAGAGAGAATTGGAGAGAAATATTGAGATAAATTGCAATCAATTTGTAATCTAATAATTTGACCAATTCTCATTTTAACTTAAAACTCTAATGGTTTATTTTTAATTTCTATAGAAATGCCATTCACCGGAAAAGAGATGGAGCTTAAAGATTTAACATAGTATATCTGTTTAATAATTAAGGAATGATTCTTTATATTAATCACTTTTCGTTAATTATATTTTATCATTCAGTTGGTTGGGCTTTGAACTGTTCAGGTTAAGAGTTCAGGTACAAAGTCATTGGGTGCAGTTTTACGCTCGCGCGCAAAGGATATGACAATCATCATTGTCATAATAAACCCCCAGACAGGAAATAAGGCTGGAGTGTGTATGACGTCATGCCTGGAAGAGATGCTCCTAAGAATTTGAGGATTTTGAAAAAGAGTAAGTTGTGATTTGACCATGGAGTCAGAGAGTTGAGTTTCTGCCATTGAGGCGAGAGTTGGATTTTGACCGTTGAAAGGTGTAGTTGGTATTTTCGGATCTCTACTGACAGATCTTAAACATAACGGGATGCGCAGTAAGTGGAAATGGTCAGCATAGTATGGTTAGCAAATACTTTTTAGAATTGTGTCTCTCTCCTCGTGTCGCAATGGTCCGAAGTCAAGAAATTAATAAACAGTTCGTACCTGAAACGACTGAGTCTGCCTGTATTGTATTTACCTGTATATGCATTTGTACCTGGACTGTTGTGATTGATTTTGGCTATGAGATATTATGGTTATGGCTATACAACGTATCGAGTTGTAAATGCACATGTTTAAACTTGAGATTATTTGAGATATTAGATTAGGGTTTTGTTTTGTTTTATGGTATATCAACCATTGTAGGTTATGTTATGCTAAATCCTTATTATACATATATATCATATGATTTCAAAACCGATTTTGTGGATAACTTTTTAAAATGAGCCTGAGCTCAATTTATGCCCACATTTAATCGTTTCAAGTATTGCTATTTAACACTAATAATTCAATTAAAATACCAGTCATTTGTTTTCACACGGTTAAATGTAAAACACTTTTATTTCAATCAATTCAGTTTAGCATGAGTCATTTGTTTTGACTCAGTTAAAGTGTTAAAGTATACAGTGGGGCGATGGTAATGAAGGGGTGCTCAGCATTCTCCAAAGCTCCAGCATTAGTGGTGCCTCACCATCAGATTGTTTAGTGTCATATCAAGGACTCTCATTTATTTTGGGTTGGGGGTCTTAATACAGTCAGTGTATTGTACAGCCCCAGCCGACTGGGGCAATTAAATTATGGAGTTATAAAATGCTTTCACACACACATACACACACAAACACATAATATATATATATATATATATATATATATATTGGCATCAGCACACATATGCCTGAATTTGGCGTATTAGTTTAGATATCGCATTACAAGAGAGCTAAGCTTAACCCCAGGTGGTAATAATTATTTTGCAATTGTCCTCCTTTGTGTTTCCTACATTTTCACCCAACTCCTTCCAGGTGTGCATCTTCCGCTGAAGAAGATGATACTGTCATATAAGTCGAAACCCTAAAAGCGGACTTGCAGTTTCTTTCATCTCACCATCCATTACGGAACACTCGGAAAGAAACCTGAAAATGGATTCTTTCCACAAACCTTACGTACGTATCTATTATATTAGGTTACCCGTATCTCTGGTTTGTCTTCGTAAATTCACTTTGCGTTTAATTATTTCAGCGGTCTCTACTCTCTCTCTCTCTCTCTCTCTCTTTCACCACCAACCACGTTTCTGCCTCCAGTATAAAGATAATAGCCCTATTCTGTCAGTAACGCCTGCATTATTTACTGACCAGTAAAAATTCCTTTTGTCATTATTTTCAATGCAATTCTATAGGGAAATTATTTCCAATGCGTTTGCAGAGTAAAGCTTTTATGGATGCATTTGCATTATGCACAAAACCGCCCAAGACTGTCAATAATGATTATACATATTTCAGAACACTAAGTCCTTTTTTTGTTGCTTCATTTACAATGACTTTCTATATCAACATTATCTAGATGATATTCTATAGTAACTAATTCGCAACATATATACAATATGAATAGGACTCTCCTATTCTGTTGCAAACGTCTACATTACTTATTTCATAATGTTCATTATAATCTTTTCTATATTAAAGTATTTACAAGGCTGTTATAATTTGGTTTATTTCGGTTACCTTGTTTTATGGAACATCAACCTTCGTGGGTTATTCAATGCCAAAGCTATATTTGTAGATGAATAATCGTGGCACAATTTAACCCACAAAGGGAATAAGGATGTACATACCTTTCTGAAAATCCGAAAGAGAAAGTAATATCGTGACAGGTGATCGAAATCGCTTACAACAATGGCAAAGTCCAGTACGTTGACTACTTTGCCAGGGAGACACGATATTATTTTTGATAAAATCACAATATATAAAGATAAATATACAGTACTCCATCCGCAACTCGACCTTTTCTATATCACCAAGATACTCAATTATGTAAAGATTATCATCAGCGGCAGCATGTCACGATGCCAGCACAGTTATCCCTGACCTGCTCCCGGCAAGCTTCTCTATCGTCCATCGCTCCCGGTAGATCTTCAAGGCTAGATCCTGTATCGGAACAGAACTGTTGTATATAGGTTCTAGCTGGTCGTCATGCTTTGCTCCTCCATGTGAAGGGGTTCACAGGATTATGTCACTTATGAGTTCATCCCTACTTCTCCAGCTGTGTCCCGCATGTCTGGTTCGTCTAACTTGGACAATATTCGTGATGGGTGGTATGTGGCCGTGCAGCTGCTGCTTTGTGGGGTGTTGCCTCCCGGATTGTTCAATATTGCTCGCAGCATTCTTGTTTAATTGCCTTCGAAATTTTTCCCCATACGTTTTGTTAACGTCCATGTAATGCATCCATATAGCAGTATCGACATGAACGATGCTTGGAAAAAACTGCGTTTTATTTCATCAGTCAGGTCTGACTTCCATAAGACCGATAGGCTATCGATAGCTGTCTATGCTTTTGCTAGTCGCGTGTTGATATCATTCTCCGTTGATGAGACACTGCTTCCTAGATAGGTGAACTTGTCCACTAGTTTCAGAGAGCAGCCGTTTAGTGTGGTAATGTAGCCTCTTTGATTAAAGCACATGTATTCCGTCTTGTTTACGTTGACATGGAGGCCTATGCTTTGCATCGTTCCAGAAAATGTTGCAGGTTTTCAGCTTGGGTGGGTGTATTTGCCATAATCACTATGTCATCGGCGTATTCCACGTCGGTAATTGTACGAGCAGGGTTTCTTCTGCTTCTTTCTTTGGTCATCTTGAAACTGTTGTCTTTCATTTTTATCAATAAACGTTCTAAGCTAACACTGATGTAAAAAAACTCTAATGTAGTAAATAATAAAGAGACGGAAAAATCTAGCTATGGCGGGGATTGTCTACAAAATGGTATATGTTATGGTCCCGAAAAGCTGGATAATAGACTCTCTCAAAATGAACGAGATGTCCGGGGAAGTCATTAAGTTTATTGAAAATACCGTGAAAAACTGGAGAGTCAAACTGACAGCAGGAGGAAAAAGCTAATCTGTGGTGAAAATTCGGAGAGGTGTCTTCCAGGGTGATGCGTTATCACCATTATTTCAGTTAACTGGCTCCAGTCGATGGGTCACAATTCGGCCGGCCATGGTGTCGACGGCACGGATCTGGACGGGTGTGTCCCGTCTTCTGGATATACCTCAAGCCTCAGGGGGGGGGCATTCCTCCGGGCTTTAACCCTCCTCGGAGGGGTCAGGTTTATCATTTGGCGCCTGAGGCGCCCTTTTTTTGGGGAATGCTAACGGGGCCTGACGCATTTTTGTGAATGCAGAGCGCGTCTGGTCTACGTCCCTGCGCCTGGACCCACCCTAAAAAGGCCTTGTTCCACACTCGTCTGGTTGGTGGAACGGCCGACAAATACCGTTATCACTATTACTATTTGTAATTGCGATGATGCCACACAATCACATTCTTAGAAAATGCACTGGCAGATACAAATTTCATAAATCACAAGAAAAAATCAACTGAGTGATAGTCAATAAAAAAAGAGGACATTCCGAATTATTGACTTTGTCGTTCCGGCCGACCACAGTGTAAAACTGAAGGAAAGCAAATAGAGAGATATATACCAAGAGAACTGAAAAACTGTTGAACATGAAAGTGACGGTGATACCTATTGCAATTGGTGCGGTCGGTACAGCCACGAAAGGACTGGAGGACTTCGAAATTAAAGGACAGGGAGAGACCATCCAAACAACAGTATTTTTGAGATTGGCCAGAATACTAAGAAGAGTCCTGGAAAGTTAAGAAGACTTGCTGTCACTCTGACTCCAGTGAAAGACCATGAGATAACGCTGACGTGAAGAACTCTCAAATGAGTAAAATAATAATAGTAATAAGTAAAGTAAAGTTGGTGACGGTAGTCGAGGATGACCAGAAGGCTCCATTTTCAATAGCTACCACACCGAAGTGTAGGGTAGGGCGCTACGCCTTTTCCAGGATTGCTCCACTTTACCCTTGATACGTACCTTATATTGCTGAGTGTTAAGCAAGGAGGTATCAAGTACCATTTTTAAAGTCTTTGGTATGATGTGACCTGGGACTGAACCCCGGTCTGCCGGACCCTTGGCGAACACTCTACCCTCAAGACCAATAAGCCGGTTTATAATAGTAATAATAATATTAATAATTATGATAATAAGAGGAGAACTTGGAAATACGTAAAAAAAACAACCTGGAGTGATGTAATTATGATTAAATTGATGAAGAAACACAAATTCGTATACTCGAGAGTTGTCGCTGGTTGTTGGTTTGGGTTTTACGGCATATCAACTTTTGTCGATTATTTAATGCCAAATCCATTTTTATACAAATGAACAGTTTGTATTTCAAACAATTCAGTTTAGCATAGGTACACGGTTCAATTATCATTTCTATTTCAAGCTATTCAGTTATTTTGAGACACTCCGTATTTTTTATCGTTATAGTCATTGCAAAAAATTATTCTTAATTTCTCGTTTTGTATCGGTTTACTCTTGCTCATGGCTGAGTTGATGATGTATAATTTGAAAGTAATTAAGTCCACAATATATCGTACATTGTAAACCGCACCTTTCTTTGAAATTTAACAAAATTTGAATAACTTTTGATTTTTTTATCAAACCTACACACACACACACACACACACACACACACTTATATATATATATATATATATATATATATATATATATATCCAAAGTTTTTATATATTTTTACACTTTTTATACATCCATCATTATCTTACCATCACTAATATAACCTCTCATAATTCTGATGATGTTTCTGATGATGAAATGCTATAGTGTCGACTTTGTTTCTCAATAATTCTCCCCTTCTACTTGGATACATTGTTAGCAATTTTTCTTTACAAACTGTCGGATTACAATCCATTATTATATATATATATATATATATATATAAAGACAAAAGGAAAACATCACTTTTTTGGTATCCTAATGAATTTATTTCAGACTCTTACAAATTCTTCGACATTTAAGTCTAACTTAAAATCCATCTTCAGATGAGATACATAAAATTGTAATTACAAACACACACACACACACACACACACACATATATATATATATATATATATATATATATATGCGTGTGTGTGTGTGTGTGTGTGTGTGTGTGGGTGGGTGTTCAATGAAGCTTCTAACATCATTACGATTCTGTTTTGTAATAAAACTATTCACAAGGTTTTCTAGAAAATAAATTAGCGCTGTATCGTGTATAATCGTCATAAACACTATATTCTGTTAGTGATGCTGCCGCTATAAATAAAACATGAGGAAGATCTAATTTTGCTTAGTTTTTCATTTGTTTATTAATTATAACATCATTTAAAGACTTTGTGGGTTATCTCAAGCTTTAAATCTAGAGTATCGTGTTCATTGTATGTTCGTATTTACATTGTTCTCTGGTTACTTAAGAGCTTTCTTTCTTTCAACCAATCTAATAATAACAGTTCTTAAATATACTTCTTTGACCAAAAATGTGACTATAACAGGTACAGCCAATCCGTATCAAAGTGGATCTGGGAGTAAGGGCAATGAAGAAATAATCCACAGTCTCAAGAGGAGGAGTTTCAGAGGTGAAGTAACTCCCTTGCATCATCGTATTAAACGAGTTTGAACTCTAGGGTTGTTACTGCTTTCACTTTCAGACTAATACCCTTTGGAAAAGCAAGAACCACCATATCCTTCCAACGATGAGTTAACTTATACCACTACTGTTCTTCTACAAGGATGACTTTGGCAATATATTACCAATGAAGGTTATTATGCCTTTAAATAAACAAAAAAAAAAAAAAAAAAAAACAAAACCAAATATTCCCCGAATATTCAGGACTGGAAACCCACCAACAATGTCAGTTTAATATCACATTTAAGTCATTCCTTTTTGGGGTGGGGGATTTTTAGCCTTTTGTAAGGTATACAATCAGCATATTTAAAAGCTTACTAACAAAGCGTGTACTTGTATTATATATATAAAAGCCATATTCTCTTAAGTAACTCTGTTCTTAACTGACAATATATAAAATAGACGGAAGAATAGATGATGAAATGGCGAAAATCAGATATGAAAAACAGCGAGTTGAATATAACTTGAAAGCTGCTTGAATTAGAACAAGCGACACAATAGAAACAAAGGCAGAAATTGTGAGAGACATAACAACAGCAACAGCAACAAAAATGACAAAAGAAAACTCTTCAACGTTAGTATAAAAAGCCAGATGTTCTATTTAACTACATATCTTGTGCGGTAGTATGCAACAAGTTATTTTTAAAAGCGGTTATCCATGCGCATAAGTATGGGCGAGGCCAAAAAGAATCCTGATATCCGCAGTCACTTTCACACAGGTGTAGAACCCATCCAACCTACTCCCTTGTATGTAATTAAGACCGCTGGATTGGAAATCCCGAGGAATGACTACTTCCTTTTTTTTTTTTGAAGATCAGAACACGACTCAGGGAGAAGAGATACGACATTCTAATTGAAAGCGAATAAGAAAGGCGCGAAACAAAAAGGCTTATGTGAACTATTATCTATCAATAATCATATACTTGGTGACGCAGAGGACACTTGAAAAGAGATATGAAATCATTTATCTTTGCAGCTTTGAATAAACGAAGAAAAAATAATGATGCCTGAGTAAATTTTTAAAAAAATATTTATGAAAATACTTGGTATTGCAACTGTAAGTATTTACCCAACATCTCCATTACATAAAGGATGGGACACGAGATAGACTTTAAGAGCAGTTCAAAAGGTTTGAAGGATTTCTTCTCCTGAACTGGTTGCCCAACAAAGGTTAGATAGCTCAGTCTGCCGCATTAGTCACTCATTGCTATAGAATCCATGATTTTCTCAGGGACGAAATCTTGTTCGAAATTTGAATTCTGCTCACTGAGTATACATTCTTCGGCGATAACATCTATCTATCTATCTATCTATCTATGTGTATGTGCGAATGTATTTAGCCAGCCACTCCACTAAGAGCAGGATTGGTTACAAGGTTGATTTAAAGGGGAATACTGCAGGTTTTCTTCTCTAATTTGGGTTGCCTTACCAAATCAAGAGAATCCAAGTTCCATCATTATTTATCCATATCTAGGAGAAGAGATGGACACATGGCATTCCTAAAGTTATTAGTGCGAAGTAGGATGCAAAACAAGAGACATCACCACACTAGATGGAACTCCTCTTAAACTAATTGACAAATTCACCTATCTAGGAAGCAGCGTATCATGAACAGAAAAGGACATCGACACGCGGCTAACGAAGGCATGGACAGCTATCGATAGGCTATCGATCATATGGAAATCAGACCTGACCGATAAAATGAAACGCAGTTTCTTCCAAGCAGCGGTCGTATCGATACTACTGTATGGATGCACCACTTGGACGCTAACTAAACGGCTGGAGAAGAAGCTAGACGGCAATTACACAAGAATGTTGAGAGCAATATTAAACAACACCCCACAAAGCACCAACTATACGGTCACCTGCCTTCAATCACGAAAACTATCCAAGTTGGACGAACCAGACATGCAGGTCACTGGTGGAGAAGCAGGGACGAGCTCATAAGTGATGTACTCCTATGGACCCCCACATATAGCCAGGCAAAAGCAGGACGACCAGCTCGAACATACATTCAACAGCTATGTGAGGATACGGGATGTAGCCCTGAAGACCTGCCAGAGGCGATGGACGACAGGGAGAAGTGGCGAGAGAGGGTCAAGGATATCCGTGCTTGCGGCACGACATGATGATGATGAGGATGCAAACAACTTTGCCCAGGACTTGAACTCGCATCATCGATTCCATTTATTTTGGTGATAACTATCACGCCAATCGTGTCACAAACGAAATAGATCACATTTATAGAGAAAAAAAAAAGATAAATTATATAATAGGCGAATGCAGCAATCAAGCTTTTCTTTAAGTGTTTACGCATAAGCGATGGATTTTTTTATGTAATGAAAATCTGGTCGACCTTAATGGATTCGATAGTGTAAATAAATGGTATCACTACAATCAGAGATTTTTGTAGGATGTAAAACTGAAATAAAATAAAATATTTTGGGTTTATCATATCAAAAACGATCATTGTATTCAAGCGGAAAATCAAAATCTGTCAGCGAAGTAAAAAGAGGACTTTTCAGATAACTGATAAGCCTGAACTAGTAGACCAGATAAAAATGGTGAAAGAACTCAAAAACACGCATGATTTGCCTGGAAGTTTAGAAAAAAAATTGAAGGAGACAATGATCGTTAGACTCATAATATTGTGAGTACATGGAACTATTAAAAACGCAAGAATTCAGAGCAAAATAAAGCTGGGACCGAGATTCAAATCTCAGTAATAAGAGATGAAGGAAGGCATTAGATAAATAAGGATTAACTACTTTACTAGATAGAAAAATGAGCCATGATCTAATTAAAACTGTCAAATTAACTGATGAAGTTTTTAATTAGGGTAGATATTTTTAAGATGTTTTTTTCGTTGAACTGGAAGTCTACTCTCAACGCAGATTTCAAAAACTAAGTCAATTAATCATTTTATTTTTAATAGAGTAATATATTTTTGGAACAAATTGCCGAATCAGATCACAAACAGAAATAGTGCAAAAACTACGGTTAAATTAGATTGTTTAAAAAATTTGTTCGAAAAATAATTTCTAAGACTACAATTTTGGAAAATACTGGATTAACTGCCAAACAGAGTAATATATATATATATATATATATATATATATATATATATATATATATATATATATATATATATATATATATTCAACAGCTATGTGAGGATACAGGATGTATCATTTATTGAAGTTTTTTGAAGTAAAATGAAATAATAGTAATCACAGAAGTCTGGTTTGGTTTGGTTTGGTTTGTTCTATGGCATATTAACCATTGTTGGTTATTTAATGCCAAATCCTATTTAACATATATATTAAATATATGATTTGTTAACACATTTCGAAGATACGTAGTTAAAAGATCAAACAGTTCTATTTAAAAAATTCGATTAAACATTAGTCAAAATTTGATTGTTTTAAGTATTGTATAAGTAATAATTGCATTAAACATCAGTTATTTGTTTACTCTCAATTAAATGATTAAGCAGTTCTATTTCAACCAATTCAATTTATCATATGTCATTTTTTTTTCTCACGGTTTAACAAACAGTTCTATTTGATCCATGAATAGGAACCTATCAGATACTACCATTCTGGGGCAGATTGGACCGGAAAGTGATGGCGATGAAGGCGTTCTCCGTATTCCCAAAAGCTCCAGCATCACTGAACACTCACTATCAGATTGCTTAATATCACATCCAGAATAATTAGTGGAGAGGTTACTCCTCTGCAGAGATGGAATCGGTGTATTCAACCACCCTCGGCAACTGGTCTAATCGTAATTGTAATTCAGAGAATTGATAAAAACGAGGTGCATACCATAAGTTTCCAGACTTTTTTCGTATGGGCACTTTTTTTGATAGTATACACATGAAGCTCTAGTCCCATTCGAAGTAATCTCATCCGGCTGCAATCCACTTGTACTGTTTGAACAACTTCTGGAAGGCCCCATGGAAGTCCTCTTGTGTGCGCATGTCACTGACCTTCGCCACAGCCTCTTTCATCTCAGTTTTCTCATAACGACAGCCTCTGAGCTAAGGGTATAACCAAAAGTCACAGGAAGCAAGGTCTGAACTATACAGACGGCTATGAACTGTCTTGATACCCATCTTGGTCAAATAGTCTGTGACAAGGATGGAGTTGGAGACTGGTGTATTGTCCTGGTGGAAATGCCACTGACCCGATTTGAAGAGTGTTGGCCTCTTCCGACGGAATCTCTTCCTGAACTCCCTTAAAACCTCCACATAGTAGCCCTAACCCTAACCCTTTGGCCAATCAACTCTGGTGTATTGACTTCCTTACTCCTCCCACACCTCTCATCATCCCTCAGAGACACCCTGCCTTCCTTGAATCTCTTATGCCACTCAAAAACTGATGCTCGCTTCATGCAAGATGGTTGAGAAGCAGTCTGAAGCATTCCATTGGTTTCTGTGGCATTTTTCCAAATTTAAAACAGAATTTTATTGCATATCGTTCTTATAAAGTGTCAGATTGTATTTTTGAAATTCACTGGCTGTGAAAATCAGGCTTTAGTTTGGGTGTGTTCCAGTTGCTGCTGTAACTGTTCATTTTTACCTGAAATCACAAAAGAAGGTCAGTCATCTTATAAGATGTATTGTAATAACATACTGAATTTTTAAGAGGCTACGAAAATTTTAGATGCCTATACGAAAAAAGTCTGGAAACTTATCGTATGCCCCTCAAACTTTAGGTTCATAAGTCCCCCAAATTTACTGTGAATTGTCCAGCAGGACATGTGGCATAACAAGTATAAAAGTTGGGTTTAATGAACTTCTGAATGAAATCATTTGGAGATTGCAGGTTCAATTCTTACTACGAAATACTTACAATCGCTTAATTCATGTACTCGGTTATGGTAAACGGAATTAGAAGAACCTATCCCCATTGATAAGATAAAGGTTTCGATTGGAAGTTCATAGTTCCGACAAGAAAAGCCTGAAGAAGACTGTAGGACGCATCAGCAGAAACGTCGTTAATATAACAATAAAGTTAGTGACAATGGGACGAATACGCTAAAAGATATTGAATTAATATTGTATACGTTCAGTGCAAAGATTCATTCTTTTAAAAAAAAAACTTGATGTGTGAAGATAGTAAAAAGGGTTAATGTCCAACAAACAAATAATTATAATAATCATAATGTGTAGTTGGGTGGTTGTTGGGGTTTTATGGCATATTAACCTTTGTTGGTTATCTAATGTCATATCCATTATCATACAAATAATCTATTTCAAACAATTCAGTTTAGATTAAGTACAGTTTCAATATCAAAACAGTTCCACTTCAAACAATTCAGTTTAGCATAAGTACGAAGTTTAAATGTAAGGACCCAGTTAAATTTGCAAAATAATCTCTATTTAAAGCTATTCAGTTTTGTCAAATATTTCAAATTCAAACAATTCATTTTAGTATAGATCTAGTTTTCTTACACACAGTTAAATGTCAAAAACGGCTGTATTTCAAGTAATTCAGTTTGGCATAAGTACACAGTTTACTTCTATTTGATCCATAGATAGGTCCCTATAATGTGCTACCACTCCGGCGTGATGGCATTGAAGGAGTGCTCCGCATTTCCAAAAGCTCCAGCATTACTGGAAGATCACCATCACATTGGAGAGCGTCATATGCAGGACACTCGTTGTAGGGTGTTAGCCTCCGCAGATGTGCAGTTAGCGTATACTTAAGCCGCAGCCAACTGGGCAACATAATGCGTAGTGTTGTGGTAACCTTCCCACCAACAATGAACCAGTCGACTGACAACAAATATTAAACTACGTCAATTCTCGTGATAAGTGTGAAAAAGGTTATACGAGAGTTGGGGATATTTAAAGGGTAAATCAGTGAATAACGAGGGACAAGTAGGGACCTAAAATCATGGAGTCACCGAGACCACCTTCCTTTCGTTGTAGCTAGGCTACGATTAATGGAAAAATAGGTTCTTTCTTTCATCGACTAAAAAAAGGAAATTCACAGCACCTTATCCCAATTTAGAGGGATACAGAAATACACAAATGAAGTGAGTGGAATTTTTCTAAGACCACGGGTCCGACATTTTCCTTTTCTGTGAACTTGTCATCTCTTTATCTTTTCTTTGTCTCCGTAAACATTCGTCGAGATCCAGCGATGAAACACATGGCATTTTAGAATCTTAAAGTATATTTAATGATATGCTGTAGAATGGAAGAGTTGCTATCATTCAATTTCCATTGCAGACCAATGTAAATATACTTATTCAAGAAATATGATAATGACTGAATGTAATGGTTAATGTAAACATTCGTTTTCATTGTAAAAAGCAAACCACGAACAGCTTTAATGTCAGTTAAGACGAGATTGGCGGGAAGCTTTCTCGTAATATTTATTAGCTGCAATGGTAGCGATTGTAAGAAAAATAGAGAAATTACTAACCTCAGGGTATCATAAAAATGTCACTGAGAGACCAGATATACATTTTATTTAAAAATAAATTTAAAATCCCAAATTAGCGTTGTACTAAGTATGGTGAATGAAAAGTAATATGCGAGAAATTGTTGACTATATTCTTAGTCGGCTTGAGGGTTTGTCTACACTGACGGTAGCATCAATGAAAAACATGATCTTATTTCCCAAAAACTTCACGTCTTTTTGATCGGGAAAGAACGAAGGCCTGTCTCTCTAAAGGCACTCTTTATCTTTTCCTACTTATCCTTCCCCACCACTGCTTATGGCCGGAATCACTTTTCACACACACACACACACACACACACACACACACACACACACACACACACATATATATATATATATATATATATATATATATATATATATATATTTAATCTTTGAATAAAATGATGATGTTTGAGTTCAGATTCAAATTAGAGCTACAAAGATTTGAATAGCAAAAAGTAGTTGCTTTCAGCTATTATACATCACCAACCAATACGACGAAGAGGAATGGTCAGTGGAGTAGGATGAGGAGAAAGAATTAGAAAGAAATTATAAATAAAGGGAGGGTGAAATATGCCAAAATGATGTGTTATAAAAGAGCTAAAAGATTGACAAAGAGTAGCAGTTATGAAGGGGAGACAATAAACCTGCAGGAAGCAAACGTTGCGAAGATTAAAGGAAGAATAGACGAACTGACAGTAGGAATTAAATCGGGGAGGAAAACAATTATAACTACAAAGAAATAAAAAGAGATTTAAATAAGGATAAATAAGAAAGAAAATCACTAAATATCATTGAGTGGGGAGAAGTAGACACAATCATTTATTTTTTATAGTTTGTGAAAGAAAGAAAGAAAGAAAGAAAGAAAGAAAGAAAGAAAATTTTAAAAAGAAAGAAAAAAGAAAAAAAATGGAATAAATGAAGATAATGGACAAATTGTGAGAAGAAATAAATAAATAAAGAAAGAAAGACGGTTAAAAATGAAAAGAATAAGTTAAAAAGAAAGCAAGAAAGAAAGAAAGAAAGACCGTCGAAAATAAAAAAAAAAGATAGTTGGTAAGAAGAAAGGTTGATAGGCAAACAGCGGTAAAAGAAAAATGGCAGGCAAGAAGAAAGAAAGAAAGAAAGAAAGAAAGAAAGAAAGATTTAGGATAAAGATGGAGATGGTTGGGCAGCTGGGAAGAAGAGTAATAAGTGTTCGTGTTAGAAGAAGAAGAAGAAGAAGAAGAAGAAGAAGAAGAAGAAGAAGAAGACGAAGAAGAAGAAGAAGAAGAAGAAAATTAAAATATGTTGTAGCAATTATAAGAAGAAAGGAGAAAAAAGAAAAAAAAAGACGAAAGTATGAGTAGAACGGATGGGAGTTGAATAAATAAATTTAAAAAAAAAAGAAATGTAGAGAGAAAAGGAGAAAAGAAAAACAACAAAGGCAAAAAAGAAGATGAAAGAGGACAACCGAGCAATGACGTCACCAGAAAAATAAAACTCGAAAAGAAAAAAGAAGGATAATCATTGATATATATATATATATATATATATATATATATATATATATATATATATATATATATATATATACAGAGAGAGAGAGAGAGAGAGAGAGAAGAAGAAGAAGAAGAAGAAGAAGAAGAAGAAGACGTATAATTCGAGATCTAGTAAAAAAGATCGGACAAGAATTGGCAGTTATCACAGAAACGAAGAAAATAAACAGACGACAATTCCCATAGAAGTAGATGTAGAAAAAAGAAGTAGTGTACAAAGAAATGAGAGAGGTTGTTAAGGAAGAAGCTAGTGGTTATATTTGTATTTATAAAAGATCACACTGCGAATTGAGAATGAAAATTATTTTTCCAGAATCATTCAGTGTGTTTCTGGTTTTGAGAAAAGATGTCGATATTGTCGGAAGTAATCCTACAGCCATTTGGACTCTCTTGTAAATTGCTTTCTTTGTTCGTCTCCTGCCTGGCAGTAGGTTCATTTTAATAGAATTTATGTTTCCAGCTCTTAGGACAATTGTCAGATAAAATGTATAAAAAGAAAATGTGTACATACATGTAGGCGTTTCAGACACCACGTACCGTTAAAATTCAAAAAACGTATCTGTCAGAAATGTGTTTATTTGAACTTCTTTTTGGGTCTATATTACGTTGAAAAGACGCTTTGTGTGAATAATGACACACTATACTTTGTTCCGTTGGCTTTCTTCCTCGGAAAAAAAGTTCAGCTTGTTCAAAAAAAAAAAAAAAAAAAAAAAAAAAAGAATTAAGAACTAAAAAAAAGACAAAAAACCCCCCAGATTCCTGTCTGAGTAACAAATCGAAAATCATTTAAGGTTTCTTATAATAAGAATTTCTGCCACTTTTTCCTGCTTTCGGAAAGCGATAAGATTGATTGATTTTAACGGAAAGTCAAACTGTCTAGGGTTATTTCTTTTTATGCTTAGAGGTTAGGAAATCGCATTCATTGTACGGTCATATTTATTTTGTTATGTGGCTATTTCTTCAGTATTTTTTCACACGGTCCTATTGAATACAAATAATTCTTAAACAAATCTATTTGACCGATAGATGAGACCCTTGCAGGTACTACCAGTCCCGGCTAGAGTGGAACTTAGAGTAATAACTATTAAAAAGTACTCCACACTCTCCAGATATTGAGAAGTATATTCTCAATACTTGATAAGGTGTCTTTCTGAAGAAACCTTATTTTTTGGTGAGGTCTTATTGTTCTGCAAGGGATACAGTAAGCGTATTGTCCTCCCCGCTGATGGTACAGTAAAAATTAGCATTGACATTTACTTCTGAGTTAATATTTCAAGCAAGGAGGTACAAACTTCCTTGCAAATAAGCATTAAGAATCCTTTGCTTTAGCTGGGATAGAACATCAACCACTTAAGTTATGGAATATATTCAAGGAGGAATATCAGTAGAGAAGTGCCTAAATAATTGGACATCGTAGTAAGCATGTTCGAAATCCAGTCATGTTGTTAGATACACTTTCGACCTAATATCATGACAGGATTTCGAACAAGCTTACTAAGATGCAACAGTCCAATTCATTAGGCACTTCTCTACGGGTATTCCTGTCATGTTGTTAGGTACACTTTCGACTTAATTTTGACGTTAAATGACCTACAAAGGTTGATGTTCCATAAAACCCAAACAACAAATCGACCTAAAAGGGGTGAACTCAGTCATGATCCCAAATATTGGTTAAATAATACCAGTGCTTTTCTTCTGCAAGAATGGTTTTGGCATTGAATAACCCTAAAAAGGTGATGTGCCATTAAACCAAGAGACCAAACAAATTCAATTATCTCAACCCTGAAGAATGTCTTTTTGTTTTTCTTTTTTTTTTTTATAATAAAAAATTGATTAAATAGACCAAAGAAGACAGACTTGACTTCTTAAACTCTTCATGTCATAGACACAGTGAATGGAAAATGTTGATTTATGATATGTATGTAAAAGAAAATATAATTAATTTTTAGACGATATAAATAGATAAATAAATAAATAGATAAACAATTTTCAAAAATACTCATTACAATACCACACCACAGAAATGAAAAAAGTAGCTGTACTTACGCACACGCAGGGAGAGAGAGAGAGAGAGAGAGAGAGAGAGAGAGAGAGAGAGAATTAAACTAACTTTTGGCGTGCATTCTTGTCTATGGAAAATATTAGTTTTCATATATGTTTGAGTGTAGATTGATTTTAACGGGATTTTATCGCGTTCACTTTACAGTAACATCCACATTTTTCTGTGTAGAGTTTTCAAAAGAGTTTTTTTTAAATACATTATAGATTATCAAGTATTCCAGTCTAATTTAGTTAATTTGCACACAGTTATATAATATCAAGTATTCCAATCTAATACCGTCAATTTGCATATAGTTATATGATATCAAGTATTTCAATCGAATTCAGTTAATTTGCACACATTTGTATAATATTAAGTATTCCATTCTAATACAGTTAATTTGCGCGCAGTTTATTGATATCAAAGATTCAGTTCATTTGCACAAAGTTATTTAATATCAAGTATTTCCAATCTTATACAGTTAATTCACACATTTTGTATGATATCAAATATTTCAATCAAATATAGTTAATTTGCACATAGCCGTGTGATATCGTGTATTCCAATGTAATACAGTTAATATGCACACAAAGTTATAAAATATAAAGTATTCCAATCAAATATAGGTAATTTGCATATAGTTGTATTATATCGTGTATTCCAATCTAATACAATTAATGTGCACATTGTTGTATGATATTGTGTATTACAATCAAATACAGTTAATATGCGCTTTGTTGTATGATATCGTTTATTCTAATCTAATGCAGTTAATATGCACATTGTTGTATGATATAGTGTATTTCAAATGTAATACAGTTAGTTTGCACATTGTTGCAAGATATCGAGTATTCCAAACTAATACAGTTACTATGGACATTGTTTTATAATATCAATTTTGTTTTTTCCTTTTGTTTAATAGTATTTAGCTTCGTGCGTTAATTCAAAAGCCAGCGTGGAACATTTGTCGTAAATTTATCCCGTAGTTGAAGGCGATAATTTGTTTCATACCTTTTCAAAAGGTATTAGTTAGAAAGTGAATCTGGAAGCCTAAATGGGGCTCGAACTCGTTTACTACGATGTGGCAGTCTGGCACTTTAGCCACAACGCTGCAGAAATTCCTCTCATAATATCTTATTCCCATCCAACAAGAATAATTTCTTTATTAATACAGTTTCGAGTAGATATTTATATTTGATGAATTGTTTGTAGAGAGTTATTTTGTTTCAAGTAACTAATAATAATAATAATAATAATCGAAGACTACACAGAAAAACACGAACGAGGACCAATTACAACCATCAGAAACGATTCGGACAACACGATAGACGATAGAATGACAACAATTAGGAAACAAAAATAGGAGGAAAAACAACTCTATGACCGTTTTAATGTTTAATAAACAACATCTCACACCAGAAAACATGGACCTGGCTAAGAAAAGGAAACTTTAAGAGAGAAACGGAATCCCTCCGAATAGCAGCACAGGACAACGCCATAAGAACCAATCATATCAAAGCGAGAATAGATAAGACGCAACAAAACAGTAAATGTAGGCTATGCGGTGATAGAGACGAAACGATCAATCACATAATAAACGAATGCAGCAAGTTGGCACAGAAGGAGTATAAGGCGAGACACGACTGGGTCGGCAAGATGATCCACTGGGATATGTGCAAGAAATTTCAATTCGACCATACAAACAAATGGTATATGCACAACCCAGCACCTATCCCGGAAAATGACACATAACATACAAACGGATCAACTAATCCAAGCCAGAAGACCAGACCTTATAATAATCAACAAAAAGAAGAGAATTTGCAAAATTGTCGACTTTGCTGTCCCAGCGGACCACAGAATAAATCTGAAGGAAAGTGAAAGGAAGGATAAGTACCTCGACCTTGCTAGAGAATTGAAAAAGCTGTGGAACATGAAAGTAATGATTGTGCCGATTGTAATTGGTTCGTTAGGCACAATAACTAAATGATTATTAAAAGGCCTGGAGGACTTAGAAGTTGGCGGACGGGTAGAGACTATCCAATAGACAGCATTGCTGAGAACGGCCAGAATCCTGAGACGAGTCCTGGAGACTTGAGAAGACTTGCTGTCACTCAGACTCCATTGAAAAACCATCAGCTTAAGCAGATCTGAAAAACTTTAATGAGAAAAATAATTATCCAACGTAAACAATTGAGTAATCATTCACCGGACATTGGCATAATGGTTAGAGTGTTCACCAGTGGCCCAGGAGATCTGGGTTCAATCCCAGGTCAAGTCATACCAAAGACTCAAAAGATGGTACTTGATGCTATTTTGCTTAACACTCAGCATTATAAGGTCCGTATCAAGGGTAAAGTGGAGCAATCCAGGGAAAGGAGTAGCGCCCTCCCCTATACCTCGGTGTAGTAGTTATCGAAAAAGGAGCCTTCGGGTTACCCTCCACTACGGTCGCCAAATTTACTTACTTATTACTATGTAATATTAATACTTTTCAAACAGAACTATCTGACCTATAGATGAGGCACTTACAGGTACTCCCACTCCTGGTCAGAGTGGACCTAGAAGTAATTGCAATGAAAGAGTAATCCAAACTTTTCAGAGCTCCATACTATTTTGTTCAGTTTAGTTTTATACTGAGTATACAGTTTATTGTTTTTATGGGTGAGTCCTATCCTTCAGCAGGGTATAGAGTCCGGGTATTCTAAGCAGGGCATGGTTTCTGTGTTGATTCTGTTGCACATGGCTTAGTCATTTTAACTGTTCAATACACTTGTCTGAGAATAGTGTTATCACGTGACAAGTATTCTGAAAAACACATTGCGTTATTTATGAAACGCCTCTTTTTGTCTATACGTCTGTTAGTCTCCCTTACTTACACTATCTTTGTGTGTGTGTGTGTGTGTGTGTGTGTGTGTGTGTGTGTGTGTGTGTGCAGCTGTTTGACACTTGACACTGCTCATAATTTGGGAATGTAGAGCCTTCCAGAAAAAGAATAAAGAACGAAAGAATCTTGTCAAAAATGTTGTTAGAAAGATCAGGAAGACACACTTGGCGAGAATTAACAGAAACAGCTGAGAGATCCCCAAGGGCACGATGGTATGAGACGAGAATTCTCATCTGGAAACAGAAAGACAATCTTTTGAAAAGCAGTGAGATGGAACGTAGGAGTCGAGGATCATTGAAGAGACACGGAAGTTTGTGTCCTAGATTTGCAAGTGGAGTGAGATTGAATCCATCCGCCGTGGGACATGGTCATAAATGGTAAAAGATGATGAACAGGTTTGTTTTGAAGAGTAATGCTGGAAAGTGAAGTTTAATGCCTAAGGCGGCTAAGAGAAGCCAGTAAAATGTTGTTTTGAAGGACTTACATACGATACTAACGAAAGGACACTAAAAGCGATTGTTTTTCTTCTAATAATTTTGCAAGCAAAAGAAATGAACTAAAATCGACTTTCTGAAGGCGCACGTGGAGTAACGGTTTTCATCGTTGAAAATGGATGCGGTGATCCGAGTTCAAATCCTTGACAATACTGTTTGTATTTCACATTACACTGATACACATGGGAAAGATTTGAATACAACTAATCTTCCTTCTGTTATTAGTTGATATTTGGGCCGGTGGGAATCTTTAATCTTGCAAGCAGTCTAGGAGAAAGAAAACTCAACCCTGTTAAATTCTGCCAAAATAATGACCCTGACTTGTAACCTCCTTGTAAAGGAGGCATTCGGTATTTACAAACATCGTTGTTCTGTTTCACAGAATTGTTGCATTCGATTAAAACACTTGAAATAATATAGTTATCAATTATTTGTATCAAAATATTTTCTTGAACCCATACGATTATTGTTATTAGATATGAATACTTGAAACAATATTAGTAAGTAAAATAGCTTTCCGCGATCAAGGGAGACCTGAAACCTCCATTTTCAATAACTACTACACCGAGGTGTAAGGGAGGGCTCTATTTCTTTCCCTGGATTGTTCCACTCACCCTTTATCCATTTCTGTTAAGCAAGGAGACATTAGATACCATTTTTAAGTCTTTTGTATGACATGTCCTGGCATTGAACCCAAGTCTCCAGAACAATTGGCGAATACTCTAACCATTATGCCAATGGGCCGGCATAACTGGGTGTAAAATATTTATATCGAATAGGAATACTCTATATATTACTCATTGCAAAACATCTCTTAACCTAAAACTGCAGAAAAATATTAATATATGAACATACATCATCCTCATGATCATCATGTCGCCCCATCAGCACATATATCCCTGACCCTTTCTCGCCACCCTTCTCTAGTGTCCATTGCTTCCTGCAGGTCTTCAGGGCTACATCCTGCATCTACACGAAGCTGCTGTATGGAGGTTCTAACTGGTCGTCCTGCCTTTGCTCGTCCATACGAAGGGGTCCTGGCGAGTTCGTCCTTACTTCTCCAGCAATGTCCCGCATGTCTGGTTCGTCTAAGTTGATTAGTTTTCGTGATGGATGGTATGGCCATACAGCTGCTGCTTTTTAGGGTGCTGCCTCCAGTACTTGTTCAATATTGCTCGGAGCATTCTCGTGTAGTTGCCGTCAAGCCTTTTCTCCATGCGATTAGTTAGCGAACATGCAGTGCATCCATTCAACAGTATCGACACGACCGCTGCTAGGAAGAAACTGCAATTCATTTTGTCGGTCAGGATTGACTTCCTTATGAACATACAATTAATCCAATTGACAAACGTCTTGGCATAAAGTAAACCTAGATAGCTTGAGATGCCGTAAAAATCAATCACTAAGTTTATTAATCGGCCACTGAAGAGACTGAATATTAATCAACTTAAATGCTGTTCAATGTAAAGAGTGGTTTATGTTCTGTTATTTCATGGTTAATAAAGTGTCTTTTTTAAAAGACGCTTTCCTTTTCTAGTAGATTTAATCTAATTAAAAACCTATTGAACAATCTATCATAAATACCATCAAGAATCGAACTTGAGCCCATTCTGTCGCGAGCCTAACAAGTATAGTTTACACCCAAAACTAACTGGCTATCTGTTATCATGTCACTTTAAATGATAAGTTAAAACATATCAGGAAAAAGTGGAACAAAACTCAGTAAAATAGTTGCCACCAAAACTTTATTGTTTTAAGTCTCCTGGGATGCCCCTGAAACATAAATCCGAATAGTCTATCATTGTTTTTCAATCTTTGCAACGGCAAAATTAATTAAATGTTTTGATTTAGACTTAAGATCTCCGTGGTCTAGTGATAACTATTTTGGCAACGTTGGTTCTACTTCCAGGAAATACTGTGCGTATTAAGCAATTTTTTTGTTATTTGGTTTAATGGCATATAAACTCATGTGGGTTGTTTAACGTTAAATCCTGCGCGTGCGCGCGCGCACACACACACACACACACACACATATATATATATATATATATATATATATATCCCTGAGAAAGGTATGAATTCTCTTATCTTTCCAGTGAGTGTAAAGATGTCATAATCATTAAAGTACTGGAGTGCAAATTCGTAGTAAGTGGGTTCGAACGCCATTCACGCTATATCGTTCACTTTCGAACTTATACCATTAGAAAAGGTATGAGCTTCCTTGTTATTCCGTCAATGAGTGAAGTAGAACCACTATTGGCTTCAGTATGAAATAACCCACCAAAGAGGATATACCATTAACCTAAGAAACCAAACGAAACCAAATCTCTAATCCCCACAAGGCTATTGCATTAATGATATCACTTCTCTAGCGTAATTGACCCTCAGCCAACGCATTCTAGTGAAATATACTAGCTGAACTTAGCAGATTCAATGCGGTCGCAAGATAATATCAACAAAGTGGTTTCACGGGAAAGACAATATGATTTATTGCCTATGGATAGAATGACAAATATTTCTGTTCGCAGGTAAGATCAGCAAATGACCGGAAGTATGTAACCAGCCACCAATAAAAAATACGTGAGGCGAAGAGGATGTTCATACTTCTGCATGGGGCTTGAAAAGACAATATAAGGTCTGTAAATTTGGACTGAAGGTGGAGTTCCGCTGGTCGCTCAAACGAAGGGGAGTGATCCCCTCGTCTCTCAAGAGAATGAGAGAGATCCGCTGGTCTCTCAAGCGAAAGGGAGAGATCCGCTCGTCTCTCAAGCGAAGGGGAGAGATCTGCTGGTCGCTTAAGCAAAGGGGAGAGGTCCGCTGGTTTATCAAGCAAAGGGAGAAACCTGCGGGTCACTCTGGAATGTCATGTGTGTTCTCTGGCTGTCGCAAAAGGGTCCCCGCCACAGAAGAACGATATGTGCGAACTGTTTCTGAGTGTATTCCTACTTCACACACGTCACCGTCGAAGAATAAAAATATAAATTACATGTTTATACATCTATAAGTCCTTCGTGGTTTGTCCAGTGGTGCAATATGTGACAGTAGCAACTTTACATAAAATAGAATTGGGTAATTGTTTGCCACAAGAGCAAATTGATGAACACAGCCTGAACTATTATATATGTGCTTGGCCTTGACACAAGCAGTTGATCGATCTGATTGGGACTCTACGATCACCAGTCTAGCCGAGTTTGATCAAAAGTAAAGTTAGTGATCTTAATCGAGTACGACTAGAAGGCTCTCTTTTCGATAGCTACTACACTGAGATGTAAGGGAGGATCCTACTCTTTGCTCCACTTTACCCTTGATACGTACCTTATATTGCTGAGAGTTAATCAAGGAGGCATCAAGTACCATTTTTAAAGTATTTGGTATGACGTGAACTGGGATTGAACCCAGGTCTCCCAGACCATTGGCGAACACTCTACCCACTAAAAGTGGAGTATTACAGGTCATATGCCAAGTAACGGACTACTCATCAACCTGAATCTCGTTCTCAAGCATTACAGATCGCCACCCACAGTCAGGAAGTGTCCTCATTGCCCAGTGGAGAGTGTGGATTAAGCAATAATCCATTCTAATATGCATGTGTGTGAGTGTGTGTATTATTGTATGTGATTGCACATTCACACATAAACATACAGGGGTTGGACAAAATAATAAAAAACACCTAGAATTTCAGAACCATAGTTTTGAAATTCCTATAAAACCATCAAACATTGTTATTTTTTGTTTTTTGATTTATAATTAATTTTCTCGTTTTTGTTTTTTTTACTAGAATTATTTTTTTTACAGATATCATGAGAAGAAATTATTCAAAATTCATTAAAATGGCAAATCTTCAGACTTTAAAAGTGGCCAAATTGTTGATACTTGTACGATATTGGTAAATTATATCCAACCTTAATGCTTTCGTTAACCTCGTTTCGATGTCCTTTTCGGTTGATTCGACGCTGCTTCCTAGGTACGTGAATTTGTCTACTAGTTTAAGTGGGGTTCCTTCTAGAGTGGAGATGTCCCCCGTTTGGTTATAGCACATATATTCCGTTTTGTGTGCATTAACATGGAGGTCTATGCTTGCTGCTGTTCGTTCCAAACTATGCAGAAGTGTAGACAAATTCACGTACCTAGGAAGCAGCGTCGAATCAACCGAAAAGGACATCGAAACGAGGTTAACGAAAGCATGGACAGCTATCGATAGGCTATCGATTATATGGAAATCAGACCTAACCGATAAAATGAAACGCAGTTTCTTCCAGGCAGCGGTCACATCGATACTGCTATATGGATGCACTACATGGACGCTAACAAAACGGCTGGAGAAGAAACTAGATGGCAATTGCACAAGAATGCTGCGTGCAATCCTGAACAAGTCCTGGCAGCAACACCCCACAAGACACCAACTATACGGCCACCTGCCCCCTATCACGAAAACTATTCAAGTTAGACAAACCAGACATGCAGGACACTGCTGGAGAAGCAGAGATGAACTCATAAGAGATGTACTCTTATGGATCCCCACACATGGCCGCGCAAAAGCAGGACGACCAGCTCGAACGTACATTCAGCAGCTATGTGAGGATACAGGTTGTTGTCCTGAAGACCTACCTAGGGCGATGGACGATAGGGAGGAGTGGCGAGAGAGGGTCAGGGATATCCGTGCTGCCAGCACGATATGATGATGATGATGATGATATCCAACCTAATACTTACTTTTACGTAAACCTTTTAGGAGAAAAGAACACGTAGCCAAGTCAATTTCGATTGCACATATTCAAGTACTTATACTCATATATACATATATAAACCCAAACAAAAGCACAATTAAATTAACAAATAGCTTTGGTGTGGATGTTCTTTTTTCAAAGAATAGTTAACTTCGAAGTTTTATTCCCCCCTTTTTTTTAAAACGTTGGTTAATTGAAGCGACGTCCTTTAAAAGCGCTGTCTTTCCATGTTAAAAAGTTTCTGTTGACTGCGTCTTTTAAAAAACGTCTGCTTATTTATTCATGAAATTGATATATACACAAAGACAGCTTTTTATTCTCAACCAATAAAAACCGTCTTTTTAATTTTTCATAAAAATTAAGACTTGCGAGAACAAATATATTTATTTTATTTATTTATTATTTATTATTATTTATCTATTTGAATTTCATAATTAGTTTTGTTTTATATTGCAAAATTGAAGGAATATTTATTTCTGACAATGACAGGCGATAGTGTCACAAAAACCTCTGAATTATTTGGTATAACAAGGAGTGCTGTCTCGTAAGTAATGACAGCATTTAAGAAAGAACGAAAGATCTCCTCACTGCAGCAAAACACTGGAAGAAAATGAGAGCTGTCTCGTAGGGACCATCAGACACTTATACGGATTGTTTGGAAGGATCATAAGAATACAGTTCCGAAAATTATAGTAGAACTTAAGGATATTCTCGAAAACCCAGTTTCCTTAAAAGCTGTACAAAAGGAGATGCACAAAGCTGGATTTCACTGGAGGGCTGCAACCAGAAAATCATATCAAAATAAATTTGTTTGAATTTTTTTTTAGTGTTTCGAATTATTTTGTCCAACGCCTGTATATATACGAGGGTAAGTAAAAAACTAACACCTGTTTATTTAGTACAGGAAGAATTGCCAACACAGGAATATGTATCATACATCAAAATGAAGCTGGTCCTCCGTGGATCACATCCCTATTCTCGACATAGTCATCGTTTCTCTCACGAGCAATGTTCCAACTTCGGATGAGAACATGTTTCCCTGCCTCTTAATATTCTGATAACTGTTCTTTGAGACACTTCATCATTGCATTTTTCAGTTCCTCGTCACTGGCACAATGTTTATGATCTCTACATACCCGTGAAAGAGGGTATACGAGTTAAGCATTATGTTAATGACAACTATGTGAAAACAACAATGATTAAGTGATTCAACGAACAGTCTGCAGAATTTTATGAGGCAGGATATATGCTCTCATTTGAAGGTGGAAAATTGCTGTCGAGCGAAACGGTGACTTTGCTGAGAAGTAAGGATGTGATCCTCAGCGAGTCAGGTTCGTTTTGATGCATGAATTATGTCCCTGTGTCAGTAAATATATATAGTTTGATGTAAATATATATAATTTGATATATATATATATATATATATATATATATATATATATATATATATGTGTGTATATATATAAAGAGAGAGAAAGAGAGAGAGAGAGAGAGAGAGAGAGAGAGAGAGAGAGAGAGAGAGAGAGGGGATAGCTTTGTGACTGATTTGAACATTGATGTGCAAAATACACTAAAAATCACACGGAAAAGTAAAATGCTCAATGAACGGGATTTCTTAATCTGTATGTACAAAAAACTTAAGATTTTTTGACATGCCATTAAAATAAAACAATTAAGAAATTAAGCGAATAAAATTATGAAACTCTATTTTCAGGAGAATCATTCCGATAACGAAATATTTTCAGATTGACTTCTATTTTACTAATGGTTATAAACCCAATATTTCAGTCTGAGGGCTGTTTTTCTTGTTTATTGATGTTTCAGGTTGTTTTCTATTTCGATATACACGATAAGCCCAATATTTCAGGCTGAGAGATATTTTAGTATTAAATTGAAATTTCAGACTAAGTTTTATTTTACAATAAATTATAAGTGCAATTTATTTTATTTTATTTTACTATACTTGCTAAGCCCAATATTTCAGATAAAGTACTATTTTACAAATAGATTGATAATCAAGCTAAAGTGCTGGTCCAATAATTCAGGTTGAGACAAGTGGCAATGGGTTTTAAGGGTTAAAAGTATATAAGAAGAAAGGTAGAAGAAAAACAGGAAAACATGACATTTTCCTTTAACTGAAATTGAATTCTACATATCTGTAAAAGACTTAAGTGAGGAGCCAGTTTTATACTGTGTATTCAGACATCAGTTTTCAGAACACACACTGAAAACTTTTTCAAATGATTCACCTTATACAGTACGACTCCAGAGCTGCCCTTTTTCTTGATTGGTTGCCTTGAACGATAGTTTGAGAGTCCAATCATTATTGGTATTTGCATTTTCAGCTGTGGGGTTAGAAAAAGACGCGTGTCTTCTCTTAAGTAATTAGTGTGAAGTGAGCGCAAATAAACCTGACGAGAAGTTAAAAACGGCACACCGATTCCATTTTTCGCGCCGATAACCATTTATCATTCCTTTCTCTATCTGTCTATCTCTTTCTCTCTCTCTCTCTCACTTACTCTCTCTCTCTCTCTCTCTCTATATATATATATATATGCATGCGTGTGTCTGTGTACATATATATATATATATGTTGTGGGAATCGAATAATAATAAAAGTAATACACACACATACACACACACACACACACACACACACATATATATATGTATATATATATATATATATATATATATAGTAACAGCTATGAAACAAAATAAGAAATCGAAATTAAATAATAAAAGAACACAATATAAAAATTATGAAAGAAAGAACAATCTCCCAGGATGCCTTTGACGAGAAGAACGATCTGAGCATGCGTGGAAAAAGAAAAAGACTTCCTGGCACGAAAAGGACAGACAGAGAAAAAAGACAAACTTAACTGTCATTGTATCTATTTCTAGTTGGAGAATCTATTCCTCAAAACAGAGTTGCAACCAAAATAATAAACTTTTGTTTTTGTAGTTATACTTATTTATTTCTAAATAAAGAGCACCCAATATTGGAGAAAGAGCGTATGAAGATCTTCGTTTTAATAGCGTAAACGCAGAATAAGTCAGCCCAGTCGACAGGGGCAGTAGAATACACAGACTGCATCTCTGCAGAGGGGTAACATTCCCTCCATGCCACCACAACGAGAGTCCTGACATTAAACAATCTGATAGCGAGGCTCCAGTAAAGTTTTGGGAAATGCGGATTACTCCTTAATTGTCATCGCTCCCAAGTTCTCTCTGATCTGGATCATTAGCACCTGATAGGGTCAAAATGAAATGCTTAATATCTAAACAGAGTGCAAACAATTGACTTTTGCTCAATTGAATTGATTAGAATAGAACTGTTTGATTATTTAATTGTGTGTCAACAAATGACTGGTGTTTAATTGAATTGTTAGTGATACATATTAATTCTTAGAACCATTTAACTTTATTGTCTTATGCTAAATTGAATTGTTATGAATAGAAGTGTTTCAATCTTTATCTGTGTATCTAAAAATGTGTTCACAAATCATATATTTAATATATATGTAAAAGAAGTATTTGGCTTTTAAAAAACAACAAAGGTTGGCTGGTTGGGTTTTATAGCATATCAACAATTGTAAGTTATTTAATGCAAAGTTCATCTTTAAACATAAAAACAGTTCTATTTCAAACAATTCAGTTTAGCATAAGTACACAGTTTAGTTGTATTTAGATAGTTTAGTTGTGTATAGATAAGACCCTATCAGGTAATACCACTTCGTTTTCTTATTCTTACATATGGAAAATTCAGCGATGGTCATCTAGGAAGAACATGCATCGATCAGTTTTGTGCGAACTCTGTATACTATTTAGAGAACCGACCAGGTGCAATGGATGATAGAATAGCCAAAGAGAGTCCGGAAACATGAGCTATAAACACGCCCTGATGATGATGGAAATATATTTAGAGACATACACGCAAACACAAGCATATATATATATATATATATACTTACGAAGGACATTGAGAAGTTCTAATCCTCACGCAGAAAGACGAACCATAATTGAACATTTTAAACGTGACAGCACACAACAACTTCTCATCAAACTAGAAACATTCATTTAGTTTTCTGCGTAGACGAGGACCATATATAGGGTAGCGGTGTGCAATCAATGTAAAATCTTGGTGAGGCTTAGGATTTTCTGAGCAATCCTCGTATGCATGTATTTTTCAAATATGCCACCACATGCAAAATGTTAAAATTTTTACTGGAGTAAAGCTTATTAGAATTGAACATCTCCTACACTGGCTGCCAGACAACGACGAAAAACCTCAGTCTATCCTCCTATCTTCTCATTGATAGATAAGAAGAATCAATGGCTTCATGCCTTTCCCAAAAGCAACAGAGTTAGTCCAGGATTTGAAGTCAGGTCACTGATTCTCTTTGCTACGACGATAACCGTTACACTAAGCAAACATCTTATTTCCCATTATAATGGTCATAATTTATGAAGCAAATTAACAATGATTGCAAATGTTTGAACGGGGTTTTACAAAATTATTCTTAATTAGCAGGTGAAACCTAAAACCAATGTTTCTATAAAGTAGAATTAGCTATAGTTATGAAAAAATAAAAAGTAAAGAATACAAAAAAAAAGATGGAAAATGAAAACAAAGATAAGCAGTGAAAATTATGTATGTATCTAAACTTAGATATATACATATATATAGACACAATAAATAGAGAAAAACGCCAGAAATATATTCTAGAACAGCCAACATTTGCTTTGTTGTATATTTTTTATGGGCAACCGAATTGAATGTTAAAGCACAGAAATTAAACAATAATCTCATATTGACTTGAATGTATAAACAGAATTGATGCTGTTGACCTCCGAGGTAACTAGACATCAGTAAAGATGAATTTTATGTTTCTGATCAAATGAAAAGAGATAATCTCTTTCTGTTGAAATTGGTGTTTCAAGAAAAAAAATCTCAGTAAAAGAAAAATTAATGTACCTTAAAAATAATTATGTAGTTCATTTCGAACCATTAAAAATATTAGGCACACGTATTTTGCGTGGAGTCCCCATGACGTAGTGGCTAACGTGCTGGTCGCGCAGGTCATATAATACGAGTTCGAACTTCAGTCTCGCTTTTACGTTCTCTTTCCTACTAAAGCCTTTGGGAAAGGTATGCACTTCCACGCCCCACCCAAGCTATGTTTTAAATTGTACCACTACTGTGGTCTACGATGGTCTTTGCAGTAAATTGCACAAGAAGATAGATATTCCATTATACCAAGAAACCAAACCGATCATCTTTTTAAATTGTGCTACATTTTCGTTTTGTAGGTGGTGTGCATATCAGAATTTAGTTTATTTTTATCATTTTTCCGGACAACGCCAGTTATCACAGCAGGTAGAAGAATAAATGGAGATAACTCTGAAGAGATTAAGGAATTTGAAATAAACTTATAGATTTCGCTTCTTGTCCGTTATATAGTTCCACAAACCTGAGAAAGTGAGTTTGACGAACTTTCAAAATTAGTTAGTGTATACAATTTCGCGTACGAGAAAATAGTTTATTATATCATAATCACATTATATTCCTTAAATAGCACCAGTTTAAAACGAGAAAAAAATCTGTAAGAAAAAGTTTCTTATTTAGTAAGAGCCAACAAATTATGATTATTTGATTATCAATATATTCTATTTTAACCATTGTCAGTCGATTTCAAAAGTGTTTGAGAGATTTACTCTTGTGTTTTTAAGAGGCGCTGATCTCCCACCTTAGAAACTAGTAATCACCCATCATATTTTGGATAAAGCGTCCTTGTTACCTACTTTCTGCCACCGAATTGCCTTGGTGGAATCTTTCTCCCTACTTCTTACTCGTCTTGCCCAATTTGGGTAAACGAATACTGAGGTAAGAATTTCCAATATTGTTACTGTTTGTTTATGAATTTTTAAAAAATAGATTTTCTCAACCCTTTCTCCATAACCAGGATGCAATACCATGTTAATCTTTAATAGGAGTTTAACAGGTTCGCATTCAGAGTTTTCCTTCTCCTTGACCCTCGTAAGGTTTAAGTTCCATGATTACCCTTAGCTGGAGGGAGAATATATTAATACTTATCTCTGATACGGTTCATATATGAAACTAAAAAAAAAATCATGCGATAACTATTATTTATCCAACTCCTTCATTATCGGTTGGATCCGACGAAAGATTAATTTTTGACGGAATGTTCCTGGTTGGAAACGTTCTTCTAGACCAGTTCCTGTATATATTAAGAACCCAGTCTATTCTACGGGCTTGTCGGAACTTCTTGTAAATAAATCTGGTAAGAATAATAAGTTGGAGTTTAAACAAAAAAAAAAGAAGAAAAGAAAAAAGATCAAATCAGTGGTGTATCAATCTTAAGCCAAAACCACTCCACAATTTGTCTGTGATTTACTTTCTCTTTTCATTACATGTCGAAAGTTTCATTGTTATTAAAAACTCCAATTTAATCAAAACATCTCTTTATTTAGTCATGCCACTCCCGACGAAGAAAAATTATTGTTTTCCATTTTTTTCACATCTGTCTTTCTTGCTCTTTTTCTCCTTTTCTGTTATTGTCTTTGACAACATATACCAGCCATAATTAATGAAGATGATTATTCGAATCATTGTTTATTTGTCCGAATGTATCTATGTTATTACCTTCCATTATGATTTAGATTCCAGTCACCCTCTCAGTGGGGCTCTAGACATACTAAGACCCCCCCACCGAACTCCAAAGAAAACAGGCTGTCCCCGGTAGGCATAAAATAACCCTAGACGAATTAAAATTTCGTTAAAATAATCCAGTAATAACTTCGCAAAACGCAATATGTGATTGTTGTAGATTAAAACATCTAAAAATAAAATTTAGCGCATTGAAAACTTGTTTGTTTGTTTGTTTGTTTGTGTTGGTTTTATCGCATATCAATCTTTGTAGGTTATTTAATGTCAAATACATTTTCATGCCAATAAACAGTTCTATTTGAAACAATTCAGTTTAGCATTAATACACAGTTTAATTCAGTTTAGTCAAACAGTTCTTATTCAAACAAGTCATTTTAATATGAGTTTAGTTTTAGTTTACTCACAGTTAAATGTCAAAATAGTTATATTTCAAACAATTCAGTTTGACATATATATACTTTCAATGTCCAAAACAGTTCCATTTTAGACAATTCAGTTTAGCATAAGTACACAGTTTAAATTTCAAGAACTGTTTTATAATAAACAATTCAATTTAGCATATGTACGCAGTTTAAATGTTAAAACAGTTCTATTTTAAACAATTCAGTTTTGCGTATGTATGCAGTTTACATGTCAAAACAGGTCTATTTTAAGCAATTCAGTTTAGCATAAGTTCACAATTCATTTCTATTTAACCTAGAGATAGGACCCTATCATGTGATACCACTCTTGGCTAGAGTGGACCTGGGAGCGATAGCATTGAAGGGGTAGTCCGTATTCCCCACAGCTCTAGCATAACAGGAACATCACCATGAGATTGTTTAGTGTCATATCCAAGGCACTCGTTGCGGTGGGGGTGGGGGTCTTACCCCTCTGCGGACATTTAGTCAGTGTATTCTATATCCCTCGTAGAAATGTTTTAAACTGATGTAATTTTTCGAATATGATGTGAAAATATGAATATGATAAAAAAAAACAACCTATTTTCTTGCACACAAAATTATATACACTAACTGATTTCGAAAGTTCATCACACTCTCTTTCTCTTGTTCGTGAAACTATATGTATTGACAAGGGACCATATCTACGAGGTTTCTTTCTATATTTCTTGAACTCTTCTAAACTCTTCCTCTATATTATTTTAATAGCTGTTATACTCATAAAATATTTTTTTCAAGTGAACGTTATAGCGTGACTACAATTTGAAATCGCTTACCACAATGTCTCTCTACAATACGTTACTTACCAAGTCACGTCGACTCCCCTCAGGGGTCTTCATTTTTAAATGCATCTTTCAGGGGCTTCAACAGAAATGAAGAAAATACAAAGTTTTCTCTTCCTTGTGAAATAGAGAAATAACAGTTGGAATCACACAAAAAAAGGCTGACCTGATAAAATTGATATATTGCGTTATAAACTGAGCTATAAACATATTTACCGATTTTTTTTTCTTTTTTGCTTCGCCGAGAGAAATAACGATCAAACGCTTCTGAACCCTGTACTAGCGCGAGAATCAGTAAGACCCCCTCCCCTTGCAATATCACTACTCTCAGTGTATATTTTTAGCCAAGTTCAACAAATACCAATACCTTTAAATGATGTCAACGTTATTTATGCATGTACTTAAACAATCCCTACACTACGGACCTGATGAAACACAAGTTCATTGTGTTAAGCGGAGTACAGCTGGTTTGAGTTCCGAGTTTCCCTTCCCTTTAAAAACTGGTTGCGGTTACAAGTCCCAACTTGCCCTACCTTTAGTTGAGCTGGAATAGATAGATTTAAAACTTTCCCATATGCGAAGTGAGACACTTTAATCCTCGTCTTGTATTTGAACTCAGATCATCGATTCCATTTTCTTCAACGATATAGGTTACGCCACCAGCATTTCCACAATTTCAAAGGTAACCCGCCATAAACTCGTACGCACTACCAGACATATTTTTACTGATCAGACATTGTTTCTTATTCTGTTTAACACAAGTGCTCTATTTTCATGGAGTAGTGCCAGATTAAACCTGGCTTTCTAAATAACAGCTCCAATCCTACTAATTTGATTCAGCCCTTCTTAAGTACAAGCCATGAAAGAATCTACTCCAATGTGACTTTTCAAGCGTTGCATTGCTATACAACCACCGAAAATATTGGGTCGACTGAATAAAGTTCATTCAATCTCTTGATATTTCAATACACTAGATCCATCTCGTGCCAAATCCAGTTTGGAGATGTACGAAGCTGACACTTGGCACCGCCCTTCTCCTTCAATCATATCAATAAGTGATATTCGCTTGTTAAGAGCTTCCAGACAAGGCATATTGAAAGGATAAATATATCGGCTCTGTATCTGATAGAACAGATTATAACAGCCAAGGGATTCAAAAGTACAGAAGTTTGTGCTAGTTTTATTAAGAGTAGTCAGACATTATTTCAGCCATTGATAGCCCAGGTCTCTCTCTCTCTCTCTCTCTCTCTCTCTCTCTCTTTCCCTCTCACTCTCTCTCTCTCTCTCTCAATCTGTCTGTGTGTCTGTCTGTCTCTCTCTCTTGCTCTCAAAATCTATATAGATATAGATATAGATACATAAGTTTGTGTTCATATATATCTCTCACAAAATATATATACATATATTTAGAGAGAGAGAGAAAAAGAGAGAGAAAGAGAGAGAGAGAGAGAGAGAGAGAGAGAAAATGAAAGATCAATAGACATCCAGAGATATTGATATATCTGTATTAACTTACATAGCAATAAGTATACACATACTCGTGTATGCACACACACACACACACACACACACACACACATATATATATATATATATATATAGGATCTGTTTGTTTTTGTGCACGGAAATATTCACAGCTACAGATCCGGATGAAATATAGCAGAGTATAAACATTAATTCAGCTAATGCGAATATATATATATGTACATATATATATATATATATATATATATATATATATATATATATATATTCAAATGTATGTGTTTGTGTATAAAGGGTTTTGTAAGCATATGAGTAGATAGTTATGTATACGTGGATCATTAAATAAGGTTCCAAACTTTTTTCGAGTGGGCACTTTTATTGATAGTACACACATGAGACTCTAGTCCCCTTTGAAGTAATATCCCCCGGCAGCAATGCACTAGTTGTACCGTTCCAACAACTTCTCGAAGGCCCCATGGAAGTCCTCTTGTGTGAGCGTGTCAATGACCTTCGTCACAGCCTCTTTCATCTCCTCAATTGTCTCATGAGGAATTAGCAAAAGTCACAGGGAGCAAGGTATGGACTAAAGGGAGGGTGAGGAACTGTCTTGATGCCCATCTTTGTCAAATACTCTGTGACAAGGAAGAAGTTGTGGACTGGTGTATTTTCCTGGTAGAAATGCCACTGACGCGATTTGAAGAGTGCTGGCTTCTTCCGACAGAATCTCTTCCTAAATTCCCTTAAAACTTCAACATAGTAACCCTAACCCTTACTCTAACCCTAACCCTTTGGCCAATCAACTCTTGTGTATTGACTTCCTTACTCCTCCCACACCTCCCATCATCCCTGCCTTCCTTGAATCTCTTATGCCACTCAAAAACTGATGCTCCATTCATGCAAGATACTCCAAAAACAGTCTGCAGCATTCCATACGTTTTTGTGGCATTTTTTCCTAGTTTAAAAAAGAATTTTATTGCATATCGTTCTTCTAAAGTGTCGTCACGTCCAGATTGCATTTTTGAAATTCACCAGCTGTAACAATCAGGCTCTAGTAGGGTCTTTTCCCATTGCTGCTGTAGCTGTTCCTTTGAACGTGAAATCATTAAAAAATTGGTCAGTCATCTCATAAAATGTATAGTAATAACATACTGAATTGCCAAGAGTCTACGGCAATATTAAATGCCTTCACAAAAAAGTCAGAAAACTTATTGAAAGCACCTCGTATGTATATATATATATATACGAGGTGCTTTCAATAAGTTTCCATATATATGAGGTGCTTTCAATAAATTTCTCCTCGTGGCTGAATGATTAGAAGCTTTGGCTTGGCGTTTGAGTCAACCGGGTTTCGATCCCAGCTACGGGAAGCTACTGTCTAGCCACACTGATGAGTTCTGATAGAACGAAACAGATCTGTCTGTGGATGACTATAGAGATATATACTCCCCTACCCCCGTGGGGTTGAGTTCTCTGGCGAAGAAGTAATCGTGTTGCCATTAGCGCTCATTGCAAGCCTCTTCGTAGATGAATTGAGGTCTCGGCAACCGTTTGAACGGATGTATGTAAACAATTGTAATTGTAATTCATAACCGTTTAAAATTTACTTCGCAGCTAATGTCTCCTCGTGGCTGAATGGTTAGAAGCTTTGGCCTGGCGTTTGAGTCAACCGGGCTTCGATCCCAGCTACGGGAAGCTACTGTCTAGCCACACTGATGAGTTCTGATAGAACGAAACAGATCTGTCTGTGGATGACTATATATATATATATATATATATTATGAGAAAGAAAGAGATCGATCTCAATATATATCTCTATCTATATATCTTAATGTGTACATTCATCTTTGTACACACACAGATATATATATATATATATATATATACCGAGAGAGAGGGACAGAGACAGACAGAAAGATATTGGTACAGACAGAAGTATAGGCTGAGAGACATATATATTGGCGTGGAATATATGCGTGCATACATCTACCGAGATTTAGATAGATTGTAATATGGTCGGTATTTAGCAGGATATAAACCACGTATAATGCGGTTAACTTGAATATTATGTGTATAAAAAATTAACACCGATCCATACGATGGATGATAGTTAAACTTGACTATTTGTGACTCAAAAACATAACAGTCTATGGTTGGTAGGTCGCCAAATCACTTGTCTGTCTCCTGTTTTCCAGCTTATCACTTCCATTTTTTGCCACAGCCAACAAGATGATTTTTCAGCTGCCTCTCCCAACATTTGAACACCTTTTCTCTTTCCTTGATTCTCATTCCCAACCTGGTTTGCAGCTTCTATCCATTTTGTGCCGGGAATTCCTGGTGGCCCATTTCCACCGAGACACAACCAAGAATTCCATCTTTTGATTCTGAAGTCGTTAACCAGCTGCTTGTATTTACTGAATTTCCTTTCTGCAGACGTTTCTCGAGCTTTTTCTCAGAGTATATTTTGTTACTGTAAGAATATTAGGGGTGTAATGGTTACAGCGATGGACTGCGGTATCGTAGTAAGTGGGTTCGAACTCCAGTCACGCTATTACGTTCACTTTCGGACAAAAACCTTTGGGAAAGGTATGAACCCCTAATCCTTCTAAATATGGGTTAAAATCATCACTGCTGTTCTTCTCGAATAACGTTTTTGGCATTTAATAACCTACAAAGGTTGATATGCTATCGAACAAAGAAACAAAACCAAAGTAGGGTGATTTTCTATAAGTTTTTGCCCAGATAACCATATCTTGTAAGGCAACTCAACTGATTTTCAGATAAAAATAAACTACGTAATCCTATACTCAAATATTGAAAAATGACACTCGTAAACTGACATTTTACCATTACAGTTATCCCGTAGAAATCATAACAACTGATTTCCATTTTTTACAAAAATAGTTTTTCTTTTGTTCTTTTATTTGCGTTTTATGGCATATCAACCTTTGTAGATTATTTAATGTCAAATCCATTTTTATATAAATGAACAGTTCTATTTCAAACAATTCAATTTAGCATAAGTACGCAGGTTAATGGTCAAAAACATTTCTACTTCAAGCAACTCAGTTTAGTCAAACAGTTCTAATTCAAACAATTCAGTTTAGTATTAGTTGAGTCTTTTTACACACAGTTAAATGCCAAAAGAATTCTATTTCAAAAAATTCAGTTAAGCATAAGTACAGTTTCAATGTCAAAAACAGTTTCAATTAAAACAATTAATTTTAAATGTTGGAACATTTCTATTTCAAGTAATTCAGTTTAACATTAGTACACGTTTTAATTCTATTTAACCCATAGATAGTACCTTATTAGGTGCAACCACTCCGGTCCAGAGAAGACCTAGGAGACATAGCAATGAAGGGCTACTCCGCATTCCCCAAAGCTCCAGCATTACTGGAACCTCACCATCAGATTGTTTAGTGTCAAAATCAGGACACTTGTTGTGGGGGGCCTTACCGCTCTGCAGAGAAGCAGTCGGTTTATTCTACAGACCCCAGTCGGCAAATAAAAAGTGTTCATTTTGGTCCAATAGGAAAATAGGCTTAAGAAGCTGTAATTTTTGGTTTTGTATTTTTGCATTTATTAACCAACCAGAACATACGCGCTGGTTTTTAAATTTCGAAATACTTCCCAAATGACAATAATTTCCACGAAAAATGTCGAGCGTCAAAAGCCAAATTTCTTAGCTTATTATATTCATCGATAAATCATGAATATTTTTTAACTAATTTTGGGCCCTCCTACATTTTATAAGAGAGGGAATAAATAGCTATTCAGTAAGTATGGATTTATCTATGCTCACTCAACTAATAACTTTAGATTTATTTCTTTTGACTGAAAATCTACGTTGTTTTCTTTCAAGAATTCATTTCATTACAATTCGCTTAATTTTTCTTAAAATAAATGAATGTTGTTTCGCCTGATATTTGCGTCATCAGCAGCAGTTCACATCTATGTTCTTAAAGGTATAGTTAAGCACACAAAGCGGCATCTTTGCGCACTAAATACATATCTTTCATTTAAGCAAACAATTCTGCTATCTCTATAAAAAATACTATGGCTCAGACTGACCTTATTTTTGCTGATGAGAAATGATTTTGTTCTTAGTTTTTCAGTAAACCTTTTACTTACTTTAAAGAAATTAAAAAAAAATCTTAATTTGTCAATCGAAATTTTATCCATTCTTTATAATTTTTATCCGCTATATTTTGCTTCAAATTTGGACAGAACAATTTCCCTGTTTGTTCAACACTCATCTCCCATTCACAGGCTGACTGAAATAAGGAAACCTTATTTATTTTCATCAGAAACAAAGGTGATGCTTTGGGATGATTTTAATATGACCTAACGTTTTTCTCCCCCATCCAACGTTCACATTCTAAGATCTTTAAACAACGCTCTCTCATAGTATCATCTTAACCTGCCTTGGGTCAGTGATATCTTACTTACCGACAGGATAAAAACTACACCATGGATTATATTACATGCCCCATCTGTAAAGGCATACATACAAAGGGAGTCATCATCGACTGCACCTAATAGGAAGAATATACGAAAAGGTTCCACCCTCCAAAAAACACCTAAAGTGATCTTTCTTTATGGAAGATCCAATTTTGTGCCTGCCGCCCCCATCCCTTGTACCCTCTTAAACAGCTTGAATCCTTTTCATTTATCTGATTCCTAACTTCTGCTTGAACCATGGTTTGTTTCTTATTTCGTAGAAAAAAACTAAACAGACCGTTATTGGAAATGAGGTGTTCCAAAGACTTGTATTTCTATACAAACCAGTTCGGCCGTATTTCTTGTACTGCATGAACATTTTCTTATTGTTGAATGCTAGAGTTGGCTGTTTATTTCTGCTCAGACCTCGTTGTTATACTGATTTCATTAATAATTTCATTAATAATTTCGTCTCTTGAAACCCAAGAGATCATGGTGAACCTACTCTTGACCCTTTAGAACTCTTTAAATAATGAAGATAAAGAAGCTACAATTGGCCCAGTATTTTATTCTGGCTTACTGATGTAAAGCTGGACGGGACATATATATATATATATATATATATATATATAAGTTGGCCGACCGTAGTCGAAGGCGACCCTTAGGCTCTCTTGTCAATAGCATTAATATCAAGAAATAACGGGGGTGATACACTTTTCCATGGATTGCTCCACTTGCCCTTGATCTACACCTTATAATCCTGAGTGTTAAGCAAGTAGGAATCAAGTACCATTTTTGAGTGTTTGGTATGACTCGACTTGGGATTGAACCCTGCTTTCCTGCATTACTGGCGAACAGTCTAACCATTATGCCAACACGTGGGGTACATTGTGTCGGTGGACATAAGGTTTTCTGAGGATATTCAAAGTTACCTTTTCCGAATATAAGAGATACTACTCACAAAATCCATTTACTTTGGCTATATTAATTTTAAAGGTCTTGTGTAGCACCATAATTTTTTTCATTTATCACGGGCTGTTCATATACTTTTCTGCAATGTTTTATATTTACCAATTGATTTGTATTTCATGAATTCAAACATACTTCTCTGGAGCTACCCAAGTCCATCTCATGCTACTCCTTAATATCAATATATCTACCCACTGATTGGAGGTTGATCCTGGCACAATTCTATTTTTGTGTAAACATATCGATACGTTGTTTCCGTCTATTTATCAGTAGTAATACATATTTCCCTTCCTACTTGAAACGATAATTCTGTCGATTTATCTATCTATCTTGATCTGGTCAGAGACACCAATCTATCCACACACACACACACATATATATATATATATATATGTGTGTGTGTGTGTGTGTGTGTGTGTACGAATGGTTATCTATCTATCTATCTATCAAAATCCGACCCTATTTCTGTATTCATCTATCTATCTCATAGTCTGACCATATCTACCTATCTACAAATGTATCTATCTATAAATCTATCTTCCTGTCTTTGTCTGTCCATATCTATATCTCTATCAATCTATCTATCTACCTTGATCTGTTCATATCAACCAATCTATCCACACACACACACACACACACACACACACACATGTTTACAAATGGATATCTATCTATCTATCGATCGATCGATCGATCGATCTTAAACTGGTCATATCTAGCAATCTACCCATACACAGATAGAAACACACGCACATACATTTATATGTATATAAAGAGATATCTATCTATCTATCAATCTATCTATCTATCTATCTATCTATCTTAAACTGGTCATATCTAGCAATCTACCCATACACAGATAGAGACACACGCACATATAATTATATGTATATAAAGATCTATCTATCTATCTATCTATCTATCTATCGATCTATTTAACATTTCGAAAATGCATTATATATGACGGATACTCTTTACCTGCTCTTATACATCTAACTAGGCGTCTAAAATTGTACCTCTCTATTTTTATTTGCATTACTGTATTTTTCTAACCGATCGATCTATCTATATGGGGTCTGGACACACTCGAAGCTTTCTTAGTTGATTTTAATCCAAAGAAATATTTACTATTTGTGGCATGGAAAAAATGACATCTACCAATGAGGTTTGCTTGCATGCACTTGTGCGCCGGTTTTGTTCTGGGCATTTATGCGCAGAAGTGCATCGGTGTGCAGCTATGTGCATAAGATGAAGACTGCGTTTTAAAAGAACATTGGTAAATATAGATTCTTATTTTTCTCTTTTTTCAGATCAGCCAAATAACGCCAATATATAAAACAGCACTATCCACGTGATTATAAGTAGCTTTTGTCCCTTGATGATTCAAAACCTCTTTTCACGCTTATGTGGTTTCCTAATCCGATTCAAATACATCTAGAAGCACTTATCTATCTATCTATCTATCTATCTATCTATCTATCTATCAAAGTGAATATGTTTGAATGTGTGTGTGCGTGCTTGGGTGTGTATATGTGTGTGAGTTTGTATGGTTGATTTCATTGTTCAATGGCATATTAAATTTCGTGGGTTATTTAATGTCAAATCTATTTTTGCTTAAGAACAGTGGTGCTACTATAAAAACCATAGCAGGGATATATATATATATATATATATATATATATATATATATATATATATATATATATATATATATATATGGGGGAGTTCGTGATATCATCGTAGGAAACGCACACGAGGTCAAACCTGGAAGAGGCTGATTGGATTTCATATCATACCAATACTCTTCGGAAAAGCATGCACCTTATTATTCTCCCTCTAGCTATGGATAATAGTAGGGCAGAGAAGTTCTTCATTCTTGGTTCAGCAACCAGTCTAGATGAAGAAAAACTCCTCTTTAAAAGTAACATTGTGTCACATCTAATTCGTCCGGAGGAATCGGTTATATATATATATATATATATATATATATATATATATATATATAGTCAGGTCATGTCTATTTATGTATGCATCTATCAATATTTCTATCTATATAATTCTATTAAAATCATTCCATCTGGATGTGTGTAC